>OX016541.1:112101562-112820562 GCA_943590905.1 Sphaerophoria taeniata | reverse complement strand
GATCTTTGAACACTTTGAAAATTATAAAATACTTATAAATAGAAATATATTGGAAGATATAACAGAAGTAGATAAGCAAATAGAAATTTCAATGAATATACATAAGCGTGCACATAGGAATTATCAAAACAATGCCCAAGAAATCCTAAATAAATATTATTGGCCTAACATGAAGATAACATGTAAAGAAATAACCAACACATGTGAAATTTGACACAAAAGCAAATATGAACGCCATCCGACTAAACAAGTCATGAAACCCAGTCCAATACCTCATTTCGTAGGCGAGACTGTACATTTCGATATATTCCATATGAGCAACGAACTATTTATAACTTCAGTGGATAAATACTCAAAATATTGCCACATACACAGAATTGAAAATAAAAAATCCCTATACACACACTTAGAAGAGATTTTATCAAGTATTTACCCATTCTGCACGAATATAGTCACCGATAATGAAAACGTATTCATATTACCCTCTGTTCAAAGTATTTTAAATAAATTAGGGATTTCACACTTCAGAACTCCAGTGCCAGTCAGTCATTCAACGACGAAAGGACAAGTTGAGAAAATTCATAGCATTTTAATAGAGATAACTAATGCTTTAGCTTTAGAAAATGGTTCTAAGCCAATAATTGAAATAAATAACGCAGTTAAACAGTACAATATAACTATACATTCGGTTACAAAACAAAAACAAGCGGATTTATTCTATAGGGTGTCCCAATAAGAGTACCTACACTTTTTAATTTGCAAATAAAACCAAGTATTTTATGACAGAGGTGTGATATTTTTATTGTATTGTAAAGAAGACATGTTCCAATTAAGTATGGAATATAATGAAATTTTCAATGACTTTTTCACAGAGATGTGGCTGTATCTCACCAACAACACGTTGGATTTCCGATTTGAGCTCAGGAATTGTTTCGGGTTTATTCGCATAAGCCCGAGATATCACAAAACCCCAAAGAAAAAAACGCACGGCGTTAAATCGCACGATCTTGGTGGCCAGTTCACATCAGAATTTCGTGAAATAATGTGTTCTGAAAATCGTTGCTGCAATAAGTCGATTGTTTCATGTGCAGTATGGCAAGTTGCGCCGTCCTGCTGAAACCACATGTTTTTTAGATTCATGCCGTCCAGTTGAGGCCACCAGAAGTCCGTTATCACATTCCTGTAACAAATGCCGTTCACATTCACTGTCGAATTGATGTTTTCGGGTTTTCGACAACACTCTCGCTTACAGCAGCAATGTTTTCAAGAGACCGACCAGTACGTTGACGCAAAGGATTCTTATCATCCATAATTGACCCATTTTCTTCAAATTTTTTGACCACTCTTCGAATGGTTGACATATTAGGTACACTCTCTCGACTGAAAATTTGGTGAAGTTTGCGAAGCGTAACATTTTTTGTAATGAGTTTTTACCATTATAACGTGTTGTTCTTTCAAAAAGCGCTCCATTTTTAGTAATCGGAACAAACAGAGTTGACATCTGCCAAATTTCAGAGTTGGCACTTGCATGGCAAAGAAATTATTCCAATTTTAAAAAGTGCGCTCTTATTGGGACATCCTATATAATAAAGATAATTATAAACAAGTGCGTGAATTATTAATAAAAGCACAAGAACGTACTATCACACAACGTAATAAAACTCGTATTGATAAAGAATTCAATAACAAAGACGTTGTTTACCTTAAACAAACAGAGGCACTAAAGACACACCTAAATATAAATAATATACAGTAAAAAGTGACAAAGGTCAAATTATCACCACACAAAAAAATAAAATTATACATAAAGACAATGTCAGGAAAAAATATATACCTCATATGTATACTAGTGATAATAATAAAAAATCTAGACTCAGGCAACTGCTTCAACGTGGTAAATCTACAAGATAAAAAATATGTAGCAACGCAAACTGACGACGCTTTATTATTCAAACAAACAGAATTTCTATATCATGTTGTAGAATTAAATAAAATTTTTAACCCTTATTATAAAATTAAAAACTCACCATATGAACCATCAGAGGAAGATAAAATAATAATGGACGAAATAGAAGCTTTAGTAGATCAAATTTTTGGTCATTCCAGATTAACAAGATCTATTAACTTTTTAGGAAGTGCAATAAAATTCATCTTTGGTAGGTAATCCAGATCATGATGATCTAATAGAAATTCATCAAAATTTAAATGACTTAAGTGAAAATAGTAACAAACAAAATGAAATAAATACGCATTTTGGGAAAATGTTCAATAAATTAGATTCAAGGACTATCAGGGAAAGCCATATTTTAAAAACAATATACAGGGAACTAGAAATTACCCTAAAAACCATTAATTAACCCTCCAGTGGGCGCGTGGTTAAAAGAGACACGAGTGGTCGCGTGGTCTACGACTGTAGACCATTTTGTTTTGCCAAAAAATATATATACTATAGCGTTTTAAGTATCCAAATCGTGGTCAAATCATAGAGGAACATATTTTGTTTCATATTCATCACTCAAAGATAAAAAGTTATTGATACACTGAAAAAAATAATCGGAATAAAAAAACAATCCCAATTTTACGATTTTTTGTAATCATTTTTTATAAAAAATAAATCAATACTTTAAAAGAGTTAATAACAAAAAAAACATATTTTTTTCAATAAATGATTAACCAAATAAAGTAATGAATAAGAAAAAAGGAAAATTGTACACAAAACAAAAGAAATATAAGACTTGAAAAATTCAGTTTTTCGTGTTCACGTTTTTTGTCTTTTTTCACAAGAAATCAAACAAAACAGTACAGCAAACATAAAAAAAAACTATTCAAAAAACATAGAACACAAATTCATTAATAAGTTGAAAAAAAAAAAATTTAAAATGTGCACTACAAATCACAATAAACGCATATACTTTTCAAGTGGTACCTACAAGCAAATTTAACACTTTTTTCGCACCTCACCCTAGAGGTCAGCTCACGGACCCAAAAATAGGTCCCTGAGATAGTAGAAGCAATTTTCTTCACTAAATAATTATTTTTTTAATAAAAGTAGTTAAAAATCTACAATCCCTTAGCTATAATAATACAATTGAAGACAACTTTTTTTGTTACACGAGTGGTCGCGTGGCCTACGATGGTAGACCAAGAGACTTTGAATACCTTTTAAGCTTTCGTATGCCCCCTCCGAAGAAAAATAGCATATTAATTAGGTAGAGCAACTAATTATCTACAGCTATTGTGAACGATGGCGGAAAAAAATTGTTTTTCTGCGAACGGCGGCGTTTTAAAAAAGACTGGTCTACGACCGTAGACCACGCGCCCACTGGAGGGTTTTAAGCTAAACATAACAATTTCAATTCAAGAAGTATAAATTTACGAGAAGTAAAAGAAATAATGTTAAAAGAACACATAAAAATACCGATAATTAATGTACTAGAATATGTATTCCAAAATATATATTTAGCAAACATAAATGAAACCTTAATAACAATATATAAATATCACATTTTGTAAACATGTCATATTAAATTCTTTAGAATTTAGACATGGTAAACTACGATTAGATGAAACTATTTCAGAATGTGAAAATAGATATTAGAAACCAAGATTGTCAAGATTGTAGATTTAATAATTTGTAAAGAAATTCAAGAGGATAACTGTACTATCCCAATTTTAAATAATAAAATAGCAAAATGTAATATCAAACAAGAAGAAAATGAACCTATCAAGAGAATTGATGCAGGAAATGTAATTTTATCAGGAAAATTTATAATAAATAATAAAACAATAAGTGGTATTAATTTAATACAATTTAATGAAACAATCCAAATTAACAATGAAACTTATAAAAATTACAAAAATGAACTTAGAAAATTCCTCATTTCTAATGAAATAGAAGAAATTAAAATTTAAAAAATTTTAGAATCAAGCTCTGATTACAAATTTGAAAATTTAAAAAATTTAAGAAAATTTACGATTCCCATTGAGGAACATCCAATTTTAACAGCATTTTATTCAATTATAACTATCAGTATAATAATTTTATATGTTATGTTTTAAACAAAATTAACACAATATATGTAAACCATAAAAAACTAAAAGAGAAACGAGAATATAACAGACTTTACAAACAGGCACTTTCAGCCAAAGGATTGTTAAATGAGGACATTTAAAATTAAAAGGGGGGACAGCGATAAGAAATGGACTACGTGACCAACAAACATCACGCAGTCATTTCTATATTTAGAATTAAGCGATAAGCAATGTACTCTTTGTATTCTTGCTATCTATTATTTGCAATTAGAAGATAAGCTATCTGTATCTATTAAGAAAAAGTAAATATGCAAGAAATATTGTATAAATACGATGAACACAGTTTCATCGTGGTTCTTTGAAATACAACCATAAATAAAGTAACACTTGATCGTGTATTTTATACTCAAATCGCAGTTCTTATTATTTGAATTGCAGATAGAAGACAGTATTAGCATACCTGTTTTATACACAGAACTGATTTCACTTCTTTGACGCTGAATGTGCTCCTCCTACATGTTGGCAAGAAAATGCATTACCTGTATATTCTACACATCGCTTATACAACCATAAGCTGCAACAAGAAAGTTGAAAATTGAAAATCCTGCATCTAGCACCTTTGGTGTGGATTACAAAAGTTAATACCAGCATCTCTATGTCTATATGTCTGTCTCTAGATAATAGAATTGTCTGGAAGAAAACACAAAAACAAACATCTAAGCACACCTATTACCACCCAAATATAAATGTTGAGCTCATGTGAGGAAATCGAAGTCGGATATTTCTAAAATAGGAAGTCCTGGTTGCCCGGCTTGCAATCGGTAAAGTGTCCAATTTATTGGCATTATTTTTATAAACACATCTACTTTGGTTTCTATATCTACAACTTCTCCGTCCTAGTGGCTTTGCTACTTTTCACTTCGATTTTCTTTTCCTTTTTTTCGAGGTCGTCGTCGTCGTAGTGCCTTGCCTTGCACTCGAATTTCTTGTTCGTATATTTCAAGCAAAATGCCATTTATAGCCCTCCTCTGGTGTGGAAGCTATTTTGATCTCATCTGTTTTGGATTCTTGTTCTAGGAACTTGAGGCTTCTCTCGCTAACCAAGCTACCAGTAATCCAGTAATTTATGTGTTTTTGTTTAGGATGGAGGATGGAAAAGTTGGCTTGCGTGGCTCTCTTTTATCTGTGGTAACCATTGGTTTTTATTTTTTGGCACCTTTTGACGTATAAGGTACAACTGATAAAATCGATTTGTAAAATCTGTCTGAAATAAACCATCTTGGCGAGGTAAGATGACGAAGTGCAAATAAGAATTGGTAGCTCAAAACTAGGAATGTGTATGTTGAAAACCTTAAGCGGATTCTGACTCACAAAACATTCATAACACCTTTACATAAAGCCTTACTTACTGCTTTTAGGATGAGAAAAGGCTGAACTAATATTCGTTTGCATGCTAATTGTTTTCATAAGAGTTAATTTTTCAATTCATGAACGGAAACATATTAATCTTCTGGGTCTTACGTTCTTATTTGTTTTCATTTTAAATGGGGAATGAAATCATCTTAAGTTTTTTGCTTCATTCGTTTGTGAGTTTGGGGATCCCAAAGAAGTTGTAACTGTTTAAAGCTCATTCAAAGGACTACCAACGATTAAAGCGTAACAGAAAAAAATTAAATGAAACTAGTGGAAAGTATTTGTATTTCTTTATTTCGTCTTCTGGATTATGTATGAAGATAGCTATAACCATTTGAAATTTGAAGAATCTTCTTGCTAACAAAGACTTCTATGTAATGGATCTCAAAGGACTTGAGTTGAATGTGAATTCCATGACGATTTTTGTATTAAAGGAGGGTTTTAATTCTTGTGGTTGATATTTAGAACCGTTGAGACCTGCTATGATAGCTTTTAAATGGAGTTAAAGCTTAATGTTACTATCGGGATTGTTGTGAAAGGTCCGCTTTGGCATTCCTGTGTATTATGGTAACAGATTTCATTCAAACTAGAGAGTAATGAATAACATGATGTTGATTTTATAGTTTTTGTTTTATTAGTTTGAGTATTATAAGTCCCTTACAACCTGGCATAATTGTTTAACGACCTCCTTCTTGATTTATTGTTCAAATCTATTTATATCACTATTATTATTTAATTAAATGCAATATTTTTGTTTAAATGAAATGCAACAACCCTCTCCTTCCTTTTCGTAAATCTTTGTGTCTTATCCAACTGGTAAGCCTTAATTCTTGATACATTATGTGTGCAGCGAGTTAAGAACAATGACAAAGTTTGTTCTCGAATAAGCGTTGTCAAACTTTGTTAATTTCGTTGACAAATTTATGAACGTATTTGGTTTCAAACAACAAAAATCACACACTACCGCAGTGCCACATGAAACACAAATAAGAATAAGCAACATAATCAGAAAAGTTTTTGCAAATATAACTTCAAGCGAAAGAACCACTTAACACAGCGCTGTAATTGCGAGACAAAAGCCCCCTAGTCGTGTTGAGCGAAAAAGGACGAAATCTATGGTAATGCTAATGCATTTTGTGGGATAGATCTGTGTATACATATTTATTTGGTAAAAGTTTGCTTATAGAACTATTTGGAAATGGATTTTGTGTTTCAAGATTCCCTCGAAGTATTTAAGAATATTTGAAGACATCTATAATGCACGAAATTTGGCAAAGAAATAAATGAAATATGATGCACTGCCTCAGTTACCACAGAATCTTTTTCTTTTTAGTTTGGACTCAATAAGATGACAAAAATAGAATATAGGAATATTTAAGATATATTTTTGTGGCATTGGTTTTTGGAGCCTTCTATTCAGTTTTGGCAAAGTTTTTACCAAAGTTCTTTTGAATTTATATTTGTGTGTTTCAGGGCTTTAAACTATGTTACTTTAACTTTATAACTTTTTTCGATACTATCCGGAGATATAAAATTTATTTACACTTTCAGCGCAGATAGTAAATATATACAGATGACTCACCCTTATGGCGAGAAACGATATATGAAACTGAAAGCTACAAAAAAAAGCTTTTTCAAAAAGCTTTAACACATTCACTAAATGCATTCAAAATCTATTTTCGCTCACCTCATTATCTTAAATGAATACTTAGGCAAGGAAAAAAGCTTCCAAAAGCTCCTTGTCTGTTATGGCTTTGTCTGTTAAGAGCAAAAAATGTTTCGTTTTTTTCTGCAGGGATGAGACATCTGTATAAGTTTATTATCAGTGCTTTCAGGGTTAAATTTTAAGTACAGACATATTTATGTGATAATTGTAACAAAAAACTATTATTCATCAAAAGGAGCTCAGTTTGTGGCAAGCTAGAACAATAAACAGGGTCCGGCAAAAAGACCTGAGTTGTGATCGACGGAAAGAAGTGGAGGATCAATTGCGGCGTAAGTGCCATTGTCAGTAGTCGTTATGGCTTGGTTGGGTGAGCATCGTGCGTTTGTTCAGTGATTGAGTCCATTATATGTAAAACTCTTTCCTTTTATTGTAGTTCAATTGTTTGTGAAAGTCAACATGGTTTTATGAAAAAGAAGTCGAATGTTACTAACTTACTAAACTTTATCTCGTTTTGCTTAGATGTATTTCAAGACCGTGGACAAGTAGATTGTGTGTTTACTGACTTCAGTAAAGCCTTTGACAAGTTATGCCATAAAAGGCTAATCAAGAAAATGGACACTCTTGGATTTTGCTCTAAGTTTTTAAAATGGATATCGTCATATTTAAGCGACAGGCATTACAGTGTAGTTTTCTTTAACGAACGTTCTACTAATTTTGTAGTCAACTCCGGTGTCCCTCAGGGTAGTCACTTAGGACCAATTTCATTTATATTATTTATTAACGACCTAGCTTTGACCATTAAAAACTCTTCAATATTAATCTATGCAGATGACGTAAAAATTTGTAAAAGTATTAACCCGCAATCGGACTGCTTGTTATTACAGGAAGACCTTATTCTTTTTCGGGAGTGGTGCAATCTTAACCGACTTGTCTTAAAGTTCGACAACTGTAAAAGTAAGACTTTTACACGCAAACAAAATCCCTTTGTATTAAGTTATATGTTTGATCTGTCACCTTTTAACAATGTCTCTGTATTCTCTGACCTTGGTATAGTATAGTCCTAGATTCAAAACTAACTTTTAACTTTCATTTGGACTATATAATTAAAAAAGCCAATAGAATGCTAGGATTCATAAAGAGATTTAGTCGCGACTTTCAGGACCCTTATGTGTTAAAACTTTTGTTTGTGTCGTTCGTAAGGCCAATACTAGAATGCGGATGCGTAGTATGGTCACCAAATTACTCTACTCACATAAACAGACTTGAAGCAGTTCAAAGAAGGTTTATGCGTTTCTGCCTTCGTTTCTTTTCTTGGTCTCTTAATAATATTCGTCCTCCTTACTCTCATAGAATTGCTTAAATTTAAATTCCATCTATCACCCATCATAGGCAATACCTTCAGTTTTGTTTTATAACTAATGTGATGAATGGCTCTATACTATCTCCATCAGTTCTAAGTAGATTAAATTTTAGTTTCATTCGAACATGCTTAAGACTGCAACAACCCTTACAACTACCTTTCAGTAGATCAAACTATGGTGCCAATAATCCTATAAATCAAATGGTCTTAATTTTTAATAAGTATTATTTTTTCTTATAGTTTCTATAAATGCTTATTGAAAAAGCGAATCTTTTAAGACTGGGTTTCCTTTTTTCTTGAACTCCGAGCTCGTGTAAAAGCATGCACTGGTGTTAGTGAATATTTCCCTTTCTCTTTTTTTTATTTCCGTCTCATATAGCCACTTGAATTGAAATTTCTAGTTTTCTATTTCTAGTTTTTGTATTTTTCTCTGCTCACTCAGAATTCAGTTAGCGATGTGTAAGAAATGAGATTCGTTTACGAAGGTCCACAAAATAGGGATGAAAAAAGAGGTATTTTCGCATGTATCTATTTACTATGTGAAATTGTAAACAGTGGTGTGGACATACACAAAAATGCATCTACATTCTACATACGTATTATCTTATGTGCACTTAGAGTAGGAGTAGCATTCATGAATTCTTGTTTTTCTTTTTTCTTCGCAAATTTTGTAATTCGGGATTATGATGGTTTTGGAATTGTTTCTTTTTTGGGTTCCTGACGAACGATTTTAATTTTTCTTTGGTTTCATCTTTATATTTATCTATAAAGAGACGTAGGTACTTTTTGACAAGCTATGAAAAATTAAAAAAGTTTAAGACGACATTTTGATCAAACATGATTATACGATGATAGAAAAATCAAAAAAGTAATTGCCTCAATTCTGTCTTTCCTTGGGAATTTAGGCAAAAGTTACCCGATTGTCTTCAACTGAGTTTGTTTCTTTAGCCGATTTGGGTTACGGACGGTTGGGAGATTATTTGGCTTTTTTTTAAATAGGCAAAAAATTACTCAAACTATAACATTTTTTTTTTATTTTTCCCAAATGCATTGGGGTTTATTTCTTCAAGGTTTCAAGGAATATAATATAATATAATAAAATTTATTTTTCAAAACCTACCTACGAAAGTAATAATATTATGAAGAAAAATGATTCCAAAATCAAAAATTATTTTTTTGTACCTTTACCTTTATGTACTAAAGCAAAATAAAATCAATCTTATTTATACAAAAACAAAACAAGATTAGGTCAAGATTAGACATTAGATTGAATTTTATAATTCTTATAATTCTAAAACAAAGATCTCAAAGAAAGAACCATAATTCAAATCATCGGCAAAAACAAAACCCTTTACATAATCCTAAGAAATCTCACACACCACCACGAAAAACAATCGTTTCTTCATTGCGTAGGTAACAGGTTTGTTCTTCTTCTAAAAGGATATTACGATCCCACCAGCATAGAGAAACGAGAGGAAAAAATGTCATTGCTACAAAAAAACAGAAGCAAAACAAAAAACAAAAAAGAAACAAAACCCTTTACGTCATAATAATAAGAAATGGCACAAACCACCCCGAAAAAAAAGATCGTTTCCTCATTGCGTAACAGGTATTTTACTTCTCAAGCCATTGCACTTGACTCATTTACAAAAAATACTCGCATTCGCATATTCGAAATGAATGCATGCAAATATGACAAATATAGGGAGGTACTCAAAACAACGTTTTCATCAAATACCTACAAAGTACATAGTAAGTGATCACAATTATTGCCTATCTATATGTCTGCAT
Source organism: Sphaerophoria taeniata (assembly GCA_943590905.1). Classification (NCBI taxonomy): domain Eukaryota; kingdom Metazoa; phylum Arthropoda; class Insecta; order Diptera; family Syrphidae; genus Sphaerophoria; species Sphaerophoria taeniata. The sequence continues at coordinate 112,810,300 of OX016541.1, read as the reverse complement.
ATCATAAACATTCCAGAAGTATAAAAAATGAATTTTCATTCTCAAACGAGTTCTATGAGAACGTTTGGTATGAGGAATTTTTTCTCTATCCTATGAAAAAAAAAAACGAAGAAGAAGAGAATGAAATATAAAAGAACGCCACCTAGTTCAATTCGTTTGAACTGAGTACCTTAGTGTGTGTGAGCAAACGCGATATTCCTTGTAAAAATGTAAAAAAATTACCCATTTTCGAATATTAATATAAAATAAACGGGTAATCGTAAAATTATTTTAGTTTCTGATTTCTATATAAAAAATATGATAAAAAATTAAAAAAATATATTTGAAAATATTGTTTGCTGCATTCTCCTCATAATTGATACACAAATATTGACTTTTTTAAATGCATTTTTAAATATGTTTTAATTTTTTTCTTTTTTTTTCTAAAAACGTTACTGAGTCGAAAAGATATTCAATTTTCATAAAAAAATACTTTTGTTGTTGAGTAAAAATAAATGGGGCTGGAATCTTGTTCACCGCAGAATATTCTAAGAAAAACATGCAATTTTTTACTTTGCACTTCAAAAAAATTTAGTAAAATAATTTATAAAAAAATTAAAAAAATAATGTGATATTATGTACATTTTGGCAGTATAAAAAACATATTTTCAATTTTTTATCTTTATTACTTTAGAAATTATTCCAAATAAATCACACCTACTTTTGCTAAATTTTGCCCATTTTTCGTGTTTTCGTTAATTTTTTTTGACGAAACTGGACAAAATATTAAAAAAAAAGCCACGTCACTGAACCGTGAGACATTTAAAGAATAGATAAAAAATATAAAAAGAATAAAAAATTAATTTTTAAGGCAACAAAACTGTTCCACCGCAAACGTCTCCAAAAATTTCATAATTTTTCGTTATGCATGACCCTTTTGGGATGAAATACATTTTTCATATTTTTTTTAGCTTATTAACTTCTTAGCTTATTAAATGTATAATCTATAGTCGTTGATTTCATTTAAATATTCGGAATATTTTGGGAGCTACACAGTTTTGCGCAAAACACCAACGAAATTTTCAATGGGAAACTCAGCCTTAAAACTGTTTTTTATAATGCCTTAGCATAAATGCAGGTTTTTTTTTAAATTCTTAATATAATAATTTGTAATTTATGATAATTTTGTATTTTGTGATTGTTTAGGTATACTTAGATATATGTAGTTTATAAGTTTTGATAACGTTAGTTCTTAACGACTTGATAAATAAAATACTACGCAGCGGGCATTTGAATTAGCCGACATGATAGTGTTCCTTTTAGGAAAACCATTAAAGTTTGGATTTGGGGGGTTTTAAAGGCAAAAGTTTAGGTACACACATTGCCCCACAACCCTAAAAATACTGAAGAGAGCAATCACTCAGGAGGTGGCTGCTATTCCACCTTATATGACTAGGAAAATCATGGAAAACTTCCGGGAGAGGCTTCGTCTGTATCATAATAATGGAGGACGCCATTAATCTGATGTAATTATTAAGACCAAGTAATGTAAAACGGCATAATATTATGCCCATCAAGTTAGCACTACCGCTTTGGAATTTAAGAAAGTAATTATGTAATTAATTGTCGTGAATTTGTCGTAAATTTGTCGTGAAAAAAAAAATTGTCGCGTACTTATTTTAAAAGTTAGTCCCTGCCAGGATTGTGCTAACTTGATGCGAAAGTTAGCACTACCACCCCAGATTAGCTTAACTGGCCGTGGCCATCCAATCCGAAAACATAGTATGCAGACAATTGTCGTGATTTTGTCGCTGGAAAGTAGCGAAACAAAACAAAAAAAAATTTCCAAAAATTAGTTGGTTGGTTGGTTGCTGGACTTTTAATTTGAAAATTTCCAAACCTAGCACTACCATGTAAAATATTTTCCCTACATACTTTTTTGTTTTTTATTTCATCTTTCACGGGCACTGCCTCTTGCGAAGAACTGACAAAACTTCCAAGAGTATCAATCTGTCATGAAAATGTGCTCCTCAACTTTGACGTTCGGAATCGGCGTTAAATTGTAGGTCCCCTCAATTCTTCACGCGCACACAGAGAATAGCTGTCGCGCCACTCTATTTATTTAGTTACATACTTTTTTGAACTAAATTTGTTACAATCGATTGTCGTAAGACAATTTCTTGCCAGAAACAATTTTGTCACGCCTTTAGATAAGAAGCAGTCAACCCCTGACTGCAATCAAAAAATATCACCACGTATTAGGGAAATTTTTCTAAATTTTTAATTTTTTCAACTTTTTGCCAACACTCTAATAAATTTTGTTTAAATACAATAAATATCGTTAAGATAAATCAAAATAGCTATTCATTAAATAAATTTGTCGCGCCCTTTGTTGATGAATATGGGATGATTTTAGAAAATTTCCCAACCTAGCACTAGCACGACCATACGAAATTTTTTCCTCTTAATACTTTTTTGGACCGAATTTGTTTGTGGCAACCAATTGTCGTAAGATCGCTATCTTCCAGAATTGTTAAGTGAAAGCAGAAAATCTACACAATTTTTTTCTAATTTCTTCATTCAATAAAATTCCTTGTCGAAAATTGCTATGAATTTTGTTATCTATAATATTACAAATTACACGTATCTACCTATTAACAAAATCAATGAAAAAAAAATAAATAAAACTAGTTGAAAATAATTGCACAAAGGCTCATAACAAGGATTGATTTTGGACTTCTGCTTCCAGACCCATCATAGTTTTTAGTTTATAGCGCCCTTAATGCAGAAACAATTAACAAAAAAATCTAAATGAAACCGCCAAGAAATCGCACCTTTGTTTCCTTCAATGTTTGTCTAGCAAAAAGGACTCACTGTTAATTTGTTGCACTTTTTTTTACTTACCGAAATGGCCAAATTTCTTAACATTTTAAACAATTAAATTAACAATGAATCCACAAGAAAAGTAAAAGTAAACTTCACTTCAATGATAGATTTGCAAATGACAATGTGAACCACGTTTTGAAATGTCAACCCAACAGCTGTTTTCGATTGACCCTTGGCAAGGAAAAGAGAACAGTGCACAATGGCAATAAAAAAGTATTGACACCACGCCTTAGCTCAGCAAGGGGGTGGGTCACAATTAAATGTAAAATTATTTTAATTAAACTTTTGATCAAAGTCATTTAATTAGAGTCTAATAAACTTACTTTTTGATCAATCCAGGAGCGTCTCACCTGAAAAATGAAAAAGGGAACCAGCAATTTTTTTGTGAAGAAGGAAATTGCAAACCTTTGGAGCGGAACCGACGATGAATATTTCAATTTGTTCGATTTTTCGTAAAAATAAGCAAAATATTAGCTTAAGGATTTTTTTTTCTTTTTTTTCAATTTTATAGCTTAAAATATTTTTAATAAGCCGTTGGCTCATGTTATAATTATTGAGGAAATAAAACATAAACTTAAAATATAATTAAGAAAAAAAAATGCTTAACCTTAACATTTTTTTACTTGTTATTATGTTTTTTAAATTAACAAAGGTCATAACAAAGTTTGGGCATTTTCAAGGTATTCTTTGAATTTTTAAGAGGTGAAAAGAAATATGGATTCGTTAAGTTAAATTAAAGATTCGAGTTTTCTTTTAATATAATAATCCAATTTATTAATAAACTTACTAACTAGGTAGAATTACAAATTTCGGATGTAGCACGAGGCTTGAGAGATGATTACAAAAGAAGAACGATTTTAGGTTAGCCACTGCATTTATACTCTTTACATTTTTTATTACGGAGAAAGGAAATAAAGAGATGTAAGAAAAAGGGATAGTTTAAAGTGTGATGTATAATTTTTATTTTATAATTCAATGATGACGCTTGAGATGTCGCCACACCACTCCCCCTCGGAATGGGTTTCTTAACCGAACTTTCCTTCCAGATCGCGTCGTGTATTCGGATGAGGCTGGCCGACAGGTTAAGTCTTCTTGGGTATTGACGTCTCGATTTGGAATGATAAGATTTTCTAGATCTGTTGGGACAAAAGCCGTTTTGAGTCTATCTATAGAAATATTTACCGTTCGATTTTTAATCCTAAGTTTGAAATACTTTTCTTTTCGGTTAAGCACTTCGTATGGCCCTTCGTATGGCTGTTGCAGCGGTGTTCGTACTGCGTCGTTCCGGACAAAGACATGAGTAGCGGTTTTAATGCTTGGCTGAATAAAATCTTTGGATTTGTCGTGGCTAGTTGCGGGGGTTGTTTGAATATTTGACATTGTTCGACGCAAGGCCTTAACGAATTCTGTCTGGTCATGGATTTTTTGTTGACGGCTAAAGAAATCACCTGGTAAACGAAGTGTTGTTCCGAACATCATCTCTGCTGGAGTGGCCTTGATGTCATCCTTAAAGGTAGAGCGCAATCCGAGTAGTATCGAGGGCAACACACTGCACCAGTCGTTCGTTTCGTAGCACCGAATAGCTGTTTTTAACGTTCGATGCCACCTCTCGATGATTCCGTTCGACTGTGGATGGTTAGTTCCTTAAAGATGTTGCTTTCGAAATGTCGCCCAAGGTCTGTCGTGATTTTAAGAGGGATGCCATATCGAGCAATCCATCCGGACATTAATGCTTTGGCTACAGTTTCGGCCGTGATGTCAGGCAAGGGAAATGCCTCAGTCCACCTTGAAAACCGGTCAATGCATGTGAGGATGTAGCGGCAGCCTTGGGATGTAGGAAGTGGCCCCACCAGGTCGATATTAATGTGATCGAAACGCGCTTCGGGTTCAACATATGGTTGATATTCTTGTTGGTTGTGCCGCTGTACCTTACTTCTTTGGCATGGGATGCAGCTTTTAACAGCCGAGGTAATCTCCTTCCTCATTCCGGGCCAGACATAACGTTCTTGGATTAACTTGAGAGTTGATCTTTTACCCGGATGAGAAAGTTCATGCAACTGTGCTATGATGCGTCTTGGGAGTGCTTTTGGTATGACTGGTCGAATTCTTGCAGTACTAGTGTCGCAATAGAGTGGCTTTGAAGTAGGTACCTGCAATGACAAAAGGTTTAACTGTTAGTGATGAGGAACAGTATTTATTTTCGCGAATAAGGTTTAAGAAATCCTCGTCGTTCGATTGCTCTTCAGCTATAGTAAGCGTGTCGATTACTGTTGACTTAGAACTTTAGATATACGGGATAATGTATCAGCAACCATTTTCTTATTTCCATCGATGTGTCTTACGTCCGTACTGAACTGCGAAATAAAATCAAGCTATCTGAGTCGTCGTGGTGAAGCTGTTTCTGATGACTTTCCGAAAGCGAAGGTAAGCGGTTTGTGGTCGGTCCATATAGAAAAGTTTCTTCCTTCGAGCAGATGTCTGAAATGGTTCACTCCCTCATATATCGCTAATAGCTCACGGTCGTATACGCTGTACTTCTTCTGTCTATCTGTGAGCTTCCTAGAGAAGAATCCAAGAGGTTCTAAGTTGTCATTGATGATTTGGTGAACTACCGCACCAATGGCCACGTCTGAAGCGTCGGTACTGAGTGATATTGGAGCATTTATAGAGGGATGAGCAAGTATTGTGGCATCTGCCAGGTCTTTTTTGCACTGGTCAAACGCTGTTTCAGCTTCGGCTGTCCACTTGATTGGCGTTTTATCGTTTTTTATGTTGCCGGTAATGAGTTTTTGCAAAATCGTTTGGTTGTTGACAGCGTGAGGTATGAATGACCTATAAAAGTTTATCATAGCCAGGAATCTTTTGAGTTCCATGGCGATTAGTGGTTTTTTGAACTCCAAAATTACCTTTACTTTCGCTTCGAGTGGTTTTATGCCGAGGAATGTTATCTTAGACTGTCCAAACACGCATTTAGACGGATTGATTTTTAGTCCATAGTCCTTGAGTCGTTCAAAAATTAGCTTTGGATGTTGTTCGTGCTCCTTCATGTTTTTTGACGCGACGCCGATATCGTCGATATAAGAGAATGCGAAGTCCTCATACCCTCTCAAGATTTCGTGCATGTGTCTCTGAAAAGTCTGGGCGGCATTTCTCAGTCCAAACATCATATACGTAAATTCAAAAGATCCAAAAGGTGTAGTTATTGCCGTTTTTGGTACATCGTCTGGTTCGACAGGGATTTGATGAAAAGCTCTCTCTAGGTCGATCGTAGAAAAAACTGTCTTGCTCTCCAGAATGTTTCGAAAATCGTGTACAAATGGAATGGGGTATTTGTCTGGCACGGTGACATTGTTAAGCCCACGATAGTCTCCACATGGACGCCATTCGCCGTTGGATTTAAGCTGCATGTGTAATGGACTAGCCCAATTGCTCTTAGATGGGCGACAGATGCCCTGCTCCATCAAATACTGGAACTCTTTTTCCACTGCTTTTAACTTTGCTCCGTTTAAGCGACGTGGGCGGGAAAAGACCGGTGGACCCTTTGTCTCGATATGATGAGTCGTTGTTGATTTGCTCGCTGATGGTCGTATGTTTTTCTTAAGGAACAAATCTTCGTAGTCGGCTAAAATATACGCAAAAGGTTGATTCGATATTTGTTGTGCTGTCAACCAGTCGATTTCGTTTGAGATCAATCATAATTCCATAATGGCGAATAAAATCAGCGCCAATTATCGGTGTCGTGACATCAGCTACGATGAATGTCCATTGAAATGCTCGTCTTAATCCCAGGTCTAGTGTAAGTCTTTTTTCTCCATATGTTTTAATAGTGCTGCCATTTGCCGCGAACAATGAGGTTTTTGATGATGAAAATCGATCGCGATACGAAAGAGGAAGAACAGAAATGTCTGCTCCGCTATCGATTAAAAATTCTTTTTTGGAAGATGAATCGTAAACAACTAGTCTTAAAATCCGTTGCCCAACAAGTTGTTTACTTGTTGCGCTGTTGGACAACGTGATCGCTTTTAGTTTTTTGCCTCACTTCTAAATGTGCACGGTTCACAACACTTTTTTGCTTCGTTGCCGAACATGTTGTGAAACCAACAGAAGTCGTAATTTTTTCTATGCCGTGAGCGCGAATTTCGATGATTAAAATAAGAACGGCGAGAACTCGTGCTTCGGCTACGATGGTTACTAATGTCGCGTCTTTTTCTCATGAGCTGATTTATTTGGTTGCTAATCGTTTGTATTTCTTGTTGTAGTTGTTGTAGGGACAGTTCGTTTGAGGAAGCGGGTGATGGAGATAAGTACCTGTGTGCTTTCTGGGTTGCGTTGATTGCTGAAATCTGTGACAATCCTCCGACTTCCATAATTTTGTCAGCTAATTTTGATAGTTCGACTAGCTCTTCGCTTGATGCTTGTAGAATTGCGCGTACTTGAGAAGGCAAACGTTGCAACCACAATAACTTAAGGAACTCGTCAGCGATTTGGTAACCTCCTAGCTCCTTGAGTTAGTTAAAAAGCTGTGATGGTCTCTTATCGCCAAGGTAAACTTCAGAGAGCAATTTTTTAATTTTACGTTGCTCAGAATTATTGTAATTTATAGCGCAGAAATAATTAAATAAAATGATTGAAAAAACAGAACGGTTTCTATTATATAATGCTCTCTTTTACGGAGCGTTTATTGAATATAATTATTATGTTGACTGTTCGGATGAAAAATCTAAAGAAGAAATGAGTTTGTGTACTGATAGAATGTGACACAATGAATAGCAAGTGTTGCTGTATATTTTTTTTTTTAATACAATGTAAATTTCAATACTTCCACTCATTGTTACAAAAACAAAACAAAATTTACGTTAAACATCTGTTGAAACAAAAATAAAACTGAATTTACTGGTAGAAATTTGTAGCAAAACAAAATTTACTTTAACTATTGCAAAACTGAAAATGAAATTTATGTTAGACTTCTTATTATCTTAAATGATTAAATTCATTAAGTTGCACAAGTACTTGTGACGATTCTTATTCAATGCCTTCGTCTGTATATCAGCAACCTGTTCCGTTGTGCCGATGTGAATCAATTCGAAATATCCTTCTTCGTATTTCTCTCTGATATAATGGAATTGCACATCAATATGCTTCGTTCGCTTGTGGAAGGCAGGATTTTTCGTCAACTTGATCGCACTCATATTGTCAACGTAGAACTTCGCTTTCAATGTTTGATTCATCGTAAGTTCAGACAGCAGTCCCCTTAGCCAAACGAGTTCCTTGGTTGCTTGGCATGCTGCTACGTATTCAGATTCCGTTGAAGACAATGCCGTTGAAACTTGTATCATCGACGCCCAACTGATGACACCCGAACCAATGTGGAAAACGTAACCACTTGTTGACTTTCTTGTTTCTGTATCTCCAGCATGGTCTGCATCACTATAGCCAACGAAATCAAATTTAACGTTATTTTCATAAAGGATACCTGTATTTAATGTGCCCCTTATGTACTTCATGATGCGCTTAACTGCTTCAACATGTGCTGCACTTGGACGATCCAAGTACCGACTTACGACACCAACAGCGTAACTTATGTCTGGTCTTGTTCCGATGGTTAAGTACATCAAACTTCCGACGGCCTGTCGATACGGAAAGTTTTTGTAATGCTCGTCATTCACAAAATCACCAAGATTTTGATTGCAGTCCATTGGTGCTGACACAGGATTGCATTCCATCATATTGAATCGATTTAGGACTTTCTTTGCGTATGCCTCTTGATGTATGCGAATTGACCCATCAGGTAACCTCTCAATTTGAAGACCAAGAAAATATTTCGCTTCGGACACTTTTATCTCGAAATGTTTCTGTAGGTAGGCGATGATTTCATCAATTTCATTTGTATTGTTTGTCGCAGTCAAACCATCATCAACGTAAATGGCAATAATTGTTATTGTGTCCTCCCTTTGACGAAGAAAAACGCACGCATCATATGCACTTTGTTTGAAATCAAATTTACGAATGAACAATGTAAACTTCTGGTTCCAGCATCGCGACGCCTGCTTAAGTCCATACAAACTCTTCTTCAACTTGCAAACGCGTTCACTTCCATCTTCATATCCGATTGGTTGTTTCATGTAGACGTTTTCTTTCAGTTCACCATACAAAAATGTCGTTTTGACATCAAACTGTTTCAATTGCATTCCGTTCATTGCTGTTAATGATAAAATCAGACGAATCGATGTGTATCTGGCTACTGGACTAAACGTCTCATAATCTACACCGTACTGCTGTGTAAAACCACGAACTACTTAACGCGCTTTATATCGTTCAATTGTACCATCTGGGTTCTGCTTAATTTTGAAAACCCAGCGATTATCAATTACCTTTTGGTCTTTCGGTGCTTCAACCAACTCCCACGTCTGGTTTTCGATAAGTGAATTATATTCGTCATCCATTGCACACTTCCACTGTCGAGTTTGCTCTGAACTAATTGCCTCATCGTACGTTGCTGGTTCATACATGACTGCTGAGTAACCCGATGCAATAAAACGATCTGGTGCATTGACCCTTGGACGTAAACTGTATCGGTCGTTGTGTCGCTCCTCAGGTGTTTCATTTGAGTCTCCCTCAAATGACACAAAATGTTCATCATTTTCGATTTCTTGATCATTTGCTGGCTCGTCCACTTGAACTTTGTCCGTTTGCTCTGTCACCTGAACGTCGTTTGTTTGCTGTGTCAACTCATTATCGTTCATCACTGATTCATCCCGAATCACATATTTGTCCGATTGCTCGTTGAACTTAACATTGCAGCTCATGATGACTTTATTACTATTTGGATCAAATAAACGAAAGTTTTTGGTTGTGGGCTCGAATCCAACTAAGTGAACTTTCTTTGCTTTTGGATCCCACTTCTTTCGACCAGTTTACTTTGGAATTTGCACGAAACATTCCGTTCCAAAAATCTTGATATGACACAAATACGGCTTTCTATCAAACCATTGTTACTATGGCGTAGTACCAGCACAATTTCTGTTGGTTGTACGATTCAATAAGTATGTCGCTGTACGTACCGCTTCTGGCCACAGTAATTTCGGCAAACCACTTGCAATGAGCATTGTTCTCGCACTTTCCTGAATAGTACGATTGTCGCGTTCAATTCGACCGTTTTGCTCTGGAGTGTATGGTGTAATACCCTCAAACTGTATGCCTTCACGTTGCAAAATGTCGATCAACACCTTTCGATTGAAAAATTTCTTTCCGTTATCGAATCTGAAAAACTTAATTTGCGCATCATTCATATTTTTGACCAGTGGTACCAATGCTTTCAAGTGTGAGTACGCTTCATCTTTTGACTTTAACAAATATACGAACCGAAAACTTGTTGCTTCATCCTTCACCAACATGAAATAGCGCATACCGTTGATTCCATCAATTTCGCTTGGACCGCACAAATCCACGTGCATGTACTCTCCTCTTGATGACGCTCGTTTAACGGATTGCTTGTGTGATGCTCTGGTCATTTTCCCGTATTGACAATCTTCACAAAAAAAATTCTCGCTGTTAGTCAGATCAACGCCCACGACCGAACCATCGTTGCACATTTTCTTGATTGAATCAACATTCACGTGTCCAAGTCGCCGATGCCAATGTTGCAGAGAAACAGCTGCCGTGTTTGCGTATTCGTTTATTCGCAAACGAAAATCCATTTTAAGCCGCTTCTTTGAATCTTTCTTTCCGACTGCAACAACCTTGTTTCTATCGTCGATGAATTTGCAACCATCCTTTTCGATCAACACTTTGATACCCTTATCTGTCAATACGCCCGTTGAAAACAAATTTTCACTGAGTTCAGGAACATACAGCACATGTTCCAAACGAACTGGCTTCCACTGATTGTCAACTCTCACGTCAATAAGAATTATACCGATTGCTTCGATTGGTAAAAGGCACTTGTTTGCAACTTCGACTTTCAATGGTCCCGTGTATTTCCGTAGCTCTGAAAACCACTCTCGATGAAATGTCATGTGTTTTGATGCAGCTGAATCGGCATACCAGTTATCCGATTTTTCATCCTTCTGCTCGACTTTCAAGACGGAGCACCATGCCATTTCATTGCCATCTTTGTTGCTTTTGCTTTTATCACCCTTGTCCGATGATTCCTTAAACTTTGGACAAACTTTATCCTTAGCCCAATGGCCCTTCTGACCACAAGCATTGCACTTCATTTTCTTCTTAATTTCATCGATTTTTAACTTTGGCTTCGAATCTTTGGGTTTGAAATGTTTCTTTGTTTTCACTGAAAACGCTGCACTTGAACTGGCGACTTCATCCTTTTCCAATCGATCCAAATTCTCTTCCTCCAATTTTAATGACGAAATCAATTCATTGAGTGTACGATTCGCCGTGGTATTGTACCATACCGTCTTATAATTGTTGAATCTTGGTGTCAATCCAGTAATAATACGCGATACTCTTAAATTTTCACTCAATTTTTCCTTTTGCTGTTCGAGTTCGGACGCCAATTGAGATACGCGCGTAAAGTACGCCGTTACCTTTTCATCATCACGCATTTTTGCTGAAAAATATTCCTCATACAGAATCATTACACGGATTTCGGAATTCTTTTCATAAACGCTGCTCAGCTGTTCCATCATTGCTTTCGCTGATTTACAATCCAAAACAAGGTTTGCGTTGTCATTATCGATCGATTGAATAATCGCATTCATGGCTTTACCCTCATTTTTACTGTATTTGCTCTTTTCAGCTTCTTTTTCTGTTTCAGCGGGTTCTTTTCCCTCAATATTATTCGTCAATTCACGCGATCTCATGTATGCAGTGATTTGAAACTTCCATAATTTATAATTTGATGCACCTTTCAAAATGTGACCGGTAAAATTATTTTCGTCTTTGTCACCCATTTCGAAATACTTTCAGTTGAAACCGCTGACGTAACTATTTTTCCTTACGCTACGACGAGACGACTTTTGGAAATCAACTAAAAATTTTACACAATATCGACGTTGTGACTCAATGTTTTTATTTTTTTTTATTATTTCAAGCTCACTGGGCGGCCATAACCTATTGTAATTTATAGCGCAGAAATAATTAAATAAAATGATTGAAAAAACAGAACGGTTTCTATTATATAATGCTCTCTTTTACGGAGCGTTTATTGAATATAATTATTATGTTGACTGTTCGGATGAAAAATCTAAAGAAGAAATGAGTTTGTGTACTGATAGAATGTGACACAATGAATAGCAAGTGTTGCTATATATATTTTTTTTTTAATACAATGTAAATTTCAATAAGAATCTCCAAAACGTTCTATGATTACAGCCTTAAGATTCTCGTATTTGTTTTCGATGGGTGGATTTAATACAGCATCAGATACTTGCGTCAGCACTTGAGACTCTATGGCAGCCATACTCAACCTTTTTTTTTAATGGGCCACATTGATAATTTTGTAACGCTACCCCGGGCCACAAGAATTTTTTTTTGTCGTAAATAATAATACTCATTTTAATGTGCATAGTAGTTGTAGTAGAAATGGCGGAAACGAGCAGTCTAGCTCGGTGACCCAATTAGCACTGGCTTGCGCCGTTTTCATACCATAATAACTCAATTTAAAGAGGGATTATATAAAATTCGGAGTTTTTGTTTTTAGTTCGCTAGCTGGCGATCTCAAGCTCGAAGAGGAACTGAAATAAATAGTTTAAAATACGCCTCAAATCCACTTCGTTGCGTTTAGAAAGGAGATCAAATCTCTGATCTTTAGTTCGGAAAGCTCATTAAGGTTATTGAAGAAGGACTTTCCCAATGATTTGGTTCTCGTTTTGGCTAGGGCAGGACACTTACACAGGAAGTGAAGAACAGTTTCCTTTTCTTGCTGGCCCCCACAACTACGACAGAAAATATTGTGAGGAATGCCCAGCTAAGATGCGTGTTAACCAACAGGCCAGTGTACGGTGCATGTTGCAACGACCCTGGCTATGTCTTGCCTGGGTCTGCAAATAAGGTTATTAGTGTAGGATTTATTGTAGGTAGGCCATATCCTTCTAGATATGATTCAGCGAGAAAAATTGAGAAGATCTTGCCCTTTATAGCACCAAGAGGAATGTTGACTCTTTCCGCGAGTGAGCTATGAAGGGCTTATCCTTGCCTTGCCAGCTCGTCAGCCCGTTCATTGCCCTCAAAGCCACTATGACCCGGAATCCAGACAAGAGTAACCCTGAGTCCAATGTTCATGCCCGCTAGCTCACTTCGGCATTGTTGAACTAATTTGGAGGATGATGTGGACGAGCAAATCGCTTGAATAGTCGCCTAACTGTCCGAAAAGGTAGCTGTATTGCGGTTTTGATTTGGATCTAGTTTTAGTAATTTGCATGCTTCCTTAATCGCAAGTAGTTCAGCCTGAAAGACACTAGCAAAGTCAGGAAGCCAAGATGACCTGGAGAAATTTAAAGACTCAGAGAAAATTGCTGCACCAACCTCACACTCCATTTTTGAGCCGTCAGTGAAAATAGATATGCCGAACCTCTCGTCACTAAGTCATCATCCCACTCTTTTCGAGATGGAATGATAACTTTAAAATCCGCACTGAGGTCCACAGTAGGAGTGCAGTAGTCGGTTTTCGTCGAAAAGATGTCCATTCAAAATTTGAATAAAATGATTCCAATTATCCAATTCAATTCCTAATGGCAAGAAAAGTAAGGAGTACTAGGCGACATCTCTTTTTCATTTAGTTGTTCAAACCTTTCCTAGCGTAGAAAGGAGTGACATCTAGAATATTTTTTTGAAGACACACGATGTCCACTTTTCCACTGCTGTACGTTCAAGTGTTGCTTCCATTTTGAAAACTCAAAAGGATATATTTTTCTCACGTTTTTCTGCAGTCACTCGATATTTTAAGAATTTATTAAACCACGCGCCGCGGGCCAAATTTTATAAGCTCGAGGGCCGCATGCGGCCCGCGGGCCGCAGGTTGAGTATAGCTGCTCTATGGCATCAACGATTGTGTTGAATTTGAAGGAATCTCTGACGATATTGGCTGAAAGGAACTGGGCCTCAATTTGTGCGAACCATATTTGCGGCTTCTCGTGCCAAAATGGAGGGATACGGATTGACACTCGAGTAATCATCTCTGGCGGTGGTCGCTCGTGATCGCTGGATCTGTCATCTTCTGATTTATTTTCTCCGAGTGGCATTTTATGCGTGAAAACGGGGTCACCAATTATGGATTCGTTAAGTTAAATTAAAGATTCGAGTTTTCTTTTAATATAATAATCCAATTTATTAATAAACTTACTAACTAGGTAGAATTACAAATTTCGGATGTAGCACGAGGCTCGAGAGATGATTACAAAAGAAGAACGATTTTAGGTTAGCCACTGCATTTATACTCTTTACATTTTTACGGAGAAAGGAAATAAAGAGATGCAAGAAAAAGGGATAGTTTAAAGTGTGATGTATAATTTTATAATTCAATGATGACGCTTGAGATGTCGCCCCAGAAATACTAATTCTAAAATAAATGTAGTTCAGTCGTAGTTATTAAATTTTAATTTATAGAATATATACTTATGGTATTAAGAAATATTGATTGCATTTCTTAATTTTTGTATTCTGTTTTTTGTATTTTTTATTTTAGTATACTTAGTAGTATTATATAGTATTTACATGTAATTAAAATAAAAAAAGTTACTTCAATTTTTTGTTGTTCTCTTTTCACATAGATATATTCATATAATATTTTAGAAAAAGTAGGAAAATTTACCTTTCTTAATTTTAGCTTTTACTTTTTTTTTTTTAAATACGTAAATACATGTTTCACACATATATAAATTTATACAGAGTGATTAACGAATGCTGTTAAAACGAGCTAGAACGTGTAGGTTGGGTGGAGACAAGACAAAAATCATATTGAGGAGGGTCTATCCCCCCGCTTAGCCGGGAGAAACAATTTTCTAAAAAATTTGACTTAAAACAGAAAAAAATTAAAAATTAAAAATTACTTATAGAGTTATTTTATAGTATTTTGAAAAACCTAGTCTATTATTTGATACTGTGTTTAAATTTAGTTGTTAGAATAAATAGTTTTTGAAACATAAATTTTCAGTTAATAAAAAAAATGTTTTTAAACATTATTTATTGTATATTTATTATAAATTTTTTTTTTAATTTAAAGAAATTGAATATTAGGAAAAAGTAAATATTAATTACGTGAAAAAAGTTCAAAATTTTGACTTTGAAAATTAATTTTTCAAAAACCATTCCTTCGCACAAGTATGCCATAATATTAAAGAATAGACTTTATTTGGGTTTTCAAAATACTATAGCATGACTGCAAGTATAACAGTTCGCTCGTGAATCACGCTGTATATTATATATATATAAAATTAGATACGAATATGTTTACACATTGAGGTATTGCATAGGTTGCTTGAAAATAATTTATATACATTTTGATAAAATAGTTCAACACAGGGTGATTTCCATAAGCCGAATATAAACTAGGTTAATGCATTATAATATTTGAGTAAGTACATAAATGAGTTGGGATGGTGTAACCTTCATATCTTTAAAGCTTTCTTCCGCCTTTTGTAGGAGGTTGTATGTGACCCACTTTCCTCTGTATCTATTAACGATGGCTGTATAGTCGGCATTGGAGTCCGACAATCTTGTCTGTTTTGTCGGTCCACTGTAGTTAACAAATCCAGCAAGAGTGAATTTACCATTTGGTTCTTTTGCCTGTATAGTTGTTGGAATTGAACTCAACCTCACTGAGCTTGTAATGAAGCGTTCAAATGCAATGATTTTTCCTTAAATTATAAATATAGTGACCAGATATTTTTCAAGACAATGCGGAACACAATTTTTTAATTGATGAAAGTATTTTATTTTATTTTTAAGTATGTACTACAATAAATAGATAATAAAAATACATCAACATGTACAACATATTTCAACGGTTGATATAACTAATCAGCCTTTAAGATACAAAAAATCACAAAACTTAAACAAATTTCTTCTTTATAAAATAAAATAAAAACATCAACATAAATATACTTAATATTCTGTAAAAAAAATATTTTATGCCCAGGTCGTTAGTTATATTTTTCACTGGTGTGAATTTTTTCTAAAACTTCACCATTATTCTTAATAGAATCATAAAAAAAAACTAGTCAATTTCGTAAAATAATTTAAGCAAAACAATAGATTTAACTGTTTCAACTTTTATTCGGGTTTTTTCTTGCGTCCACAAATGATTTATTATCGAAAATATTCGTTCAGTGGAAGCATTTGTTCCAGGAAGACTCAAAATATATTCGATAACCATTAACCGATTTTTGTGAGGTATATTACTTTCGCCAAAATATTTAAATATCTCCACCCACCTTAAATCAATAGAGCAAGCATGGTCGTTCCATTGTACAGTTTTTTGTGGACTAACATATTTTTTTAAATCAGAAATTTCGTCAAACAAGTCGTTCTCAGCAATTGAATCGTTTGCATTTTCTAGTATGAACGACAGTCCTTATTGAACTTCCTGCCACTCAAACTTCTCGAGCAGCAGGTTTTGTAAAAGTTTTTAATATGAGAAGTGAACCACGTTCTGTTAATGGCACCACATTCTTCCAAATTATTTAAATTTTGTCTCATTATGATTGAAATTAACTTTTCCTCCATTCTTTCTTTCAATTTGAACTTTAGGCTCACAATTTGGTTGTGGATTTCCATGATGGTTTTGTTATCGCCCTCTACCTGCAAAATTGCATTATGGAACAAAGAGGACTGGTTATGCAAGAACATCAACCATAACTCTGATTTCGGGTCTTCAAAAAAATGTTTTAAAACGTTTGGACATTTGTCAAGGGATAAAAAATATGACTTTAAAGCTTCGTATATCTTTAACACTCGTTCAATGTCAGGTAACAAGGCTAGCCATCTTGTTTTGCAAAAACCAAGTAGTTTACTATATTCGACCTGGGCATCACAGCAGAATTCTTTCAATTTTTCAACCCTAACCCTAACCAACCACTTCAAATTCAAATACAGAGAGATTTGAGAAAATTCCAGACAAAAATGACATTTGACATTTATAATTTTCACCGCAATGTTTACATGTGCACGGTTACAAAAGTATCTATTTGTAACGAAGAGTTGAGATGTGCAGATGTGCATATGAGCAACTTTTTCATTAGATATTCTTGAATATTTTGGTTTTGCGGGACTTTGGGGGACAAATTAATCAATGCAGGACATTTTGCGGGACAATTTATGGTGCGGGACAACTATGTGAAATGCGGGACACAATTATAGTGGTCACTATAATTATAAATAAATACAGACGATAAAAAAATTTAACGTTGTAGAGTAGCCATGTAGTTATAAAAGCAAAGATATGATTAGTTATTGAAAAGAATTGACCAAAAAGCAAAGACATGAAACATGATTAGTTATTGAAAAGAATTTACCATTTTACCATGCCAATTTTTGATATTTCCAAGAATTCCATATTGCAATCCGGACATGGTTTTATACAATTGGGAATAATAGTTCCAATACAAAGTTATTCTCAAAAATGTCGCTGTCACTAACAGACGTCACTTGTATATCTAAATCTGGACGTATGCATCTGTCCTCACACTTAGAGGCACGGAGGTGGGCCACCGCTGTAAACATGATGGGATTCTTGTCATAAGTGTTGAATGTCTTCAGGAATGTTGATTCAAAGAAATGACAACTTTCCAATTTGATACTGTATTCACCGGCTTTGGGATCACAGAAAGTATTGACTCCGGACATGATTTTCATGACATTGATGGGAGCTTTTGCATCTTCCTTAGCTGTCAGTCCATAATGCATCTGAAATTGAAATTGAATTGAAATAAATCAATTGGTTTTACACTCCCTTTGAAAGAAAAATAAACTTACAACTGCCCTATGGCTTTTTCAACAAACTGCTGATTTTCAGCCTCAACTTGAAGTGATGTCGTTTTCCATTGGTCGTTCAGAAGCATTCGGAAGAGTCCAGAAGTCTTCTGTTATCATTCCATTGGACTGACTTTGACACACCGAATGCTTCTGAGAAGAGCAGAACTCTTCTATTTTGAAAACAGAATCGTCCGAAGAATGACACATACATCATAACCCGTTCCATTGGAGGTAGAAAAATAAACGTCAAAAAAAGGCCAATGGAAAACGACATGAGAATGTACCGGCCTTGACGTTTTCAAAAATGTAGTGCCCATCAGTTGATGTGGTAGCCACAGTTTGACCGTTTAATTTGATTGTAGCTTTGAAAATACCCTTTCCACCCGATGAAGCTAAAACTCTTCCCGACACACTAAAGTCAGTGATTTGGAAAGCGTTCTTCATGACGACTGTATCTGGGTTGATGTGGAGTTTAAGGCAAGGCGCGCACATGCAACTTTTAGTTTCGAAACTGTTCGGTTTCTAAACTGAGCACTATAGACTTATATGAGAGTCCGCGCACATACAGAAACCATTCTGTCGCTCATTCGAGCAACTTTTTAGTTTGTGTTTTGACACAAACTACATCATCGCCTCAAACCAATTCCTTAGTTTGTGTCACAAGGAATTATAGGTAACTGCGCGGACATTCAACTAAATCGTTGAATAATTTTCTTTAAGTGCAAGAGAGAAAAAAAATTAGTCAATGTTTTTCTTTCACAAAAAATTCTGAGAGAAGAGAACCACCTAACATCTCAATTTCACTAGTTTTCTCTTTCATACATTGATTGAGAAAATTTATTAGTTGCTAAAACCCATAAAAAATGTCTGTATCCTACTATGATACACGTAACTGCGCCCACATTCAACTAAATAGTTTCTTTGGTATGCATGTATTAGTGGATTTCAGTTGAATGATTCTTTAAAGTGTGACGGGGTTAGTAGGATACTTTAGAATAATATATCCTACTCATGAGTTTGTTTTCATAATTCAATTTGATACTTTTTAAACGTCAAATGTATTTGTTTACTGAAAGGCGCAGGTAAATAATTTGTATCTCTAAACAGGTGATTGATGAAATAAGTGATTCAGTTGGCCTAAAGTATTCACGTAAACTACGAGATTCTAATCCGATTATTTATTAAGTTAAAAGGAATAAATAAATAATAATAGATAATAATAATGCATTCTTCCTCCCACACTTTGGTGATGACCTGGTGCATGCGGTTCATCAGAACTCCTCCATGTTTAAAGAGTTGAGCGGGTATGCCATCCGACCCGGCGGACTTGTTATTTTTTAGCTTTTGGATGGCTCTTTCTACCTCTTCTCTGCTGGGGGCTGGGACTGGGTCTTCAGTGAATGGTCTTGCTTCTCTTTCGTCATTATCTTGCTCGACATTTTGCGCAATCAGTAGCTGTTGGAAGTGCTGCTTGAAAACATCTACAATTCCCTGTTCTCGGTGACTAGGTTTCCTTCTCTGTTTCGAAGAGCTTGTGTCCCGGTTCTGAAACCAAAATCTAATTGCTTCGACCTTTTAAAGAAACGCCGGGTGTTGTTCTTGGCCCTAGACTCTTCAAGATCTTTGAGCTGAGAAACTGCGGATGCTCTTTTCTTCCTTCGCAGGGTCTTTTTCTCATTTCTCTTTTGGTCATCTTTTCTTGCTGCTCGTGTTTTCCGTTGCAGCATCTGCAAACGCGCATTTTCCGTCTCTCTTTTCAATATTACGCAATCATCATCATACCACGGGTTCTTTTTCGGGCGGTGGCTGGTAACCTATGGTGGTCTCGGCTACATTTTTTATTACTTCGCGATATTGGTTCCACAGTGTGTTGACGTGTGTGGTTTTTGGGAGGACGGCGGCGGAGAGTTGCTCGCTCAGGCGGCTTCTGTAGTCTCTGGCATTCTCCAATGTGCTAAGGCAATCGATGTTGAACTTCTTTCTTTGGGCTGTGGTCAGAGTCGACATTGGCTCCTCGGAAAGTGCGCACGTTCAGGATGTTGGATGCGTGCCTTGCGCCGATCAGCACATGGTCGATTCGGTTGTTTGTTCGACCGTCTGGAGATCGCATGCATGCCCACTGACTGGTCGATAAGCTCCATATGCCCCATCTACAAAAAAGGCGATCCGATGCTATGCAAA
This sequence comes from Sphaerophoria taeniata, assembly GCA_943590905.1. Lineage (NCBI taxonomy): Eukaryota > Metazoa > Arthropoda > Insecta > Diptera > Syrphidae > Sphaerophoria > Sphaerophoria taeniata. The sequence continues at coordinate 112,790,326 of OX016541.1, read as the reverse complement.
AACTACCGTGGCATCATCATCATCATCATCAGGTCCTGTAACCCCGCTCGGGGCATAGGGCATCAACAAAACGTCTTCATCCTTCTCGATCTGCAGCTAGATACCTTAACTGTGGCCACCGCACATCGGATTTGGGGTCGCGGCATCTTTCATGCAACAGCGTCAATCAAGACGCGATAATAATAAATGAATCGTCAACAAATAGTAGAAGTCTTTCAAGAAATGCAATGGATACCGTGGCATATCCCTGCTTAATGTTGCATACAAAATCCTATCCAACTGTGTGAGCGTCTTAAACCTTTCTGCAACACAATAATCGGCACGTACCAGTGTGGCTTCAGGCCAGGCAGAACAACGATAGACCAAATATTCACACTGAGGCAGATACTGGAAAAGACCAACGAATTTCAAGTCGAAACCCACCATCTTTTCACCGACTTTAAAAGCGTTTTGGCAACCGAAAGGAAACCCAAAAAAAGGAAAAATCGCAGTCGTGCTTTTGCATTCATTTTGAATATTTGTTTCACAGTTAAAGCTTGAAGACGGACTAATTCAACGAAAATTATCTTTAGAAAATGGATATGTACTCACAAGGTAAGCCTTTTTATATAATTGAATATTGAAATTAATTGTGTCTAAAGGTAACTAAATATGTATTATATTTTCAGATTTCCAAGAGGATGCTAGTTGGACCGAAAATTTTATAAGTAATGTTCAAAGTCGTCAAGCCATTTATGATGCTTCAATGGCGGAGCACGCAGACAGAAATTTTGTTTCCGGCCTGTGGGAAGTAATTTCTGAAAAGATGGTTCCTACTTGGCGCAACATGTCACCAATGGAAAAAAATGAAAAAGGTGAGCACAATTATATGAAAATATGGGAGGGTTAAGACATGACTGCTAGGTCGTTACCCTTTTTGAGAACCTTTTTTACCATTCGAAGAATACTGACCTTATTCTTCTTATGGCGGCGTTATAGTCCAGGTCGGACCAAGGCCTCGCCCAACAAACATCTCCAGCCAGCTCGGTCACTAGCTAACTGTCTCCAGTTTCAGGTCCTCCACCACCTGTGTGCTCCACCTGAGTCGCGGTCTTCCTCTTCTCCGACGTCCTTCCGGGTTGCATTCGAAGACTCTTCGAGCCGGAGCATTTTTTTCCATACGCTCAACATGACCCAACTATCTAAGTCGTTGGACCTTAACTTTTCTGGCTAGGAGCTAGGTCAGTGTCGCTGTACAGCTCGTACAGTTCTTGGTTGAATCTTCGTTGGTATATTTATTGAATGGTCTTAATGATTAATACACTTCATACAGGAGCTTGAGCTACGTTTATTTTTAAGTAAAAAGTCGAATACAAAAATAATTTCTTTCTTAGGTCATAGCATTTTGATTTTATATCAAACTAGCTGACCCTGCAGACTTCGTACTGCCTCAATCGATAATCGATAACCCTCTTCCTCTATCGTTTGCATTGTTTTTTTTGTTAATTCGTATGTATGGATCCGTCTTTAAACAAATAAGCGATATAAAAAAACAAAACAAAATGGTAAGTATACGCCCCGTTGCCTGCGGTGCACGCATTTATAAAACGCGAATGATTTCACAAATATCTTTTGGGCCATTTCGGAGTTTATAAGAGACATACAAACAAACAAACAAACAAACAAACACACTTCCATTTTTATATATATAGAGATTTATATTTTTTTCATATTGCCATGGCACTGAACCTTGAGGAGAATTAAAATATTTTACAAAATAATCCCTTGCTGTTGAACCATCATGAGATCCACGTACATTTGTTATATTAGGTTTTGTCAACGAACACTCATACAAAGTGTCTTCATACCTTATCCCATCTCTTTTGCGAACAAAATTGTGAAGGATGCAACAGGCTTTAATAATATCATCGCAAAATGAGAGATGCACGTCAAGTGGTCTATGTAGTATCCTCCATTTATTACTTAAGATTCCAAAGGAGCATTCCACCATTCTTCGGGCTCTAGTAAGACGATAATTATATTTTTTTTTTTCCGTGGACAAATTTCTTCGTCCAAATGGACGCTGTATGTGGTCTGATAAGGCAAAAGCTTCATCGGCTACAAACACAAATGGCATGCATTTCCCCCCTTTATCATTTGGGAGAAATTGATCTGGTGGCAGATTCAGTTGACCATTGTTTAGCTTTTTCCCAAAGTTTGATCGCTGAAAAACATGGGAGTCACTTGCACTCCCCTGGGATCCAATGTCAACGGATAGGAAACAGTAATCCGCGTCTGTAACTGCCATAAGAACCAATGAATATAATTCTTGTAATTCATATACTTCGATTCGGATTTAGATGGCTTTCGGACCCTTATATGTTTGCCGTCAATTGCTCCTACACAATTGGGGAAATTCGTAGTTGTTAAAAAATTTTCAGAAACTTGTTTCCAAGTTTCTTCTGTTTGTTCCGGCATGTAATTTTCTTTTAGGCATATCCATATTTTGTCGCATGTATCCTTAATAATTTCTCGTAGGGTTGTTTCACCTATGAGAAATTCGTAATGAAGAGACCGGAAACTGATAGATAGATAGATAGATAAAAAATTTTATTTTCTGAATATTAACAATTTCATGGTTTTCTTTATAATATAAATTAAATGAATGACAATAACATTTTATGTTGCCTGTCAGGTTAAATTGTTTACTAAAGTAAGTTCAGCGTTGGATTGGTGTATTTTTTAAGAATATTCATTAATTATTAGTTTTCTATACCTTAGAGCGCTTTTTAAATAATTGTAGAGTTGCAAATAGTTTTGGCCATTCAGAATTTCTAGGAACTGATCACGGTTAAGTTTTTCGCTTCCAAGGAATCTTTTTCTGTAAGTTCTGAAGCAAGGACACACTCCTACAAAATGATACGTATTTTCAGTAGCGTCAAGGTTGCAGATCGTACAAATTCCATCCGTATTATTTTTAAATGCTCGTGCATTGAGGTTAAGCAATCCACACCTGGACTTTAACACCATGCTTATCATTTCACGCGAGTTGCTATCATTGAAATAGTTTGGTACCTCAGCATAGTTCAAGTTGCAATATTCATCATGGAATCGTGATTGAAGAGCTCTATTAGTGTGTTCCGACCAATGCCTTTCTACAAGTTTAGCGCAAGTTTCTGCATGCAGTGCCTTCCATTCAGACTTTGTGTTCCAGTCAAACTCAATGTTCAGATCGTTAAAGAGTTCTGACCATTTTTCGGCCCAGTAGATCTTTTTTCTCACGATGATATCCATAAGTCTTCTTGGTAGTCTGTATTCAGGGAGCGTGCTTACTCTTTGGATGTATTTAAAGTGGAGTTTTAGTGTCGTAATATAAGCTTTACTTAGTCCAGTTTCTATATTGAGAACATAGTTTGGCGTGTTATTAGGTAGGGAGAAGCATCTTTTAATGAAAAACCTTTGCAACTTTTCCACTTCGTTATACTCCGAATATCCCCAAACTTGGGCGCAGTAATTCATTATAGACTTTGAAGCAGCTTCGTATATTTTGAATTTATCTGAGTGTTGTATGTTCTTATTTCTGATAAAGTTTGACCAAGTAGCATTAATTGAATTCTTAGACATTACAAGCCTTTGCGTAAGATGTTCCGTCCACGACATATTGTATGTGAGATTTACTCCTAGGTACTTGAAATTGTTAGATATTTTGATCTCGGTATCTTTGTACTTCCATTTTTCTTCAGCTGCTCGACGTCCACCATTTCGAAAAATAACTATTTCCGATTTTGTTAGGTTCACATGCAGCTGCCATTTGGTACAATAATCTGCAAAGCTATTTATCATTATCTGTAAGGAAGCAGGATTATCTGAGAGTAGCACGATGTCGTCTGCGTAAAGTAGAGCTTTTACCGATACTCCTTCTATAGTAACTCCACACGGCAAATCAGAATCAAGGTCGTTTAAGAACAATATAAATAGCAGAGCACTTAGAACACATCCTTGTTTCACACCTTGATTAATAGGGAATAAGTCACTGATATGAGTGCCGTTCCATACTGTAGCAGTGTTGTTGGTATAGAGTGCTTTAAGAATCGATACCATTTTTGTAGATATACCTAGTTTTGTCAGTTTGTAGAACAATGCGTTTCTGTTAATATTGTCGAACGCCGCTTTCAAATCTATGAAAAACGCATACAGTTTCTTTTTCCGGCTAAGCTGTAGGTTTATAAGGCAGGAGAGATTGAAGATTTGGTCTGTGGTTGAGTAGTTTTCTCTGTATGCAGCTTGGAATTCGTTTAAAATATGATTTGCTTTGACCCATTGACTTAGTCTATTCAGAAGAACAGTTGTGAACAGCTTATATATAGTGTCCATAAAAGACAGACCACGGTAGTTGGCTACATCCTTTGGGTTTCCTTTCTTAAAAAGAGGGAATATTATTGTTCTTTTGAACGAGTCGGGAATTGTACCAGTGCGAAAGGTATCGCTGAATAGACGATGAATTTCTATGATTAAGTTGGGCGTTGCATTTTTATAGAATTCAAATGGAATTCCATCGATTCCCGGAGCTTTATTATCCTTTGCCGTAGTAATAGCTACAAGAACTTCGCTGATTTCAATTTCCTTATCAAGCAAGGGTATATATACAGCTCTATTTGAAGCGTATTCGAAAGATGTTTCTGTGGACAATGTTTGATAGAGTAGGTTTTGAAAGTGTGTTCTAAACTCTAATGTGTTTATATTTGCCGAAGTGTTGCTTTCGTTTGTATTGTTACGTATTTTCTTTGCCAGTTTCCACCAGTCACTTGTTGTCTTGACTGATGCTAGTTGTCTAGTGATATATTGATAATAATTACGCTGTTTTGTTGTGCATGACCGGAAACTGTTTCCTGTTGCAAGGTACCTATAGAAAATAATATATTTAATTAAGGAAATACAAACTAAGAAAGTGTCTGGTCTTAACAAAACCAAATCGTTTATTTTTGGAGAAGAAGTCAATGTCAAATTATTCAAAAATACAATGTTTTCTGTTATATTTTTAGTCAAAGAACTTCAAAATAAGTGGAAAAATTTGAAGACATGTTTTCGTCGGGAGATCAACAAACAAAAAAATGTTAAATCAGGCCAAGCAGCTACTAAGCGGCGCAAATATGTGTACTTTGAGCAATTGTCGTTTCTTTTGCCGACGATGGAAGACCGCCCAACCGTCAGCAATTGTGAAATTGAATTTGATGAAAATTTGGAGATGTTGCTTACAGAACCACAAAGTACAGAAGTTACCACACAGATCCAATCGAATGGATCCAAAAAAAAAGAAATCCACATATGAACAAGATTTGTTGGCGATTTTAAAAGAAAAAAAGGAGGAAAATGTAGACGAAGATAAAACATTTTTACTCTCTTTGTTACCATCATTTAAAAAACTTAAAGACGGCGAAAAATTCGATGTTAAAATTGAATTTTTGCGCGTTCTAAAACGAAAAGGCCAAAACAAACGACATCATCCGTATAAAAGGAACGATTCAGACTTTGAATCAAATTAGTTGGATCAGTTCTGAATTACATTTTGTTAATTTATTGCATTAATAAATTTTTTTAAATTAAAACATAATCTTTATTTGTTTACCTTAGTGTAACCGCCAGTCTTTCTTCTGGAGATATTGCTTTCCTCCACCTGGTATTTTTGAAAGTTATTAAAGGCCGTATCAAAAACAGAAGTTCATCAAAACTTCTGTTGCTCATGCGGAAGTAATTGAAGAACTTGCTTGGGTGGGATCGGAGGTCTAGATAAATTTTTTGAAATTGCCCTTTCACAAGGCGTTGTGAGTTCAACGGGTGAACCCAATATTGCCTTTTGTTTACAGGTTTATTCCGTCTTTTTAATTCAAAGGCGCATATCAGTGCCAATTCGTAAAAATCCATATTCAGAAAATTGTATTGACTTATGAAATCTCTTTCAAAAACCAAAAATATATTTTGTATTCCAACAATATATCTCCGCTTTTCTTTCATAAGCAAAAGAGTAGGACAAATTTGAAACTATTTTGTTTCGTGTATATGAGATAGAAAAAGTCAATAAAAGTTTTCTGTGTATTGGTTTATTTCGTTGATTACTTTGGAGTTGCTTATGTGCGCGATGTTTGGGCAACTAACGATCGAACTATTTGGTTTCAAAAAAGTTGCATGTGCGCGCCTAGCCTAAGATTTTTGTTCTCAAAAACTGTCTTGAAAACATATTTTCCAGGAGCTACAACCTTAAACCGGTATTCGCCATTCTTTCCCAACTTTGGTGTGACAAATGGATAAATCTGGGAATTGGGATGAGCTTTTACCTAGAGGTATCGGATGCGCTTCGTTTTGACATTTCGACGAGAGGGAATTCTAGAAAAACAACAACGTTTGATTCAGCTCATATCGAAACGAGTTAAAGAAACAATTTATACTTCTTTGGTCTTGAATAAGGCGACTCCAATGACTAAGAAGGTTTGTCCATTGCTTTCCACTCGTCCAATCACATAAAATGCAGATCCAATGTCTGCATGACTTTTGATGAATACATCACAGCCGATAACTTCTTTGGCATAAGTTTAATTAATCACAAATATTATTTTAATTAATAAAATTTGAGAAAAACTTTTTATTTTTTTTTACCTCTAGCCTACTCAATGCAATGGATTTTTTTTTTTTATTAATAAATCTGTCACTTTTCACGACAAAACAACAAGAAAAAAACAGAGCACAGACGCCATATTAATTTTTTTTACCTCTTTCACAGATTCACGGACACAAAAAATGAAAGTAAATTGAGAGACTCACCAGTCACCATCACCACACAATTTTATGGACAGTGATTTTTTTTAAAAAAGAGAACGAGTTGCGACTCTAAGTAAATAGATTCTCTATGCTTAGAGGACTCCACAAAACTCGGTGTCTTGGCAAATAATTCTTTAAATAAATGGCCTAAATTCATTTGGCAATCCAATATTTTTATAGCAGGGCCTAAAGATATTTGTAAAATATCCGCCATTATGTTTCCCTCTTTTTGTACGTAGCGTCGATGCATTTAACCCATTGTGCAGTACGTCGTTTAGGCTGTTTTTGTGTGTGTGCTCTTTTACAAATGCGGCTATTTCAGGAAAATCAGTTGCCTCTGCCAACACAATTTGAAAAATGCTGTCGAACGCACAAGACCTCTGCAAAGACAGCTTCGTATTCTCCATTTGTATAAATTTAAGTTGTAAACAACTGCCATTCTTTAAAATTAGATAGTTTTATGTCTGAGGAACTGCGGTGCTTCATTCATTTTTGTTTTTTTTTTTTTTGTGGAACTAGCCAAACTTCTCCAGTTTTCGACTTCGGTAAGACCTAGGCGTATTTCCTTATTGGGATCCGCAATTGCAATTATCACACAGAAAAAGCTTAGGTTCGTCCTCATTATTCATCGAAATTTTGCAAATATTGCAATCTATATTTTCATCATTTATGGTTTGATTCGGTTTTTTATCAATTTCAAAAATTTCCAGTCGGCCTTGGTCTTGAACTATTACCTAATTTTTCTAGAAGTAAATCCACCCTCAAGGGCTTGTTGTGAAGAATAAGATTTTTAATAAGGTTAAATTCGCCTTCGATTGCAGCACTTGTGTCAGGAATCCGGATTATTTCATTATGGGAAATATTTCCCCAAAATGGAAGACTTGAGATTTTTGCCAGCATTCTTCTTATAAATTGCGGACAAAATCTTGGGTTGTCGTTATTCCCCTCTTCTGTTTTAAGAATGTGATCAACTTCCATTTGAATTTGTTGGGCTCATCGTTGATGATGCAAAAAAAGCAGAATTTTGAAAATCAGAATTTTCGATTAAAAAGCAGGATTTTAAAAAGCAGAATTTTGCTACCGTCGACATGGTCATTGGTCAACCATCGATTGCTTTGTAGTAAGCTCTCGCGAGTTTTCAAATTTTCGTCTACGGTCACTTATCTTGTATACTCTTACTTGCCAAACCGGTCGCAAGCTTTGAAGCATAACGGATATAGGTATGTTATCCGAATCTCTGGCTGACACAAGAGGTGTCCCTCAAGGATCAATTCTGGGACCTTTGCTTTTCTGTCTCTACGTTAATGAGCTTCTATATATTGTCAAGCATTGTTTTTTGCCCATGTATGCTGATGATGTTCAAATGTACGTAAGTTGTTCCTTAGGTTTAATTGAACACTTTGTATGTTGCATCAATAAAGATCTCGAAAGCCTATAAATCTGGTCTCAAAATCTAGGCTTAGTGCTAAACCCTCTTAAATCAAAACGCTTGGTAATCTCAAGGAACAATATTGACCTCTCCTATTTTCCATCCGTTGTTCTCAATGGATATTGTGTGGAGTATGTAAGATCTACTAAAAACCTTGGCGTAATATTTAATAATAAACTGTCTTGGAGCGATCATGTATCATACATTTTCGGCAAAACGTACGGTGTTCTTCGAACTTTATGGTTTGAAATAAAATACTATATACTAAAAATTAGTAAAATTTTAAAAACAGAATTATGACCCGCTCCCTGTACCTTCACCTAGGGTCTCTGATGAGGAAATTATCAGTAAACCTTTTATTATCTCCCTCGCTGAATTTAGTTCAGTGCTCATAACAAGTATTCCGATTCAAGCCATGTAAACTGTTTGTATCCGCTGCCGAACAATTTTTAAAAAATTAGACAATGTTCTCATGAAATGGTTTCCATCGATACGTATGAATACCGTTGGTATCTGGTCTGAAAAATAGCCATTAGCGTATTGATTCACGCCTTGGAACTCCGTAAAGGACCAAACAATGACATTTAACAATGCCATTGATTCATCACATATCTATTAAAAAAAGAGAAGCATTATATACGTGATACAATATAATTTTTACTGATAGAAATATGTTTCAACTTAGATCTCTGTAAAATATTTAAAAAATTGTGTAATCTTTTTTTTTTTTTTTAGCGAGCTGTCATTGGTTTTTCCTTTAACTCGAAAATGTAGTGACATTTTATTTTCATCATCTACACATTAAAATATTGATATTGAAGCTAACAATTAAGAATACGTTTATTTCTACACTTGAAAATGTATATGTTTTATTTCTTTGTAATTTAATGTTATTTCAAAGAATGTGTGCCTATATGTACAAAAGAGTAATTATTACTAAAATATGTAGGTAAATCAAAACTGCGAAGTTTGATTTCTCTTTCTTGAAACAAGTTTTATTAATTATATTTTTATTTTTACCAACATTATAAATATGTATTTGTATTATTTACTTGTATGTGTGTGTGTATTTTTTTGTCAATTTTAAAAAATAATTACGTAAATATTGGTAATTTCCCACTTCTTTGGGAAACTTGGCACCTGATTTCATCCAGCTCTTCAACCAATTACAAATTGATACAGTCACTGGTAAGGTCGCAGTGGTACTGTGAAGGACAGCCGAATCTAAAAATATATGCTTCGATGTTTGCCCATCTGCTGCAGGAACTAGCTTTGGAGCTACTGTGCCAGTCCCAGTCGCATCAATTATGAGCGATCGATCAAAAAGATATACATACGCTCTTACTTGATGGGACGACCAAAAGTGAACAAAGAATGGATCAAAACCTATGTCATGAATGATATTTTGACCAATTGGACTGTTTCTTTTCAGCATTGTGTCTAAATATTTTGATTTTTCCAATTCATGCTTCGCATTCCTTAGAATATTTATATCTGGCAGATACTCATACTTTAAATTAGACACTCCTCTTTGTGCCATTTCTGCAACTTTTTCATTTCTATATTCAAATGTCAATTTGTGTTGCAGTTCTTTGGCAACATTAACTCTAGTGGGGTTTCTGAGCTGGCGTTTTCCACAACGTTGCATATCTTCTCCTGATATAGTGCAATAAATTTGTATAAACGGCTCTGAGTATGCTGAATATATACATATTGCATTTTATTTTCCCCCACAGCCACAATGGCCTAAAAGCAAGTAAACGAAATAGTAAATACAAAATTTGTTTGTTTAGTGAGAAAAACATATTCAAATGACAAAGACTAAACCTTTTCGTATGTTCCTAAAAATCTCCATCAAAATATATTCCAAAAAGCCTCATTTTATTTAGTTAATCAAAAAATTATCATTTTCAGTTCATATCTTCACTTAGAAAAAGTAAAAATAGTCCCTAGGTCCCAACGATTATAATTATAATTACCAATCAACTATTTGAGGAAAATGCACCTGAGCCTTTGTATATGGATTTACCAGGTAATATCAAGAATGGTTTTCTACTTGGTGTGACAGTTTTTTACATAAGTTTTTAATGTGTGTTCTCTGCTTGCTTGCTTGAAAACCATTTTTGATAGTACTTGGTAAATCCATATACAAAGACCTGAGCCATCGTCTTGAATGCTGCATTTAACATTTTCAGAAACAACAATAAAAAAAATATCATTCCTACAAGCAAATTTCAAAAAATTATATGAGGAAAAGTGAAACAATCTGAAACAATCTACTTACCAGCGATAAAATCACGCATTCTTAGTTTTCGGATTGGATGTCCAGTTTGGCTAATCTGGGGTGGTAGTGCTAACTTTCGCATCAAGTTAGCACTACCAGGGACTAACTTATAATAGCCGCGTTTTATTATCCTCACTAACCCATATGGGTTACCCCGTGATAATAAAACGATCTGGGTTAAAAAGGTAGAAGTTTAAGCTCTGTTTTTATCCGAGACGCAAGCCTCAGCTAAATTTTATTTTGCTTTTCCGCAAACAACTTGTTTTTATTAATTAATTGGATTGATTCTTATCCTATGGCTTTATAAAACTGTGGCACAGATAATAAATTTATACAGATGTCTCACCCTTATGGCGAGAAATGATATATGAAACTGAAAGCTACCAAAAAAAAAGCTTTTTCCAAAAGCTTTAACGCATTCACTTAATGCATTAAAAATCTATTTTCGCTCGCCTCATTGCCCATAAATGGATACTTAGGCAAGGAAAAAAGCTTCAAGAAGCTCCTTGTCTGTTAAGGCGTTGTCTGTTAAGAGCAAAATATGTTTCATTTTTTTCTGCAGGGATGAGACATCTGTATAAATTTATTATCTGTGACTGTGGCTAAGAGTGGAATACGCGTTATTTTTTATTAATACGGCTGATATTACTAAATCTTTCTACAATAACTTCTTTTTTGTCTCACACTCGCCATCTATCCGTCATATTTAGAACATAGTTTTTGAGTTACAAAATAAACCCCGATAGCTATCGGCGTCCCAGGTTGTTGTTGGTTTGTGTACAAAAAATAAACCCATATGGGTTAGTGAGGATAATAAAACGCGGCTATTAGCTGAAGGTTGCGTCTCGGATAAAAACATAGCTTAAACTTCTACCTTTTTAACCCAGATCGTTTTATTATCACGGGGTAACCCATATGGGTTAGTGAGGATAATAAAACGCGGCTAATAAGAATTTAAGAGTGAGTTTTTGGCCAAGAAAGAAGTGTCTTACGTACGTGCAAAACAAAACACAGAAAAAACAGATAATAAATAAAAGAACCAAGTTAATTTAACTCGTAACACATTGACAACAAAAAATTGTTCGGAAATTGATTAATTGAACCACGAATCAAATAAGAAACTCTATAAAAAAGTTAAAATTAAATTCAAGAAATTGAAAAGAAACAAAGAAAAAGTTATTTTAAACAATTCGGAAGTAAAATACGAACGGAATCGCAGATCTCACTCAAGAGTCAAGCAGCAAGAAGTAGCATCTCTTCGCCGTAAAACACGCAAAACTCCCTCCCGTCTCAAGGAGCACTGCTGAGGTGAGTTATAATACGCATAAACTTCAACGCTTCCACTTTCACACACAAAAGGAATAACAAATACGAAATAATTAAACCCGAACAGAAAAGTCTGATGCTAAGCATAATATTTTATTAATAATATTAACTGCTCAATGCAATAACAATTAAAAGTTTATGCACACGCGTTTCTTTGACTTCTGATATTGTTTTCTTTGGCTGACAGTTGTCATTTGCATATTGACAGATTACTCTTGACATCCAAATTAAAAGTTTAAGCCTTAAACAGAATGACCGATTCACAAAACTGCACTACCGACACAAAGTTAGACATAATTATGTCTGCCATTACAAATCTTGGCAAAGAGATAAGACATGAAATAAAACAACACACAGAGAATATCGAACATAAACTAAGCTGCATTATAGATAAAAACAAAATGATAGAAGAAAAACAAGGACATTTGGAAAATAAAATTAAATACTTAGAAAAATCAATGAAGAGAAAGAACATAGTAATTTACAACATTAAGGAAACAGAGAAGAACAATGAAGAACTACAAAACTTGGTTTTATATCTTCTTAACAATATTTTGGACATAAAAACTTCAATTTTTGAAATTGATTTTATAAGACGAATAGGAAAATATAACGAAAAGAAAAATAGACCTCTGCTACTTGGATTGACAACACAGATAAAAAAAGACACAATTATGAAAAATAAATCAAAACTCAAGTTCTATAAAGATGAGATTATTTACATAAGAGATGATTATACCAAAGAAGACATGAACAGAACCATTCAAGAAAAAACAACACTGACGAGAGTAATCGAAACCGAGGAACCAGGTCCTTCTGTAAGCAAGAGTAAAACTCCAAACGAAAAAACTCCACAACAACTAAAAAAACGAAGCAGACCAAATGAAAAAGAATTTAACATAAATGACGGCCCTGAGGGCATAACTCTATCAAAAAAAGCTAAAAACTACATAGAAACAGAAAGAAATGACAAAAGAAGTAGCGATAACACTATACACAAATTTTTTCAAAATATGCAAAGAGATGCAACGGTATCGAAAAAAGATCATGACAAACAATAGCAACAAGAAAAACAAAGTCTGAACTTAACAAACAAATCGAAATATAATAAAATAAATGACTCCACCTCAAGACGACTAGCCATCGTGAGGAATAGCGGCCAAAACCCTCCAAACTGCCAAATAAAAACAAGTACAAATAATACCAAAAATACTCTGAACTTATGCACATTTAATGTAAGAACCCTATCTACGGAAGCAAGACAAAACGAACTCAGATTAGCAATATCCAATATAAATTGGGACATACTAGGACTATCTGAAATCAGAATACTGGGAAAGAATATAACAGAAAACAAAGATGACATATTTTGCTACATTGGTGAAACTCAAGGACTACACGGCGTCGGATTTCTTATCAAAAAATGGCTGAAGGAAAAGCTTATTGACATCCGATTTTTCAGCGAGAGAATTTGTAGCCTAACTCTAAATCTAACAAACACAAAAACAACAATAATACAAGTTTATGCACCAACAGAGCGAGCCAACGACGAAGAAATTTTAGAATTTTATAATCTACTTGATAGAGCATACAACGAAACAAAGACAGAACTAATGTTCATTATTGGAGACTTCAATGCCAAATTGGGAAAACAACTTGATCAAGATGAGGAAGTTATCGGACCCTTTGGATTTGGAGAAAGAAACAAAAGAGGCGAAGGTGTCATAAAATGGCTTGAAGAAAATAATCTTAGATTCGGAAACTCATTTTTTAAGAAGAAAGACAATCGAAAATGGACTTGGAAATCACCCGATGGAAAAACAAAAAATGAAATTGACCTTATTATGACGAATAAATTAAGAACTCTAACAGATGTATCAGTTTTAAATAATATCAAGTTTGATTCCGACCATAGACTTGTAAGAGCAAAACTAACAATCAATCACAAGACGCTAAAGAGAAACAAGCAAAACTTGCATATCCCTAGATCAGTGACTCAGAACAATATTGATGCATATAACGAAATTTTGAGAAATGAAATAAATATAAATACTAACGAAGATGAAATTGATCGTGACCTACAAACAACATATGACAAAATTGAATTAATAATAAAAAATGCAGCTAAGATCACGATTATGACCGCAAAAACCGAAAAAACTGACAAGATTTCAGATGGCACAAAGCAACTAATTTTACGAAGAGAACAATTAAGAAACAAGGAAGTAACAACATTTGAAGAAAAAATTGAACTGAAACACATACGAAAAGAAATAAAAGAAAAATCAAAAATGGACATTCAAATATTCAATGACAAAGCAATCAAAGACATTCTAGCCTCCACGAAATCAATTAAAAAGACAAAACAATTCTTGAACAAAGGGAAAGATTGGATTCTAACAATGAAAAACAACAATAAAAGCATATCAGACCGAAAAAACATTAATGAAACAGCCACACAATTTTTTGAACAACTGTTTAAATCCAGCAAAGATAACACAGACGCAAATATTAATACACCACAAATTATAAACAATAACATAAATAACAACCCACTCCTAATCAAAAAGGATATAGAGCAAGCAATAGACGATCTAAAGAAAGAGAAATGTGTTGGAAACGATGGTATAGCGGCTGAGATGCTTATATACGGAAAACAATCACTATCTCCTATTTTGACGTTGCTATTCAACAATATATTAAAAACGCAAAATATACCCAAACAGTGGACTCAGACCACCATAACACTGATTCATAAAAAAGGACAAAAGGATGATATAAACAACTACCGACCCATAAGCAATATATCGACTATTTACAAACTTTTCTCAAAAATAATATACAGAACCATCAAGGAAAAACTTAACATGAACCAACCAATAGAACAAGCTGGATTTCGGGAAGGATATTCAACAACTGATCACCTACAAACGATGAACCAACTGATAGAAAAATTCAATGAATTCAAGAAACCACTATACTTTTTATTTATTGACTTCAGCAAGGCGTTCGACTCCATTGAACATGACACTATCTGGGAAGCCTTAATAAATCAAGACATAAACCCTATCATTATCCAAACATACAAAAACATTTATGACAACAGTTGGGCAAAAATAAAAACCGAAATAACAGGACGAGAATTTAAAATAAATAGAGGAGTAAGACAAGGAGATCCGATGTCCCCACCAATGTTCTCAGCTGTACTAGAAGAAATTTTCAAGAACCTAAACTGGACAACACGGTATGGCATTAACATAGGCGGAAAATATCTAAACAACTTGAGATTCGCTGATGACATCGTACTTTTTTCAACGAACGCCAAACAAATCGAATCGATGCTAAAAGAATTGACTACTGCTTGTAAGCCCTATGGACTCAATATAAACCAAACAAAAACAAAAGCAATGACCAATCACACAAAAACAGATATCACATTAGACGGAGTAAAGATAGATTATGTAGAAGATTACATTTACCTTGGACAATTAAAATCATTCAAAGACCAAGAAAACAAGGAGATAAACAGACGAATCACAAACAGTTGGAAACAATTCTGGAATATACATCAAATAATGGAATCAAATTTAAGTAACAACACAAAAAAATATATAATGGACTCAGGAATACTACCCGTTATGACTTATGGACTACAAGCACTTGGATTAACCTCAAATCTAACAGAAAAACTTAGGATTTGCCAAACTAAAATGGAAAGGAAAATTCTAAAAATAAGACAAATTCAAAAAATACGAAACGAGCATATAAGACAACAAACAAAAATCATTGATGTAGTAGAAAGAACAAGAAGGCTTAAATGGAGCTGGGCAGGACACATTTCAAGGCTTCAAGAACAAAGATGGACTAAAGTAATCACAAAATGGACTCCAGCTGAAAAAAGACGACCTGGAAGACCCAAGAAGAGATGGGCTGATGATTTATCGGACTACAGACAAAATTGGTATAATGAAGCTAAGGACAGAGAATTATGGGCAACATTGGGGGAGGCTTACGCCAGAAATATATCTTCATGAAAAGAACAATCAAAGGTTTATATACTTACTTACTCAATTTTCAATATAATAAATTAAAATTTTCAATATAATTAATAAGTTAATACCAGACTTTGTTTGTAATTTAAATTTATAAAAAAAAAAACATTGTTAAAACGAAAATTGTATATATAAATTTAAGAAATTCAAATGGCAAATAAAAAGCTTATAATAATAATAATAATAAATAAGAACGCGATAATTTTTTTTCTTTCACGACAAATTTACGACAAATTCACGACAATTAATTGTATAATTACTTTTTTGAAATTCTAAAGTGGCAGTGCTTACTTGGTGGGCATTCTATCAGCAAACAACCAACAAGCCTCACAATATACGCAGTCAAAAACTTCCGAACAACATTACCTTAACAGAAAAAAATTATAAATAAATAAATATAAATTTACCTTTATATCTTTTATTTGATTTAATAGATCTGTTTGTTATCCTTCGATTCCGTAGAAATTCGTACTAACTACTTTAGTTTGATTAAAAATGATTCTAAGATATCCGTCTAAATCAATTACCAATCCCAACTTTTTATACTACAAAAATTTATGTGAGTAAGAACTAAGAGCTGAAACACATGTTAAATTATAGAAACAAACAAAAAAATGTAAGAAACATGTTTGACGTTCAAAACACAAATGTGTTTGTACCTATGCAACTAATTTTGCGTTGTTAATTTTGAAGTAAAATTCGCAGACGTTTTTCCTTTCTTTTAATTTTGATATTTGTTTCACATTTTCAAACAAAAGATAACAAACAGACTTAAAAAGTAAGTAATTTGCCAAAATAATAACCATGTTCGTGAAAAATTTAAATCTGCTTTATTTTTCGATTTATAAAAAAACGAAGTGAAATGAGTCCCAGTCTCCCAGTTCCTTCGTTTTGTGGAAAAGGTCCTTTCGGTTGACACGGTCCATGCAAGATTATAATTTATCTCATTTCTGCAGTTAACTCAAAACGCTTTTGTAATGTCTTCTATTAGTTTTTTTTCAAGCAAATTGGTCTGTTCAAAAGAAGTGCTATTCATAGTAGCTGTCATGTTTTCCTCATCCATCTATATTGCCTGCAGCGATGTATATATCAGCACCGTTGTATTGCGGTGTAACAATTACAAACAATTGCTTCTGTTTCTTTTTGTTGCAAATCGCTCCTAGATAAATCACTTTCCTCATCAACGTCATCAATTCCTTTGTTCGTTTTCTAAATGTTGTGGGGATATAGGATTCAGTCTCTTGGTAGCCACTTTTGCATTCTGCTTCCAATTTCATTTTACGTTTTTTAGCACCTCTTAGATAAACGCGTTTCAAACCTATACATCTTTTATTTATTATTGTTTTTATTGTCAGCTTTGGGACTCCCAGCTGCTGGGGGCCCCGGTTTCTTAAACCGGTAAGATGTGTGATAGTTACGCCACTGCCTCAGGGAATCAAATATAATGGACTCACCTTGAAAGGAAAAGTTCTTGTAGTTATGTTCATATATGTATATTATCCTCTCGATGTTTTTTTGATTTTTAACATTTGTTTTTATATTATATGCATAAAGTGTTTTATTTTTTTCAATTCTTTTTATATTTGAGATGTATTTTTTTCTTCGGATTTAAATCCGCATCAATATTCTCTTGAAGACTGCAATTGTTTGTGTCTTATTATTTTCGGCTCTCGATTAAAGCTAATTACGAATTCGCTTTTATTTTAAATGCTGTTCTATGCACATAAACAAAAACTGACTGCGCCAATTACGAATACGTGCTCCGACAAATTAAACAATCCAAAATTGAAATTATAATTGATAATATTTATGTTTATTTGTTCAATATTTCCTTAAGACTGATTAATATTAATATTTTTTGTATTTTTATGTTTATTTTTTAAAAATAAAAACGGTTGTAATTTACTTTAAAAATTAACAATTTGTTATAAACATTATGTTGCAAACAAATAATATGTTATTATAAATAAAATCAGCGACGCGTTTCAGAACTCTTGTTCCATCTTCGGGCTACTGTTTACTAAACTTTTTTTTGTTTTTCTATTGTTCTCCTTTCTATTGTATTGTTGTTGTCAGATTGTTATTGTGTTGTGTGGGAGCTTTTGGAAAGGTTTTGTAATATGCTTGTTTCATTTCTTTTCTTTTTGTTGTTTGTTGTGAATTTCAATGCTGTGTCAAATAATATGCTCTGTTTTATTGTTAATTTGTAATTTAGTATTCTGTCTTGTTTTATCTTGTTGGATTTATATATTTCAAATTCTTTTTAAGTGTCTAGTGTTTCCCTTTTTGCATGTTTGTAATATTTTTAGGTTATGTTCAAAGATTGTTTAGTTGTGATTATTTTCTATTAAGTGTATTGCATATTATGTTGATCTGGTGTTTGGTTTTGGTTTGTGTTCTAAAACTCTTTCGTGAAAAGATCTTCCTGTTTGTCCTATATAATATCTGTTGCAATCACATACGAGTATTTCAATCAAAAACCTGGACAAAATTAATTTTTGAAGTAAAACAATTTAATTTTAAAATGGTTATTTATGCAATGAAAATCAAATTTCAGTTATGTTTTATACAGTTTTATTGAAAAAAATTGTGAAATTAATGTACCTATTTAATCGCTGTTTTCCGACTCTTCATCATTTTCATCTTCATTGCCCTCACTTTAGTCACTATTATGGAAATATAAAAATCTACCATCACATCAGTGGCATTTGTGTCCTCTGGGAGAAGCATATTTATAGTTTCTTTTGAAAACTCTTTTTTTTTTGGCTTCGAAGACGATTTTCTGAGGCTATTTAAGAGTGGATCAGAACTCAAAAGCAATCTTTTGAGTATTTCGAGATTGCAGTCTCTTCTAGAGAAGTTCCTTGCAAAGTTTAGCTGGTAGAGTCTGCATGTCAAAGTTTGTGATATATACATATTAATTAGAATCATAACTTTTTAAGGTTGAAAAAGAAAACGTGAATATACACAACACATTACACACCTAAAATATATATTTCTCGCTTCTGCCGCTTCTTCAGATAGCTGCCCAATTGGAAGCAGAGCGTTTTCACATATGAATGTTCCATGAAGTAATATTTTATGTAATGTAGGAGTCATTGGATACCAAGAGTACAACTCCACATATAGTTTTGCAGTATCCATTGCAAATGCCTCAAACTTCAAAAGATTAATTTTGTATCCACTTGAAATTATTTCCAAAATTATCTTAAAACGGAGTATTAAAATAAAATCAATTCCCGTTATTTCTGAGGCAACTTCAGGGTTTTCAAGAAATCTTCAGCTCGTATTGCCGTCATTGGTGTTTCCAAAACCAGCTTGTGGGAAATCAACAATAAGAGCCTTTCTCTAAATTCTCTTTGAATTTGAATTTTTCGTACCATTTTATCATCTTCTGATTTTATTTGCCATTTTTTAAAGGCAGTTTGTAGGCAATATGAAAAAAAGTCTAATACGAGCATGTATTTAGAATTGAAAGTCCAATTTCAAGAGCTGTTACATTAATTTCCTTTCTTTCCATGCTAAAATTATAATAATCTTTTGAAGTCAATCCACTGTATGTAGCACTTTTGAGTTGATGTTGTTTCA
This sequence comes from Sphaerophoria taeniata, assembly GCA_943590905.1. Classification (NCBI taxonomy): domain Eukaryota; kingdom Metazoa; phylum Arthropoda; class Insecta; order Diptera; family Syrphidae; genus Sphaerophoria; species Sphaerophoria taeniata. The sequence continues at coordinate 112,770,855 of OX016541.1, read as the reverse complement.
GTTATGGCATTACATATATTTGTTTGCTTCCACAAACAAGGACAGTGCTTCAAGTATGGTAAGTTTTTCATTTTTTTGTATTGAGAGAATCGCTATAAGCTTTTTTATATTTCATCGCTCTTTGAGGACTTTTCAAGATTTCTGTCAAAACTTTTGTCTTTTGATGCCGTATTTTTTCCAGATTCTCTCAATTTCATTTGAGCTGCATAAGCCAATTCCTCAGTTTGAGCAGTTTCCCTAATATTTTCCGTTTTTCTTCTTTTGCTCCTCTCAGATGATTCTTTAAAAGCTTTTTCGGGTCGTCCAGGTTTGACAGAAGAGATAGGAATTGCGAATGTACTTTCTAGCCATGATTTACTGATTTCTAGGAATGTAGCTTTTCTGCGACTGGATTCAACCCATTTTTTCTTAAAATCGTATAAGCTTTGAAACTTTGGGCTTATAATGTTTAAGTTTTTCTTCCGAAAAACGACCAGAGAGTAAAAAACTCTTAAGATAGTTGACTTTTTTATTAACATAACCACTAAAATTTTATTCCATAATATGATAAAGATAGTGCTTGGTCACAATTCTTGAACCTGATGATCCTAATACAAAAAAATTGTTTGTCTTAGGTTATTTAACGGCTATTTCTGAATGTTGGATAAAAACTAAACACTCACGGTATATTTTGCAATTTTGTTTCATAATGACACAAACACAATTCACTTAAAACAAGTCAATAACATACACAGTGGCGTAGCAAGCCCGGATATAGGCGTGAGCAAAGTCTAATCCGCGAGGCCCTTTTCATGCACATAAATATTATTTACCTTGAGCTAAATTAATATAATATTAATATTATCGAAATTCTTCTCAATGAATATTTTGTTCTGCATTAGGGTATTATACCGGAAAAAGTGAAAGCGGGATCTATGGGGGATCTTAAATCGAAAAGTCATAGTATATTGGGGACCAATATCTAAAGCTTGTCTTGTGACTTGTGAGTTAGAAATTTGTTTTCCAATATTTTCACTGCGGCGTATACTTGTTATTTTTTAGTTCTCTAGACTTTTAGAATAAGGGGAGATTTTCAGTTGTTGAATTTTGACCATCAGCGTTATCTTGCGTATCATACACCCCAGTATCCTGTGCGCGCAGCATTTTTCCGAAAATTGTGAGCTGTGTTTTCAGTGAAGAATATCCTTGTGCATCGAAATATTTGGAATAGTTATGGTTGGCAACCCTGCTGTGAAAGTGATAAGTTGGTTAAAAGAAAGCTCTGTTAAGAAATTAGAAATCAAATCAAATTAATTTAAATTTATAACAAAAAACAAGGTGTTTAATGCACTCAGATAAAAACGAAAAAGGTGAGTCACCAAAAATTGGCTTATTCCTCGTGTAAGATTAATAGAAGAAAAGAAAATGTCTGTAAAACGATCGCCACCTAACAATCGTATCGGCCGAAATGGCGATATAAATATGGCCAAGAGACAGCACAAAGAACTGTCACCATCCCCTGTGTCGTCAATAAATGAGAAAAATAACGCCGAGGCGACGTTAATGGTGGGTAGTTTGCCAGTAAACGACCTTAAAAATCTAATTCATGATTCAATTTCAAACATATTGGATGAAAAATTAAAAAACGTTGCAACAAAATCCGACATCGAGTCCATGAGCACAGAAATCTTAAACTTGAAAGAAAGTAACAAATCATTGCAAGTGCAGTTGGAAAATATGCAGTCGCGCTGTCTTTCTCTAGAACACCAAGTAGAGATGCTTGACAGAAAATCAAAAGAGCAAAATATAATCGTTCATATGCCCAAACAAAACGGTATTGATGCAGCACAAAAAGCGAAATCTATCTGCTTGGAGATGTTGCGATCAGATATTGCAGGAATTATTAAAAGTGTTACTGAACTACGCTCCGGAGGCAACGTTGCAAATGTCGTCGTTGAGTTACACGATAAGAACGATGCAATAAAAGTTTTGAGGGCAAAAGCCACTGATCTCTATATTACACTGGATAGTGTATTACCTACAAAGTATAACAGTTTTTTTTTGACTCCATTTGAAGATGACAGTCAGTGCCCCTTTTCGACTTTTTGACGTCTAACAGGTCTAACTAATGATGTCGATGTGTTCATATTTTTTATCGATATTTAATTTTTCGATATATCGATATAAAAATCCGAGTATCGAAAAGGTATAAAAAATCGATATATTTATGATTAAGGCCGTGTGCGAATTGAGTTAAAAAGTGGTTAAAACTTGACGTTTGGTTAAACTTTGACACTTCGCATTATTTGAATAGCTGCTGAGCAGGTTAAAATATGACCGTAGTGGTTAAAAATTAATCCATTTTTATTTTTTAACCGCAATTCATCCAATTCGCACACGGCCTTAATCATTCATCCAATTCAATAATCAATTCATCCAATCCGCACATGGTCTTTTGTTTTTTACAACTGAACAGAGCACGAACTGCCAAACTCAAAATTGTGTTTCTTTTTCATTCAGAGTGTTCAGAGCAACAAAGTTTTGTTACTTTTTTCGTTCAAAGCACTGATTCTGAATGTTCAGAGTCAAACCGACGCGCTCGGAAAAAGACACCGAGCATTGTGAGCAACATGCCTAAACAAACAAATGTAAAGATTTAGGTTGGGGGGAAATGAAAAGAAATGATAAAAGTAATAAATAAAATAGGCAAAATTATTTTCTTGTCATATTTTAAAGATATATCGATATTTTTTTTAATAAAATATCAAAACCGATATTGATATTTTTTTCAAAATATCGATACGATACTTTTTTGCATTTCGACATCCCTATGTTAGATATGCTTCCAGAGATTAAAGTTGTTTCTCAGAGAAGATAGAAAAAATGAAATTCAGAGATAAGTAATATAGAGATCAGTGGTTCTTTGACGTATATTTTTGTTATACTGTTATACGAATTTTTCCCTTTTCGACTTTATAACAATGTTCAAATGGAGTCACTTTTTCTGTATGAATACACTATCCAGTGTATTATAGAGATCAGTGGCAAAAGCCAACATTGCCGGCACAGGAATCTCCATGCATAAAGACTATCCAGTGGCAGCACGAGAACGCAGAAGAAAAATAGTCAATATTAGGAACCAAATTGTATCCAAAAACAGAGAGTTAAAGCCATAGAGGACATATATTACCTAGAGTCCCGACTTCGGTGGTTCGCTCTCTTTCGGCCTACAAGCTGAAATTTTCACATTTATACCTTAAAAGTGCATAAGTGTTAGTTTCCCAATGCATTTCTTATGGGACCTCTCACTAATACTTATGCAATTTTAAGGCCTGTGTGCTCATTACAGTCGTGGTGTAAAACCTCTAGCTCAAATTTCAAAAAAGTTGATTCCGTTGAGCTCAAATTTTTCAAAAAAACCTGAACATGCAAAAAAATTCATGTAATATGAAAAATAAATATATTACTTTGTTTCTTTGCCCTTTTAGCATAAAATTATTATTATTTACCAATATTTGTATCAAAAATATTAAAAATCTTAAAAAGAACGCAAAAAAATCGAAATAGTATGCGACACCCTTAGGAACAAACAACATAAATACTACAATCGGGCCTTTAGTTTCTTATTTGCTGTGGTGAAAGTTTTGACAGCTAATGTCAACAATATTTGACATTTTCATTTCTCAAAAAAGTAAACTGAACGTTTTGGAATCGTATAACTTTTGAAAATTTTCACATAAATTTTTTTAAACCACTCAAAATTTAGCCAAGACAAATTCAATCTCTTTAACAAAACAAGGCGATGATGAAATTTCATACATAAAACGAACAAAAACCATGATACATTATGGTTCATTAGAAGAAACCGAACGCCACCGGCACACTGCTTTGGAAGACATCGAATCGGATTACGATCCTACTAATACAGTACAAGTACCTGTGGTTGCTTCTGCTGACTAAAAAAAACAGCGTCGAGCGTGCCAAATTAATGTAAGTACAGATGACGCTGAAATCAAGAAGAACCTACGACAATTGAATGAACCGATTTGTTATTTCGGTGAAGGACCAGTGGAACGGCCACGTCGTTTGAAGGAGTTACTAGCAAATTTGGGTGAAAATGCCATCAAACAAAAACAAACCGAAGAAGATGAACGCAAACAGTTGCAAAAAGAACAAGAGACAACGTGGTACCATGAAGGACCAGAATCACTGCGAGTAGCTCGATTCTGGATTGTTGACTATTCGCTGCCACTTGCTAAGCAGCGTTTGCAAAAAGCAAAGGCCCTTTCGGAAGCGACTTCAATCGCTGGCTCGACTATGCAGTCAGGTTGGTGATAATCGACCAGTTAGTGGATGTGCTTTTAATGACGATTCAACTCTGATGCTGACTTCGAGCTGGTCGCGTTTGTGTAAGGTTTGGAATGTGCCAGATTGTGATCTAAAGCAGACCCTTCCTAACGAAAGTCAGTTTGGATGACATTCATGTCGTCTCGATGGCGTTTTCCGTCGTGCTTCAATGAGGAGAACGCCGAGCCGTTGCGAACGAATTGTGCTTTGGCGCTGGCCACGTCTAGATTACTCAAAAAGCCCGTTCCGTGCCAGGGTGTGGTGTCGTGTGCGAGTCTCTTCTTTAGTGGAAAGTAAGAATTTCTTCTTCAATCTAAAATTTGTGTGCCTTGCTTAAAGATTTCTTTCTTTAAAGGAAAAACGGCGAAGAAATGCGTGATGAGAAGCGAACACTTGAGTGCCTAGATACTGCTGTACAGGTTTTCATCGATCGTGGTTTGATTGTGATTAGTGTGCTTTCGATACCGGAAGAACATCGTGCTTTGGAAATGTGGAAGAATGGAACAATTGTACCGGGATTGCAGAAACTGGATTCTAAGTTGCCACCTGAAGTTGTCAATCGAATTGAGGGACAATCTTCACAGCAGGTAAGTCGGTCAAGGACACGAGCTCAAGTGCGTAAAATTACCCAAACAAAATTTCAGGTAATAAGGACTTATGACCCCAAACTGGCCGGCAACAACCTTCCGGAAAATCTCGCTCAACCATCCTACTACGACGCTAGGAAAGTTGAAGAGATTCGTCGGACCATAATTGTGTGCGATTTGAAGAACGAATGGCGATTGCTTATGGATTGCTTCTCGCGAGCTGGCGAAGTCAAGTACACTCGTTGGGCTGAGAAAGACAGCAAGACATACTGTATGATTGAGTTTTGCGAGCCAGCGAGTATAATTCATTCCTTGCGTATGCAGAGCTTGGAATTTAAAGGCGTCTACATGAGTGTCTACCATGCAATCGAATCAATTTCAAAGCCCAAGGATAAGAGCAATGAAGCTGCCCAAGCTGAAATTGAAGAAGCTATGACCATTGTGAAGGAAGCACAAAGTATGATCTCGGCTGCAACCGGTCCTGTGCCCGGCATGTTGGCCAAGGACAAGTGCCGGCGTTCGTGATCGCAAACGTTCTCACCGCACTCTTGAGGAAAAGCACAGGTCTACTAGGTCACGCAGCAAGCATCGTTCTCCATCGCGTACTACATCCAGTTGTACCAAGGAAACATCTGTCTCCAAGTCCATTTCCAAGAAGCGTTCGCGCACACCAGAAACGCGCAAACTTTAGAAAATCCCTGAGGATACTGTAGTCCCAAGGGACTACGATGCTGAAGAGAAGATTGGATACCGCTCCAGCTCCGACAAGGTTCGAAAAAATCCAAATCGGGCAGTGTAGAGAAATCGGACATGGATATTTCTAACTCACCATGTTTTGATTGACTCGTCGCCAACGAAGCGAGCACATAACTTGCCGTAAGATTAAATACAAAAAATGAATAAATAATTACTGATTACGTATATTTTCTTTTCAATAAACCAATATTAGATGTCTTCGTGACATCGTTGCAAAATCAATACAAATTTATTGTTTTCTTTACTAGATTTAAGGGGAAGCAAGTATTCCGATTGAAAAATATTTAAATAGTCTCGACACTCGTTCCATTTTCCATATCCCCACCCAACTTCTGGTTTTGCTCCACAAACTAGTTGTAATTGGTGGTTCGAACTCCGAATTAAACCCATTAGAATAAGTTACCAGCAAATGTGAACAACTGTCGCCTCCTGATTGCAACTGAGCCAAATGGGTCCATTATCAGTCCGGATCGTATTCTTCAACAATTTTTTAGTCCATCATGCCAAGATTTTCTTCGGATTGTAACGGGCGTTGAATAAAGCCAGGACCGTGTCTTGGAGTTGATTTTCGTCTTTAGAAATTTTTAGCGTTACTTATTTGGTGTTTTGAAAATTCTTCTCGTACCAAACAATCCAAGCATTTCTTAATATTTTGTAGGAGAATATCAGATTGGAGACGGAATTTAACTTTGATGATGTGATAGCATTCAAGACGATTAAATTTCTTGTCTGTGGGATCGTCGATGAGGTGTTTCAGTTTGCCAACAATGTCCATGACAATGTGGTATTCTTTATTGGATTTGGCTTCTTCGAGACTCTGGAAAAAATCATCAATTCGCAGGATTTTGCTCGAGATTTTGAGGATGATTGATATTTCTTTGAGTTCGTTGATGCATTGCTTGAGGTCTTCATTTGCTTCGCAAATAGCTTTGAGTGCTTCCTTCGATGTTTTGTAGGAGTTATTTGACCTGCAAATATGGCGATTGTGGAAACAAGAAGCATAAACTCGAAAATTTCAGGACTTTTGAACTTACCTTATTGAAAAAATAAACATATCTTTGATGAGCGTTTCACCATCTTCCAAATAGGTACAATTCGTTGCTTGATAAATCCACCAGAAATTGGACATAATTTGTTTCGACATTGTTTTGATTTATCTTGAACAAATAAACAAATGATTTTTTTTCTTCTTCTTTTTTTGGCTTCTGTCACTTTGGGCCCGGGACAAAAATTTGCCCACGGTTGAGGTGAATTTTTGTTTTTTTTTCTTTCTAAAAGTTTCACGGACACGAAATTAAGAGAGGATCGTGAGAGTTCACCTCAGAGGAGATTTGCGGGTGTTTTCGGAAAGGGACGAGGAAAGTCGGGACTCTAGGTAATATATGTCCTCTATGATTAAAGCCTCAATTAAGAGGAGAAAAATTGCTGGTTAATGAAAAAACATTTTATTACGACAAAAACAACATTCTGACAAGTGACAGCGATGATGGATTGACGTTTCTCAAACAACTGATGGGGGATGTTAGTGAGGGTCCATATGAGTCCGAATCAAATGGTGGATACACAATGGAGCCTAGTTGCAGCGGCGTAACAAAAACAAGAAATGGAAATTGTAATTCTTAATAAAAGAGCCGTCTGCCATAATAATGTTTACAGAAGTGCAAATACCAATATAATTAATGTAAATTTAGTACCTATTAAAATATCAATACTTGCATATAATGTTTCAGGTTTAGTTAATAAAAATTTATGTAATGATTTTTATAATTATGTTAACTGTTTTGATATAATATTTCTGTTCGAAACCTTCGTAACTGAACACAATTATGATAAATATGAAAGTAAATTTAAGAACTTCGAATTTGTATGGATCGCAGCAATAAGAACCAGTACGCGTGGAAGAGCTAGTGGAGGTTGTTTTTTTGGATTTAAGAAAACCATCAAAAACTTAGGCTGCAAGTTCGAGACTAGAAACGAAAGAACATTCTTACGACTTAATTATGAGAACGAAAAAATGATAATAATTCCGACATACATTAACTGCAACAATTGGGAACCAGATTTCGAAAATTTGTACGAATTTTTGTTAATGAATGACAATCCAAATGTACTCTTTGTTGGTGACTTCAACGCAAGGACTGCGGCCGAAGCGGGGTTTGAAAATGAGACAGTGGAAGTAGCACGCAATTCAAAGGATGAAATTTGCAATGCCCGAGGAAAGCAATTTTTGGACTTGTGTAACACATTTGGACTCAGGATTTTTAACGGAACCTCAACGTCAGATAAGGATGGTGAATTCACATTTGTTGGAAGTCAAGGCAGCTCAGTAATAGATTACAGTTTAGCTGGAGGAGCAGTGGTGGAGTATATAATTGACTTCAAAGTAGACCCGATACCATTCTCGGATCATTTGCCCATCAACACGATGATGCAATTAGTTACCAACGATGATTCCGGTACAAGAAATCTACGGTTGCTACCCAAACTGAAGTGGAATTCTAACAAGGCAGCTGTATATCATAGAAACCTAAACCTCATGCTAAGTCACGGAATTAGCTCTGGTCTGAGTGCTATTGCAAATTGCATAAAATCGGCTTATCCGGCAAGTAGCAACAACAACAAAAAGTTCCCTCCTGTAGAACGATGGTTTGACGATGATTGTAGACGTGCGAGGCAGAGATCATTTGCGTGGTTAAAGTCATTTCGTGTTTATGGAGGTGATTATAATTAAGAGCAAGTATCTGGAAGCGAATAGGGAGTTCAAAAACTTATGCAGGATTAAAAGAAGTACATTTTTTAATGATGAAGCTAGACGGCTATCACAATGCAAGAATTCATCGGATTTTTGGAAATTGGTGAAAACATTGAATGGAAACGAGTATAAGATACACAGAGATTTAACACCTGACGTTCTGTTGTCGCATTTTAAAGAACTGTTGAATCCTTTAACCGTCAATGCAACAGTATCATATGCAGAGCCATGCTTTGAAAATAGCACACTTGATGCGTGCATAACTACTGATGAAGTTATAAATACTTTAAAAAAATTACACGATGGCAAAGCGGCTGGGTCCGACGGAATTCCAGTTGAATTCTACAAGTAAGGCACCAATGAGCTGATAGATAAGATTACCTCGGAGTTCAACTATATTTTGGATAGTGGATCTATACCCGAATGGTTTAAGGAATCCTTAATCTTTCCTATCCACAAAAAAGGCAGTACTCAAAACCCAGAGAACTATCGTGGCATAAGTTTTTTGAACGCCTCTTACAAAATTTTTACGTCAATTCTGCAACGACGACTTAATTTATGGATTGCCCAGAATGGGTTACTGAAGGAGGTTCAAGCTGGTTTCAGATCCGGTTACTCCACGGTCGACCAGATATTTGTACTTAAGAGCATTGCCGATAACTTTCTACGGAACCAAAAGAAACTCTATTGTTTCTTCGTGGATTTTAAAGCTGCGTTCGATGCGGTAGACAGAAATGCGCTCTTATACAAGCTTTATGGACTGGGGATGTCCAGAAAATTCGGCAAAGTCCTCCAAAATATTTATAACGATACCAAAGCCGCGGTTTGGAATGGAGAGGAAATCTCTGAATGGTTTCAGACTGGAACAGGCGTCCGACAGGGGTGTGCGTTGAGCCCGCTATTATTTGCGCTCTTTATAGATGACCTTACCGACAACATTGGCGGAGGTGTGGAATTCGCAGGGACAGTGATCAAAGCACTTTTCTATGCCGACGACATTGTGATGCTTTCCAATTCACCCCAATCTCTGCAACTGATGATAAATCAATTACATAGGTACTGTGTTACGTGGAATCTAAAGGTCAATCTAAGTAAATCCAAAATAATGATTTTCAAGAATGGAGGTGGAAGAAATTGTGCAAATGAAAGATGGAGCTACGATTCGAATTTGATTGAGGTGGTGAAGGAATTCACTTATCTAGGAGTGTGCTTTACAAAGAATCTTAGTATGGAAAGACATCTTGGGGATAAACTTGTGAAGGCAAAAAGTACAATTGGAACATCCTGGGCAAAGTGTTTCGCAAACAAGAATATAGCACATAGTAGCAAATTTCGTGTATTTGAAGCAGTGTCTGAGTCTATTATGCTTTACGCAGCGCAGGTTTGGGGATACAAACAGTACGAGAGTGTGGAGAAACTACTAAGATTCTTTATTAAAAGAATATTTCATCTACCCTACAACACACCAAATTACATGGTTTTGCTGGAAACTGTACTATCACCGCTTTTTATTCAAACCCTCAAACTAAATATAGACTATATTCTCAAAGTCTTGCAGATGCATAGTGAAAGATTACCCAAGAAAGCAGCCCTCTATGTAATCAATCAAAGAAGCAGTTGGTACGCAGAATGGCACGAGCTGGCCTTATGGTGTGAAATGTCACTAGATCTGGATTTCGGAAACGTCAATGATTGCAAAGTTAAACTGTACAATCTAATTGCGGCGGTTGATGAAAAGCTCCGTAGTCGCTATATAGAAGAAGCTCCAAATTCAACTCATAGATTAATTTACAAACACCTAAGTCATAACCTTGGTCCAAATAATTACTTTAGAGATGAGAACAATGTTGAGGTTATTTCTATGATGCTGAGACTTCGGGGGGAACTCATGCATCTTAACTATATTCCGCATAGAGAGGATCGTCCTGGACAATGTAGTTTATGCAACCTAAGAGAAAGAGAAGATGTTTTTCACTTCTTAGGAAAATGTCCTGTGCTGGTAGAAAGCAGGAGAGCCTTCCTGGGATCTAATTACCTCACGGAAGTGGAAATGATAAGTCTGCTTAACGAGATGTCGGTGGAAAATTTTTTCACGTATTGCAAAGTGGCAAAAACCTATCGTGACAGAATACTCAGCGAAAGCTTCTAAAAACTCATCGAAGTCAAATATTTATTGTATATACATGGTTACTTATGTTTTTTTTTTGTCTAATAATTTCTTGCTTTTTAACATTATCGTAGAACCAATAAGCTTTATATTATACTAGCTGACCCCGCGCACTTCGTCTCGCCGCCCTTTAGAGCAACTCCAGAATAAGTATGTATAATTAACACAGATATTGTGATAATGTGATTTGTCTGAATTTTTCCAAGCTTTACAACTAACTTTCTATTTTCATTAAGCGTGCAGTAAAATGCAAATTTCGTTGTGAAATTCAACAAATTCTCGTTCTTCCGGTTTATTTTGACTATTTCACAAAAATCAGAATTCCAAACAGCTTGCGATTTTCCCCTTTATTTGCTGAATTTCATGTAGGGTTGTCCCAAAAATTTGTTTTTATTCCGACTATATCCATACAGTGAAAATTTTATAAAAATACATTGAGGATTGAGCGGATAAGGAGTCCCTACCGGACATACAAATAAAACAATGCACCTTAAATTCCATGCAAAAACTTGATTCTAGGTCTTGAAGTTACTCGTGCTCTCGCAGAGTTTTCCGAATTCCCAATAAAACATTTTCCATTTTTCCATTTGAAAATCTGTGCACCTACAATAACAATTTTCCATATTTCCGAGTTTTTCATCAAGAACTTTCTGTTTTCCATTCGAAAAGCCATTTTGATTTTTCTAGTTTTCCATTTGAAAACCAATGCACCTGCAATTATATGCAACTTTTCCTTTGAAATCCATTGAGTTTTCCGAATTTTTCATCAAGAACTTTCTGTTTTCCATTGGAAAAGCCATTTTGAAATTATCCAGATTTCCATTTAAAAACCAATGCACCTGCAATATAATCCAATTTTCCCTTTTGAAAACCAATGAGTTTTCCGAGTTTTTCATCAAGAACTTTAATTTTTCTATTTAAAAACCCATTATGAAACAAAAAAATTCCAAAGCAAAAAGAATTATTAAAAAAGCTTTTTCAAAGACATAGATATGTATAACAACAATACCTACATATGTCAAAACGTTGCAAGGAACTAACTCGACCTCAAGTGGGAAATATATATTTACTTTCTTCTGGGGAAATTATATCCCAACTATGGTGGGTTATAACTTTACTTTTCTGAACAACAGCAACTTAAAGAAACAATTGCCGATGTTCTTACCTATACAGTATACATGGAATACCAATAACACTAAATTAAAATGTGCATACAATTTTTAACAAACTTTGCAATTTTATGAAAATTGAAGCTCAAGTTAAGTTCTACTCGCCTAGTGACAAATGTCTTGTTCTGAGATCGATCGGCAACTCCAACTTCAGAACAACAACAAAAACACAGATTTGACTTCGTGAAATTGGAATGAACATTACTGGTGTGGACATCAACAAAATTTCTTCAATTAACATTATCAATCCCTTACATTGTGAAATCGCTCTCTTCTTCAACATGCACTCAAACTAAAGCGTGAGAAAATTTACAGCTGTCGTTGGAGAAAGCAATCCGTGACTCTGGAACATCTATCAGGGGGGCTATCGCGTCAGAAGAACAACTATTGGTGGAAGAGCACGAATTAGCTTCGGTCAGTAGTAGTAGCCGATAACAATAAGGAGGAAGAAATACGGGGCGGCTGCTCTAGTCCAACAGAACCTACCGCGAAGAAGACTTGATGGTGGGCTAGACACCTAGCTCGTATGAGCGAGACAAACTGGCCCGGAAAGTCCTTTGCGGTACAATTAATAGTAGGAGGTAGCGCGGAAGATGGCGTATAGCCCAAAGCCTGAATGGCGTCGAGATACTTACTTGCCCAGAACTTGGAGGCCCAGACCGGATTCTGGTTGTGGCGCAGACGAAGGGGGAAACTTAACTCACCAGGCCGACAATGATGATGATGATAAAACCATCAGCAACTTTCTTATTACTCTTTTGTGTCGCCTTCATCAGAATAAATTTTCAATAAAAAATTTTAGATTTGACATACATATGTACATATATAATTTTTAATAATTTGATATTGATCAGATTTGTTTTTTTTTTGTAGTGAAAAAAATATGTTTTTTTTAACATTGACACCGTTTTTCATTTCATTGCATTTGAAAAATATACATTTTATTTTTTCTAAACCTTCTACCCTAATACCTCTTGCATTTAGAGAAAAAATTAGGAAAATCGGTCAACCAGTGTGCCCGCTTAGCGAACGAACACAAAAATTAAGCTGTTCTTTTATATATATAGATTAATTTTAACTTGTCAACCTGGCAGACGGCATTGCCATGCTAATTCTGATTTTGTTATTTATAAATAATTTTAAGAAATGATGAAAATAAAATCAATCAATCAATCTAATAAGTTATCGATCTTACAGTGACGAAATAAAAATAGGAACAAAAATAATAATAAAAATTTATTAGGTGTACAGTTTCGTAAATTTTGTGGTTGAGGCGTAAGATTCCCCAGAGCGCGGTAGCTGTTAGAAAAAAATAAGTGCAGTTAAATATGTGTGTGAGTATCTCACCTTGCCCCAAAATTACTCAATATGACAATCGACAACTTCATGAATTTTCGCGCTATGGTCTTGTTTACGGATATCCTTTTAACCAGTCAACCTGTAGATCTATTTAATGAACTACAATCCCTATCAAGTAGAAATAACCATTTGATTCTCCCTCGTTTTAACTGTTTAGCTGCCGAACGTCATTTTTTTGTACACTCAACTCGAATATGGAATTCATTGCCCCGAGACATAAGAAGAATAAATAGCACTATTATAAAAATGAAAAAAGAACTTAAACTTTATTTTGAAACAACTAATTGAATTGATTATCTTTTTTTTTGAATTTGTAGATATTCATCTGAATTTTTAACGTAACGTTAATACTGTAGCTTTTAATGAAATCTCTTATTTAGCTTTCACTAGTTTATAAGATATTGTATTTTATTGTGTAAGCTTTCAAATTGAATAAAAATACTAAAATACTATTTTTTGTTTTTATTTTTTTTTTTTTGTTGGGGTGCGTGATACCCCAGTGTGCAGTGCGAGTCAGAAAAAAAGTGTGCGGTTGGTTCATAACGTAGAAGTATAAATTATTTAGAATTACTAAATTTAGATACATAGTTGGATTATGGAATATATGAAAGTTATCAATAAACTCAAATAATCATTATTCCTTCCGATTCCATACACAAATACAGCTACAGCATTTAACTTTTCTTGACAAAAAATAAACAAATTCAAAAGAACAGAAAAATAAAAAAAAAAACATTCCTTAAAATTGAAAAAAAGTGTTTTGTAAGTTTGATTGATCGAAACAGAGAAACGGTTAATCGTATTGATGCGAACTTTTCACCAAAATCAAGGAAATTTTATGAGCTTCAATAATTAAGCCTCATATTAGTTTTATCACTGAAAACCACAAAATAACGGTAGTTTTTATGAAAAAAAGTTGAAAATGCATTTTTTTTTTTACCTTTTTTTAAATTGATAGAAAAGATTGAAAATAGCAATATTTTTATTTTTTCAAAATGTTTTTGTTGTAATAAATTTTTCAAATATGCCTTGATTTTTTTTGTAAGTCAATATTTAACAGAGATATTAGGATCCAAAGTCAAAATTGTGTTGGTACATGTAAACCCATTTTTGGATTAGAAAAAATAATCGTAGCGATTTAAAACACACAGGGAATTAATAGCAACAAAATTTTCAAATTGAATCTCATATCGGTTGGATTGAAAAAAAATTTCCGGTTACTTTATGACAAACCAAACTTTATTTTTTTTTTAAATTTTGAAATTGAGTGAACATTTCTTACGCTCAAGCGAAAACGACTAACGGTATTTTCTTAACTCAAAATAATTTGAAAAGAAAGAAATTATAACTTTTGAAAAACTTTTTATTTCACTTCAATCCGACTTTTTTCTACAACTACTCAATTTTTGTGTTTTTTCAAGTGTTCCTTTAATTGTTTTGACTAGTGTATTTTGCCGGGAGGGCCAATTTTCTAAAAGATAGAATTTTGTAGGGATTTTTGAAATTGTAGCGTATGTTTCATCGGAAGTATTTCAATGCATTAGTAAATATTTGGTGACCATTCACTTTATTCCAATAGGGCGGCAGCTTCGCGCGAGGCCCCTGCAGGCCACTCGCCCACGCCTTGCTACGCTACTGAACATACAACACATGGGCGCAAAATTATAGTCCGCTGATGAAGAAGTTTAGTGTGATACTAGCTTAAAATGACGTTTCAGGCATGACGCAAACGTCATTTTAAGCTAGTATCACACTAAATTCTCTTAAAATTGTTCATTAGCGGACTATAATTTTGTGCCATGTTACCATAAACCTATATTTCAAAGAAGAATGGCAGGGTATATTATAACACATCCACACCTGGCAGAGTATTATAAACAAACAAAATAAACATTAATACTTCCAAAACTACTTTTTATTTATTATAATAATACCTGCAATTGAATTTTCCATTTAAAAAAATTATGTTTAAAAGCACATCCACTCACAATCAATCTCTAAACAATACTCACCAAATAACTACAAATTACAAAAAAAAAATGAGAGGAAATAAACAGTTGACTTTGAACTTGTTTTGTCACGCCACACAATTTACAATTAACAATTAAAAAAAAAAACGAAATACTTCGTGTTCGTATGAACCATTGTCCATTTACCGTCTTCAGTTGATGTTTTTTTGTTATTGTTTTTATTTTTTGGTTGGAGGAATTTGAAAACATGGAGACAAACAACACATCATCTATTAATATTTTTATTTGGTGATTCTATTTCAAGTTTTTGCCCAAATCAATGAACTAACTTAGTTCTAAGCATAGCTGGGCACCGTTAATCAAAAAGTTAACTTCGTTAATCGCTAATCCGTTAATTAAAAATTTAACTTCGTTAACAGTTAAAACGTTAAATTTTAGCAAGATTAACGCAAGTTAACGTTAATCGTTAATCCGTTAACACGCCATAAAAATTTTATTTTCTAATAAAAATTGGAAGTTGAAAACAAGAATAGACAAGTAATTTTTTTTTTAATATAGTAAATTATATTTTATAATAGTTTAAGTGTTAAAACAACAATTTATTCAGTCATGTATATGAATATGATATTTCCCCTTCATGAAAATCAGCATGTTGAAATTCTCGTCGGAAAGCGAGGCTCTTTTCGGCTGATGTACATATATCCTTGCCCGTGTAGAAGAGATGTTCAACAGCAGCGCTTGAGGGTATGGCAGTATTGTATTGGATAAACAGATTTGCCAATACTTGTTCCCCGAGGAATGCCGATAAAACAAACATTGTCGTATCATCGTATTATATACGATTAGGTTAGGTTAGGTTACAGTGGCTGCGGATTCAGAATCCACACACTTAGGCCAAAAGAAAAGGCCCATTGTGATACCACATGAATCCAGAGAATTACTTCTCACTAGTCGAACCATTTTGAGCTTTTTATAAAGCGAAGAAGATATTTGATATCCTTATTAGCTAGTTCACTGGGGTTATCATAAAAGTACTCTCCCAGATGAAGTTTGCGCCTTATTGAAAGAGCAGGGCAAGTGCAGAGAAGGTGAGAGATTGTTTCCTCTTCTTCCTCATCCATACAGCTCCTGCAGAAGTCATTTGAGGCTACACCGAGTCGTATTGCGTGTCTGCCTATAAGACAGTGTCCCGTAAGGACACCTATCAGTGAGCTAATATGAAGTCTGCTTTGAGATAACAAGTCTTTAGAGCGCTTTAAGTCCAGTGAAGGCCATATGAGTTTCGTAGCTGCGCACGTTGGTAAATTGTTGCCACCTATAGTTTGTTATCGTTAAAGCTGCTTCTTTTAGCAAAAGTTTACATGTAGTTATCGGTATACCTATCTTCTCCCTTTCAGGTGAAATAGGTATGACGGTTCCATTTTTAGCGAGTTCATCGGCTCTACAATTTCCTTTGATGTCTCTGTGACCCGGCACCCACTAGAGGTGAATGTTAAATTGCTGCGCCATCTCCATCAGAGACGATCGGCAATCGAGGGCCGTTTGAGATTTGGTTGAGACACCATCGAGAGATTTAATAGCAGCCTGACTGTCAGAGAAGATGCGGATATCAGCAGTCGATATCACGTTTTCTCTTAGCCAGGAGAGAACCTCTTTGATCGCTAAAATTTCCGCTTGGAAGACGCTACAATGATTGGGGAGGCGGAATGAGATGCTTAGATTAAGCTTTTCTGAGTACACACCACTACCAACTCCATCACTTGTCTTGGATCCATCTGTATAAAAATGAATGCTTTTGTCATCCAGAAGTTTTTTGTCTTCCCATTCTTCTCTGGATGGAATGGATATCTGGAAGTTTTTACCAAATTGGGGTTTTGGAATGGTGTAGTCTATGTACTTTGGTATAGAACCGAAAGAGTTCAAAATGATGGAGTGTCCAACATTATTGTTGGTCCATTGAGATGAGGCATTGAGTCTTATAGCTGTACTCGCTGCCACTTATATACGATTTGTATGGCAGTTTTCCCACTCACACCCGCTGGAAAAAAGTGGTATTTCAATAACGGCAATAATAACGGCACCCGGAATAATAGTGGCATTTCAAATTTTACTAGGGACCGAACCTCGCCGGCACGGCGCTGCACATTTCGACTAGCTCATGATTCGTATAAGAATTGTTGTTTTCTCGCGAAGCCGCGGCGGCGGTGCGCACGGTGAACCTTTTCACAAAAAAAAAAAAAATAGAGTGGCGCGACAGCTCTTGAAGAGCCAAGGCCTAAGTGGCTTACTCTCATCAACAATTCTCTGAGTGCGTGTGAAGAATTGAGGGGACCTACAATTTTACGCCGATTCCGAACGGCAAAGTTGAGAAGCACTTTTTCATGACAGATTAATACTCTTGGAAGACTTGTTAGGTCTTCGCAAGAGGCAGTACCCGTGAAAGATGAAATAAAAACTTGGCCTGAGTAATACTCGAACCAGCGACGACGTTCTGCTTAGCAGCCAACGCACTTACCAACTAAGCTACGGACAACTGCCCAACAACCCAACAAAAAAAAATCTCACCCTGCATAGGTTAGGTAGCGCAAAAAAAAATTTCCATTGGCAACCAACAACAGTTTTTTTTGCTGGCAATAAAGAAGCTAGTAAAAAACGCTCGGCAATGAATTGAATTTGCGATATTTCTGTACCTATACTTATAGCACCAAAAAAAAAAAAAAAACACAGACAGGTAGCGAAATAGACGAGTCGCATGCCGTTGTGTTTCCTGAAGGGTGTTGACTAATTTTCATAAGTTATAAAAATAATTACCATTAATCTAATTTGAATGTGTATCTGTACGGTATTTGTGTTCGATTAACGATTAACGGACTTTGGAAAATTTAACGATCGTTAACATATTTTTGAAGTTAACTGAAAAGTTAATCCGTTAATGGGAATGTTAACTTCGTTAATTAACGATTAACGGATTAACGAAAAAATGCCCGTTAATGCCCAGCTATGGTTCTAAGTAGGAAATTTTCATTAAGTATTTTGGTTATTTTGTAAGTTATTGCAACTTGCACCGCCGCGCCGCCGCCGCGCGCCACCGCCGCCGGCGTGCGCCTATGGATCCTGCTTATTAGGGCGTTAAAGCAATTAAACCACAGTTTTTTTTTAAACTTGTAACCCAAAGGCAAATAAAATGCATTAGATTTTTTAATATTGTAATATTCGGCTTGTTCCGACAATTAAAACTTATTCACTTTTTAAATAAAACACAAATTCATTTTATTCAAATCACTCACAAACTTATTTATTCAACACTTTCAATTATAACTTTACAAACACAGTGTTCTTTACCTTATCACAGTTCACAATCAACTATCTTCGCTTCGCTTCCAAATGGGGTATTTATAGCACTTAAAGGTTCTAGAAACTACTAGGTTCTTTGAGAAGCTGAATTTCAAGAAGTTCTCCTCTTAGCCATTAGATATTACAAATACAAAAAAAATACTGGGATTTTTTTTTGTAGGAGCTGAACGTTCTTAATGCTAAACAAAAAGTTTCTCTTAATCACTAGGTATTGCCCCTCATTTTAACTGTCCTACACAAGTGTTTACTACTACAATTAAACTTATTGCTACCTACTTATTTCACTATAAAACGATATTAGAATAATTAGAGTAATAGAGATAAAGAGTAAGTAAAGAGAGCAAGAGTAGTATGTACATTAAATATAAAAAGAGATACAGAGCGATAGAGATAAATAAAGTGTATACACTTTACAATACTAACTCATCAACACATTAAGTCTTAATGATTAAGATGTCAAGATCTCGAGAAAAGTTATTTGAAATGAACTTCAAGGTCAAGGTCAAGATCATGAAGCCGAAAGACATCCCAATAGAAGGTGCACAGTCAGAAAGTAAATACTGGCTGTTCAATAAATTGGACAGAAATTGGCAAAAATTTTGAACGGAAAATGCATACATCTTAACATTGCTACAAGCACCTTAACACGTCATCACCATTCGTGCATGTATCTTCTTGAAAACACACGCTTTTAGCTACATACGTACCACCAGAAACAAACAAACCAGCAAAATGTTCATGAAAAATAACGAATGTGAACATAAATCTGTCTGCATCCCTCGAAAACTGCCACAGATGTTACGACCAACGACGCACGATGTTAAGGTAACCTATCATGACCAACCTGGGTATGGTCGATTCGGTATGTGCTATTTATCTCGCCCATCATGGAATCACGCTCTCATGTGTTTGGAATTTCAACACCTATACCGTCCGCTCCGCATAGTCGATGAAGACAAATATTTCTGACTATGAAACCTGAGCGTAGGAAATCATCGTTACTCATCGCGTCGTTGTGTCTTCTTCAGCTAACGGTTAACGGTGTGGAAAATATTATTACGTTATTACGTCTAAAAGTGAGTTACTCGCTACTACCGTCTCGACGTGATGCTTTTATTATTGCTGCATTTGAAGTTAGCTTCCTGGTGTGGTTTTGTGTTGTTTTATGAAACCCAAACAAACTGAGTGTCATATGAAAGGATCACGAATTGCTTAATTTTCAGAAAATATGAACACATAAAATATAATAAATTATTCTGTTTGACGAAGGAGAAGGCTTTTGCAGTGCTATAACTTTGTTGTAAACCTCTTGTTGGAATGCCTCTTTAACACTTTGGTATTGTGTGTTGCAGATCGAATGTCCACTTTTCTGCTGTTTAAGAATCCAATGGTAAGATAAGATTTGTTCTTAAAATACTTATTCGATGATTAGATTTTGTTCAGAACTTCTGACTGGCGCATGTGCCACTTTACCCTTCCTAAAGCGACGATTCGAATAATCCAGTTTATTTTATATTGTCCTAATCCTAGAACTCCCTAAGAACCTTAAGTCCTATAGGTAGTTACCTACTTTTGCAACCGGATAACCCGACGACGAACAAAGCAACGAAAATCATTATTTAAGAATAATCACAAAGCGATAGATCGCTTGCTTTACAGTCATAATAACAGGAAATGGTATCTTTCCAAGGCACCATGTCCATTCTGCAGTCTGCATGACAAAATTTATTCGTAGTTTATTCGTTTGACACACACATTTCTAAAAAAAAAAACTAAGCTTTGTTGACTTTGTTTCTTATAGGTTGTCGTTGAAAAGCTTAAGAAACTTGTATATTGTAATATTCGGCTTGGTCCGACAATTAAAACTTATTCACTTTTCAAATAAAACACAAATTCACTTTGTTCAAATCACTCACAAACTTATTTGTTCAACACTTTTAATTATTACCTTTCGAACACAGTATCTTACTTTATCGCAGTTCACAATCAACTTACTGCTTCGCCGCCAAACGGGCTATTTATATAACACAAATACTTGGTTCTAGAAACTACTATATTGGTTCTTGGAGAAGCTTGAATGTTCGAGGAGTTTTCCCCTTAACCACTATGCTAAAAATATTGGGATTTTTGTAAGAGCTGAATCTGAATGCTAAACAAAAGTTTTCTCTTAATCACTATGTGTTGCCCTCATTTTAACTGTCCCACACAAGTGTTTACTACTACAATTAAACTTATTGCTACATACTTATTTCACTATAAAACGATATTAGAGTAATAGAGATAAAGAGTAAGTAAAGAGAGTAAGAGTAGTATGTACATTAAATATAAAAAGAGATACAGAGCGATAGATAAATAAGTGTATACACATTACATTGCCCCCTCCTTAGGATTGATCGTCCCGTAGTCGGTCGCGATGTACAACTTTAAATTTTCCTCTGACTCCTTTTTGTATCCGGTACACGACGTCGTTGATTTTTCTAATGACTGTATATGGACCTTCCCAGTCTCGTTGAAGTTTCGGTGACAACCCCTTTTGTCGATGGGGATTGTAAGGCCACACTCGATCTCCTGCTTGGAACTCTGTTGTTGTCGCTCGTATATCGTAGCGTGTCTTCATTCGGTCACTGAACATCTTTATTTTTAACCTGGTATCGTCGTGGATCTGAAGGAGTCTTTCTCTGAGGTCATCCATGTAGTCATCCTCGGCTTGCGGTTTTATTTCGCTCGGTAATTTGATGTTCCTTCCCATCAAAATCTCAGACGGTGTATGGCCAGCTATGTCTTGCACTTCGATACAGTGGAATGTGTCGATCCCAATCTCGCTGGTTGTCGTCCACAACTTTGCAAAGATGTTCCTTAAGGGTTCGGTTGAACCGTTCGACCATGCCATCAGATTGTGGGTGGAGTGGTGTTGTTCTTGTCTTCTTGATGTGAAGAAGCCCACAAACTTCCTGGAATATGTTCTAATGGAACACCGAATCTGCTCACCCAGTTGAACACAATTTGGTCTGCGACTGTTTTGGCTTCTTGATTCGGAATGGCGTTTGCCTTAGGCCACTTGCTGAAGTAATCCATGACGACCAGAATATAACGATTTCCATTATTTGTTTCTGGAAATGGACCCGCCACGTCTACTGCAATCCTTTCAAAGGGTGATCCGACATTATACTGCTGCGTTTGGCTGTGATTCTTTTTGTTCGGGCCAGCGGCGACGCGTGCCTGTAATATGTAGTCGTTCAAACCCAAAATCTATACTAGTTATGATTTATGAAGTAATAAAATTGTTTTTTTTATTTTTAAATAAAATCAAACAAGTCTTTTTTTAATATAATATATAAAGTACATAAAATGTTTTTATTTTTATGTTAGTTACAAATTAAGTTCGGTACAAAGCTATCGCTCAAATGATTCAAATCCGAAAACCCAAAAAAATTCCAATGATTTTTGTCCTTATCGCTTCTAATGAGTAAACATGGCCAACAGAACAGCTTGTTCATTTTCTTGCAACCGGTAAGGTGCACGTATCTTTTATAAGTTTCTACATGAAAACTACGAACAGTTTCCTTCGGTCCTGTTTTTTTTTTTTTGTTACACATTTTTGTAACAAGTTCTGGAAGCAAGGGAGTTGGTCTTTCTGATTGTATTATTTATTTTTTTTTCTTTTAAATTTAACTGAAAGAATGGTTTGTTTATTAGTTTTTCTATAACGCAATCACATTCCGAATTATTTTCACTGATTGAAGATGTCATTTTAACGAATTATGCCGCACAATGAATACAATAAAGAAAATTATCCTTTATGCAAAACAAAAGTGAAAACAAAAGTCAGCTCATCGCAAATACACATTCTAAAATTCGAAAACTATGCTGGGCTAGTCTCATTTCCTTCATTCCATTATTCAAACAGGAAAAAAAGCTTTCCTCTTTCTAAACTGATTTGAACACAATCATGAACATGATCACAGAGGAGGTATACCTAGAGTCACAGCAACTCAAGGCATTTTACTCTCTTTCGACTAAAAAAATTAAATTTGATAAAATATACTACCCAATGCAAATGTATTGGTTTTTTAATGCATTTCAAATGGGAGGCCAAACCAATACAATCGCAATGGGTAGTATATTTTTCTCTTATCCCAAAATTTTTTGGACAGTGAATTTTTAAAAAAGAGAACGAGTTGCGACTCTAGGTAAATAGGTTCTCTATGAACATGATCGTCCGTCTGTTTCATTTATGATATTCAAAAACTACCCACTTTTCTCATTTCCAAAATTCTGTGTATTCATTCAAAAAAAGCTCTTCTCGTCCGCAACTGCACTGCACGACAAGATCCCTTCTACGAGCGATTTGTTTTTTTTTTTCTTACAGGCTCTCTATGGGTTCAAGTCGTTGCCATATATCGTTCAAACGACTTTGGCAGATACACATCAGTTGAGTAAAAAAAAACAGTAGCAGGTAGCTAGTTCGTTTTGTTTTATTTATGTGGCTTACCTTTAGGGTATGCACGAGTTGGGACTGGAAGTGGATATATTATATGCAGTGTTGCCATAATCTCAAATTTCATAATGCTAGATTTCAAATTTTATAATGCTAGATCGTATGGGAGCTCAAAAAACAAAATGCTAGATTTTAAAATCTTAAAATCCATATAAAACGTCCATATCGATGATTAAAAAACAAACATCTTAAAAAATGCAAAATAATCAGCCTTATCATGAATTCCGCCCAAACAGCATTCCGCCCGAAAAAAAATCCCTTTTTTCTTTTCCCTTTTTGAGAAATCCGGGCGAAAAAAATCGATGTTCGAAAAATTTCCCTTATCGGCATCGATCATTCCGGGCGAAATCGAACGATATTTAAGCTTAAAATTTTCAATTTTGTTTTGGTGGCGAAAAGATAAACAATCTCAAAATTCGAGTTAAAACGTTAAATCAGGAAATATCAGAAAACGGCCAAGAAATATAATTCAATTACATCAGCGTACTACAAACTAGCGGACAGGTTAATCTGCCGAAATCACTTGGTCGAAATATCCGTTTGTTAGCCGTTTCATCAAATTCTCTGTTTGCATTTTTTTAAGAATGCAATACTTTTTACTACCTTAAGACTGCACTTCAAAAGATAAACAACGAACTGCATTTGTTCAATATCAACTTTCGTCGTTAGTTGAAATATGAAAGCAGAAGAATTTTTAAAAAATACCTTCTGAAACCAAAAATCTATTTATTTTAACTGAAAAATACTTCACATTGACATCGACGCACAGTGTGACATTTCGCTCATCTAGCGGAATAAAATTAATAGCGCTTACAAATTATTTTTTTTTAGTGATTCCTTCGCAAGATTCAACAAATATATTCAGAGAATGACATTTAACTAGAACTATTTATTAAAATAGCCAAATTTTTAATTTGCAGAGATCGGAATGTACATGTTTTTTGCCTATGTTAGACCCATACTAAAGAGTGAATTAAGGTTGTATTTTTTTGCTTCTTTTAAATTTTATGTATCAGATCCATAACAAATATGTACAAAAATAAGTTAAACTGCAATTTTTGTACATATCGACCAGTGTTACCGCAGGGAAAAATATTTTCGAGTCCAAGAAGCTTGAAAACCGAGTCATTTACAAAAAAAGTGAGTCCACGTAAAAAAATTAAATTCTTTCAGAAATAATTTTTTTTTTAAATTTTAAACATACAAGAAATTAATTGTGTGGTTTGATTGTTCGAAATACAAGTGTTAAGGACAAGAAATAACGATTCAAACATTAATTGTACCTATTTTTGTTCTGCAAAAAAAACGAGTCAAACGTGATAAAAACGAGTCCCCGAGTCAAGGCAGAAAAAACGAGTCCATTTTGACTCTATAGAGTCCATGTGGTAACACTGATATCGACACACGTTTTTGACTTAAAGAGCTTTAAACTCACGTGTTTTTTGCACTTTGGCAGACCTTTACTAAAAATCAAATTTTTCTCCCCAAACAGTTTTTTTCTTTAGTTTTCACAATGAATATGTATTAAAATGTAACTGAATTACAAAGATTTGTATAGTTACCAAATTTTGGAACAAACGGCCCTGTGAAAGCGCCTGTTTAGTGCACATACAAATGCCCATTCTGTACAGATAAAAAATTCTGACCAAAAATCCTGCTGTTTCTTTTTTGTTTAGATTTTTAAAAAATAATTACATATAAAAACATAATAATAGACAACACTTAATAACATTTTTAACAAAAATTTACTCCGAATCCCTCAAGCAGCTTAGATTTCTTATATTGTTACATTTAAAAGTTCCAGGACAAGAATATAACTTTTACTTACTAAAAATGGATCTGATGCAATTGAAAATCTGTTATTGACTCCTAAAAATTATTGATTATTAGATAAATTAACCAAAAATTTTATAAAATTAGTTCAAATTCAATTTAATTCATATTTTGGCAAAATCATTTTTTTTGGTAAATTTTGAAAAACATTGCTTATTTACCCTATGAAAAAAATGTTATTTAAATACCAAACAGTAAGTTTTTCATCTCTTTGTTGTTGCATTATATATATATATAAACTTATAACATAAAATTCCTTTTGAATCGATTTGAGTTTTGCTAGGACAGCAACGACACATATACAGGGTGATTCACGAGCGTTGTGCCAAAAAGCTAGAGCGTGTAGGTTGAGTTGAGACAAGAAAAAAATCGTATGGGAGGGGGGGGGTCTATTCCCCCCCGTTTAGCCGGGAGGGGCAATTTTCTGAAAAATTGACTTATTTTGTAAAAAAAAATATTAAAAATCAACGGCTTAGTTTACAACACCGTGCTATACCTTTCTGAAAAGCTAAAAACTTCTTCTTTCACTTTGTTTTTAAAATAAATGGTTTTAACGAACAGTTTTAAAAAAATAAATTTTCAAACTCAAAATTTTCAAAAAAAAAAGCCCAAAAAAATTTTTTGAACTAATTTTTTTCAAAATTTTATGTAATTAAGTACTAATTTTGTTTTAAAATTTCAATGTCTTTGTTAATTTTTAGTCGAAAACAGAAAACCCGATGCAAAAATGTCTTTTCGTTTTTGAGAAATTAAAAAAAAACCAAAACCACTTTTTTCTAAGAAAATCTTTGTTTTTATTTTTACCTATCTGGACTTTTAGTATAATTTACTAGTTTAATTTATAAATTTAATTTTTTGTAATTGGAGTTTTATGAGGACTCCATAAATAAGAAAAGTATTGGATTTTCCCTGGATTAATCATTTTGTTCATTGAAAACGTCTGCCATTGACCTTTCACTTCTAGCTCTCCGTGCTCTCGTCGGCGGATTCTTGAAAACATGCTACGACTTGGGCGCCATCTATTGGGATATCTTTCAGCGAAGAGTCTTTCAGCTTCCCGATCTCGACAACAAGTTAAACCGTAGCAGAAGTTCCTGTCCTCTAACTCTTCTCGAACATATGAGTTTCTTATTGTTATGTGTTGATGAATTAATATTTTAATTGTAAATGGTTGTTAAGTAAATATGCGATGCCTTTTATTAACCTTTAGGTTGTTAATTGTTTTTTCTTTCAAGAAAAATTGCGGTTTAATTACCCTAAGCCCCCAGCAGGTAGAACCCTTCGCCGGCGAGTGGCCGCGGCCCCAGGTATAGTAAAAAAAAATTGCAGGTCAGTTTTCAGACGTTATCAATGAATAAAATGGTTAATCTATTGAAAATCCAATACTTTCCTACTTTATTGAGTCGTCATAAAACTCCAATTACAAAAAATTAAATTTGTAAATTAAACTAATAAATTAAACTAAAAGTCCAGATAGGTAAAAATAAAAACAAAGATTTTCTTAGAAAAAAGTGGTTTTGGTTTTTTTTTAATTTCTCAAAAACGAAAAGACATTTTTGCATCTGGTTTTCTGTTTTCGACTAAAAATTAACAAAGACATTGAAATTTTAAAACAAAATTAGTACTTAATTACATAAAATTTTGCAAAAAATTAGTTCAAAAAATTTTTTTTGGCTTTTTTTTGGAAAATTTTGAGTTTGAAAATTTATTTTTTTAAAACTGTTCGTTCAAACCATTTATTTTAAAAACAAAGTGAAAGAAGAAGTTTTTAGCTTTTTAGAAAGGTATAGCACGGTGTTGTAAACTAAGCCGTTGATTTTTAATATATTTTTTTTACAAAATAAGTCAATTTTTCAGAAAATTGCCCCTCCCGGCTAAACGGGGGGGAATAGACCCCCCCCCTCCCATACGATTTTTTTCTTGTCTCAACTCAACCTACACGCTCTAGCTTTTTGGCACAACGCTCGTGAATCACCCTGTATATTGCATAAAACACATAATTTCTCAAATTTGTATTTATATAGAAGCATATATATGTGTATTAATGCATTTATTTATGTAATTAAATATGTTTATGCATTTATTTTATAGTTTTTCTTGTTTTGTGGTCTTGGTTTTATTTTTAAATATAATATCTTTATCATTTTGTAAGAAATTATTTTGGAAGCAACTTCGAAAATTTAAAAAAAATGTATGGGTGTCGCACCTATGCGCAGCAACTTAAAACGTAGAATGAAAGCTTATATATTGAGCTTTAAAAAACATATAGTTTCCCATCGGAATAATGCGGAATATTACTAAATTTTCTCCACTTAATGTAAAAATTGACACAAAAAACTCAATTTTTCAACTTTTGAGCACAATAATAAAATATTGAGCATCATATGAAATAAGGTTTTACTTGTTTTTACATTCTCTTATATTATACTTAAGAAAAATAAAACAAAGTCCCCAATAACAAATCAAAAAACCCGTATAAATTCATATTAACCAAAGCGCCTTTAAACCTCGATTTTATTTAAAATGATCACAAAATCTGACTTTAAGATCAATTTTTGTTTTTTTGCTTAACCATAACCCAAAAATGTATATATAATTATTTAGTAGAAGATATTAGCTGCACATAAAACCGGTTTTTGCATTGATTCTTGAAAGTGATTTTTGTAATTAAATTCCGCTAGATTAGTGAATTGTCACACTGTGCGACGTTTCCAATACAGTGATAGCAAACTGAGCAAAAATTTCCCATATGTTAAAATTTGTTCTCAAAATGATAAATATAATAGAAATGATATCTTACGAACTGCTCGTCAATAGCATCAATAAATGAAAGCTTTGAAAAAAAAATTGAAAATTGAAAAATATTCCTTCAATAAACTAGCCATTCAGATTGAAAGTTAAGAAAAATATAAAAATTTGCGGTAATTTGAAAGGCAAATACGTGGAATATTTTTATTCCCTTGAAAACTGTGTTTTTTTCTACAAGTATGTTATCACTATTATTTTTATTCGAAATGTCAATACAAATTCGAAGTGAAATCTTGTTCGGGCGAGATTCCCGATAGTTATTGAAATTCCGGGCGGAAATCTGTTCAGGCGGAATTCATGATAAGGCTGAATTATTTATTTTCACATACAAATACCAAACAAACATAGGTACATATATATATAAAAAAAAAACAAACAAAATTAATTCAAAAATAACAAAACTTTATTTCTATTTCACATATTACTTAAGCGGGATATACACAGTTCAAATGCTTGTCATGCACGAGCAAGTGCATTAGTAAATTTGGATTGAAGTTGCCTGTACACACATCAATCATAAGGTCCGTTCCACACTCAGTTTGAAACTGCCGAATTTAGTAATATTTGGTTATTTTTGGTCAGAGTCTGTTCCCAACTTCAAAAATTGTGTAGAAGAGAGCGCTCATGAGAGAGTAAACAATTTCCCCACCCTGACAAATTTAGCCCAAAGAATTTCTTCCGGCAGAAATATGAGTTCTGTCAAATGAGAATTTGACATAGGTACGTCAAAAAAAAAAAAAAACAATTCAGTTTTGTAAATTTTTTCTTGAATTTTTGAATTTGAATTTTGAATTTTTGATTTTTTTCTCTCTGAGAGAGTTTTCTCTCCACTCCTCAGAATTTGACAGATTGCCTAATTTAGTGCACAAAAAGTCTGGAACAGACCTATAGTTTTCAATATTTTATTTTACAGTGACTGTTTTGTGACAGAACAAGTTATTTTTTCATCAACAAATAATTCGGAATGAGGAAAAATTGAAAGTATGATTGATCAATCATTAATTTTGCACATACACTACTTCAATGCAGTACGCTTGATTGAAGGAAAATCAAAAGATTTTGATTTTGCTTCAAGCATACACCCGATCTATACGTGTGACTTGTTCACTAATACACTTGCTCGTGCATGACAAGCATTTGAACTGTGTATATCCGGCTTTAGAAAAATTCATGAGTTTTTTGAGCGTATGTGTGAATCCTCGTGATTTGACGTTATTAAGGTTAAATCACAATGGTTTGTAAAAAAAAGATGATGATTTTTATTTTTTCCAAAAATCAATCTTTTGACATCAATTTTGGCATTCAAGAATGCAAAACTTAAAAACAATAATGCCAGAAAAGCATTAAGCATTATTTTAAAATTTCATAATGCTTTTCTCTTCTCTATAATGCTAGATCTAGCATTAATAATATGGGAACACTGATTATATGTAGGACGCAGGCACATTAGATATGTATGTATGTATATCGTATTTGGAATAAAAAAACAAAAAATGTGTGAGATGTGAGTACAATGCGTGGAAGGTGGAAATGCTAGTCGTTCATGCACGGCTTGAACAATATGACGCCTCGCCACTCTTTGGTGGCAGCACAGGTATCACATTTTCGGCACCACTTCTCGACATCTTCCCTTGCATGTAGCCAATAGAATCGTTGTCGAACCTTTTCTAGCGTCTTGTTTACTCCTAGATGGCCTCTCTGCATGATGCATCTCTCGCAGAACGTCCATAATCTTCGATCTCGGTAAGGCTAGCTGCATTACATAGGACTTTCCATCTGCTGATTCCCATTTACGTCGAAGGACACCCTCTTGGACATGCAACGAGTCCCACTGTGCCCAATAGGCCTTTAGAGCCGGACTTCTGTCGCAGATATCAGCTCATTCTGATTTTTCCTGGTGTTCCTTGCATGCGAGGATGGGTTCCATATCTGGGTCCTCTTGTTTAGCCTTCCTCAACTCTCGTTGCTCCAGCCATAAATGGGATCGGTTCTGGTTCGTAGGACAGTGACCACTTCTTTTTCTTCTTAGCGTCTGCAATGCTTACAGTCTTGCTTACATGGTCTCCGAGACAGTGCATCAGCATTTGAGTGAAGCTTCCCCTTCCGATGTTGAATTGCATAATCGTACGTCTGCAGCCTCTCAATCCATCTCGCCACTTGACCCTCTGGATTCTTGAAATTCAAAAGCCAGTTAAGTGCTCCATGGTCGGTTCGGAGAAAAAACTTCTGTCCATAGAGATACTTATGGAAGTGCTTTGTTGCCAAGATCAGTGCAAGAAGTTCTCTTCTGGTCACACAATAGTTTCTTTCTGACTTCGAGAGTACCTTGCTGTAATAGGCAATTGCCTTTTCTTCACCATTATGTACTTGTGATAGTACGGCACCAATCCCGACATTGCTGGCATCAGCGTCAATGATGAACGTTTTTCCGGGAGTCAGATAGGTCAGCACTGGTGTATTACACAAGCGTTGCTTGAGCTCTTGAAAGCTGCGCTCGCACTCACCTGACCACTTGAACTGCTTTCCTTTTTCCGTTAGCTGATGTAGACTCCTGGCGATCTCAGCAAAGTTCTTGACAAAGCGCCTATAGTAGGTGGCTAGACCCAGAAAGCTTCGGAGTTGATGTTTGTCCTGTGGTGTTGGCCAATTCTTCACGGCGTCAATCTTATCAGGATCTGTCTTTACTCCTTGGGATGAGATGATATGTCCCAGGTATTTCACTTCGGTTTTGAAGAGTGAACACTTTTCTTGATTGAACTTGAGGTGGGCTTCTTGAAGTCTTTGAAACACTGCTCTCAGATTTGTACAATGTTCATCAAATGTTTTCCCGTATACGATAACGACATCAAAATAGACCAGGCAAGACTTCCATGAATGTCCAAAAGACATCACTTTGGATTGCCACAAACCGTTTCCTGTCGAGAACGCTGTCTTCTCTTTGTCTTCAGGATTGATTTCTACTTGCCAGTATCCACTTTTCAGGTCCAAAGTTGAGAACCATTGTGCTCCTTCCATTGCGTCCAGAGTATCACTGATCCTAGGCAAAGGGTAGCTATCCTTCTAGGTCACATCGTTCAACTTTCGATAGTCCACGCAAAAGCGGGTTGATCCGTCTGTTTTCCTTTACCAGGACCACTGGAGACGCCCAAGGGCTTTTAGAGTTTTTGATCAGACCCTCTTCTGACCTTGTTTGGCTAGTGGAAGGCGTCTTGCAGGTCGACGGATCGGCTTTGCATCCCCGGTGTTGATTCGATGTTGAACCAGTTGTGTTCTGCCATACTTCCCTTGCGATGACGAAAAGATGTCTGCAAATTCTTCGAGGAGACCTTCTGCAGTTCTTCGTTGTGGGTGGCCAAGATTAGATGACTTGAGAATGTTCGTCTTTATGGAGTTCACCTCTTCGGACTTCAAGGTTTGCCTTGACTCTTCTTCGTTGATCCTTGTTATCGCTGATACAGATTAGCATTGTCAGACAATCTCACCCTTTCGTAGTGGTGCAGGGAAATTACTCCACGGGAATTTGCTCTACATGGGAATTTACTCCACTCAAAGTGGGAATTTTCTCCACTTTTTAAAGTGGAATAAATTCCCACTACGAGTGGGAAATAACTGCATAATTGTGTGAGAAAGTAGTACACTAAAAGTAAAAAGTGTGAGAAACAATATTATTGCACTTCTTATTAAAAAAAATTTCATAATGTGATTTTTTTCTTTGAATCATAAAAAGTCTTAACAATAGATAGGACCATTTTTTTTTACTATTTGTGGACGAAATTGACAGAGCAATTCACTTTTCAAAACTAACTGCTGCCGTTTTCTTTACTTTTTAAAAGAAACCACCACACACCTTTGGTCTGGAAAGCAGGTGCTGCATTGGAATGATTCATTTTGAACATCTTTTTTTCACTTTCGTCTAGACTCTAGAGATTATGACGATCTGGAACATTCAAAATCGGTTTGGTTTGGTTGGGAGCGAAACGAGCGTAAAAAAATTTGCCTAAAATAAAATGAATTTTGGGTGTGAAACTAAAAAAAAGCGATTTTTTTTTATTTTCACACCCCAAATTCATTCTCTTTTGGGCAAAATTTTTTACGCTAGCTTCGCTCGCTTGCAATCATTGTACCTGCTTCATTTTTTGTTTCATGCTCCAAATCCTTTATTGAAATAATATTTTAAAATATGTGAGACTGAGTTAAGGTTAAGTATTGCAAAAATAGTACCTACTTACGTCTGCATCCACATGCTGCAAGAAAACTGAACAGTGAAAATCATATCAATACAAAAATTTCTTTCTAATGGAGCTGTTGATGTAATAGAAACAGCACAGCTATTTTAGCTGACAAAAAGATGCAATAAGATGAAGCTGGGTTCAAGTACCGTGTGGTTGTAGAATGCCCTACTCTCACCGAACACCAAAGTTCAGAAGAACGTTTTCATGGGGAAGAGTTTCCTTAACGTCACATATACTTAGAGCATGTGGTATGTAAACCTTAACACATATGATAGAGAACGACAAAAAAATAAGCAATAAAAACAAAATGGCGTAAACCTAGCTGCGCGAAAAATACATAGCAAAAAGGCAAGTGCTGCCAAAATAAGTTTTGATGGTACAAATATTTAATGTCATCAGCAAATTCATTATTTGGCACGATAAATTTGTAAAATAATTAAAACAGACGAAATTTAAACAAATTTAAACTTTTAATATAATAATTCACCATAATTAGTTACACAAATTTTAAATACATTTTTTTCCTTTTTTATTTTCATGTGGTGACTGGTGAGTTTCATACTCAAAATTCTTTGATACTTGGTATAACCAAAACGAACTGCGGAAGCACTTTTCTGCGTCAAAATGGGTATAAAAGACAGAAAAATCAGCAATCAGTCTCTTTCAACTCGAGAAACCGTCAAGTCAATACAGGTTAATACAGGTAAATCCAATTGAAATTGTTAAACGATCTATATGTTTCGCAAATATATTTTGATAAATTGTTTTTTGACAAATAAATTGTATTATTAGTAAAAAAAAGGAAAATCAATTTTGAAATCTATTGATGACTATATACGTCATTCGATCATAAATTTGATAAACAACCTTTTTAAGAAAACCTCGTAGTTGTAGTTCACTTGTTTATTTATTATATAAAAACTTTCGACTAGAATTCGTTAGACGGGCATATACGTCAAGCGATCATCTTTCGAATATATTATTATCTTAAGTAAACATTTTTCAATTGAAAAGTAAGTCAAAATCAGACAATAAAGGCAAACTTATTAATTAAAATATCACTTAATTCCAAATTCATTTTTTGTCTTGAAATTTGCTTGATTAGCTGATATTGTATCGGCAAGTATCAACGTTGGGCAAAAAACACAGAATGACTTTTAGAATCTATAACAATGTTCACCCTTTACCCGTTGAACCTAAATCAGATGGTGGTTCAAGTTGGCTCACTCAACCTTCAAAGCATCCTTTACTGAATATTCTTAAGGACTAATATATCCTCTCTGTCGTTCCAAGTCATCAAGTAGGCATATGAGCACGGTAAGGTCTTCGAAAGCTCCTACAATAATCAAAACTAACAACTCACTGAAAAGCAAAACTTTTTCTTTCCTCAAGTCTTTTAATGCAATGTTTTTTCCAATATCTTTTGGTCTTGGTTCAGGAATCCAAACACTACATTAAGAGCTAGCATTTTTGACAGAATGACTTCACCATAGAAGAACGCATGAACGAGATGCGGTTATGTTTCAGTTTTCCCTCCAAATCTTTTTCATTTTAAATATCATTTAAGTGCTAAATCATGTTCAAACTGAAAGATTGAAATACAACGCGTGAATAAAACTCACACAGGATTTTAAGCCATAACGTGACCAAAAAGAGGACACTTTTCAATTGGCCAGGTGCAGACTGTAGAACGTTTTGCTTAAGACTAAAAAAATTATTTGGACAAAACTTACAGAAGCTGCAAAAAGGACCTTCAATTAAAAGTTTCGGACCACCATCGGACTTTTTAATACTTAAGCGGCAAAAAAATTTCCTCTTTTTTGCAATATCCCCAGGATAGAACATGAGATTAAAGTGGGATACTTTCACAACACTCAAAGTATAGTTCCACAGAATCAGAACTACTGTGCCATAAAGGGGGTACACGAAACTAACGAGTGAACCGGTTGGTACCTGCATAAGTTTTGGTTTTTGGGTAATTTACCTATTTGAACGATGTTTCAAAGGAAAATCCTTTGGTAGGGTATCGATATTGGAATTTTCTTTTTTAAAAGGGGGACAAATGTATTTGTTTGCTATTAATGAAATACAATCCCGAAGGGATATGAAAAGTAGGTTAAGGATATTGTAATGTGTATACACTTATTTATCTATCGCTCTGTATCTCTTTTTATATTTAATGTACATACTACTCTTACTCTCTTTACTTACTCTGTATCTCTTTTTACATTTAATGTACATACTCCTCTTACTATCTTTACTTACTCTTTATCTCTATTACTCTAATATCAAAGGGCATGGTAGTGCCCAGCCAAGTTCTAGCACTACTCCCTTTTTACAGGATCGAACTCAAGCACATTTTTAACCCCCCATAACTTTTGAACCCATAGAGTTAGAAGCTTCAAATTTGAATTACGTATTAACTTCATGGACACGAAGGCATTGTGAGAAACATTTTGTAGAACCACTAGTTCCTGAGATATTGAACAGTAAAAATTTCAAAAACCGTAATTGACTGACTGACTGACTGACTGACTGATCATAAAAATTATGAAGCATTTCTAACAATAGCAGAATCTTGAAATTTGGTACAATGGTAGGTTTTCGGGTGTATACAAAGGAAAAAATCGAAAATTTCAATTTGCTCATTCAGGGGGCGTGGTATCCGCCCACTTTCTAAAACTGGTCGTAGGATCTTGAAATTTGAAATTCTTTCAAGGTTTTGGTTGAATAACATGAAAAAACTGAGAAAAAAATTTATTTCCGTTGGTCGAAAACGTTTCAAATCGAAATTCTGATTGGGTTTCGGTTGAGTATAAGAGAAAATATAAGTATAAAAATGCAGTTTCATTAAAGGGGCGTGGCTGCCGCCCACTTTCTTAAAATGGTCATAGGATGTTGAAATTTAGAATTTTGGTTTGTTGGACTTCATAAAACTCCATGAGTAACTTTCTTTAGTGGTTTCGCAATGGACCCTTGGGGTCTTAATGTGACATCTAGACAGCCACTTTAACCTAACCTACCTATTATTTATTTATAAATTGGCAGAGCAATTAGAGTGTTAAAGTTAGCAAATTACTAGCTTATTAAGTTATTTCAAGGTTCATGCTTCCATAAAAAACTTTGCAAAAAGATGTGAAATCAGAACAAAAACATAAAATGTAAAAAAAGTGACAAGTTCTCTTATGTGCAAACAACACTGTGGAAAAAGTCAGCCACCAAAAGTAATGAGATCTAAAAGAACGCCAAGTTCTTACACGTAATAAAAGTGTTATATTGAATATTGTAATGTGTATACACTTTATTTATCTCATACGCTCTGTTTCTCCTTCTATTGTAATGTCTAATGTGTATACTTTATTATCTCTTACGCTCTGTATCTCTTTCTATATTTAATGTACCCTACACACTTTTCTTACTCTCTTTACTTACTCTGTATCTCTTGTTTATTTAATGTACATACTCTCTTTACTTAATATCGTTTAATTGTAGTAGTAAACACTTGTGAGGGGCAATACCTAGTGATTAAGAGAAACTTTTGTTTAGCATTAAGAACGTTAGCCCCTATAGTCCGGTCAATTTGAACATTCGAAGTTACATAAATTCCCACCAAGCTGAAAATCGGTAAGATTGTTTAAAATATCATTAAAAACAAAATTTGAAAGTTCCCCATCTTTCCCCTGTGAGGAAAAAATTTTATTCAAGGTCAAAGGTAAGAAAAAAGAGTTTTTCGCGATTTTCAGCAAAACGGTAAGTTTTATCATAAAAGTATGTCAACAAAAATTGTAGATCATAAAATTATCTACAAAAACTTAGATAAATTTTTTCTCTGCGAGCCACCGTTTTCGAGATATAACGATTCAAAAAGTTGTAAGAGTTGTAATCTTCATAATATGCACACGTTTCCTCGCCACCTATGAGGTAGGGTACTTAGGGCTTTATTTTTGTGGTTTCCGCAGTAGGCCTATTCCACGGGTCAGTTTTGATCCTGCTTAGATAAGTATAGATATGCATGTTTCGTTAATAACACCAAAAGTAAAAAACAAGTACAATTAGCTTGTCTTCCTCCAACTTCAGTTGCTGCTCATCAACATCTTTTTAGGGTATATTACCAAGTTCAAGTGTGGCTTGGTTATCAGCTAGACCCTACAGACTGGGGTTGGAAGTTCGTCAACAATTTATTAGAACCTGTTTAATTTGAAACTATTGAAAAATAATGGATATTAGAAGAGAGTTGCCAAGTGAACTTGTAAATTTTCATCCAAACTATTTTCTATTTTCTTTTAATTTTGTTGTATTATCTTCTACGATTTAAAATATTGTAATATTCGGCTTGGTCCGACAGTTAAAACTTATTCACTTTTTAAATAAAACACAAGTTCACTTTATTCAAATCACTCACAAACTTATTTATTCAACACTTTCAGTTACTTTTCAAACACAGTATCTTTACTTTATCTCAGTTCACAAACTATTACATGTAAGAACTTGGCGTTATTTTAGATCTCATTACTTTTGGTGGCTGACTTTCTCCACAGTGTTGTTTGCACATAAGAGAACTTGGCTCTTTTTTTACATTTCATGTTTTTGTTCTGATCATTTTATAGTGAAAAAAGTATGTAGCAATAAATTTAATTGTAGTAGTAAACACTTGTGTAGGACAGTTAAAATGAGGGGCAACACATAGTGATTAAGAGAAAACTTTTGTTTAGCATTCAGATTCAGCTCTTACAAAAATCCCAATATTTTTAGCATAGTGGTTAAGGGGGAAAACTTCTCGAACATTCAAGCTTCTCCAAGAACCAATATAGAAGTTTCTAGAACCAAGTATTTGTGTTATATAAATAGCCCATTTGGCGGCGAAGCAGTTAGTTGATTGTGAACTAAGATAAAGTAAGATACTGTGTTCGAAAAGTAATAATTGAAAGTGTTGAATAAATAAGTTTGTGAGTGATTTGAACAAAGTGAATTTGTGTTTTATTTGAAAAGTGAATAAGTTTTAATTGTCGGACCAAGCCGAATATTACATTGGTGTCAGAAGTGGGATTAAAACTTATTGAGAATAAAACAGTGCACAGTGATTACATTATATTGTGTGAAATAGTGAAGTTAAAAAAAAAATGAGTAAAGTTGTGAAAGACTTAACTGTCCTTGAGCTAAAGGCCGAACTAAGCAAACGTGGCTTAAGTGGGGCAGGATATAAAAACGAACTCGGAAAAAAG
Source organism: Sphaerophoria taeniata (assembly GCA_943590905.1). Taxonomy (NCBI): domain Eukaryota; kingdom Metazoa; phylum Arthropoda; class Insecta; order Diptera; family Syrphidae; genus Sphaerophoria; species Sphaerophoria taeniata. The sequence continues at coordinate 112,733,822 of OX016541.1, read as the reverse complement.
GCTACAGGAATATCTGGAAGAACAAAATGAAGACCCAGATACGTTTGCTTTCGAAGTGGAAGCAAAAGTGCAAAAGGTAAATACAACTGCCATATCTGACATGATGTCTCTTCTTTTAGCCAAATTTGAAGAGAATCAGAAGAAGCAAGATAAGAGATAACGTTCTCAAACAACTAAAAGCTCAAAGAAATGATGATCGAGAGCAACTGGAACCTCAAAGAAACGAGCAGAAGAACGAGCGAGGGAACGTACTCAAACAACTAGAAGCTCAAAGAAATTATGTCCGGGAGGAACTAGAAACTCAAAACAAGTATGTTCTGGAGCAACTACAAACTCAAAGAAACGAGCAAAAGAACGAACAAGAGAATGTTCTCAAATAACTTGAAGCTCAAAGAAACCTTTTAGAAGGCAGGTTTACGGACTTCGAAGAGAAAATCAATACTCTCGACGAGCGCATCGAAAAACAAAATGCACGTTTCGAGAAAATGGACGAACAAATCGAAACCATCACAAATGAACTAGAAAAAGTGCGAAAGATGAAAGCTCGAGAACCTTCTGGTGAGTGCTCAAGAAAGAAAGAAAGAGAAGTGAATCCTCCAAGCTTTGATGGTCAGATACCGTGGTCAATCTACAAGAAACAGTTTGAAGCAGCAGCATTAACAAACGGCTGGGACGGTGACGAAAAATACATTGCTCTTACGCTTGCCTTAAGTAGAGCAGCTGCTGAACTGCTACAAACCATCCTAGCAGAGAAGAGTGGTGACTTCAAAGTTCTGGTAAACGCCATTGAACAGTGGTTTGGGGATAGCCACATGACAGAAGTCTTCCGAGTTCAACTAAACAACAGGGCACAGAAAAGAGGTGAAACTCTGCAGCAGCTTCAGGAAGATATCGAGCGATTAGTTCACCTGGCATACCGAATAGCTGGCAACGAGATAATAAATCAACTTGCTGTTGAAGCCTTTGTGAGAGCTTTGGGCGATATAAATCTCCAAAGGGCTATTCGCACTGCCGGAAAGCAAACACTACCAGAAGCATTGGCTTTCGCTCTGACAATGGAAGCCGCAGAACAAGCTTCCCAAAACGTGCATCGCGTGAGAGAATTGGAAGTCCAAGAATGTTCTTGTCAGATGGCTACTCTGGAAAGGAGTCAGGGAGACGGACCAGCACGATGCTGGAACTGCAACAAGACTGGGCATCTTCAACAACAGTGCTGCTTACCGCGAAGATGAACCTCATATCAACACTGTGGAAACTGTGGTGGTTGGCAACCCTGGTTTTAAAGAGGAAAGTTTGTTTACAAGTCGGCTCCACATATATAATTAATTAAAAAATAAAGTCAAAAGTTTAGTGATCTAATTCAAGAAATAAAGTGTTAAAAGACACAGAAATTCATAGACAATAAAAATTGAGGTGAGTCCTTATTATCCTGGTGATTATTGCAAAAGCAAAAAGTGCAAAGAAAAGAAAAGGAAAAACAACAACAACAATGCATAGAACACCTGTCAAAAGTCCTCTTCATCCTATAGCGTGGCATGCAACAGGACATCAACCAGACTTTGAAGGAGCCGAAATTCTTGCAACGGAGAAACATACATCTAAACGCTACACATTAGAAACACTTCACATAATAAACAACAAAAACAATATGAACCGCAAACAAGACACTCAAAACATATCCGCCGTTTACTGTTCCTTAGTTTCAAACACAAATAATTATACAGTTCAAATTTAACAGTTGACAGTTGACAAGCCTTCACATCGGAAGCGCTGTAATTTATATTTGTTCCAATTGTTTAATTTGAAGATGTTGAGTTATAGAGGGTTAACGTTTTTTTTTTTTATATTCAACTCATTGTAAGTCATACTTATACGCTGTACCTACATAATATTCGTATGTATTAAACTAAACATATTTTTGTAATTTTTGTGAATAAAGACATCCCCTGAAGAAGACGGCAATCACCGTCGAAACGTTGGGAAAAATCAGATGAAAACTGTTTTCATTTAACCATCAAAAAGACCAACAAAGCCGATGAGAATATCCACTTTAATTGTTCTCAAATCAACATAAACATCAACTTGGTCAAAATTACAAATCATTAAACTTTTAGACACGAAGCTGGAAAATGTGGCGACCAAGACAGACGTAGGCAAGATTAGTGAAGAAATTGTAACTCTTCAACATAACAACAAAGAGCTTAAAATGCAACTTGAACAAATGCACACCTGCTCTGTATGTCACTGGAACGTCAAGTTGAACTTCTTGAAAAAAGAACAAATGAGAAAAATCGAATTGTTCACATTCCGATGAAAGATGGCTTAATCCATTGGAAGAAGCTAAATGTGTTTGTTTGGATCTGCTGCAAACAAATAATCCGGCAAAAGTAGCCAGCGCACGGCAAATCAAATCCGGAAGCAAAACCGCGAACGTCATCGTTGAGCTGTGCGACAGAGATGATGTGGTACGGCTACTTAAAGCAAAAACAAAGTTGCATGGAACAGGCATTTCAATGCATAAAGATTACCCTTTGGCGACAAGGGATCGTAGGAGACGAATTCTTGCACTACGGGAAGAGATTACAGCTAAAAACAATCACATAAAAACACAAATAAGAGGTGAAACAATGCTCATTAATGGAAAAACATTTTATTTTGATAAAAACAACAAATTAATTTGCAATGGTGAAGATGGTTTTGCGTTTTTGAATCAGCTGGTTGGAGATTTGACAACATCAACAGCAATAATGACAACTAATATGATAGCTGCTGCTAAGGGTAGCACCACAATGAATTTGAACAGTGCTGTCGCTCCAACTACAAGTAGAGTAGTACTAAATCAGAGATTTTAGTACTAATGCCCTCGCCCGAAGTAAAAATAAAAATTATAAAACAAAAAACACAATTGAACACAAAAGTATAAATATTTTAGCATATAATGTAGCAGGATAATGTAATAAGACTCTATTTATTTATTTTTATAACTATGTTAACCAATTTGATTTTGTATTCTTCTTCGAAACTTATGTAACCGAAAATAACTTTGTGAATTGTCAAAATAAATTTAAGAACTTTAATTTCTTGTGGATACCAGCAATAAGATATAACGTCAGCGGAAGAGCCAGCGGTGGATGCTTTTCTGCGTACAAAAAAAATATTAAAAACACTATCTGCGAATTTAAAACAGTGAATGAAACAACATATTTGAACCTTAAGTACTGGGAACAAGATTTTGAAAAAGTGGAGGAGTTTATGCTGAACCAGGCTAACAACAATGTTCTTTTGATTGGAGATTTAAATGCCAGAATTGGGAAAGAATATGGTTCCGTTAATATAGCTGAAGGAAAAGAACGCCAATCAAAGGATTGTACTAGTAATTGCAGAGGATTGAAGTTACTAGATTTATGTAACACATTTGGACTGCGAATTCTTAATGGCACTACTTCATCAGACAAGGCTGGAGAGTACACGTTCGTTGGCAAGCAAGGAAATTCAGTGATTGATTACAGTCTAGCTGGTGGTGAATGGAATGCTCACGTCAAGGATTTCAAAATTGACCTTGTTTCATATTCTGATCATCTTCCTATCATTACAACGGTACAACTGGAACAACCTTTTGATGAAGGGGTTAGGAATATGGAGTTGCTGCCAAAGCTTAAATGGAGGGACGCGAATGCAGATAGGTATCGAAGATGATTGGACTTAGCACTCTCAGAGCAGCAGGTATCTGATCTAGCAGGGATAGAAGACGCTATAAAAATTTCGTATCAAAGTAAAACATGCAGAAGCAATAAAATTGCTAAATCTGAATGGTTTGATAAGGAATGTGAAATGGCGAGGAAAGCATCCTTTTCATATTTAAAAGCATTCAGTGACTCAAATGAATTGCATAACAAAACTCAATATCTTGAAGCAAACGCGAAGTACAAGTTGCTATGTAAACAAAAAAAAGAGAAACATTATGAAGCAGAAGCCAGACGATTAGGAAATTGCAGGAATGGAGCAGATTTTTGGACTTTAGTGAGGAAACTTAATGGGAAGTCTTACGTAATCAATCAAATGTACTGCTAAAAAGTTACTGGACGCTTCGAGAAATACTAGTTCAATTCTGTACGCTGCACCAAATATTGATACATAATGAGATCCTTGATGCAATGTTCACATTAGATGAGGCAAATGACGCGTTAAAAAGGTTAAAAGACAAAAAAGCAGCAGGATCGGATGGAATTCCCGCGGAATTTTACAAATATGGAACTCAGGATCTTATTAGTAATCTTGTAACAATCTTCAATAACATAATGGAAGATGGGTGTATCCCTCGACAATTTACAGAATCCTTGATCTGTCCTGTCTACAAGAAAGGTAGTACAACAGATCCGGCAAATTATAGGGGCATATCCTTTTTGAACGCTTCATATAAGATTTTTACAACTGTCCTGCAGCATCGTCTCAATGTATGGATCAGGAAAAATAATCTAATTGGGGAGTGTCAAGCTGGTTTCAGATCAGGCTATTCTACAATTGACCACATTTTCGTCTTGAGAAGTATTGCAGAATCATTTATGAATAAAGGAGCAAAATTATATGCATTATTTGTTGACTTTACGTCAGCATTTGATACTGTTAATAGAAATGCTTTGATATATAAGTTGTATGGCATGGGAATGTCCTGGAGGTTTGCAAGGATAATCGAAAATCTTTATAGCAGTACAAAATCAGCTGTCTGGAATGGCGAAGAGATGTCAGATTGGTTTCACACTTGCACAGGAGTTAGACAAGGATGTACTCTAAGCCCATCCTTCTTTGCCCTCTTTATTGAAGATCTCGAAGAATGCCTACCGTGTGGTATTGAGTACCCCGGAAAAGCTATCAAAGCACTGATGTTCGCCGACGATATTGTCATTCTCGCATACTCGCCAGAATCTCTCCAATTAATGATAAATCGCTTGTGTGACTAACTGCAAAATATGGAACTTGACTGTGAATTTAGAAAAGTCAAAAGTCATGATATTCAGGAAAGGGGGCGGGCGTAACCGTAACAGTGAGAAATGGTGGTATAATGGAGAGACAATCGAAGTTGTCAACGAGTACAGGTACCTAGGGATACTAATGACTAAGAACCTGGACATGGAGAACCACTTTAAGGATAAGCTTGCAAAGGCTAAGACCGCAATCGCTGCCACGTGGAACAGGTGTTTTTCGAACAAAAATATTAGACATAGTGCCAAATTTCGAGTTTTTGAAGCAGTTTCAGAAGCCATCATGTTATATTCGGCTCAGGTGTGGGGCTACAAGCAGTATGAAACGGTGGAAAAATTGCTGAGATATTATATTAAAAGAATCTTTCATATTCCGTCCAACACCCCGAATTATCTGGTCATGCTGGAAACTGGACTTCCACCTCTGTTTATACGGACCCTTAAGCTACATATAGATTATATTCTTAAGGCTATCAATATGTCTAATGAAAGACTTCCAAAGATAGTAGCGCTTCATATAATAAGGAGGAATGCAGGCTGGATGGAAGAATGGCAGGAACTAAGTCAATGGTGCGGGATGCAACTTGACCTTAATTGCGATAACTTAAGCGAATGGAAACCAAGGCTTTACGAACTAATAGCAAATGTGGATCGTAAGTGTAGAGAAGGATATGTGATGGAAGCAACAGGCTCAGTTCATAGAACCCTATACAGCAGTTTGTACCATAATCTTAATGAAAGGAATTATTTTCGAGATGAATATTGTGTTGACGAAATATCAATGATGGGAAGATTAAGAGGTGAACTTCTTTGCCTCAACTACATGCCACATAGAGACGATCTACCGATAATTTGTGATCTATGTAACATGCAAGAGAGAGAGGATACCTTACATTTCATAGGCCGGTGTCCGGTCTTAGCTGAAACCAGGAGATATTACCTAGGTGCCAATATCTTATCGGTTATCCAGATAATAGATCTCCTCAATGAGATGAACGTCCCAAAATTATGTATGTACTGCAAAGCTGCGTTAAGATATCGACAAAGAATAATAGATCAAGACTTTTAATCTTTGCGTAAAGGTAGTCATGTTAATTACAAGTTATTCAGTTTTTTTTTTTTAAATTAATTATTCTAATAAAATAAGAGATTTAATACATGTAAATTTTGTTTTTGTCAATCGGCTGACGGCAATGCCATGCTCAATGATTTTGTATATATATTATGTAAACTAAATGTTTGTAATAAAGAAAATCCATCTATCTATCTATCTATCTGTGGAAACAGAACTTACTCAACAAGTCAAAGTAACACCAACAACGTTGCTTCTGAAGCTGTTTCCCACCCGGGAAACGAATAAGAACCAACTTCGAGGGGCAGAAGCTGGTTTCGGGTATCGATGGCCCCAGAAACACCATCCAGGTTTCTCAAACGAAACGTGACAACAAGAGCCTGACCGTGGAAGCAAGTATAAACGGCAACAAATGTGTGGCTACCATCGACATCGGTGCCACGGCGTCCATTGTACGGCAGGACCTTGTTAAGAAGACATGGCTCCACAACACCAATAGCTATCGTCTAAGAATGCAACTGGAGAAGCCGCAAAAGTCTATGGTGAGGTACGTCTTAAGATCCGGATGGCAGAGCTGGAATTCAAAGATAATTTACTCACCAATAAATATTTACGTGTGTTTTGGAAAAATTAAGCTTTCCTTCGGCTATTTTGGTCACATTAAGCGTTGCAATGAAACAAAAGGTTGTTACATTAACTTTTCCCGACGTTTCGGCAGGGGTTGCTGCCTTCCCCAGGGGAACTTTATTGCACATGAAATATAAAACACATAATACAATATTATGGACAACAAGAATAAGAAAAAACTTACAATTTTACAATTAAATTTTTTAAAAATGTACAAAAACACTTCTAATTAAGAAGTTAAGTCTATAACTAAAAAGAAACAGAAAGAGAAAACTATTTTGCGGCAACAAGGGAGCAGTATACAGATGAAATACTCTGTGTGTCCTGCTTCCGATTCATATTATTTTTGTTGTTCAGGATGTGAAGCGTTTCAAGCGTATATCGCTTAGAGGTGTGTTTTTCAGTTTGAAGAACTTTGACACCATCGAAATCCGGAGAGGTTATTGGTATTGATGTCCGATTTGTGGTTGGATAATCTTTGGCGCAAGAACTGTTTGGTGGTTCCGATGTAACAAAGGTTACATGGTTCGTCAGGTTTACCTTTGTAGTTTATTTTGTATATGACGTCAGTGCGTTTATCTGTGTCTTTTTTGGTCTTTAGTTTGGTGAAAAGGTGTCTAAGTGTTTGGTTAGATTTGAAAGGCAAGCGGACGTCATTGATGTTCTTGGTGCCAATTTGCTTAAAACTCTCAGCTAGCTTTGGAACATAAACAATGCTTTTGAAGAATCCTTTGTTGTTATCCTCACTTTGTTGTTAAGCGCGTGTGCATTGTTGTTGTAATATCAAGCTTCGAGTGATTGCTATGGGAAAACCGTTGTCGCTTAAAATTTTTGTCACTTTGAAGGTATTGGAATAGTAGAATCTTTCGTCACTCAACGTGAAAACTTTGTTGATTAAATTGGATGCTGTGTTAAAGGTAAAAGGTAAAAAATTCTTACGAATTTGTTGACAAGGCGAAAAAAGTTTAATTACATAGTAATGATGTATTGGTGTCGTTTGATGTTATTTCACTGTTTACTAACATCCCGGTACAATTGGCGATTAACATAATTAAAAAGAAATGGTACACAATTAGTATGACGTCCGCTTGGCTTTCAAATCTAACCAAACACTTAGACACCTTTTCACCAAATTAAAGACCGAAATAGACAAAGATAAACGCACTGACCTCATATACTAAATAAACTGCAAAGGTAAACCTGACGAACCATGTAACCTTTGTTACATCGGAACCACCAAACAGTTCTTGCGCCAAAGATTATCCAACAACAAATCGGACATCAATACCAATAACCTCTCCGGATTTCGATGGTGTCAAAGTTCTTCAAACTGAAAAACACACCTCTAAGCGATATACGCTTGAAACGCTTCACATCCTGAACAACAAAAATAATATGAATCGGAAGCAGGACACACAGAGTATTTCATCTGTATACTGCTCCCTTGTTGCCGCAAAATAGTTTTCTCTCTCTGTTTCTTTTTAGTTATAGACTTAACATCTTAATTAGAAGTGTTTTTGTACATTTTTTAAAAATTTAATTGTAAAATTGTAATTTTTTTCTTATTCTTGTTGTCCATAATATTGTATTATGTGTTTTATATTTCATGTGCAATAAAGTTCCCCTGGGGAAGGCAGCAAGCCCTGCCGAAACGTCGGGAAAAGTTAATGTAACAACCTTTTGTTTCATTGCAACGCTTAATGTGACCAAAATAGCCGAAGGAAAGCTTAATTTTTCCAAAACACACGTAAATATTTATTGGTCAGTAAATTAACTTTGAATTACAGCTCTGCCATCCGGATCTTAAGACGTACCTCACCATAGACTTTTGCGGCTTCTCCAGTTGCATTCTTAGACGATAGCTATTGGTGTTGTGGGGTCATGTCTTCTTAACAAGGTCCTGCCGTACAATGGACGCCGTGGCACCGATGTCGATGGTAGCCACACATTTGTTGCCGTTTATACTTGCTTCCACGGTCAGGCTCTTGTTGTCACGTTTCGTTTGAGAAACCTGGATGGTGTTTCTGGGGCCATCGATACCCGAAACCAGCTTCCGCCCCTCGAAGTTGGTTCTTATTCGTTTCCCGGGTGGGAAACAGCTTCAGAAGCAACGTTGTTGGTGTTACTTTGACTTGTTGAGTAAGTTCTGTTTCCACAGTGTTGACATGAGGTTCGTCTTCGCGGTGATCTGCATACTCGTTGAAGATGCCCAGTCTTGTTGCAGTTCCAGCATCGTGCTGGTCCGTCTCCCTGACTTCTTTCCAGAGTAGCCTTCTGACAAGAACATTCTTGGACTTCCAATTCTCTCACGCGATGCACGTTTTGGGAAGCTTGTTCTGCGGCTTCCATTGTCAGAGCGAAAGCCAATGCTTCTGGTAGTGTTTGCTTTCCGGCAGTGCGAATAGCCCTTTGGAGATTTATATCGCCCAAAGCTCCACAAAGGCTTCAACAGCAAGTTGATTTATTATCTCGTTGCCAGCTATTCGGTATGCCACACTGAAAAAAATAACCGTCATCATATTAATGAACGGCGTTCATCAACTGAAAATCATCACATGGATGATCTTTTCATCTTATTGATGAAGAAATTAGATGAAAAATAAATTTGTCTTATGAACTGTTCTTCAATATGAAGAATCTCATTTCATCAACTTTTTAACCAGATATTCTATACAAATCCTTGAAGGGGAAATTTCATCAGTTCATCAAAACTTTTCATGTATATGATGAACCCAGATTCTAATGACTTTTCTTCATGAATGCAATCATCATATTAATGAATAATTCTTTCGCATTTTTAAAATTCATCATATTGATGAATGTATCCAGCTTTGATTTCATCACATTTATGAAATTCATCATACTGACGATTTAATGAAAGCGTTGTAAATGATCAAACACTGATGCTGACACGTGGTAAGAGGAGCCACATTCATATACGATTCAGCCATTCAGTTTGTGGCTCTTGTTGTATACAGTCTGAAACCTGAAGTTTTCGTGGCAAAAATCGAGATTAAAGTGAAAAGTTAAAATTTGAAATTGAAAAGAAGCAAATCCATATAAAATCTAAATCTAAATCTAAATCTAGAAAAAGATGTTCAGGAAGGAAAAATAAGAAAAGAGGGTAAGTAAAACCGAATTTCTTAAATTCATTTTAATCATGCAATCTGCATAGAATATATGGAATATAATTCTGTTTATTTGCTTTCAATTTAAATATTCGTGTTGGGAATGGAAACACAATATTGCTAAACTGCATGAATAACTGGAATCAGAGACTTGGATAACAAAGTAATAGATAAAAAACGAGGTAAGTTGTATTAATATTGTTGTTCATATTCATATTTTCGTTGGAAATTTAGGTTTAGTCTTTGATTTCATTTTCTTACTAAGAAAAAAGCATTCAAAAATTTAATTAGGTTTGTCTAGCTTTACTCTAATCTATTTTTTTTATAAATTTCAGTTCCGGAGGCTGAATCTGGCTGAAGAATCTTTTGGCTAGCATATGCTTCCAACAAAATACGAAATATTTGAAGCGTGGCCGCAGCATAAGGACCCGAATGGATATCGATTGGTATGCCTAAGTAAGGTTCTTTAAACTGACTTTTTACTTAAATTTAATACTTTTAGATTGTAAAAACATGGAAAAAAGAAAAAGAAAAATAATAAAATTCGCTATAAAATTCAATTTATTTCTTTATTATTTGTTTGGGAAGATTATTGCAGGTGCGCCGATTTAATTCTCAAGATTGATGAATAGTAGTTATCACATTGATGAAGTTTATGAATATTGTTCATCTACTTGAAGGAATGTTACCATCATATTGATGAATCCAAATAGTTAAATCATAATATTGAAGAAATTTTTTCATCATGTTGATGAATTTTTCATAAAATTGAAAATTTTTCATCATATTGATGAATGAGTTCATCCTTTTTGTAAGAAAAAATTTCCAAAATCTTATCATATTTATGAACGTTTTAGTGAATATGAAGAACCAATTCATCATTTGATGAAAAATTTGAGGGGAATTTTTTTTTTCATTTTATTGACGAAACAAATTGATGAATGATGTACGAGATTCATCAGTTAAAACTGTCATCATATTGACGAACTCTTGTTCATCTTTTACATGAAAAGGTTCAATGGACTAAAATTGAGGAATTTTTCATCATATTGACTACGTTTTTCATTTATATTATCTACCGATTTGGTTCAGTGCAGGTGAACTAATCGCTCGATATCTTCCTGAAGCTGCTGCAGAGTTTCACCTCTTTTCTGTGCCCTGTTGTTTAGTTGAAATCGGAAGACTTCTGTCATGTGGCTATCCCCAAACCGCTGTTCAATGGCGTTTACCCGAACTTTGAAGTCACCACTCTTCTCTGCTGGGATGGTTTGTAGCAATTCAGCAGCTGCTCTACTTAAGGCAAGCGTAAGAGCAATGTGTTTTTCGTCACCGTCCCAGCCGTTTGTTAATACTGCTGCTTCAAACTGTTTCTTGTAGATTGACCACGGTATCTGACCATCAAAGCTTGGAGGATTCACTTCTCTCTTTCTTGAGCACTCATCAGAAGGTTCTCGAGCTTTCATCTTTCGCACTTTTTCTAGTTCATTTGTGATGGTTTCGATTTGTTCGTCCATTTTCTCGAAACGTGCATTTTGTTTTTCGACGCGCTCGTCGAGAGTATTGATTTTCTCTTCGAAGTCCGTAAACCTGCCTTCTAAAAGGTTTCTTTGAGCTTCAAGTTATTTGAGAACATTCTCTTGTTCGTTCTTTTGCTCGTTTCCTTGAGTTTGTAGTTGCTCCAGAACATTCTTGTTTTGAGTTTCTAGTTCCTCCCGAACATCATTTCTTTGAGCTTCTAGTTGTTTGAGTACGTTCCCTCGCTCGTTCTTCTGCTCGTTTCTTTGAGGTTCCAGTTGCTCTCGATCATCATTTCTTTGAGCTTCTAGTTCAAATTTGGCTAAAAGAAGAGACATCATGTCAGATATGGCAGTTGTATTTACCTCTTGCACTTTTGCTTCCACTTCGAAAGCAAACGTATCTGGGTCTTCATTTTGTTCTTCCAGATATTCCTGTAGCCTTTTTTCCGAGTTCGTTTTTATATCCTGCCCCACTTAAGCCACGTTTGCTTAGTTCGGCCTTTAGCTCAAGGACAGTTAAGTCTTTCACAACTTTACTCATTTTTTTTTTTTAACTTCACTATTTCACACAATATAATGTAATCACTGTGCACTGTTTTATTCTCAATAAGTTTTAATCCCACTTCTGACACCAATGTAATATTCGGCTTGGTCCGACAATTAAAACTTATTCACTTTTCAAATAAAACACAAATTCACTTTGTTCAAATCACTCACAAACTTATTTATTCAACACTTTCAATTATAACTTTGCAAACACAGTATCTTTACTTTATCTCAGTTCACAATCAACTAATTCTTCGCCGCCAAACGGGCTATTTATATAACAAAAATACTTGGTTCTAGAAACTACTATATTGGTTCTTAGAGAAGCTTGAATGTTCGAGAAAAGAATACTGGGATTTTTATAAGAGCTGAATCTGAGTGCTACACAAAAGTTTTCTCTTAATCACTATGTGTTGCCCCTCATTTTAACTGTCCTACACAAGTGTTTACTACTACAATTAAACGATATTAAGTAAAGAGAGTATGTACATTAAATAAACAAGAGATACAGAGTAAGTAAAGAGAGTAAGAAAAGTGTGTACATTAAATATAGAAAGAGATACAGAGCGTAAGAGATAATAAAGTATACACATTAGACATTACAATAGAAGGAGAAACAGAGCGTATGAGATAAATAAAGTGTATACACATTACGGTATTTTTCGTCATCGTCCCAGCCGTTTGTTAACGCTGCTGCTTCAAACTGTTTCTTGTAGATTGACCACGGTATCTGACCATCAAAGCTTTGAGGATTCACTTCTCTCTTTCTTGAGCACTCACCAGAAGGTTCTCGAGCTTTCATCTTTCGCACTTTTTCTAGTTCGCTTGTAATGGTTTCGATCTGGTCGTCTATTTTCTTGAAACGTGCATTAGTCGTTGAATTTTGTTTTTCGACACGCTCATCGAGAGTATTGATTTTGTCTTCGAAGTCCGCAAACCTGCCTTCTAGCAGATTTTTCTGTTCATCAAACCGATCTCGAACGTCATCCCTTTGAGCTTGTAGTTGTTCCAGAACATCATTCTTTTGTGTTTCCAGTTGTTTGAGGACATTCTCTTGCTCGGTCTTCTGCTCATTTCTTTGAGTTTCCAGTTGCTTGAGAACATTATCTTGCTCCTTATTTTGCTCGTTTCTTTAAGTTTGTAGTTGCTCCAGAACATCATTCTTTTGAGTTTGTAGTTGTTCGACAACATCATTCTTTTGTGTTTGTAGTTGCTCCAGAATATTCTTCTCGAATTTGGCTAGAAGAATTGACATCATGTTAGATAAGTCGGCAGTTGCATTTACCTCTTCCGATTTTGCTTCCACCTCGAAAGCAAACGTATCTGGGTCTTCATTTTGTTGTTCCAGATATTCCTGTAGCCGTTTTACGATTTCGTTTTTATATCCTGCCCCACTTAAGCCACGTTTGCTTAGTTCGGCATTTAGCTCAAGGACAGTTAAGTCTTTCAAAACTTTACTCATTTTTTTTTTTTTTTTAAGTTTTAACTTCACTATTTCACACAATATAATGTAATCACTGTGCACTGTTTTGTTCTCACACTTCTGTTGTTAATCCCACTTCTGACACCAATGATGTAATATTCGGTTTGGTCCGACAATTAAAACTTATTCACTTTTCAAATAAAACACAAATTCACTTTGTTCAAATCACTCACAAACTTATTTATTCAACACTTTCAATTATTACTTTTCGAACACAGTATCTTAATTTATCTTAGTTCACAATCAACTAACTGCTTCGCCGCCAAATGGGCTATTTATATAACACAAATACTTGGTTCTTGAAACTTTTATATTGGTCTTGGAGAAGCTTGAATGTTCGAGAAGTTTTCCCCTTAACCACTATGCTAAAAATATTGGGATTTTTGTAAGAGCTGAATCTGAATGCTAAACAAAAGTTTTCTCTTAATCACTATGTGTTGCCCCTCATTTTAACTGTCCTACACATGTGTTTACTACCACAATTAAATTTATTGCTACATACTTTTTTCACTAAGCCAAGTTCCAAGCCAAGCCAAGTTCTCTTATGTGCAAACAACACTGTGGAGAAAGTCAGCCACCAAAAGTAATGAGATCTAAAATAACGCCAAGTTCTTACATGTAATAGTTTGTGAACTGAGATAAAGTAAAGATACTGTGTTTGAAAAGTTACTGAAAGTGTTGAATAAATAAGTTTGTGAGTGATTTGAATAAAGTGAACTTGTGTTTTATTTAAAAAGTGAATAAGTTTTAACTGTCGGACCAAGCCGAATATTACAATATTTTAAATCGTAGAAGATAATACAATAGTTTGGATGAAAATTTACAAGTTCACTGTTCAAGTTTTAAAATGTTACTAGTCACGCTTCAAACGAAAACTTTTCTTTTAATTTTGTTGTATTATCTTCTACGATTTAAAATATTCAATATAACACTTTTATTACATGTAAGAACTTGGCGTTCTTTTAGATCTCATTACTTTTGGTGGCTGACTTTTTACACAGTGTTGTTCGCACATAAGATAACTTGGCTCTTTTTTTACATTTTATGTTTTTGTTCTGATTTCACATCTTTTTGCAAAGTTTTTTATGGAAGCATGAACCTTGAAATAACTTAATAAGCTAGCAATTTGCTAACTTTAACACTCTAATTGCTCTGCCAATTTATAAATAAATAATAGATAGGTTAGGTTAAAGTGGCTGTCTAGATGTCACATTAAGACCCCAAGGGTCCATTGCGAAACCACTAAAGAAAGTTACTCATGGAGTTTTATGAAGTCAAACAAACCAAAATTCTAAATTTCAACATCCTATGACCATTTTAAGAAAGTGGGCGGCAGACACGTCCCTTTAATGAAACTGCATTTTTATACTTATATTTCCTCTTATACTCAACCGAAACCCTATCAGAATTTCGATTTGAAACGTTTTCGACCATTTTAAGAAAGTGGGCGGATACCACGCCCCTAAACGGAAATAAATTTTTTTCACGTTTTTCAACCAAAACCTTGAAAGAATTTCAAATTTCAAGATCCTACGACCAGTTTTAGAAAGTGGGCGGATACCACGCCCCCTGAATGAGCAAATTGAAATTTTCGATTTTTTCCTTTGTATACACCCGAAAACCTACCATTGTACCAAATTTCAAGATTCTGCTATTGTTAGAAGTGCTTCATAATTTTGATGATCAGTCAGTCAGTCAGTCAGTCAATTACGGTTTTTGAAATTTTTACTGTTCAATATCTCAGGAACTAGTGGTTCTCACAGGGCCTTCGTGTCCATGAAGTTAATACGTAATTCAAATTTGAAGCTTCTAACTCTATGGGTTCAAAAGTTATGGGGGGTTAAAAGTGTGCTTGAGTTCGATCCTGTAAAAAGGGAGTAGTGCTAGAACTTGGCTGGGCACTACCGTGCCCTTTGATATTAGAGTAATAGAGATAAAGAGTAAGTAAAGAGAGATACAGAGTAAGTAAAGAGAGTAAGAGTAGTATGTACATTAAATATAAAAAGAGATACAGAGCGATAGATAAATAAGTGTATACACATTACAATATCCTTAACCTACTTTTCATATCCCTTCGGGATTGTATTTCATTAACAGCAAACAAATACATTTGTCCCCCTTTAAAAAAAGAAAATTCCAATATCAATACCCTACCAAAAGATTTTCCTTTGAAACATCGTTCAAATAGGTAAATTACCCAAAAGCCAAAACTTATGCAGGTACCAACCGGTTCACTCGTTAGTTTCGTGTACCCCCTATATGGCACAGTAGTTCTGATTCTGTGGAACTATACTTTGTGTGTTGTGAAAGTATCCCACTTTAATCTCATGTTCTATCCTGGGGATATTGCAAAAAAGAGGACATTTTTTTGCCGCTTAAGTATTAAAAAGTCCGATGGTGGTCTGAAACTTTTAATTGAAGGTCCTTTTTGCAGCTTACAGAAGTTTTGACCAAATAATTTTTTTTAGTCTTAAGCAAAACGTTCTACAGTCTGCACCTGGCCAATTGAAAAGTGTCCTCTTTTGGGTCACGTTATGGCTTAAAATCCTGTGTGAGTTTTATTCACGCGTTGTATTTCAATCTTTCAGTTTGAACATGATTTAGCACTTGAATGAGTTTTAAAATGAAAAAAATTTGGAGGGAAAGCCCTATAAAGATACTACGGACACCGGATGTGAAAACTGAGACATAACCGCATCTCGTTCATGCGTTCTTCTATGGTGAAGTCATTTTGTCAAAAATGCTAGCTCTTAATGTAGTGTTTGGATTCCTGAACCAAGACCAAAAGATATTGGAAAAAACATTGCATTAAAAGACTTGAGGAAAGAAAAAGTTTTGCTTTTCAGTGAGTTGTTAGTTTTGATTATTGTAGGAGCTTTTCGAAGACCATACCGTGCTCATATGCCTACTTGATGACTTGGACGACAGAGAGGATATATTAGTCCTTAAGAATATTCAGTAAAGGATGCTTTGAATGTTGAGTGAGCCAACTTGAACCACCATCTGATTTAGGTTCAACGGGTAAAGGGTGAACATTTTTATAGATTCTAAAAGTCATTCTGTGTTTTTTGCCCAACGTTGATACTTGCCGATACAATATCAGCTAATTAAGCAAATTTCAAGACAAAAAATGAATTTGGAATTAAGTGATATTTTAATTAATAAGTTTGCCTTTATTGTCTGATTTTGACTTACTTTTCAATTGACAAATGTTTGCTTAAGATAATAATATATTCGAAAGATGATCGCTTGACGTATATGCCCGTCTAACGAATTCCAGTCGAAAGTTTTTATATAATAAATAAACAAGTGAACTACAACTACGAGGTTTTCTTAAAAAGGTTGTTTATCAAATTTATGATCGAATGACGTATATAGTCATCAATAGATTTCAAAATTGATTTTCCTTTTTTTTTACTAATAATACAATTTATTTGTCAAAAAACAATTTATCAAAATATATTTGCAAAACATATAGATCGTTTAACAATTTCAATTGGATTTACCTGTATTAACTTGTATTGACTTGACGGTTTCTGGAGTTGAAAGAGACTGATTGCTGATTTTTTCTGTCTTTTATACCCATTTTGTTTCGCAAGGTGGTGTTCTGTCCCCTCTCCTGTGGAACATAGTAGTTAACGAATTGCTAATATCCCTCGAGAGGGAAGGCTACAGAGTGATTGCGTATGCCGATGATGTTGCTATCGCCGTCACAGGAAAACATCCTAATACACTGAGAGACCTCCTCCAAAACGCACTTAATATGCTCACTAGATGGGCTGATCGTTGTGGACTTAGTATTAATCCTCAAAAAACGGACCTTGTCCTTTTTACACGGAAATACAAGATCCCAGTAATTGTACCCCCTTCAATAAAAGGTGTACCACTAATTTTCACCAATGAAGCCAAATATCTTGGTCTGATATTAGACAAAAAATTAAGTTGGAAACCTAATATTCAGGAAAGAGTTAAGAAAGCCACAGTAGCTCTTTTCTCTTGCAAGAAAGCCATAGGAAGCAAATGGGGTTTTCAACCTCGCATAACCTATTGGCTATACACATCGGTCATTCGACCAATTCTCATGTACGGGGTTGCAGTATGGTGGACTGCACTGGAGAAAGTCACTTACTGCGACAAACTCAGCAGAGTCCAACGCACTGCTTGTCTCTGAATAACCGGGGCCTTGAGAACCACACCCTCAGCAGCGTTAGACACTCTCCTCCATCTGGCACCCCTCGACATTTTTAGCAAACAAGTGGCAGCGAGTACAGCTATAAGACTCAACGCCTCATCTCAATGGACCAACAATAATGTGGGACACTCCATCATTTTGAACTCTTTCGGTTCTATACCAAAGTACATAGACTACACCATTTCAAAACCACAATTTGGTAAAAACTTCCAGATATCTATTCCATCCAGAGAAGAATGGGAAGACAAAAAACTTCTGGATGACAAAGGCATTCATTTTTATACAGATGGATCCAAGACAAGTGATGGAGTTGGTAGTGGTGTGTACTCAGAAAAGCTTAATCTAAGCATCTCATTCCGCCTTCCCAATCATTGTAGCGTCTTCCAAGCGGAAATTTTAGCGATCAAAGAGGTTCTCTCCTGGCTAAGAGAAAACGTGATATCAACTTCTGATATCCGCATCTTCTCTGACAGTCAGGCTGCTATTAAATCTCTCGAAGGTGTCTCAACCAAATCTCAAACGGCCCTCGATTGCCGATCGTCTCTGATGGAGATGGCGCAGCAATTTAACATTCACCTCTGTTGGGTGCCGGGTCACAGAGACATCGAAGGAAATTGTAGAGCTGATGAACTCGCTAAAAATGGAACCGTCATACCTATTTCACCTGAAAGGGAGAAGATAGGTATACCGATAGCTACATGTAAACTTTTGCTAAAAGAAGCAGCTTTAACGAGAACAAACTACAGGTGGCACAATTTACCAACGTGCGCAGCTACGAAACTCATATGGCCTTCACTGGACTTAAAGCGCTCTAAAGACTTGTTATCTCAAAGCAGACTTCATATTAGCTCCCTGATAGGTGTCCTTACGGGACACTGTCTTATAGGCAGACACGCAATACGACTTGGTGTAGCCTCAAATGACTTCTGCAGGAGCTGTATGGACGAGGAAGAAGAGGAAACAATCTCTCACCTTCTCTGCACTTGCCCTGCTCTTTCACTAAGACGCAAACTTCATCTGGGAGAATACTTTTATGATAACCCCAGTGAACTAGCTAATAAGGATATCAAATATCTTCTTCGCTTTATAAAAAGCTCAAAATGGTTCGACTAGTAAGAAGTAATTCTCTAGATTCATGGTATCACAATGGGCCTTTCCTTTTGGCCTAAGTGTGTGGATTCTGAATCCGCAGCCACTGTAACCTAACCTAACCTATACCCATTTTGACGCAGAGAAGTGCTTCCGCAGTTCGTTTTGATTATACCAAGTGTCAAAGAATTTTGAGTATGAAACTCACCAGTCACCACATGAAAATAAAAAAGGAAAAAAATGTATTTAAAATTTGTGTAACTAATTATGGTGAATTATTATATTAAAAGTTTAAATTTGCTTAAATTTCGTCTGTTTTCATTATATTGACTTGTAAAGTTTATCGTGCCAAATAATGAATTTGCTGATGACATTAAATATTTGTACCATCAAAACTTATTTTGGCAGCACTTGCCTTTTTGCTATGTATTTTTCGCGCAGCTTTGCTTACGCCATTTTGTTTTTATTGCTTATTTTTTTGTCGTTCTCTATCATATATGTGTTAAATTTAAAATTTTAGAATTCAAAATATCTTTGAAAATATAAAATATTTTAGCAACTTGTCTTTAAATTTGGCATCAGCGCGAAAAAATGTATTGACTGAACATATTCAATTTGTTCAGCCCTTAAAGTTTAACTATTGTTGACTGTTCACACATTTCATGTGCGCATGGCAAAGTGACGTTTTGTTACAATTTTCTTGCCAAGAATAGTGAATTTCTTCAATTTTTTTAATAAATTCAGTGTATTTGCGCTAAATAACTATATTTTAACTGTTTAATTGTTGTTGAATTGAATATGAAATTCGTGTTATTATTCATTGAATTATGTGTGGTGTTTTTGTAGGTTTTAATATGTGTTTTGTTTTACTTTGTTATCTGTTCATTAACTACTTATATTATTGTTCTAATCTTGTTTCTTATGTGTTTTTGCAGATTCGTTCATTGTCGGTTGTCGCCGGGCCTTCGTGCAACACATACCAATATGAACTTACCTTTGCCAGTAAGTGGGAGGCTCAACACCCAGTGGCTTATATCTTTACCCTTGTGTTGATTTACCTAATCAATTTTCTTTCCTAACTCTAGTTATATTTAGTTTTAAGAAACAACAAAACAGTGTTAAACAGTATTTCAGTGTTAAAAATGTTGTAGTTTTTTTTAACTTCATTTAATTAACTTCAATTAAATTTCAAATTCAAAAATTATTATTATTATTATTATTATATTGTAGAAATTGCTTTAATTTTACAAATAATTTTAATTTTAAAATTTTCTAACTTAAGACTGGGTTTCCTTTTTTCTTGAACTCCGAGCTCGTGTAAAAGCATGCACTGGTGTTAGTGAATATTTCCCTTTCTCTTTTTTTTTATTTCCGTCTCATATAGCCACTTGAATTGAAATTTCTAGTTTTCTATTTCTAGTTTTTGTATTTTTCTCTGCTCACTCAGAATTCAGTTAGCGATGTGTATGAAATGAGATTCGCTTACGAAGGTCCACAAAATAGGGATGAAAAAAGAGGTATTTTCGCATGTATCTAAACAGTGGTGTGGACATACACAAAAATGCATCTACATTCTACATACGTATTATCTTATGTGCACTTAGAGTAGGAGTAGCATTCATGAATTCTTGTTTTTCTTTTTTCTTCGCAAATTTTGTAATTCGGGATTATGATGGTTTTGGAATTGTTTCTTTTTTTGGGTTCCTGACGAACGATTTTAATTTTTCTTTGGTTTCATCTTTATATTTATCTATAAAGAGACGTAGGTACTTTTTGACAAGCTATGAAAAATTAAAAAAGTTTAAGACGACATTTTGATCAAACATGATTATACGATGATAGAAAAATCAAAAAAGTAATTGCCTCAATTCTGTCTTTCCTTGGGAATTTAGGCAAAAGTTACCCGATTGTCTTCAACTGAGTTTGTTTCTTTAGCCGATTTGGGTTACGGACGGTTGGGAGATTATTTGAATTTTTTTTAAATAGGCAAAAAATTACTCAAACTATAACATTTTTTTTTTTATTTTTCCCAAATGCATTGGGGTTTATTTCTTCAAGGTTTCAAGGAATATAATATAATATAATAAAATTTATTTTTCAAAACCTACCTACGAAAGTAATAATATTATGAAGAAAAATGATTCCAAAATCAAAAATTATTTTTTTGTACCTTTACCTTTATGTACTAAAGCAAAATAAAATCAATCTTTTTTTATACAAAAACAAAACAAGATTAGGTCAAGATTAGACATTAGATTGAATTTTATAATTCTTATAATTCTAAAACAAAGATCTCAAAGAAAGAACCATAATTCAAATCATCGGCAAAAACAAAACCCTTTACATAATCCTAAGAAATGGCACACACCACCACGAAAAACAATCGTTTCTTCATTGCGTAGGTAACAGGTTTGTTCTTCTTCTAAAAGGATATTACGATCCCACCAGCATAGAGAAACGAGAGGAAAAAATGTCATTGCTACAAAAAAACAGAAGCAAAACAAAAAACAAAAAAGAAACAAAACCCTTTACGTCATAATAATAAGAAATGGCACAAACCACCCCGAAAAAAAAAGATCGTTTCCTCATTGCGTAACAGGTATTTTACTTCTCAAGCCATTGCACTTGACTCATTTACAAAAAATACTCGCATTCGCATATTCGAAATGAATGCATGCAAATATGACAAATATAGGGAGGTACTCAAAACAACGTTTTCATCAAATACCTACAAAGTACATAGTAAGTGATCACAATTATTGCCTATCTATATGTCTGCATATCATAAACATTCCAGAAGTATAAAAAATGAATTTTCATTCTCAAACGAGTTCTATGAGAACGTTTGGTATGAGGAATTTTTTCTCTATCCTATGAAAAAAAAAACGAAGAAGAAGAGAATGAAATATAAAAGAACGCCACCTAGTTCAATTCGTTTGAACTGAGTACCTTAGTGTGTGTGAGCAAACGCGATATTCCTTGTAAAAATGTAAAAAAATTACCCATTTTCGAATATTAATATAAAATAAACGGGTAATCGTAAAATTATTTTAGTTTCTGATTTCTATATAAAAAATATGATAAAAAATTAAAAAAATATATTTGAAAATATTGTTTGCTGCATTCTCCTCATAATTGATACACAAATATTGACTTTTTTAAATGCATTTTTAAATATGTTTTAATTTTTTTCTTTTTTTTTCTAAAAACGTTACTGAGTCGAAAAGATATTCAATTTTCATAAAAAAATACTTTTGTTGTTGAGTAAAAATAAATGGGGCTGGAATCTTGTTCACCGCAGAATATTCTAAGAAAAACATGCAATTTTTTACTTTGCACTTCAAAAAAATTTAGTAAAATAATTTATAAAAAAATTAAAAAATTAATGTGATATTATGTACATTTTGGCAGTATAAAAAACATATTTTCAATTTTTTATCTTTATTACTTTAGAAATTATTCCAAATAAATCACACCTACTTTTGCTAAATTTTGCCCATTTTTCGTGTTTTCGTTAATTTTTTTTTGACGAAACTGGACAAAATATTAAAAAAAAGCCACGTCACTTAACCGTGAGACATTTAAAGAATAGATAAAAAACATAAAAAGAATAAAAAATTAATTTTTAAGGCAACAAAACTGTTCCACCGCAAACGTCTCCAAAAATTTCATAATTTTTCGTTATGCATGACCCTTTTGGGATGAAATACATTTTTCATATTTTTTTTAGCTTATTAACTTCTTAGCTTATTAAATGTATAATCTATAGTCGTTGATTTCATTTAAATATTCGGAATATTTTGGGAGCTACTCAGTTTTGCGCAAAACACCAACGAAATTTTCAATGGGAAACCCAGCCTTAATATATTGATCTATTACTTCAATTATTTTTATTTTTATTTTATTAATTGGTTTATACCATGAATGAAATCAAGGTATACTAAATTGATCAAATTAATTAGGGTTATAGTTAAATATTATAACATTTGATTTTCATTGAAAAATTATTTATTAATTAAATTTACCTTGAATATGAAATGGTTTATTGTAATTAGTTTCGACCTAATCTTAGGTATTTTATACCCTTATTCTTTTAAAATTTATAAAATTATTTGAAACCAAAATAGAGGTATAAAAAGAGGATAAAAATGAATAATTTATTCCAATTAAAGAAATATGTTGATCAAATAAAAGCTGCTTAATTTTTAATTTTAATGATTTAATTCCATTTATATTTCTAATTTATGTAGTTTAAATAAAACCTTACATTTTCATTGTAAAAAAATTACTAATATTAATTATTTAATATTTAAAGATTAAATAATCTCCCTAACATCTTCAGTGTTATACTCTATTAATATAAGCTATTTAAATTATAATTTAATTAAAAATAATACTAAAATAATAAATCATAAAATAAAAATTATAAAATAATAATATATAATATATATGTACTGGCGATCTCAAGTTCGAAGGAACTGAAACAACTAGTTAAAAATACGCCTCAAATCCACTTTGTTGCGTTTAGAAAGTAGATCAAATCTTTGATCTTCAGTTCGGAAAGCTCATTAAGGTCATTGAAGAAGGACTTTCCCAATGTTTTGGCTCTCGTTTTGGCTAGGGCAGGACACTTGCATAAGAAGTAAAGAGCAGTTTCCTTTTCTCGCTGGTCCCCACAACTACGACAGAAAGTATTGTGGGGGATGCCTAGCTTCGATGCGTGTTCTCCAACAGACCAGTGTCCGGTGCATGTAGCAACGACCCTGGCTATGTCTTGCTTGGGTCTGCAAATAAGGTTATTAGTACGGGATTTATTGTAGGTGGGCCATATCCAGTTGATTCAGCGAGGAAAATTGAGAAGATCTTACCCTTCATAGCACCAAGAGGAATTGTTTAACTTATTTACAAAGTTTTGGTCCTTGGACCCTTCGGTTTAATCTGTACCCCGATGACACAGAGACAGCAGACGGGCGATATTGCACTCGAATGTTAAAATTGAAATTTTGCTTCGAAAGCTAAAAAAAAAAAACATCTTGAACTGAAACTTCCGGTTTAGAAGAAAACAATCAAAGCATTCAAATTCGCTCCAAATGTTACAAATTGCTTTACCCCAAGTACATAGATATCCACCATTTTGAAATAAAATGCATCAAAATTAACATAATTATGAACATTGCTGTCTGCGTTCGCATCCTAAAATCCAAAATCTTCTTTTAAATTCTTTAAATTATTCACAAAAGCATTTCATATCTAAAATTAACCATCACGAAGAACATTCCTCTCTGTCTTTCCTAATACAAAAAATACATGATTTTTTTCTTCTTCTCCTGTGATAAAAAAGGGGACCCAAAAAAACCATTATGTTGCTTTCATTTACATATCTTCGCTTTAAAAGAAATGATCCTATCGCTAAACACCTTAAAGCTAACATGTGTTAGAAAAGCATCTGTCACCTTCTCTTCTGTACAGAAAATAGATGGTGGCAATAAGCAAAAAAGGAAGTAACATTCTCGTAATCACTTTCAACAAATTGTCCACAACTCTCAGCGTGCAAGTCCTTTGGAGACAACAACAATGACGATAAAACCGAAAGTAGGTAAACAAAACACAAATAAGGAAAAGCCAAGAATACTTCCTTGTTCTGAGGTTCATTCTTCATCTTGTTTTTTTTTTTTTTTTCAATTTATGTTTTGCCTATTTTTGTTTCCTTTTTGTTATAAATTGGAAATTTTAAGCACCTAAGCTTATTACCAACAATTTGGCTCGGATTATTTAAATTAACACAAAACATCTTATAGAGTTGAGGCTTGTGTTCAGGATTTGAATTTTAAATGTAGGCTTGTTCGTAAATTTATAAGGACTTGTTCTTGTATGCATAGCCGTATTTAGGGGGAGGGTTACGGGGTTTAACCCTCCCCGAAATAATTTTGTGAAGCAAAATCAAATAACTATTGATTAAAACTTAATGATTTTTGTTTTGTTTTGCTAACACTGAATTTATAACTTTTCCATTGAAGCTTTATTTGTTTTGGTATAATCAAGATATCATTTACTACTCTCGCCATCTAGTTACCTTCAAACAGAGATAACCATATTTCTTTTACATAAGTCGTTACATGACCAAAAAATAAGGCAAAAAATACTGCAATGTCCTAAGTTCAGTAAGAGTTGGTCTTTTGTAAAAAATATCAAGAATTTTTCTTCTTCTTCGGTCCTTTAGCTCGTTGACAATAAAAAAAACTCCAGTTGTTAGCTCTCTCGCGAAAGCTGCTAGAGAGTAACATGATTCCCCCAGTTCTTTAGTGCGTCAATGATTCCATGGGAAAAATCTTCTTCTGCACTCGTGCTGTGGCGATAGTCCTAGAAGTTCTCAACATACATTAATCTGCTGGTCCGGATGATATCCCTGCTATTAATCTAGAGGTGTTCTTCCACGCTGGCAAAACCCTTGCGTAGGCTTTTCCATCTATCCTTGTTATGGGCTCGTTCCGAGCAGTTGGAAAACAGCATTTGTCCGGCCAATTCCAAAAAAGGCGAATCTTCTTCTCCCTCCAATTATCGTCTGATTGCACTTACGTCCCTTCCTTGTAAGGTTATGGAAACGCTGATAAACTATCAACTCAAGAAATATCTTGAAGTCCGAAAGCTTCTTAATGACCGGCAGTACCTATAGTAACAGGTCCACTGGTGATCTGATGTTTATCTCACCAAACAGTGGAACAAATCTTTCGATATCGGTGAATCCGTTCTTCGTTGGATTAGAAACTTTCTTTCGAACCGTTCACTACAAGTTGTATTGGACGGATTCAAGTCTGAAACCAACAATATAAATGCTGGTATACCCCAGGGCTCCGTTTTGTGTCCGACCCTCTTTCTCATTTTTATAAATGATCTCTTGTCTGTAATTTCTAATTCAATCAATTGTTCCGCTGACGATAGTACCCTTAGCTTTTCTTATTCATTTCCAGACTTACATCCCTCCTCTTCGGATGTTGAACTGCAACGGCAAAATATGATAAGCGCATTAAACACTGACTTCAACAGCATTGTACAATGGAGAATACAAAATTGCGTAGAATTAAATGCTTGTCTTGTATCGTTAAAGCGAGATATACCTCCCCTGCCACTGTCCATGGCACTTGCATCAAAGAGACCGAACATCTCGAGATTCTCGGTATGTGCATCACTTACCACCTTTTGTGGAACGACACATATGCGATGTCACCAAAAATGCCGCAAAATGTTTGGGTTTCTGAAGACAGTGCAAGAAATTTTTCTCCCCGTCTGATCTGGCCCTTATCTTAACCATAAGTTTACCCTCGAGTCCAACTTCGGGCTTACTCTCAAGTATAAAAAATCGTTCTTTAGCCGTATTTCAAGAATGGAACTCCCTTCCACACTCTGACTTTCCATTTCAATGCAATGTTCTGGTATTTAAGACCAATGTACACTGGCAGTCTGGCACCTCCTTTCCAACCCCTTTCCATTAATAAAGAATTATTGTTAAATTTTCCATCAAACATTGTTTCGTGAACAAATGAATTAGCTTCGGCGAATTGAAAAAATGTGATAAATTTGATAAATATGTTTCCTTTTTTTATAAATAAAAAATAATAAAATAAATAAATTTGATAAATATGTTTCCTTTTTTTATTAAAAATTTAAAAAAAAATTATCATTTATCTTAACCCCCCCTGAAACAAAATCCTAGCTACGGCTATGCTTGTATGTGTTTTGTCTTAATGCCTTTTCCTGGTACATGGGATGATAAAGCGTTACGGATATGTTTATGGTTGACATGTGAGGTTTGAGTAGGTGGTCGTGGTGGTGTAGGCATACATACGTTATTTACATTTTAATCTTTGTTTTTGCGGTTTTCTTTTTTTCATCTAAAAAGTTTGGTTTGAATTAAAAACCAATCTTATTGAGATTTGAAAAGAATAAAATTGTAGGTTGCCAAGTAGCCGTTGGCATAATGTTCCTTGTAAAAAAAACTTTTTTTTTCTGATGATATTTTATAACAGTCAACGTCCACACAGGCACCGGCTGAGAACATAGAATAAGGTAAAAAAGCTGCTCTTAAAACAAAGAGAAATCTTTGGGAGTGCCTGAAACGAGCCTTAAAATCCAAGGTGCATCACAACAAAAAGACAGACAAGAATAGAATGTCCTGTCGTTATGAGAGGTTAGTACATATGGCATAGTTTTTGTTTTATCATAATTCGAAATAATGCGTTTTTTTATGTAGAAAACTTTCTGAAATGTTGCTGAAACAACCAGCTGGCAGCTATTTTTCCTAATTATGTGTTGGGAAGCACTTTGGACAGTGGAATGTCGAGGTCCACCTTTCTCCAAAAGACTGGGATGGATGTTGGAATTGGAAGTGAGTTTATTTTTAAATCATTTGTATATCATTTGTATATTTTAAAGTCTTTTTTTATTATTCAAAGGAGAAAATGATGCCGAAGTCATCATTATCAGGATCAAGAACCAGATCCAGATGTTGTTCTTCAAAAAGAGTTGGAATTGGCAGAGCTTGCAGCTGACGAAAACAACCCAAACGACACCAATGCCACTCTTCAGTCAAGTCCAGAAGAATCACCGCAAAAAAAAGAAAAGGGCTACAGCAGTGACATGCGAGTTGTCAAAGTCGATCGAGCAATTTAAAGAAGAAAGCTGACACCGAAAGGAGTATAGGAAACAAAAACTGGACGCATATAAGAAACGAACTCTCGAAGTGGAGAAAAGTAGAGAATTGAAAGAAAAACATCTCGAATATATTTTGAAAGATACCAGAACTGAATTAGAATTGTGATAGCTGTATGTAATTGAAAGTTCCTTAATTAAATTATTAAAAAATGTATATTAAAAAATGTTAATTTAAGAATGTTTACTTAAAAATGTTAAATTAAAAATGTATTGAAACATGTATTTTTATTTAAAAACTATAATTTTTAATATAAATATTTAAACAACTCAAAATAATAATTTTTTTAATTAAAACATCGCCATACTTCATGACATAGTCTCTTTCGGTGTAAATGGGCTTCATCTTGTTCCGTCCCATGATTGTCTTGAAAATTGTCTACCATTGTTGTGGTGAATTTTTCAAATTATGCAAAATAACGCAAGGTGGAACAAAATGACAAATTTTTTTCACGTTTCTATATAATTGCCAAAATCTTTGTTTCAGTATTCCAAAGGAATGCTCAATTACAATTCCCCCGAACTTAATTTACGGTTGAAAAACTTCTGTTGCGAAGTTAAACGCCCGTTGTCTCGATATGGTGTCATCATGTATTTTGAACAAACGTATGCGGAGTCTCCACAATGAGTAAATAGTCTCCACATAAACTTGGTAGATTTGGTTTCACTGTGGAGTTATCGTACACCCTATTATCATGAACAGAGCCAGGATATCCAACAAATATATCTATACATTTTTTTTATTCGTCACAAATTCCTTGCAAGCAAATAATCGTCACATTGTAACGAAACTGCTGTTCCTAACCCACCCAATGCGATGTCATGCCTTTCCAAATAGTTGAATTGATTCACAGGATCTCAACGATTCTCAAGGAAAAGGTGGCTTAGGTTGTCCAGTCGACCGAGTGCGGGTAGGCACGCTAGCGATGGCCATTAGACTTGCTCGTCGGAGGGGTGGGATCTTGCACCTGCCACTGGACTGTCGTTCACCTTTAAACGTGCCTGAATACCTTAAAGGAATATAACTAAAACTGCCAAGCAAGACTACCACTTTTATCGAACAACACTTCTTTCATGGAACTTAAGATGTAGTTAGTTCCTGAGTGTAACCCTCCCACTGTTTGTTGCTGTAAGCAAAAACGCCATGGTTACCGCTCCACTCCGTATAAAATCGCGATAACCCCTATACCGAAGTCTAGGTAGATTTAAACCTGACTTATTTTTCCACCGTCTAGACTACTCCTCATTTCCCTACTTCTCAAAGCTCACTAAAAATATCTTATTCGCAAGTCATTATGTATGTCAGTAACGCTCCAAACATTTCATATACAAGTATAATTCATAATCAGAATTTTATTTAAAGTAAATCGTTATAAATATGTAGAAAATTATTTGTTCATCGATTTTCGTTTAATCCAATATAAAATCTTAGGCTTCGTTGAATAGCATTTAAAAAAAAGAAATTAATTAAACTGCGGCAACCTTATCGAATCTCCAAATACAATCTAAGTTTAATTCAAAACTAAAGGGCAGTGAACTTTCATATGGTTCTCTTAATTGTAGGTAATTGATAAAAAAAAAATTTACTTATTTAGAAAAACAAATCACTATCGACATCACTCAACGTTATAACGTATGTCTATGCATATGATTTTCATAACCATACGTGAGAATTAAGAGATTATTCTGTTATTACATTTATACTCTTATATTTATATGGATCTTAATTTCTTAATTCTCTCATTCAAATTTTAAACTTGTCTGTTTTAAATTGCAATTGATCAAATCAGCAACATATCAAGGGAAAAACAAATTACACTTTAAAGCTTACAACTTAGGACTCACCGTGTCTCTCCTCCATCGAAGTAGTGCGCACAACTTTGTTGGTGGGTAAGACGAGTGGAATCGTTGAGTTGAATTCTAAACTCTTATACTAAAATTCACTAAATATTAAAAGAAATTATGTTAAAACATGTATGCTGAGATGAATATCGAATGAGTTGGAAAGTGTACTTATCTTTAATGTTTGAGTGATTACGATTTTAGTGTGTCATACAGATTAATATACGATGTTAAAAAAATAAAATAAAACAGATGATCTCTGGACTTCGACGGCGAAGGATGCTATTGTGGATGATGATGATGGCTGAGGATGCTTTATGGTGTTTGAGCTAGGTATTGCAGTGCGTTTACGGCTATATATATGTACGTAGCGGTAAAACACGGATATAACGGACGTTTTCGTGTTTGTAGACACGCGGTCGAGATGAAACCCCCGCTCTACACCTCCCGGCCTTAAACTTGGTGACACCTCAACGAAACACGACTCCGGTCCTGAGTTCGTCTACCCAAGGGGCCACAACTGGCTCGCTTTATGGAGTCTGATCGAGTTTCTCGTTGGTGTGAACTGAGGAGCTTCCGGGCCTTCGCGTGTCTTTTAAGCTCACCTACTCGGGTTACTTGTCTCCCAGACTGGCCGTGCGTCGACGACGACAACCTTGGCCTTGAAACTACTCTCAGGGCACCAGCCAGCAAGTGCTCTACTACTTTGTGTGCACAAATGTCACTTCTTCCTAATAAATTTCACATTAAGATTAGATCACACTTAAAAAAACAATCACTTAGGTTTTATGGATTACCTTTTAGATTTCGCTTATACGAAATAATATCCACGTTATGTGTGGAAAGTTAATTCCCTGAATTTCACACTTTAACCTCTGAATTTTGGGCTTGCGCAGGCTCGGGTGTACGAAGTGTCTTTACGAAGCCCCAGTACACGGTCGAACAAGGCGCTAACGAATATGATGCCACTGGTATCAAAAGAATAAAAAAAAAAAACTAACCATCAAATTAATAAAATGAGCTCCTCAAGGCAGCTTACGATTGGGGATTCCAGAATCTCCCTTTCCTTGGAGCTCACGAAGCTCGGAATCACTTCGATGCGAAATGCAGATGGTTTTCGATGTGATTTTAATTTAATTCAAAGTTTTAGTTATCAATTATATGTAAAATCAAGCAGTTAAACAATTTACTAAAATTTTCTACACCCAGTAGAATCTTTCCTTCAGTCGTCGCCGTTAGTTTCCTCTTTTCGTTGTATGACGGAGAGTTGATCTTCACAAGTCGATGGTTAAGGTGGTAAGGGGCCGGTTATAGCTATCATTGAAATGGATCCGGAAAAATCTTTGAATGGATATTTAACTATGTTTTCTTTTGAATAGAAGTGCAAATTATATACCAATCGATCGGAAATCACTCCAAGAATTTTTATTGACATAAAAAAGTTCAATTACACATTTATTTTTTCTTTAAAATGTGTTTTTCCATTTTCCGGTTGTAAATTTATTTTCCTGAACAGCTGATTGTTTAATGTCAAAAAATGAAACAAATCGTTCCAATGATTTGCGTTTCAATTTTGTACAATTCCAATGATCTGTGTTTCAACTTCTCACAGTTCCAATGATAGAATTACGGCAGGAAAAAATTTCCGGACAGAAAATTTCAATGATTGCTATAACCGACCTACCAGAAAAAATTCCAATGATGTGTTTCAATGATGAAAACCAATGATAGCTATAACCGGCCTCTAAAGGAAATAATTTTTGCCACGTTTACTTAGGCATGGTCACCTGGAATGACGTGAGATCGAAACGACATATCGATAGCTCGACAAGAAACGTGGTTTGTATTGATAACGAAACGATAATTTGCCACGTATCCAAAATGAGAATGAAGCCAATATACATTTGGTATAAAATGCGATTGAAACGTTGTTTCGATAGCATGAAGTGAAACGATATCGTGGATGAGTTCGTGCACGTATGCATGAGTAAAAAAAATAAGGCTAGTGATGTGCAAAAAAAAAAAAATTCTTGTAGAGATGTGACCCATACAACATTCTTCCCATCTATATAGTCATCTTTTCCACGACTGGGAGGGTCAATTTGGATGTAAGTGCCATCAATAACACCTGTGAAATAAACAAGTCAGAACCTATAACAAGCGTTCAAATTACATTCCAGTTTTGGTTTTCATCCACTGTACGTTTTGAATTTTCTTTTCTTCGGAGGGCCACTTAATGGCGGACTCGAACAGGGTGTTGATGAAGAACGTTACTCTCCGAATTATAAACGACCCCTTTGCCAATGATAAATTAAATCTATCAGCAAGGTCCCGGAATAAGCCAGCCTCGTGTCCTGTAAATACAAGTTTTTTTATTACGAATAAAGACCAAGTTCTTAAATCAGTTCTTAAAAGCAAAGTAAAGGAAGAGAGGAAAATGTGCTTTGCGAGAGTAAGTTTTCCGAAGTTCTAAATTTAAATAAGTTTCCGAAGCCGAAAATTTGTCCACCAAGCGTTAAAAGAGATTGCTGCTTACACGAAAGTGAGTTACAAACTCCTTATTTTTTATTAAACAAAAACTGAAATATTAAAAAAACTTGTGTTTGCTAATGAACATTAAACTATTCAACTTCACAGATGAAATGTACAATGTTAGTGGAGTCAATGAAGGTTTTTTCCAGAAAGTAATCAGAAACAGCTCGGATTTGGGCTGTTTCTGAGTACTTTCTGAAAACGCCCTTTTTTGAGCTTCATTGACTCCACTATGTGCATAAATTCTGCTTCACACTTTATTTTTGAATAAAAACAAAACAAAACAAAAAAAATATGAGTGCGACCCATGGAGTCCACACGACTAACTTCCCATAGTAGAAAAATACGTAAAAACATTAGTTGTTTTGCAAAACATTCAGCGGATGCATCCCGTTGTAGTTGTACACGCACGTTGCTTCAAAGTCAAATTCCATAAAACTGGTGATTTTATGAAAAACATTAAGTTTATTGAACAACAGTGGTGCCATCTGCCACTGCCGAGTTGATCGTACAATTTCGTGGACTCATTCACAACTACTTTGCACAGTAAAATACAGCCTACATATGCTCCTGAATATTGTAGTTTTCTATTATTGAAGCAATTTTTCTAATCGGATAAGTATTTCTGAAAATTAATATTTATACGGCAAAGCAGCGTTTGGTAGTTCAGCTAGTAATCAAATATAGTATATGATACTCCTGAATATTGTGTTTTTTTCCCCACTAACTATAAGATTTTTTGCACTATTATTGAAATTATTGCAGAAATTATCATAATTTTCATTATATTAGGGTTGTCTTAGATTTTTGATTGCCATTAAAAAACCGCTAAGCCGATTTCGCTCAAAACCTAATCAGCTCTTAACAACACAATGCCGCGTCGAATGAGATCAATTCGATGAGTGGTTCGCGAGATAATTGAGCTGAAAAACGTAACGCGTAACGAACACACATACATACACACAGACATCATCATAAAAACGCTTGATTCGGATTCTAGTGACCTCGAAACATCGAGAAATGCGAAAATTGGAGATTCACAAAATCGGCCCCATTACAATAATTTTATTGAATACTTAGTACAAGCATATCTTACATCTAAGGTTAAAAATTTAATATGATTAACATTATATTATTGTATAGGTACATAGTCATAAAATTATAAATAAGTTAGGTTGGTAAACTAAGAAGATAATTTTTAAGTGAGGATTTGGAAAGGCAGGGGTCAAAAATGTCTAAATTATTTGCTTTACGTAGCATTCTGGTCATAGGCTCATTTTGGCCATATATAGTCCGGTGAAAAGGAAGATGAAAAAAATTAACCGATCTCAAGCGACGTGGGTTGGTATTAATTGAAATCTTTCGAAGCAAAGATGGGCAGTCAATGTTTCCGGTTAACAGCTGATGTATAAAAACGATATCAGCATTGTTACGGCGAATAAATAAGGGATACATGCTCAACAGAAGAAGGCGAGACTCATAAGGTGGTAAATTAAAGGGATCTTCCCAGCCAGAACCAAGGTCACGAAGGGCAAAACGAATAAATCTACGCTGGACAGCTTCAATCCTTTGAATATGAACTTGATAGTGAGGACACCAAACTTGGGAAGCATATTCAAGTACAGGTCTAACGAACGTTATATAAAGGGATTTAGTGACATATGGATCACAGAACTCTTTAGACCAGCGTTTAATAAATCCTAAAGTGGAATTAGCCTTATTAATAATATTGTCGATATGCGATTTAAAATTCAATTGGGAGTCAAATAATATGCCTAAATCAGAGATCGATGTTACTCTTGGAATAGATTCGTCATTGATAGTATAAGTTCTACAAGAAACTGTAGAACACTTACGAGAAAACGTTATAGATTGACACTTATTAATATTTAGTTCAAGGTCATTCATTTGGCACCAAGTACTAAAGTTATTAATATCAGTTTGGAGTAGGTCAATATCCACGGAACAACATATTTCTTTGTAAATATGTATGTATAATATATGTAAATAACTTCCTCTGGGAAGTTAAAATCATTAATCATATCTCGATAGCGCAATCCATTGACCGTAACTGTTGCTCCAGCCTCATTTTCGAAAAAGTAAGGTCCAATGACCCCGCGGGACCATAAACCGCACCAAACAGTCACGCGTTGAGGATGGAGAGGCTTTTCAACAATAACTCTTGGGT
Source organism: Sphaerophoria taeniata (assembly GCA_943590905.1). NCBI lineage: Eukaryota > Metazoa > Arthropoda > Insecta > Diptera > Syrphidae > Sphaerophoria > Sphaerophoria taeniata. The sequence goes on along the minus strand of OX016541.1, from coordinate 112,699,921 downwards.
TTTCCGAGCCCCAGATGCGACAGTTTTGCTTGTTGACGTAGCCTCCGAGGTGGAAATGGGCCTCATCAGTCAAGAGGTGCGTTTTTGCGCTGACTATAATCAACTATAATCAACAATGGTTGACTATTTCTCGTTTTTGCACGCCAATAGTTACGATTCGTAATCACAATTGTCGTTTTTGCGGTCTGTGTTGGTGTGTCAAATCGTAACTATCTCTAACTATTTCCAATCCATCTCAGGAGCTGAGTTGAAAGTGGTTGGTGTGTCAAAGTGTTTTTTTTTTTTTTTGTATAATGGCGTTTGTCAATCTGGAACCTAAAAAAAAACATTCTGTTTGTGCATTTTTTACAACCGCGTAGTCGTCCGTATCCGTACTGCCGAAAATTTAATTACAATCAAAGTATTTATGTTCGTCTTCAATTATTTCATTTCAAAATAAAGAAAATAAGGTTCCCCTTACAAATTTTAAATTATCGGAAAAAAAGAACTTTATTTCGCCGGAGATTTTGCAAAAGGAACTTCATTAGAAAAACGAAAACAAATCATGAGGAAATTTCTCTCGTGCACTTTTTTTTGGTTTCAAAATGTGTAGTGTAGTGTGTACTCGTAAAAACATTCTGGTTTTAAAATCCGAAGGGAATCCTCTTGTTTTCAAAATCAGAATAAATTCATAAATTCATAATTTCATAATTTTCATAAATTCATGCTCTCCATTGCATGGGCTATGTCCATCGCGTCATCAATCCGGAAAACATTCTAATCAACCGCCATCAAACTGGAAGATTTTTGAAATCCCGCTGCCTTGAATCGTGACGGGCATGTGCACAGTTCCTCGCCGGTTGGAACTCCCTTCCAATCGAATTGACTACACTGCGATCCGCAAACATCCCTATTTCGGGAGGACATGGCTGAGAAGTTCAGTGAACGACCGAAGAGCGTCGGCGATATACCTACTCGAGAAGCAGTACCAAAAATTGGAGGACAAGTTGGCCGCTGCCCATGAGCAGATGATTGTCGAACGTCAGTCAGCACGAAAGGCAAACTTAAACCTGTGGAAGGTGGAGAAGCAACTGGAGCACAAAATGTGCGAAAACGCCGAGCAGGAGAGGCTGAAGGAGAAATCTGAGGTAAGGTTTTTCATCTCCAAACAGATCTCATTTAACGTTCATTGTATTCTTTAGGTCGTGGAACAAATTTCACATGCTCATCGTTTGGAGAACAAGAAACTCCTTCGTGAACTCAACGAAGAGCGGGAAAAGTCCTCAAACGTCATCGATGCAGCTTCAGCTATCGAAATCAAGCTCAAAAACCTCGAAGACAATTAAGAACGACTCAAGTATGCATGCACCATCACCGACAACCAGCTGACCGAAGTCGAGGCAATACTGGAAGCCGAAGAAGGGCGAAGGAGAAGGACGAAGCCATCAGCTGAGGAAGACAATCAGCAAGAAACATGCGAACAAATTCGGCCTTATTTTTATTATTGCTTTTATGCATGTATATAATTCTGTCGGCAGTAAATTTTTCATTAGTATCAGAAAATAAAGACTTTTTCCGTTTATTTATATAAAGCACGAAATAGATATTGAATTGATTACTGATAGTTTTTCAGCGAATCTGGAAGCAGCAATTAGGAGAATATCAGGAGCTGGCTTACTTGGAGCAGCTTGAGAATTTCATCATGGAGGGTGGACTTCAGTTCGAATATTGGATTTGTCTTTCTTGCTGTGGGTTGTTCAAAGATAAGTAAATATTTTCTTATTTTCATTTTCTTCAAAAATTTACCATATCAAGATCGTTCTTGAATTTTTGCAATAAATTTAGAGCAACGAAAATTGTTGTCTCTTTATCCATTTCAATAATATTATGATCAAAAGAAAAGAAAAATGTAACCTCAAAAGATTTGTTTTTGTTTTTCTTGTTTGACAGCTCAACCAAATGTAACTAAAAAGCGTTTTTGGATTATTTCAACTATTTCTAACTATTTCAACTATGACACATCAACAATTTTTTTTGACACAAAAACTATAGTCAACTATCGTCAGCGCAAAAACGCACCTAAGATGATTTTTCGATGAAATTCCGGATCATTTTCATGCATTTCAAGGACCCAATCAGCAAAGACACGACGTTGTTGATGATCAGCCGGCTTGAGTTCTTGTGTTAACTGAATTTTATAAGCCTTAAGACCCAAGTCCTTATGCAAAATACGGTGTAATGACGTTTGTGGAATGCCTTATTCCAAAGAACGACGAGGAATGGACAAACCTGGGTTTTCTTCAACACTTTGGGCTACAACAGCAATATTCTCAGTTGTTCTTGAGCGACGTGCACGGGTTTTATTCTTCACATCACTAAATTGCCCCAACAGCTCGAATTTGTCCACCAATTTCTGTATTGCGGTCCGACAAGGTGCTTCACGATGACCCAAAAATGTTTTAGTTGTGCGAACCGTCTCTGCCACACAATTTTCACAATTTTTATAGTGAATTTCAATAATTTCAATGCGTTGTTGAAGCGTGTATCGTTCCATTTTTATTAATGGCGTAGTTTCTACTTGTCAAATGTCAGAAAATGACAGCTTCAAAAGTGACAACTACCGAAATAGCGGGCTATTCAAAATAACACCTCTTAATGGAAAACCCTTTATAATAATAAAATAACTCATTTTTTATAAGGTTGACTTACATTTTTGATTGCCATTTAAAAACTGCTAAGCCGATTTTGCTCAAAATCTAATCAGCTCTTAACAACACAATACCGCGTCGAATAAGACCAATTTTATGACAATACGATGAGTGGTTCGCGAGATAATTGAGCTGAAAAAACGTAACGCACATACGAACACACATACACACACACGCGGACATCATCTTAAAAACGCTTGATTCGGACTCTAGTGACCTCAAAACATCGAGAAATGCGAAAATTGGAGATTCACAAAATCGGACCCATTACAATAACTTCCTATGGGAAGTTAATAAATACAACTTCATATTCATACAAAGGAACTATAATGTTTCTTATCAGTAACCACATTATCACATTGAGATTTCTTTTTAGGTTTTAATTAATTCCCATTTCTTTTTTCCAGCATTTGTTGAAAAACGGTTTTTAGATCACGCATTTCTTGAATTCGCTCGCGCTCAGTCTCAAGTTTTTGCCTCTCTAGATCCAAAATTTCTTTATGTCGTATGCATATTTTTCAAAGTGAAATGAACTGAAGTTTTATTCCTCTCTGAAGAATATTTTCTTTAAAATAAAACGCAAATCAAGGCGTACTTTCATTAATAATAAAAATTTTTTTATTCAATTTCTGATATTTCTTATTATCTAAGTCTACACAATTGACAAAACTTATACTAAATTAATCCATATGTTAAATAATTGGCAACTGTCAAACCATATATGTGAGACGTATAAATCGTCAAGTTCAATTTGACTTTATTTACAACAAACTATGTTAGTCTTTAAAAATAAGTTAAATACTCAGTGATATATGTTTGACGTATAAATCGTCAAACAAGTTCCACTGTTTTACCTTTAAATTATTTGGGTTTTTTTATGTAAAAAAAATACGTTGATTTGCTGTTTAAACTGCGGCTGTATATCTGGAGGCGTGCTGAACTCAAAGAGGACGATTGTAAAATTTGTCGACCTTTTATACCCCAGTTTTGGCATTGCCAATTGGGTAGAATAAAAATTTTGTTGAATTCACCACATGAAATGACAGAACATTTTTCATCAATATTAAGAAACAAGCTTATTTTTGCTGAAATCGATAAAATTTATGGTTTATTCGTCTTATTATTATATTTTCTTGCTATTTACTAACGTTTTTTATATGTTTTTTTTATTGTTTAAAACATTTTTATGTGCCTACCGTGGTGAATAAACATAGACAAAATAAATTTCAGGCAATGCCATTTCTTCGCCATTTGCAATTTTCGTGCAGATTTATTTTCATTTTAATATATTTCTATTTCATCTTGTTTTCTCTTTCTTACTAATTGTTTTTATTATGATGCTAATAATTTGTTTATAGCTCGATAGATAATTAACTTTTCTCTAATTTGACCAAATTTTCGTGTTCTTTAAGTAAATTTTTTTATATATAGTGCACCTTGTGAACAAACACTGATAATAAAGTTCATCTGTCAAATTAGAAAAGTTCTTGTGCGCGTGTTGTGTAAATTTTGTTTACGCAAAATAATAGTAACTAATTGTGATTTGTTTAATTTTTAATGTTAAAACGTATATTCGCGTACTGATTTAGTTAATTTAAGTGTTTATTCATTGTGGTTTGTGAATTAAATGGTGTTATTGTTAATGGAAAATTTCAATGTGTTTTGAGGTTATATTTGTTTGCCTCTATATGTTTATATGGTGTATAGTGTCTAAAAATTTAGTTGTTTGTTTTCTAAAAACATAAAACCTTGTCCTGTTTGTCGTTTTTAATAGAAATCGTAATGGAAAATTAGTGTTTTGTACTGTAATATATTGTTTGTGTCAATGTTTTGTTCGTATAATGTGTGTTATTTAACTAAATTGTTGTTTATTGTTATTATAATTAAAGCAAATTTAATGTTCAAATTTATCTTCTTTCCTATTTTTAGACTATTCAATCAACAATAACAATTGCCAAATTCCGGTGAGACTCCTGTGGACAACTACGCTTTCGCTGTTTTGTTTGTAATTGTTTTCATGTGAGTATAGGGTGTTGCATTTTTTTTTAACACAAATTAATTTTTTTGCTTTTGTGTTGTTTTTGTTTAATTAACCCTTTCTTATTTTTCTTTCATGTTTTTATATTTGAACGTTCCTACCATTCAATTTGAGTACCTGCGCAGAGGGTGTTTCCCTAACACTCGGTTCACTGATAAGTATCTACGTGTACAAACATACATTGTTGTTGTTTTTAACCAATCCCCTTATTTTTGCAGATAGGCTGAAATTGTTTTATTTATAATGCTATTGCTTAGATTAAGTATTGATTAAAATAATTATTGAAATAATTGAAATGTAAACATATTGTGTATAAATTTATACTTCAGTCTTTTATTTAAGTAATTCATTTCTATTGTATACATGTAATATATATACATATATGCATTATGCAATTTGGAATGCTTTTAATTATGTATATACAATTATATATTTTTGTTTTTAAATTGTATTTTAATTTTGTTGTTGACTCAATATCGTAAGTCTTCTTTTTTAGCTTCCAGTTTTAAAAATTCAAGTCGTTGTTTATTTTAATTTTAAAGTAGGTAGGTAAATATTTTAAAATTAACACCAAATAAAACTTCGTCAAGCGGAAGATGGATAATTTTTTTCTGAAAATCGGAATGAATACTAACATGTTCAGGTAGTAAAAAGTTAGACTATACTCAAACGAATTTTAAAAATAGGAAGTATACTTTTATTTGATGTCCACCAAGCTTTCATAAATATGTTAAGCCTTTACGCTTTAAGTTTCGATAGAATCCAACAAAAACGTATGTTGCAAGAAATTTTCTTATAACCTGGCAGCACAAGAGTGCAGCACAAGTCATCTTGTCCTAGAAGGACTTAATATTCACCCTTATCACAGGCCCCGACGTAGTAGATTCGTACTACGAATCCCGAAAATAAGTATCATAGCTCCCGTCGTAATAAAAGTATTTGATTTGCTACGAAATTCGGAGTTCGTGAAATTGACATCACTAGCCCCGAACGAATAGGAAATTTGATAGTTTTTTCTACGAACTTAATTTTTGACCGGAGCGTCATACATCCAAATTCAAATGGACATAAAAATTCAACTTTTTGAATCGATTGCATAAAAAATTAACACCTATGTTACTTTTTAATCCAAGGTTATCGAGAAAAACTAACAAGACCCAATACGAAAGGTTAATAGAGGTATCCGGCATCATCTATAATGCAATGTTTTGTAAGCATATACATGCATATATAAATATATATAAATGCAACCCAATGTTTCTTTTAGCTTCCCGATATCTTTTCGAGAAGTAGCAAGTTAAGTGTCCGACATTCTGGTCCCCATTAAGCTTCATTTTTATCATTTTATCTGGTTTATTGAAAATTGTATGCACAATAACAACAATAGGTCTAGTCGACAGATCCGTTGACATACTTATGTCAAGGTTATACTCTCCAACCATTCCTAAAGTACATGTGAAGAATGGAGGATACCTCAGATTTAATTCAGATCACTGACAAGATCTATTCAGTTGTTCTCAAAAGGCAGTACCCTACGAAGAAATTGAAAAACTAGAGCTTAATTCGAAAAAAACACCACCTATAAAATAAGCCTAACCGTTCAACCTCAAAAAGGGGCAAGAGTTATTGTCAATGTGGCGTTTTTCGTCAAGATCGCTTCGAAGCTGAAGTGCCTTGACTAAACACCAATGTCAGCCTCACATTCCACTAAAGCCATCCACATCACATTTTCTTTTGTACGAACACAGGGACAAAGATTTTTTTTATCACCACTAGCTACACAGTTTCACGAATTTCTGCTTTTCCACAAGCTGTATCAGCAGAATAGCAGCTTCATTTAGGACAACAATTCTTTTAAAAACAGCAATTGCCGTTGAATCCATCTTTAATAAAAATGAAAAATTTTTACACTACGTAGAAATTTGATTTATGTTTTGAATTTCATATTTTGAAGTACGTCAACTGATTCCGAAATTTGGAATAATGATTTGTGTGTGGCAATGCCTTTATTTATTTCGTTCGGGCCTTAAGGCGCCGACCCATAGAATCCGTCAGTGCGTCAGCGTTGACGTTTTCAACTGACAGCACAATAGAATGCACACGTTCTTATGAAACTCGTCCCATAAGCAACGAGTTAATTCCACTCAACTTGGGTATTTTCCAGAAAATAGCCATCACGGAAAGATAAGATGAATGCACATGGTACAAAATGTGTGCACGACATCTGGAAAACATAAAACCCAAAAATAGCCATCACAGAAAGATAAGATGAATGCACATGGTACAAAATGTGTGCATGATATCTGGAGCCCATTAAAATTTCAAATTACTCTCGGATAGAAGATACAACAGACGAAGAAGCCACTTGACCAAAAAGGCGTACGTGACTTCCCGCATGTGGATCAACCGAGGATTCTTCAAAAATAATAAAATCTACAAGCAGCAGAACGACTGGTGCCCTCGAACAGTTTGGACAACCTCACGGTCTCCATTAAGTTTTTAAAATTCTTTATATTTGTACTTGATGTAATTTCTATGTGTTAGCAATAAAAAAATATATTTTTTTAAACCAAATAACAACACATAGTTAACTGGCGCCCGAGCAGGGACAGCAATATAAAAGTGATACACAAAGTAAAATCAAAAGTTGCTCAACCAGAGAAAAAAAAAATTTAAAATAGATTAAATAAAAAATCTATCACCGTTGGAATAATTATCATAAAGATAATTCAACGAAAATCGTAGGACGTAAAGCACCTTACGTTGCGGGAACTGCAAAAGCCAAAGCATCAGGAGAAGTAGACACATAGGAAGTCGAAAATCTAAGAAGAATCCAGCAGGAGTTCAAAAAGAAGAAACCCAACAACAATCCAGAGCAACAACTACTATAGTATATAAAGTAAGAAAACTAACTATTATATTTTTTTTGTTTTTAAGTGAAAGTGAATATATTATTATTATTATTATTATTTAATTAAGAAATAATTCAGTTAAAAGTGTCAGTATGAACGCGCAACAAGTAGCCGATCTAATTACTCAGGCAGTAAGGGAGACTACTAGTAGTCTTAAAGCACAGATAGATGAACTAGCACTAAGTTTAGCTAATTTAACTTCAGGTGATTCAATAATACCATACAGCATACACCGACATAGAAATAGACCCTTTAATAACAGGAGGAGAACCTTTAGATGTAGTGAAATGTCTTCCCACTTTTGACGGTAGTAATTATGTTAGTTGGAGAACTGCAGTCCAAAACTGCATGAAAATATATGAGCCAGTTAAGGGGGGGAGTAGGTACTACGCAGTCACAAACATAATAAGGAATAAAGTGATAGGAGCAGCAAACGACTTTTTAACTTCACACGGAACGCCATTAAATGTTGATGCGATTATAGGTAGATTAGATATTACGTACGAAGACGTATGCTACAAAGTGAACTTTCTAATTTAAGACAGGGAAAACAGTCCTTACAAGAATTTTACGATCACGTTAGTAAAACACTCACATTAATCACGAACAAAACAATAATGACCTACGGGCCACAAAAAACTGAAACAAGCTGTCTTATAAACGTAGCCAGGGATAACGCATTAAGAACATTCATACTTGGTTTAAATCAACCAATATCTCAAATAGTGTTCTCTTTAAATCCACTTGATCTTCCTAATGCACTAGCCAGGGCCCAAGAGATAGAGTCAAATATGTACCAATATAAAGATAATCAGCATTCCGCACATAGAATAACCTCCCTACCACCAAGGTTCAACTATACGAGCCAACCCAGACAGTACCAGCTATTAATATTTCGGGTAATAGCAACATTCATAGACAAAATTTTACCCAAAATAGTCATCAAAGAATGGATATTCCAAGTAGTGGACAATTTAGAAGGCCAACTCAGCATAACGCACTGAGTCATTCCCAAAATCAAAATCGAAACACGTTTAATCATCCTCCCAGGAATTTTAATACCCAGAATCAATACAACCCCTTTAAACGAGAAAGGGCACCAAGTGATCAAATTCCTACCAAAGCTCCTAGGCTACATCATCTAAATGAAAACGACGATTTTTTAGAGTAAGGCACGACCTGCCTTGTATCCAGCGAACACACACAAAGTCAGGTCGTTTATTCAATATTCTTATTGACACAGGGGCAACACATAATTATGTTAAACCAAACAATGAGATATCAACAAAACAATTAGAAGTTAGGTCTAGAGTTAATAGTGTCCATGGCACAACAATTATCGATAAATATCAAGATTTAAATATTTTAGGTGTTAAGGAAAGATTTTACGTTCTACCAGAGTTAACCGAGTACGACGCGATCATAGGAATGAAATTATTAAAGAAGGTTAATGGAATAATTAATATTGGACAGAACACGTTAGAATTCGCGACAGGCATAGTACCTCTGAAATTCGACGATAAATTTCTGAACCACATCAATATAGAAAATAGTGAGAATAAATATGTAGTTAAGTTAAGAGAAACTCTTAGACAATATCAAGGAATATTTACCCCTCAACCCAATTATCTACCATTCAACACCCAAGTTGAATGTGACATACCCACGTCACATGATGACGCTATATGGAGCAAACAATATCCATATCCGCAAAGCGCAAACACTTTCATTAATTCTGAAATTAAAACACTACTAGAGAACGGTATAATTCGTCCTAGTAGGAGTCCATATAATAATCCAATATGGGTGGTGGACAAGAAAGGAATTAATCCAGACGGATCAAAAAAATTCCGCTTAGTTATAGATTTTAAAAAACTGAACTCTGCAACAAAAACAATTAAATATCCTATGGCAGAAACATCCATTATACTGAGTAACCTTGGCAGAGGAAAATACTTTACAACAATTGATCTTCAGAGTGGATTTAATCAAATAAAGATGAAAGAGGAAGACATTAAAAAGACCGCATTTTCTGTAAATAATGGAAAATATGAATACCTCCGAATGCCATTTGGGCTCAAAAACGCCCCTGCTATTTTTAAGCAGCAATGGACGACATACTGAGACCATATGTTGGCAAATTCTGCCAAATTAAAAAGAAACTATTAGAACAAGTCTTGTTAAACCAACCAGACTTTAGCAAAGGATTCGAACTCACTACAGACGCAAGTAACTCAGCCATAGGCGCAGTACTAAGTCAAGAGGGGAAACCAATAACGTTCATAAGCAGAACATTAAGTGAAACGGAACAAGGTTACGCCACCAACGAAAAAGAGCTTTTGGCCATAGTTTGGGCATTGAGCGACCTTAGGAATTACCTGTACGGGCATGCTGGAATTAAGATCTATACAGATCACCAGCCCCTTACATTTTCTTTAAGTAATAAGAATCCCAACGCGAAACTAAAACGATGGAGAGCCTTTATAGAAGAATTCTCTCCTGAAATAATCTATAAACCGGGGAAGGAAAATGTAGTTGCCGACGCCCTAAGTCGTCAGAACTTAAATCATTTACCGAACTCAGACATAGGTACCTGTCATAGTGCAGAATCCAGTCAAGCCTTAGATATCCCAAGAGTAAACAAGAAATTAAATCAATTTAAGAATCAAATTCATTTTCTGGAATCCAATATAAATAATATTAAGTCAACACAATTACACGGTAAGTTTTGGAGGCACCAAGTAGAATTCAAAGACTCGAATATAGTCAAAGATATGAAGGAAATAATCCACTCAAATGTGAATGCTATTTATTGTACAGAGGAGACATTATTTAAAATAAAAAAAGACTTACTAAGAGAATTTCCTAATAGCAAATTTACACATACTAGTCTATTAGTTAAAGATATGGAGGATAAGAAAGAACAGATTAAGATCATAAAAGAAACACATAGTAGAGCCCATAGGGAAGCATTTGAAAACTACAAACATATAACTAAAGAGTATTTTTGGCCATTAATATTACCACAAGTTCAAGAATATGTTAAATTATGCGAAAATTGCAAGCTAAATAAATATGACCGTCATCCCCAGAAACAAGAGATCAGCGAGACACCAATTCCACTGCGAGGGGGAGAACGCATCCACGCTGACATCTACTATACACACAATAAAATGTTTCTTACAGCGGTAGATAGTTTTTCAAAGTATTTAATTGCACTCGAGGTTGAAAACAAAATTCACGCAAAAGAAACACTAATAAACATCCTGCCTATTTTTGGTGCAGTTGAGACTGTTGTCACAGATAACGAAAAAACTTTTTGCTCTGAAGCAACCAAATTAGATCTCACACGATTAGGCATAAAACTATACAACACACCTGTTAACCATAGTACTACAAACGGTATGATAGAGAAAGTACACAGTACACTTACAGAACTGATAAGACTGGATACTTACGATAACCCACACCAAACAATAGAGCAGCTTATGCCACACGCAATCAAACAATATAACGAAACAATACATTCAATAACGAATGAAAAACCAAATGAAATTTTTCACAACTACGAGAAATACTCCTATATATCTGACCTTATTAAGGAAAAACAAGGTATGACACTCCACGTTAGAAACAAAGACAGACACAACAAGGTGTACAAGGAAAACGACATAGTATTCGAAAAATCCGACAGAAGACAGACAAAAGGGAAACCTATATACGTTAAGAGAAAAGTTAAACAAAATAATAAAAACACAGTAATCGACTCTAAAAATAAGGTTATACACAAGGATAACTTAAGAAGCTAATTTTCTTTTGTTTCCAGATGATTATATTAACGATACTAACAACAATACTTTGGACAGTTACTATAGACGCAGAAGTTCATATAACAAATTACTCGTCAGAGGACTACATTCTGATAGAAGACGGAAACGTGGCAATTTATAACAGCACGGGTGAAATATATCATACTACCAACATAAGTTATTATAGGGAGGTTCTTAATACTATAGATACCAAGCACAGTACCAAAAAGCTGAAATTTAAATATAATTATGCACTCAAGTTAGTCAACCAACTCTCCATATCACGTAGTAAGAGAGCAATTAATGAAATAGGGAAGGTTTGGAAGTGGATATCTGGGTCACCAGACCACGATGATCAGGTCAATATAGAAACAAAGTTGATAGAATTAATTAATTCAAATAATAAACAGTATGAAGTTAACTCGCAGATATTTAGGGCCATTAAAGAACTTTCCAACTATAAACATAAAGATAAAGAAGAACGTAGCTACTTGTTGATCGAGCATATAATCATTGAACTCATGGAAGTAATAAATACCATAAATTTAAGTAAGAATAAAATTTTGAACACTATTATCTTTAACGAAAATGAAATAAGAGAAGTTATTCAGATTGAACCTAAAGAAATCATGGTAATAGATGTATTAGACGCTTCAGAGTTCCATGTGTTAGAAAATAAGGAAATAATTGTAATTTATATTAAGTATCCTATTATTAAAGGAATAGGTAAACATTTTAAAACATTTAGTGTGCAAAAATCAGAAGGGAAACTAATTATACCGAGTGAAATAACACTCTTTGAAAACATTATTTATAGTACCGATAATTGTACACAAGAATTAAATATTAGATAAAATCTGCAAACAAGATCTTAAACCTAATTGTCTAACAGAAATTTTAAATAAAGGTACACCAAAATGTGAAATAATTTTAGAAAAGAATAAAAAAATAAGTAATATAAACCATAATCACATTGTAACTACAGGAGAAGTAATTATAAACGATAATGTATATCACGGTACACAATTGGTACAGTTTTCCGACGCTGTAATTATTAATGGTAAAGAATTTAATAATTTTGAAGTAAACTTAAATAGACATATTAAGATAAATAAAGAGTCGGAAATAAGAGTTATTGAATATCTAGAATCAAGTAATGAATTATTGAAATTTACAAATACCGATTATTTACAACCATACGTCAAAAATGTAAAAGATCACCCAATAATATGGGGACTTACAATAAATATAATAGTTGTACTTGTATCCTTTTCTATATATAAATTAATCATCTTCAAAAGCAACAACAGCAAGAATAATCAGGTCGACATAGAAATATCCTTGGCGGAAACAAAAGAAAACGTCCGTAAGAATTTAGAGGAGCTCAAACTTGAACGTTCGGGACACAGCAAGAATAATCAGGTCGACATAGAAATATCCTTGGCGGAAACAAAAGAAAACGTCCGAAAGAATTTAGAGGAGCTCAAACTTGAACGTTCGGGACAAACGTCTACTGGCGGAGGGAGGAGTTAATTCCACTCAACTTGGGTATTTTCCAGAAAATAGCCATCACAGAAAGATAAGATGAATGCACATGGTACAAAATGTGTGCACGACATCTGGAAAACATAAAACCCAAAAATAGCCATCACAGAAAGATAAGATGAATGCACATGGTACAAAATGTGTGCATGATATCTGGAGCCCATTAAAATCTCAAATTACTCTCGGATAGAAGATACAACAGACGAAGAAGCCACTTGACCAAAAAGGCGTACGTGACTTCCCGCATGTGTAGAGCAGCATCCAAGGATCAACCGAGGATTCTTCAAAAATAATAAAATCTACAAGCAGCAGAACGACTGGTGCCCTCGAACAGTTTGGACAACCTCTCGGTCTCCATTAAGTTTTTAAAATTCTTTATATTTGTACTTGATGTAATTTCTATGTGTTAGCAATAAAAAAATATATTTTTTTAAACCAAATAACAACACATAGTTAACTGAACGCATGTGACGGATACGACGGATAGAGTTGGTTAACTTTCTACTTTTTGCGTCCGTTGATCCGTTGACAACTAAATTTGACGAGCAGTCAATTCAATGTGTTCCCACAGCAACAAGGAAAAGCAATGGATGATGAAAATTTTGTACAAACAAATAATTTTGACATGATTTTCATATTTTAATTTAAAATTTTTTGTTCGGATTTGCAGTTTTGTGATTTTTTTTACAAGTAAATGAGACTGTCAAATTATACAACGTATTCTATGGGACGGTTCAATCCGGCAAATACGTTGGCAGCAACGTACGCATTGACGCTGACGGATTGACGGATTCTATGGGTCGGCCCCTTTATGATTTTAATTTGTTCGTATTCGTAGCGGAGCCTTACGTTCGGAACTTTGCTACGAGAAACTCTGTGATAGGGGTGATTTTCTTTTTATCCACGTTGAAATATCCTTGAAATTTTTCAAGGATCGCATAGCTTTCGGCACTTTCACTCATGTACATACGTACATGAATTTCAGAGCAACCATAACACGCAACGAGTGCAGAAGAATGGCAAATGCAATTAAGAAGTGAAGCTTTTGGAGCTAAAGCCTTCATTCTTGAAAAAAAAAGAATTGCGCGGCCGCCGCCGCGTTGTCACAAGGGCAATAACATTCACAATAGGAATTTCATACTTTTGCAAGCAGGGTTTCAAGGAATTGAATTAGCTTTCGGCTGAACAAACAGTTGAATTTAATTTAGTGTGGATTTTACTGGTCGCTGGATACGAATCGCGCCAAACAACATAAAAATTTGTGATTGCAAATGTCTGTGCCTTCATCCACGAGAATCGAAAACGGAATCACTTGCAGGATTTGACTGCGATTGACCAGGCTCACCTCCACTTTCACTGTGACATTTTCAACAATAATTGTACATTCCGTTCTTATTAATCGCATGTCGGAAGCTATTTATATATCCGGAAAGATATATTTTAAGAGTGGCAAAAGATGGTCAACAATACTTAAAGCCACGTTGTGCTCTGCAAAAAATGCAGACAATGCTATTTCTGCCAATTTTACATTTTTTTCGTGTGAATTTAATTTTGAACACGGTCTAGATTTATTCAACATTTGCATTTTGGAATGTTTTATTAACTCATTTTTACCAGCTTTCATTGTTGAGTTGCAGACACGACAGTAAGATTTTGAAGGATGGTCCTGAACTGGCTCAAGCCAATCCTTAAATTCAGGACGCTCCAACCATCCCTCCTGAAACGTTTCTGACGTTGAAGGACCTTCAAATTTTCTTTTTAGATAAGACATAATCTGCAAACAATAAAAGATTAGTAAGTCAAGAAATACAAAACTCGTTTCTTTAAAACTTACATTCGAAATGAGAAAGAGAACACAACAATATTATAGAATTGTGAACTAACAAAGATCCAGTTTAAATGAAAAAGAAATTATCTTCTTTCTTTGATTTGATAAGAATGTACATGACTAGCTGACCCTGCAGACTTCGTACTGCCTCAATCGATAAATAAAAGCTTTATTATCCCGCTACTACTCTACCCCCTACCCGCTCCCTTCGCTACCCGTTAACCCAATACCCTCTACCCTCTACCCGCTTTGCGCTACCCTAGCAACCGCTATGAATGTACCCCTTATTTGCTGACTTTCACGCGTTAGATTGGCCCAAAAATTTGATTTAACTCAGGCTACATCTAAAGAGAAAATTTTATAAAAATGCATTGAGGATTGAGCGGATATAGAGTTCCTACCGGACATACAAACTAAACAATGCAGCTCAAATAGGGAGTCGTACAAAATCCCCAAAAGACAAAATCACCATGGGGACAAAATCTCCAAAAAAAAAAAATCCAACTTGGCAATATCTCCACGACAAAATCCCCACGGAAAAAATCCCCAAAGAAAAAATACTTTTTGCCAAAATCTCCTTGAAATCTATAAATCTCCAATATTCAAGTACGTCTACTTACACTGTTCCTCTCACGACTTGTTTTGTTTTATATTCATTCTTTATTTGTTTTAACATTAAACAAAGTTCTTTTGAATTAATTTTTTATTTATTTTGAATAAAATGAATTACATTTAAAATGAATTTTTTGCAGGTGGCCATGGTTCAGAGGATAGAGTAGTGGATTGCTAAGCCGAACGCTACGGGTTCAAACCCCAGTTTCAGCAGCATTCTTTTTGTACAAAAATCGCCAGCTTATCTGAGGCCACCTGTGCGATAACATGAGACAATACAAATCTAAGTCTCCTCCTCTGAGCCACGTAGGTTTCTGTTATGTGTGCTTTCTTTCTATGTGTCTATCTGTCTCTCTCTGTTGTATGTCTTGTTCTGTCCCAGCCGATGGTCTCAGTCGCCAGTGCTGCTATGTGTCTGTAGTTCGTTACATTTATGTGCGAAGTACTGTGAAATGTAATGTAATGTAAAATGAATTTAACATTTATTTCTTAAACAACCTTAACTGAATACAATAATATCTCCAAAACAAATATGTTCAAGTAGTGAATCATGCGATTAAATCGCGCGATTTAATCGCATGATTCACTACTTGAACATATTTGTTTTGGAGATTTTGGCATGGAGATTTTGTCCATGGGGATTCTCTCTTTGGAGATTTCGCTGCTGGAGATTTCAGTTTGGGGATTTTGGGTTTGGTGATTTTCGTTTGGGGATTTTGGCTTGGGGAAAACGTCACCAACCCCTCAAATAATATGCAAAAACTTGATTAAAGGTCTTAAAGTTCTTCGTGCTCTCGCAGAGTTTTCCAAGTTCGCGATCAAAAATTTTTCATTTTTCTTTTTGAAAAACAATGTACTTACAATTACATGCAATTTTCCTTTTGCAAACCAAAGAGTTTTCTGAGTTTTTCATAAAGAACTTTCTATTTTCCATTCGAAAACATATTTTGAAATTTTTCAGTTTTCCATTTCAAAACCCAATGCACCTACAATCACATGCAACTTTCACTTTGAAAACCAATGTGTTTTCCGAGTTTTTCTAGAAGTATTTTCTTTTTTCCATTTTAAAATTTTCCAGTTTTCCATTTGAAAACCAATGCACCTACAATTACATGCAATTTTCCCTTAGGAAACTAATAAGTTTTCCGAGTTTTTCATCAAGAACTTTCTGTTTTCCATTCGACAACCCATTTTGAAATTTTCCAGTTTTCCATTTGAAAAACAATGCAATTACATGCATTTTCCCTTTTGAAACCAATGAGTTTTCCGAGTTTTTCATGAAGAGCTTTCTATTTTCCATTCGAAAACCCATTTTGAAATTTTCCAGTTTTCCGTTTGAAAACCAATGCACCTACAATTACACGCAATTTTCCCTTTAAAACCAATCAGTTTTCCAAGTTTTTCATGAAGAACTTTCTATTTTCCATTCGAAAACCCATTTTAAAATTTTGCAGTCTTCTATTTGAAAACCAATGCAATTACATGCAATTTTCCCTTTTCAAACCAATGAGTTTTCCGAGTTTTTCATGAAGATTTTTCTATTTTCCATTCGAAAACCCATTTTGAAATTTTCCAGTTTTCTATTAGAAAACCAATGCACCTACAATTACATGCAATATTCCCTTTTCAAACCAATGAGTTTTCCGAGTTTTTAATCAAAAACGGTCTATTTTCCATTCGAAAACCCATTTTGAAATTTTCCAGTTTTTCATTTGAAAACCAATGGACCTACAATTTCATGCAATTTTGCCTTCCAATGAGTTTTTCGAGTTTTTCATGAAGAACTTTCTATTTTCCATTCGAAAACCCGTTGTGAAATTTTCCAGTTTTCCATTTGAAAACCAATGCACCTACAATTACATGCAATTTTTCCTTTGGAAACTAATAAGTTTTCCGAGTTTTTCATCAAGAACTTTCTGTTTTCCATTCGACAACCCATTTTGAAATTTTCCAGTTTTCCATTTGAAAACCAATGCACCTACAATTACACGCAATTTTCCCTTTTAAAACCAATCAGTTTTCCAAGTTTTTCATGAAGAACTTTCTATTTTCCATTCGAAAACCCATTTTAAAATTTTGCAGTTTTCTATTTGAAAACCAATGCAATTACATGCAATTTTCCCTTTTCAAACCAATGAGTTTTCCGAGTTTTTCATGAAGATTTTTCTATTTTCCATTCGAAAACCCATTTTGAAATTTTCCAGTTTTCTATTAGAAAACCAATGAACCTACAATTACCTCCCCTGGGGTTTCCACCTTGTAGTGGTGGGGAGGCTTACGCTTAGATTTTCAGCTGAACAGCTGTAGATTTTTATTTCTTAAATCCTCAGCTGATCAGCTGAATTTTTAAGCAAACTAAGAGGAACCCAAACACGAAAAACCATTGACAGAGTACAACAAATGAACGAAAAACCAGCGGGGATATACGCTGAAACGTCGGTAGAAGTCACGGCTGCCGGCGCGGGCTTTGCCTCTCCAACAGTAGGAGGGGAGAAGTCGCCAGTGACAGACAAAAACGAACATAAGGACAATACAGGGAAAACAGCAACGACCATTACACAGGAGGAAGAGGACCTTCTTCTTCTCACTCCTTTTTCCAACCTCGGTGTCGAGGATGGAGCTAGCATCGGAACACTAGTGAGCGATGACGACACGTGTTCAGTTGCTAGCTCTACTCTCTCACGATCGTCGACCACTTCGGTTCGGAGTAGAATCTCCAACTGTAAGAAGACGATCAAACGACTTGGGAAAAGGAAATGGGAAGAATTGACAGCTAACGAACAAATTAGACTCTTCAACGCTCGTGCTTTCCTAAAGAACGAACCTCTCAAGATGGGGGGGGGGGCCATGTGCCCAAACATCAGGGGAGGTGGACTCCAAAGGAAACACTGGCGTAGGTGCGCTGATGGGACCGCCCAATCCGCCGATTGATATAACTCAATCCAAGAAAGGAGCGATCCCTTCAGATGCACCCCTGGTTAGGGAAAAGACGCCGTTGCAAAATTCGAAGCCGTCTACATCCACCAAATCTAGTACGGGGCCATGTGCAACAACGGGCTTGGAGGATGGTAAGGCGGTCTCGAAGGAGGCGAATCTGGAGGGTGCTTGTGAAAGCAGCATAAGGGGCCATGTGCCCCAATGCAGCTCTAGCATAACCCCTTCACCTTCGTCAAGCAGCGGTGTCATGGACGTCACAAAAGTTAGTACCAGGACGGTGATCGAGAAAAACGCTTCCAAAACTCTCACCGAAGATAGAATAATTCAGAGGAGAATACGTAACACCGAACGGACAATTCGACGCCTATCCAACAAAAATCCGGACTCCTTAACGGCAAGGGATAAGATAGTGCTCGAAAACGCTACACGTAACCTCAAGACGCTGACTCAGACAGCAACAAATAAAAACAAAAATATAAGGACTAAGAACCTGTTGAAGGAGAAGGAGATGGTGAGCCATGTGCCTCCCCTGGACCCTGATTCAGTGGCAAAAACGTCCAAGAGAAATCGGCACACTTTCGCCCACGAAAAGATCACCCCTGCAAAAAAGAAAAAGAACATTGCAGAAGAGACGTTAGAGGCGCGCAAATTCGCCATTGCGGATTTCGGGAACCCCTCGAGAAAACTCTCTGAAGACCAATGGCAATTATTGGAAATGAGAATCCTGGATGAGGTTAACGATGCTATCGTTAATAGTTGGCCACCACCACTCTTCGGGAACCTCAGAACCATCCATGGGTTCAAAGTTTTGACGTGCGAGGACGACCATACTCTCGCTTTCCTGCAAGACTTCGTCAAAAGGACGGTAGCTCCCTGGCCCAACGCTGATCTCCGTTTAATCGGTACGAGTGAAATCAGCGACATCGTCAAACCCAAGGCCAGAATGACTATAAAAGGTCCTGCGATACCCCGAGATCGCGTAGAAAGGTATCTTCAGTCTCTAAACACTGAACAGTTAAGCCAAAGCTGGAAAGTAATAGAGATGGGAGAAAGAACGGAGGAGGGTACAGAGGTGGTGGTGCAACTTAGCCACAAATCTATACCCCTTTTGCGGAAAATTGGTTACAAAGTACGCATTGGTATAAACCGGTGCAAACTGCGGCTTATAACCAACAAGACAACCCAAGTAAGTAAGGCAGGGCGGGTTTTTAATAAAATATGAACATGAAATTGATACAAATTAATCTTCATCATAGTAAAGCCGCCAGCTCCAATCTTGTCTACATCTTGGGAAGTAGACAAATAGACATTGCCCTGATTCAAGAACCCTGGACCTCAGGTGGCAGAATCAGAGGACTAAGAGCAGCAGACTTCATCCTATACAAAGCCACACAAGTGGCAAATAGTAATATAAGATCTTGTATTTTAGCCAGGAAGAAGTTTAATCTCTTTCTTTTAGCAAATTACAGTGATCCAGACCAGTGTGCTGTCAAACTTGAAAGGGAGGGACTCCCAACACTGATCCTGACATCGTGCTATATGCCGCATGAGGGAACAGAAGGACCTCCCGCTAACATCACAAGCCAGCTTGTGGAGAAGGCTGCCTCTGAGAGATGGGACGTGGTACTAGGTTGTGATGCTAACTCACATCATACCCAATGGGGTAGTACCGATATCAACAACAGAGGTGAGTCTCTTTTTGAATTTATACTAGACCAAAATCTACTAATAGCAAACAGGGGCAAAGAACCCACGTTTGTTACTAAAAATAGAAAAGAAGTGCTTGACGTTACCCTAACCAATAACTCAAGCACAATAGTAATAGATCAATGGAATGTTCTTAAAGAGGAATCATTCTCAGACCATAAACTGATAGGCTTCTTGATACAAAATGAAGTAGCAACTCCAAAACCCTTCAGGAATTTCAGGAAAACAAACTGGAATGTATTCTGTAGGGAAGTAGGACAGGGAATTCAAAACCCGGACTCGCTTTTAATTCAAGAACCTTCCGACATAGATCTTGCGTCAGAAAAACTCAGAGTTGTTCTGAATAACGCTTTAGAAAAAAGCTGTCCCATCAATCATATGGGAAAAGGTAGGAAAAAACCACCCTGGTGGACAACTGAATTAGGCAACTTAAGAAAAGAAACTAGAAGACTTTTCAACGTTGCAAAAAGAACTAGGAAAGAAGCTGACTGGGAACATTATAAGACCAGTCAACGTATGTTTAAGGCCGAAACACAACGAGCAAAACGTAGCTCATGGAGGGCCTTCTGCGACGAAATAGAAAACACAAATGAATCGGCAAGACTCAGGAAAATTCTGACCAAGGATTCAGTCACTCTCGGTTCTCTTAAAAAACCTACAGGCAGCTGGACTGAATCCGGTCGCGAAACACTAGAACTCCTTGTGAATACTCATTTTCCTGGCTGCGTAGCTGATATCCGCAGTCCAGAATCAGAGTCTCATGCCATGCAGAAACTCTAGTACCATCGGATATTGTAACGGAAGAAAGGATAAAATGGGTCATTCACTCCTTTTCCCCATACAAATCCCCTGGTCTAGACGGAATCTTCCCTATGATGCTTCAGAAGAGCATAAACCTTATCATCCCACACCTAGCTAGCATTTTCAATAATAGCCTTAAATGGGGGTATGTTCCCTTATCGTGGCGTGAGGCAAAGGTAGTTTTCATCCCTAAGGCTGGTAAACCTAGCCATACGGAGGCCAAAGACTTTAGACCCATTAGTCTAACATCGTTTATTTTGAAAACGTTTGAAAGGCTAATTGATATACACATCCGAAGCACCCTGAAACCGGACTGTATATCGGAATTTCAACATGCATACATTAAGGGAAAAAGCGTTGAAACGGCATTGCACAGTGTTGTCAGCGTCATAGAAAAATCACTGAATGACAAAGAATACACCCTTGCAACGTTCTTGGATATTGAGGGAGCCTTCAATAACGTGAAGAACGAAACAGTGAAGCAAGCCTTGGACGACCACAAAGTCGAAAAGGCAATAACGCAGTGGATAATGTGTATGCTCAGAAAGAGACAGATTAACTCTGAACTAGCGGAGGAAAGGGTGAGCGTAACCACATCCAGGGGCACCCCTCAGGGTGGAGTTCTCTCACCGCTACTCTGGGTTCTTGTCATGAACGGCATACTCTCTAAATTGAAATCAAGTGGATTAAGGATAGTAGCCTACGCTGATGATCTTGCATTACTAGCGACTGGCAGGTTCCTACCCACTATCAGTGAACAAACAGAATACGCCCTCTCGTTGGTAAGCAAATGGACAAAGAACTGTGGGCTGACGGTCAATCCAGCTAAAACAGAACTAGTGCTATTTACTAACAAACGTAAAATACCTGATTTTAAAATGCCTTCAATTGAAGGCTGCCCTCTTAAGATCTCCGATCACGCAAAGTATCTCGGTGTGATCCTGGATAAAAAACTAAACTGGGCCTTGAACACCAAAGATAGATTCAAAAAGGCATCGACAGCCTTTTACTCCTGCAATAGAATTTTCGGGAAAACCTGGGGACCAAACCCAAAAATTATCAGGTGGATGTATTCGGCAATAATTAGACCAATACTAACCTACGGTAATTTGGTATGGTGGAAAGCTTTGGTGGGGGCAATGAGATCCACTCCAACTGCGGGATTGGAAGTTATACTCGATCTTATCCCCTTAGACCTCTTTGTTCAAGAATCTGCGGCCAAAAGTGCCCTGAGACTTAGTCAAACTAAAATCTGGAAAAATTATTCCATAGGACATGCCCAGATCCTCGATAAAGTTATGGGTCATAGTACCACAACGGACTATAAAACACCCGAGCTTGTTTTTCACAAACCATTCCAGACTGCCTTCCCAAGCAGAGAGGAATGGATAGATAATATACCGTACTCCAGTGAGTCGTCCATAGCTATCTTTACTGATGGCTCTAAATTGGACACTGGTGTAGGAGCAGGCTTCTATTCCGAATCTCTCAAGTTAGCCGCCTCGCTTAGGCTTCCAGACTACAGTAGCGTCTTCCAAGCGGAGGTCCTGGCAGTGACAACAGCTGCTAAAAAGGTATCAATGATGGCGATACCACGAGCTGATATCACCTTTTACATTGATAGCCAAGCGGCAATAAAAGCGATTACTGCAACTGAGGTAAAATCAAAGCTTGTTTCATGCTGCCGCGAAGAGCTTAGGGTTCTTGGCGCACAGCACAACATTAGACTCTGCTGGGTCCCGGGCCACAGCGATATACTAGGCAATGAGAAAGCCGATGAATTAGCAAGATTAGGGTCAATGCTTGACGTAAGCCAAGCTCAGCTAGTTAGCACCCCTACCTGTTATTTAAAACAGGAAATCTCAAAAAGAATAACTATTGAGGCCGATGAAAGGTGGAACCTTCTTGACACCTGCGGCACAACAAGAAAGATCTGGCCCTGTTTTAACAAACAAAGAACGGAAAAAATTATGCAACTACACAAGAGTTCACTTCGATCTCTTGTAAGCATAATCACTGGACATAATCTGTTAGGTTATCATATGAAGAAGATGAGAATCAATTCAGATGATCTATGCAGAGGATGCGGAGACGAGGAGGTGCATGAAGATACTTCGCACTTTCTGTGTCACTGTCCCGCACTTTCCCATCAAAGGAAGAAAATGCTTGGCAACTTTTTCTTTGAGGATTTAGAGGAACTCTCTAGTACTCCAGGTACTAGCATCCTGAACTTCGTCAAGGCCTCTAAATGGCTTGACTAACTGAATACATAGGTTTTTCTTATTAGCTTGAGTAGCAATACTCGCGGGTATCACAATGGATCTGTATTGATCTAGGTGTGACGGTGGTGACATCAACTGTCAGCCCCTAAACCTAACCTAACCTAACCTACAATTACATGCAATATTCCCTTTTCAAACCAATGAGTTTTCCGAGTTTTTAATCAAGAACGGTCTATTTTCCATTCGAAAACCCATTTTGAAATTTTCCAGTTTTTCATTTGACAACCAATGGACCTACAATTTCATGCAATTTTCCCTTCCAATGAGTTTTTCGATTTTTTCATCAAGAACTTTCTGTTTGGCATTCGACAACCCATTTTGAAATTTTCCAGTTTTCCATTTGAAAACCAATGCAATTACATGCATTTTCCCTTTTAAAACCAATGAGTTTTCCGAGTTTTTCATGAAGAGCTTTCTATTTTCCATTCGAAAACCCATTTTGAAATTTTCCAGTTTTCTATTTGAAAACCAATGCACCTACAATTACATTCAATTTTCCCTTTTCAAACCAATGAGTTTTCGGAGTTTTTCATCAAGAACATTCTGTTTTCCACTCGAAAACCCATTTTGAAATTTTCTGAAAACCAATGAGTTTTCCGAGTTTTTCATCAAGAACGGTCTATTTTCCATTCGAAAACCCATTTTGAAATTTTCCAGTTTTCTATTTGAAAACCAATGCACCTACAATTACATGCAATTTTCCCTTTTAAAACAAATGAGTTTTCCGAGTTTTTCATCAAGAACGGTCTATTTTCCATTCGAAAACCCATTTTGAAATTTTCCAGTTTTCCATTTGAAAACCAATGCACCTACAATTACATGCAATTTTCCCTTTTAAAACCAATCAGTTTTTCAAGTTTTTCATGAAGAACTTTCTATTTTACATTCGAACACCCATTTTAAAATTTTGCAGTTTTCTATTTGAAAACCAATGCAATTACATGCAATTTTCCCTTTTCAAACCAATGAGTTTTCGGAGTTTTTCATCAAGAACTTTCTGTTTTCCGCTCGAAAACCCATTTTGAAATTTTCTGAAAACCAATGAGTTTTCCGAGTTTTTCATCAAGAACGGTCTATTTTCCATTCGAAAACCCATTTTGAAATTTTCCAGTTTTCTATTTGAAAACCAATGCACCTACAAATACATGCAAATTTCCCTTTTCAAACCAATGAGTTTTCCGAGTTTTTAATCAAGAACGGTCTATTTTCCATTCGAAAACCCATTTTAAAATTTTCCAGTTTTTCATTTGAAAACCAATGGACCTACAATTTCATGCAATTTTCCCTTCCAATGAGTTTTTCGAGTTTTTCATCAAGAACTTCTGTTTTCCATTCGACAACCCATTTTGAAATTTTCCAGTTTTCCATTTGAAAACCAATGCAATTACATGCATTTTCCCTTTTAAAACCAATGAGTTTTCCGAGTTTTTCATGAAGAGCTTTCTATTTTCCATTCGTTAACCCATTTGAAATTTTCCAGTTTTCTATTTGAAAACCAATGCACCTACAATTACATTCAATTTTCCCTTTTCAAACCAATGAGTTTACGGAGTTTTTCATCAAGAACTTTCTGTTTTACACTCGAAAACCCATTTTGAAATTTTCTGAAAACCAATGCACCTACAATTAAGTACATGTAATTTTCCCTTTTAAAACCAATGAGTGTTCCGAGTTTTTCATGAAGAAATTTCTATTTTCCATTCGAAAACCCATTTTGAAATTTTCCAGTTTTCTATTTGAAAAATAATGCACCTACAAATACATGCAATTTTCCCTTTTCAAACCAATAAGTTTTCCGAGTTTTTCATCAAGAACGGTCTATTTTCCATTCGAAAACCCATTTTGAAATTTTCCAGTTTTCCATTTGAAAACCAATGCACCTACAATTACACGCAATTTTCCCTTTTAAAACCAATCAGTTTTCCAAGTTTTTCATGAAGAACTTTCTATTTTCCATTCGAAAACCCATTTTAAAATTTTGCAGTTTTCTATTTGAAAACCAATGCAATTACATGCAATTTTCCCTTTTCAAACCAATAAGTTTTCGGAGTTTTTCATCAAGAACTTTCTGTTTTCCGCTCGAAAACCCATTTTGAAATTTTCTGAAAACCAATGAGTTTTCCGAGTTTTTCATCAAGAACGGTCTATTTTCCATTCGAAAACCCATTTTGAAATTTTCCAGTTTTCTATTAAAACCAATGCACCTACACAATTACATTCAATTTTCCCTTTTCAAACCAATCAGTTTTCCGAGTTTTTCATCAAGAACGGTCTATTTTCCATTCGAAAACCCATTTTGAAATTTACCAGTTTTTCATTTGAAAACCAATGGACCTACAATTACATGCAATTTTCCTTTCCAATGAGTTTTTCGAGTTTTTCATGAAGAACTTTCTATTTTCTATTCGAAAACCCATTATGAAATTTTCCAGTTTTCCATTTGAAAACCAATGCACCTACAATTACATGCAATTTTCCCTTTGGAAACTAATAAGTTTTCCGAGTTTTTCATCAAGAACTTTCTGTTTTCCATTCGACAACCAATTTTGAAATTTTCCAGTTTTACATTTGAAATCCAATGCACCTACAACTAAATGCAATTTTCCGTTTGAAAACCAATATTAATAATGCGAAATTTTCATGTACAGAGATTGTAAACAAAAATCCATCCTTTTTTTGAATATCGGTTTTAAAATTTTCTTTTGTACAGAAAGTGGTGCCCAAGAACTCACGTGTAAACATTGTTTTGGTCCAAAAGCTTAAGTAGGAGTTCAGCCTTAAAAGAGTGAATGAAATGAAATGAAATGAAATGAAATGAAATGAAATGAAATGAAATGAAAAATAGAGAGACGTTTCAAAAAATTGATGTCGGCTGTCAGTTTTTTGAATTTGTAAACAAAATTTTCGAGTAAGTACCTACATACATTAAAATCAATGGTTTTTCCTATTAATAATTATTTCTTTTACTTTCAGAATATCCTACTGCACATTCAGTGCATCGAAGAAGAATTCCGCTACATTTATAAGGTAAGACTTTTGTTTGTTGAATTTGTAAACAAAATTTTCGAGTAAGTACCTACATTAAAATCAATGGTTTTTCCTATTAATAATTATTTCTTTTACTTTCAGAATATCCTACTGCACATTCAGTGCATCGAAGAAGAATTCCGCTACATTTATAAGGTAAGACTTTTGTTTGTTTGTTAGTTTATCGACTACAAACATACAACCGACAAACAAACAAAAGTCTTACTTTATATATTAGTATAGATATAGATTTCTTGATTTTATAAACGTTTCCTTTGCCATTTTCTGAAAATTACATATTTTTTTCGTTTTCCAAATAAAACACTTATTAAATTTTAAATAATTATACATACGTTTTAAGGCTAGGTTTCCCATTGAAAATTTCGTTGGTCTTTTGCGTAAAACTGTGTAGCTCCCAAAATATTCCGAATATTTAAATGAAATTAACGAGTTCATATTATACATTTAATAAGCTAAGAAGTTATTTAGCTAAAAAAAATATTAAAAATATATTTCATCCCAAAAGGGTCATTCTTCATGCATAACGAAAAATTATGAGATTTTTGGGGACATTTGCGGTGGAAAAGTTTTGTTGCCTTAAAAATTCATTTTTTATTCTTTTTATATTTTTTATCTATTCTTTAAATGTCTCATGACTTAGTAACGTGGCCTGTTTTTTAATATCTTGTCCAGTTTTATCAAAAAAAAAATAACAAAATCACGAAAAATGGGGAAAATATAGCAAAAGTAGATGTGACTTATTTGGAATAATTTCTAAAGTAGAAAAGATAAAAAATTGAATTTTTTTTTTATTTTGTCGAAATATACATATTATCACAATAATTTTTAAATTTTTTTATAAATTATTTTACTAAATTTTTTTGAAGTGCAAAGTAAAAAAATGCATGTTTTTCTTAGAATATTCTGCGGCGAACAAGATTCCAGCCCAATTTAGTTTGACTCAACAACAAAAATATTTTTTTATGAAAATTGAATGTCTCTTCGACTCAGTAACGTTTTTAGAAAAAAAAAATTAAACCTATTTAAAAATGCATTTAAAAAAGTAAATATTTGTGTATCATAATTATGAGGAGAATGCAGCAAACAATATTTTCAAATATTATTTTTTATTTTTTTTCATATTTTTTTTATATAAATCAGAAACTAAAATAATTTTACGATAACCCGTTTATTTTATATTAATATTCGAAAATGGGTAATTTTTTTAGATTTTTACAAGAAAAATCGCGTTTGCTCACACACACTAAGATACTCAGTTCAAACGAATTGAACTAGGTGGCGTTGTTTTATATTTCATTCTCTTCTTCTTGGTTTTTTTTTTCATAGGATAGAGAAAAAATTCTTCACACCAAACTTTTTCATAGAATTCGTTTGAGAGTGAAAATTCATTTTTTCTATTTTTCTGGAATGTTTGTGATATGCAGACATATAGATAGGCAATTGTGATCACTTACTATGTAATTTGTAGGTATTCGATGAAAAAATTGTTTTGAACACCTAGACGTACATACATTTGTCATATTTGCATTCATTCATTTCGAATACATATGTATTCGCATTTTTTGGAAATGAGTCAAGTGCAAGGGCTTTAGAAGTAAAATACCTACCTGTTACACAATGAGGAAACGATCTTTTTTTTCGTGGTGGTGCGTGCCATTTCTTAGGATTTTGTAAAGGGTTTTGTTTCTTTTTTGTTTTTTGTTTTGCTTCTGTTTTTTTGTTGCAATGACATTTTTTTCCTCTCGTTTCTCTATACTGGTGGGATCGTAATATCCTTTTAGAAGAAGAACAAACCTGTTACGCAATGAGGAAACGATTTTTTTTCGTGGTGGTACATATGTGCTATTTCTTAGGATTATGTAAAGAGTTTTGTTTCCTTTTTGTTTTTTGTTTTTTGCCGATGATTTGAATTATGGTTCTTTCTTTGAGATCTTTGTTTTAGAATTGTAAAGTTCAATCTAATGTCTAATCTTGACCTAATCTTGTTTTGTTTTTGTATAACAAAAGATTGATTTTATTTTGCTTTAGTACATAAAGGTAAAAGTACAAAAAAAATAACTTTTGATTTTGGAATAAGTTTTCTTCATAATATTATTACTTTCGTAGGTAGGTTTTGAAAAATAAATTTTATTATATTATATTACCTATATTCCTTGAAACCTTGAAGAAATAAACGCCAATGCATTTGGGAATAATAAAAAAATATTATAGTTTGAGAAATTTTTTGTCTATTAAAAAAAAAAACAACCAAATAATCTCCCAACCGTGACCAAAATCGGCTAAAGAACAAACGTAGTTGAAGACAATCGGGTAACTACTTTTGCCGAAATACCCAAGGAAAGACAGAATTGAGGCAGTCACTTTTTTGATTTTTCTATCATCGTAAAATGTTTGATCAAAATGTCGTCTTGAACTTTTTTAATTTTTCATAGCTTGTCAAAAAGTACCTACGTCTCTTTATAGATAAATATAAAGATGAATAAAAATAAAAATCGTTCGTCAGGGACCCAAAAAAAGAAACAATTCGAACACAAATGTCATCAAACCTCAAAACCATCATAATCCCAAATTACAAAATTTGCGAAGAAAAAAGAAAAACAAGAATTCATGAATGCTACTCCTACTCTAAGTGCACATAACATAATACGTACATAATAGAATGTAGATGCATTTTTGTGTATGTCTACACCACAGTTTACAATTCCACATAGTAAATAGATACATGCGAGAATACCTCTTTTTTAATCCCTATATTTTGTGGACCTTCGTAAGCGAATCTGAATTCTGAGTGAGAAGAGAAAAAAACAAAAACTAGAAAACTATAAACTTCAATACAAGTGGCTAGACGGTGGTGAGACGGAAATAAAAAAAAAGAAAGGGAAATATTCACTAACACTCGTGCATGCTTTTACACGAGCTCGGAGTTCAAGAAAAAAGGAAACCCAGTCTTAATTAGGTATAAATTAAATAATTCATTACATTAAAAACTTAAATATACTTGTAAAGTTAAAAAATTCTATAAATTCTATTTCTTTCAATTTTTCCTTGAAATCAGGACGCTTTAAAGATTTTTTTTTTTTGCTTGATCCAAGACGGCAGATGACATTGATGGACTGTTATTATTATTATTATTTCGGTGTCCTTAACCTGAGCCTCGTCGGAATATAAATCTTCCTTTTTTTAGGTAGGCCTAGGACATACGTCCTCGACCCGTCGATGTCTTTCTATTGTTATCTACAATGATGTATCTATGTATAATCTTCATATTCTTTAATTCTGTGTCCAGAAAATTAGCGTCGAAAAATACAACTTTCATCAAGGGGGCCCTATTCTTGAATCAAAAAATAAAATATCGCATACATTATCGTATGCGAGATCATAAACAGTATTCTTGAACGCTTTTCGAACGCTGTCAAATGTCTCGTATACGAAAAATATCGAATGCTTCATCTCGAGTGGTCAGACCCACTTGAGATGGAATTTCGTATACGAAAATTGTGCGATAATGTTGAATTTGAAAAGTTTGGCCTAGTTTGTGGCTGAATTTGTTAACAAAATTTTATCGAGGAATTCAAAATATTTAAATATTGTTGGTAAAGAAATTATTTTTTCGTATTTGTTTTTTTTATTTAAATTTCAAAGTCGATTGCTTCATTCATTCATTTTGTTTTATTTAAGTAGTAATACACATTATTTTTTACATTTGGTAAGAACATGATAATTTTAGAGATTTAGGATAAACTTTTTCCCTTTCAACTATAATATAATCTATAATGTGCAATGAATTTTAATGTTATTTATTCAAGGGAAAGCTACAAATAAAAACCCTTATTTAAAATTAAATCTTATGTCGATTTCCATTGAACCACATGAAATGGACGGCCCGTAGCTACTAAAAATCAATATTTTTTTGGTTTCAATGGAAAGGAAAAAAGTAGCAATATCTTTGTAAACCTAAGTGTATTAGTGCCTCAGCTGTTAACATAAACAAACAAGAGAAACAATTATTCATTCTTCGTCCTATAATGTTGTACAATATTTTCAAAATTTTAAATTGAATGCCTTTCGTTCTTAGATAGCAATGCATTATTTGCTTCAACAATCGTCGAATTAATCTCATGATCCAATTGAAAATATTCAGCATATCTTCGTCCTCAGATGAAGAATGCTTTTAATGATATTCATGTTATATGTACCTACCTATCCTTGAGAACACAACGATAAACCTTATCTGCCGTATTTATTAGATTTTCTTAAAATGGTTCTCAAAGGTTGTTTAGTTAAGCTTGCTTAAATATTTAAATTGCCTTTAAATAACGTTACTAAAATTCTTATTTATAAGTGAATATCGACAGTTAATTAGTTAAGCGACGTCTTTGCCAAAAAAGTAATAGAAACGACGAATCTATTACAGGAAACTTTCAATTTTAATTTGTCGAAAGTCAAATTGAACGTCACAAAAATAATAAATAAAAAAAATAAAAAAAAAATATTAAAAATAAGCGACACGTAGATATTTTCTTCCGTGGAGTCCAGGGTTCGGACTTGAGAGATTGCAAATCGCAGTAAAATGAACTCAAAATCGCAGTAGATTCAATATTTTCGCAGTAGAATTGACTTTTATAGAAAAAGAAGTTTTGTTTTAGTTTTAATTTTTTTTTTCTGTATTAACATAACAAAACTATAATAAATAAAGTCTATATTCTTTGGTTTAATATCAAAACAATACTAAAAAAAAAAAAAAAACAAGTATTATCACATTTATGTAATAATAACAAAATTATACGATTGAAAATGTTTAGATTCAGCTTATATCAATTCAAACTTTCCATTAATAAATTCGTATTTTTTTTATAAATTTAATCAAATCAAGCGGCGCGGCGGTATAAAAACATCATGGCGATTTTTAATTAAAGAATGCGCAAACATAAGATTTTCGACAGTTTGAACACTGAGCCTGTTTCGAAATTTTTTTTTAATTAAATTCATCATTGAGAATTGCCTTTTCGCTGCTGCTGTGCTATGAGGTAAAATAGTAAGCGAAAGCATGTATTCGGAAAGATTTTGAAAGAGAAATTCTTCAGCGACATTTTTCTGACCTTTTAAAGAAAACCAAAATTTAACAATGTCCTCTTGATTCAATGATAAAAATGATCTCCATTTATCATTAATTACTTCAACATGTGTTTTATTGAATGGAAAAGCTTCAGCCAATTTAAGAACTGAAGTAAGGCTACCTTCTTGAATTTTTTTTTGGATTAAGGTATTCAAGCAAAATAATGTTATTATCTTCGAATGAAAATCTGGCTTGAATCTGCTTGCAAATTGTTACATAATATTTTATAATATTTTTTTTTTTTAAAAGGTTCGCTTCTGATAGAGATTGCTCATGTTTTTCAAATTTCAATCCACAAAAAACCCTTAAAGCTGGAACAAAAATGTCTTCATTTTCAAAATCAATTTCGATACTAACGAACTCTTTCTTTATGAAATTACTAGCTGACCCTGCAGACTTCGTACTGCCTCAATCGATAATCGATAACCCTCTTCCTCTATCGTTTGCATTGTTTTTTTGTTCATTCGTATGTATGGATCCGTCTTTAAACAAATAAGCGATATCAAAAAAACAAAACAAAATGGTAAGTATACGCCCCGTTGCCTGCGGTGCACGGATTTGTAAAACGCGAATCATTTCGGTTTCACTTCGCCCCTAATGTTGCTGTTGTGTAAACATTTCGAGTTGCGTATAAAACACATTGACCATGATATTGAATGAAAAAAGGATTTTTTATGATTGCTCTGAGAGTTACCGTTATGGAGCAATACAGCAAAATAATTTTTTTACATTAAAAATATCAGTGTTTCAAAAAAAAAATTACTAAAATCACGAATTCTCTATTTTCCCATTGTTTAAAATCCATTCAAAATTTGACTTGGGATTTTCTTGCTCTTCTGGAGTTTTCCATTTTACCACTCATTTTACACTAATGCATTTCATATGAAAGAGTGTTTTTGAGATTTTTGTTTAGCCAATTTTTTGTTTTTGCATTTCAAAATTTCCATTTTTCCAATTTTTTGTTTACTTTTTCTTGCTTTCCAGTTCCTCATCACAAATTTTCCAGTTTACCTTTGTAAACCAATGAGTTTTCCGAGTTCCTTTCGAAAACCCATTTTGAAATTTTTCAGTTTTCATTTGAAATTTTCCAGTTTTCCATTTGAAAACCAATGCATCTTCAATTACATGCAATTTTCCATTTGAAAACCAATGAGTTTTCCGAGTTTCATTCGAAAACCCATTTTGAAATCTTCCAGTTTTCCATTTGAAATTTTCCAGTTTTCCATTTGAAAATCAATGCATCCACAATTTCATGCAATTTTCCATTTGAAAACCAATGAGTTTTCCGAGTTTTTCATCAAGAACTTTCTATTTTTCCATTCGAAAACCCATTTTGAACCAAAAAATTCCAAGCAAAAAATATCTAATTTCCGACCTTTGTTTGGTTTTTCCAGTTTTCCCACTCTTCCATGAGGTTTTTCCAATTTTTTTTTTTCACAGAAATCATCACTGAATGTAACAGTATGAACCATGAAAATTTCACAAATATCTGTTGTGCCATTTCGGAGTCTATAAGAGACATACAAACAAACAAACAAACACACTTCCAGTTTTATATACATAGAAGAAGAAGAAGAAAGAAGATATATATAGAGATTAAGCAATTCTAAAAAGTGTTGCTTTATAATTGGATAAAGAAGATGAATCATAGTTTTTTCAGATTGGAATATTTTATTCATGTTCATTTGTATCTATCTTGAAAAGTTTTAAAATCATCAAATTAAAATCAGCAAGTCGCTTTCAGCTTCGCCAGAAAAAATTAAAAATTGTTTTTATTAATAATTCAGGAAGTTGTTTAGCTGCTGCTTTTGCGCAGAGGTTCAGAGAGTGGCAAGTGCATCCCAAATAGAAAAGATTTGGATTCAAATCTTTCGAGTTGTTGCCTTACTCCATTTAAAGAACCATTCATGACAGAGGCATTATCAGTTCCTAAACAAAATTTTCAAAAATCGCAGTAGATTGCAAGAAAAACGCAGTGACGCAGTAGATTTGAAAATTTGCGAAAAAGTGCAGTAGATCTACTGCGATTGCAGTGAAGTCCGAACGCTGCCGTGGACCTGTTAAAGAAATGAGTGTCGAAGACGAAGGGAATAACGATGACGGACGGCGAGGATGACGCCGAAAAAGAAAATAACACCGCGCACCGCTTTAGCTGAACTGAAAAACGCCGCTAACGCAATAAATGCTGTGGAAAATTTGGGTAAAATAAAACAGAAACCATCAAATACCACCTCAAGAAACTGCAACAAGATCTGGAGACTGCCAACATGTCGTTTAAGAGTGTTTAATTTAAAATTATATTTTGAAATATATTTCCTAAAAATAGCAAATGATTTTTCTTAAAGAAAAACTTATTAAGCGTGTTTTTGTTAAGACTGGGATCTTCGTTTCTGGAATCATTACTATAGAATGATTATAAATGTCATGAGTCGAGCGAGGTCGTTACAATCATGTTGGCGGCTTTATGGACTACATCCATACCATCGTGCCCGGTTAAATATCGTTGTGATTGTAACCAAAATGTGGTGGTCTTTTCTTCCCTCGTGGAGTCTTTCATTCTTATTCCTCTCATATCTATATAAAAAAACACTAAAATAACCAACGAAAAAAAGACAATTTTTCAATATCATACAAATGTCAACATTTAAGCAACATTTAATCCACCTTTAAACAACAAATTTGGCGTTTAAGTTAAGCGAGCTTTAATCAACGATGCTTAAATCTTCAAATAGATTATAAATATGGATTTTCTACTTAAATCATATTTAAAGGTTGCTTAAAGTTAAACAACCTTTAACATTTGATTATAAATATGGCTGTATATGTTTTCATTATTATTCTTTATTTTCATTATAATTATTTATAATATTCACTTTTCTATTATTTATTGTAATTATAACAACAAAATGCACTCCCTTCTATTTCCTTTTTCAACACACAATTATTCCATTTGCAAAAACTGTCAAGTTTTTAGTATGTGTTAAAATCAGTGTGTGTAGAATCAATTCGTCGGAAAAAAACATCAATACTTTTCCCATTGGAAAACGTTTAAGAAAAAAATATTGCCGGCCCGTCGACGGCACATCAATGTTTTGGTTCAATTTAATCAGTTCGTTATCAATTTTAATTCAATTTGCTTAATTGTGTTTAAAGCAGTGCATCTTTTTGTGAAACCATTCGCAAAGAATATATTATTAATAAATGTAGTTATTAAAAGACGGTTATTGATGAATATGAGACTTATTCCTTTGTTTACCTACTAATTTATTTTTGTGTTTACTTATGGCTTTGAATATTGAGTTGACACCAAAGCATTCATCGTTCATCATTGTTTGATGTCTAAAAAGTTCATCTATGTGGTTAAAAGTAGAAAAACTATCACAACAGATGATAGAGAAGTCAAAAAAAGTGGGTCCGGCGATTCCGTCTGTCTGTCTGTCTGTGAACGCACCTATACAGCAGTAACCACTGATCCGGTTAACTTCAAACTTAAAAATTTAGAGGTTTGAGCGAATTCACATGGAACGTTTCTTTATTATTTTTTTAAGATCAAAAAGTTTCAATTTTCTCAAAAACGATACCTTCCATAAAACCGTGTATTTTTTCTCTGAAAGTACGTACATATATCTTTGACGTTGGGTAGTAAGGGCTTAAGTCAGAAAATGTAATTTTTCATAAAACGAAAATGAAAGTTTAAAAATAATTTGTAAATCAGGGTTAAATATATATTAACAAAAAAGTATGACAAATATACTTTGAAATAAAGATCTGCATAATAGTAAATACATTTTTCCAAATTTATAAGTATTTTAGGTTTTTTCGATGACTTAAGTCCTTTGGACCATCTCATTTGGTACTATTTGTTGAATTTGTGTTTCCTCAAAAGACTTATGTTAGAAAATGAAACATTGCCATCAATTTTTGAAATAGGATGTTGTTTAACTAATAAAAACTCTACAAAATAAAACTTAATAACAAAAAAATTAATGTTTTAAGGGCAAAGGACAAAATAAAAAGTGATTTATTAGTGTACAAAAAAAAATAACAAAAAAAATTTATTTTTATAAAATAATTTTGTTTAAGTTGTTTCTGCTTCGTTTTCTTCATCTACCATATCGGAGTAATCATTTGTTGCGGAGGATGAAGTTGGTAGATTCTCATAAAAGCCGTGAAAGACAGGTGGCACCAGACTTAACAGAGATAAGTCGGATATTGGGACTAAAGTCTTGTGTTTCGCTTGAAGAGGATAGTTTGTGACGTTTTTTCTTATTTCCCCTTCTAATAAAGTAAAAAAGTTTTTAAATTCGTCAAATGGCTTAAATTGTATTTATATTTCAATAAGCTATTTTCCTGGTATTGGAGACATAGCGCGCTCTGCCAAGAAAACTGTTCATTCTGTGTGTTTTTCTTTCGGCATACAAAA
This sequence comes from Sphaerophoria taeniata, assembly GCA_943590905.1. NCBI lineage: Eukaryota > Metazoa > Arthropoda > Insecta > Diptera > Syrphidae > Sphaerophoria > Sphaerophoria taeniata. The sequence goes on along the minus strand of OX016541.1, from coordinate 112,664,176 downwards.
AGGGTCTTTAACAATGCGGCAAAATCAAAAAATTCCTCCTGCTGCATTTCATGAACCTGGAATTTCTTCTTAAGGCCCATGGTACGTACAAGCTGGTACCAATCGTGGGGGTGATAAACATGTGTTTTTTTTTCTTCTGTTTTTCTATCATGGAATGGTTCACGTCCATTTCATGTGAGTATGACCCGGTACAAGAAACTTGTGGTTAATCGTTAAATGCGGATAATGGTATTGACATACATAAAAACACAAAAATGTACTTTTTAGCAGGTATATCAATCAATATTCCTAGAAAAGTGGCATACGTGACCACCTCAAATAATATCAGAAAGGGTTAATATTAAAAAAAAAAAAACAAGGCTACCTATCGTTAGGTGCCTATAATTCCAGAGAAGCAAAGGGTTAACCCTCTGCGACTGACGTGACTTTTTTGTTGCAATTCCACTGACGTGGTAGTCCACCAGACACCATTTGGACAGCTTGTATCTCAAAAACTTGTCTCATATTGATATCCTTAACAATTCTATTTTACAGCTCAGACTATCCATAACTATATTTAATTACTCATATATCTACACTAATATATAAAGCTGAAGAGTTTGTTTGTTTGAACGCGGTAATCTCAGGAACTACTGGTTCGAATGGTATAATTCTTTTTGTGTTGGATGGTGCCTTAATCGACTAAGACTTTAGGCTACTTAACATTAAGCTGTGACCAATAGCAGCGAAGAATCTGTTTAAAATGGGGGAAAAAACGGCAAAAAATATACATTTTTCTGCGTTTTAACGCACTTATCTCAGGAAGTACTGGTTCGAATGGTATAATTCTTTTTGTGTTGGATGGTCCATTAATTGAGGAAGACTTGAGGCTATTTAACATTAAGCTGTGCCCAATAGCAGCGAAGAATCTGTGGAAAATATGGAAAAAACGGCAAAAAATATACATTTTTCTGCGTTTTAACGCGCTTATCTCAAGAACTGCTTTATGAAATTGAACAATTTTTTAAATGTTGAATGGTCCATTTATCAAGGAAGGCTTGAAGCTATATAAAATTTAGCTGCGACCAATAGGAGCGAAGAATTTGTGTAAAATGTGGAAAAAAACGGCAAACAATACAACTTAATACAATATAAACCTGAAGAGTTTGTTCGTTTGAACGCGGTAATCTCAGGAACCACAATTTCGAATTGTAAAATTCTTTTTGTGTTGGATAGTCCATTAATCGATGAAGGCTTTAAAATAAAATAAATAAATAGAGTGGCGCGACAGCTCTTGAAGAGCCAACGCCTAAGTGGCTTACTCTAATCAACAATTCTCTGAGTGCGTGTGAAGAATTGAGGGGACCTACAATTTAACGCCGATTCCGAACGGAAAAGTTGAGAAGCATTTTTTCATTACAGATTGATACTCTTGGAAGATTTGTCAGGTCTTCGCAAGAGGCAGTACCCGTGAAAGATGAAATAAAAACTTGGCCTGAGTAGGACTCGAACCAACGACGTTCTGCTTAGCAGCCAACGCACTTACCAACTAAGCTACGGGCAACTGCTTTAGGCTTTATTCTACTTAAAATTAAGCTGCGACCAATAGCAGCGAAGAATCTGTGGAAATGTGAGAACTGAGATTTTTTTCTGAGATCTCTGAGATGAAATTATTTTGGATTCGATTTCTCACTCAGCTATTTGACGTGGCTGACATATGTGCAGCAACAATTAGTAAGGTAACCATGAAATCTCAATGATAACTGAGAATTATGTTCCACCAAATGATTTTGCCTCAGTCAAGGTGACATTGAGATCTCAGTGAGATATTGTTAGGTGGAACTGGCCTAATAACTGCTCAAATTAGAATTTTGAGAGTTCAATTGATTTGTGAATGTGATTGATTGCACTATTTGTGCAGATTATTGTGTTTAAACCATATCATTTTATGTACTTCTTAACTAAAAAATGTGCTCAGTTTAAAGAAAAAAAAAATTACTTAACGAAAAAAACGATGCAGAAGTAAGAGAGATATTAGAATTAAGGAGAGTTCACCCAAGGGAATGCTTTAAGTATGAACAACTGAAGGGAATCATAAAAAATGCTCAAATTTTTCAAGTTCAAGAGAATTACAACTTAGGGAGAGTTGACTGCAATGCAATTTTACAATAACTTCCGAACAAAATTCCCACGCGCGCATGATGCACAAGTCGAGATGATACTCTGGCCGGTGGACGAGGGAGAGGCGGACGAAGTCGCGGGCAACTGCTAGTGTTAAATACAAATACATTATGTAAGGCTTAACAAGTTTTATTGACACAGCATAAATAGGTCTTCAAAAACTAACGATTAGAAAAAATAAATAAAAAATCCACATAAATATTTTCTTCATTAAAATTATTAATTTATCAAAATTAAAAGTTACGGTACTTAAAAATGAAAAAAAGAGATCAATTCATCGGTTTAAAAAAAAAAAATTATATTGAAAAGAAAAATAATAAACTTTTTTGGCAGTCTTCACAGTTTAACCTTGAGCATTGCAGAAAGACTGCTTTCAAGCAAGCACAGCAACAATATACAGTGTTCCTTTTAGTTTTATGAGGACTCTTTGTTGTTATTTGAGTGAGCCATCTAAAAACAAACAACAACCTAACCTCAACCAAACAATTTTACTGACGTGTGGTCTAGGAGACACTACGACCATTGAGACTATGAAAATGAAACAATAACACTGAGGTGGTGGTCTCACAGACACATACCTTAATCCTGACGTGGTGGTCTCGTAGACACTTTCCTTCACAAAACAAATGATGCGCATGCCACGACAGCTCACAATATATACTAACACGTGCTTTACCATGCAACAGGAAGGTACTGAGAACGCACAGGTCAAATTTAAAAAAATAACGGCAAAATACCAGATTTTATGTTTGGTGGTGTCTGTCAGACTACCACGTCAGTCGCAGAGGGTTAATTAAAAATGTCTTTCCAGTACCGCCGCACAGTTGTCCAAAAAGGGAAAAGTCGTGGCAAAAATACAAAATCTGATGTTATATTTTTATTGTTTTGTTTTTTATTTCTAAGAGCCGATTTTTCAATCGTCAGATAAACAAGCAAATAGTGTTTATTCGACAAATAGCAATATATTGGATTTTTCAATCGTCAGATAGACTTTATCTGACAAATAACGCTCTTAAATGTGGAATAAAATTATCTGCCTCTTTGAGGGCCGAATAAACGTTTATTCCATAGATACGTCAAGTTGTATTGATATTCAGATTGAACATACATGATTGCTAGTTGTTCTCAATCACTGTAATGGGGTTATCACAAAATTAAAACAAAACAAACAAACAAATGAACTGTCATATCGTAATTATTCACATACACGAAGTAAAGGAAAAATAAAATTAGCGGTATCTGGGTCGTAAAACGTAAGTCAGTCTGCTTTTGTTCTGAGTTTGAGGCTGATTCTGATGATTTTATTAACTAGTATGGAATTTTTCGAAACCATTGATGGCTTGGCTATTGAAGAAGAGGCTATTTTCTTCTGCTTGTCAACTAGACTGACAAGCAATTGCACTTCTGCATTTTGGAAATTAGCAGCGCGTTCTCTTTTTTTAAACTCCATGGCACGAAATCAAAACAAAATCACACACAATTGAAAACAAACACGAAATTCAAATCACCAAATAATTATTTATTTTAACTGTCACTTGTAACGATGTCAAAATATTTGCTGTCTTCTTTTAACAAACACAACAACGTATGCTTATTTCTCGATCTGACAATATAAGAGTGAAGGAAGCAAATAAAAACAACAGATAGTTATCAGCTTACTATCTGCCTATTGAAAAATTCAATCTTATTTATTCGACCGATGAATACTCAGATAAGTTTATTTGCCAGTTTGTTATTTTTATTTTTGTTCGATGATTGAAAAATCGGCTCTAAGAGAAATATAGACAGAGCTTCAAAAACAGCAAACAAAATAATTTTTTGATCACTAGTTTAATTTATAGGGCTCTTCAAAGTTAGTTAATTTTTTTCTAGAGAAAAAAAAAGAAAAAAAAAACAAAATTCCTTATTTTCATTTTTGCGATTATGGCATATTGAATGAAAAATCTTATTTTTTGTTAATAGTTCCTGGTTTAATTACTTATAAGTAAATTTAAATTTGAAATTGAAAAAAAAAATAATTTTTAAGGTTTTAATAAATGAAACAAAAAAACACCATTTTTTTTACAATTTATCGAGTTTGAATAGAGCTACAAAAAAATCCATCCAAGTCCATGCATTAAGCCGCATAGGGTATGTGTATCAACCAATTGTCGAGCCAAAAGAAAAATATTTAGCTGCGCATACTTGCGCACTGCCGAGATTTTGAACTTTGAAAAAAAATAAAGGCTTGAGAAAACGCTTACTTTGGCATACCTTGACCCACGTAAACGCTTCGTTCTCTGTTAATAGTAATGCTAGCAACGATGTTAAGGTTTTAATTTTAAGAAGAAATATTAGCCATTGTAATTGCATTTACAAATTTTTTTTATCTTTTTTTTATTGGTCAGATATTATTTTTTGAAGGATGTTCCGTTGTTCTTGTCCGTGATAAATTTTGACTTTGATGTCAATTTTTTTCGAAAAATGCGTCGTAAACATAACATTTTCTTACTTTATTTTAATAATGATAATAATAATGAATAAAAAAGTCATTTATAAGGTTGTCGAAAAACCCGCATGTATCATAAAATGTATGGTACTTGTAAAAACCAGCAACGGATGAAACTTAAATTTTTTTTTTTTGCTTTAGAATAAAAAAAATATTATTTTGGATTTTATTACGAATATAAATTGATATAGGTTTTGCAAAATGTTTTACCATATCTACCAATTTTTATAATCTGCCTACTTTAATTTTCCTATTTAAGTAGATTCCTGCAATTACTAAGCCAAAATGATCTAGGTTTGAAGGATATTTTTAATTATAGATCCTTATTTTATGGTCCAATAAAACAGGTAGAGAGAAATATTATTATAAAATTTTTATTGATTAAAATTAAAATTTTTATTAATTTATATTAAATATTATATTAATATAGATAAATTTAACGAGTATTCAAAAAATACTTCGGATCTTTTAAAATCGAAATATAGTCACAAACTCTTGACCCCAACACTTCACAAGATTCTGGACCACGGTGGAGAACTAATAAGCCATCAAATTTTACCAATAGGGGAACTTTCAGAGGAAGCACAGGAACCAAGGAATAAAGATTACAAGCGATATCGATTATCCAATACTCTCAAGGTTTCAAGGAAACGACAAAATGAAGATTTATTTAATATGCTATCCATATCATCAGATCCACTTGTTTCATCTTTAAGACACGTTAGATCCCAAAAAGAGCTCAAAAAAAGCTACTAACCAGAGCTGATTAGTCTATTAAATATTAAAAGTGATGATGATGACAGTGAACTTTTTACTGAAAATTTATAATTATTGTTTAAGATAGTTTATATATATTTTTTTATTTAATATATGTATACCTATCCTATATGTTTTTAATTATACTTGATTTTTTTTTAATTTTTTTTTAGTCCGTTTATTTTTTCCCTTTACTGTTTCACATAAAATATGTCACTTAAAAAGGTATAAACCATTATTATTGACCGCCTAAAGCAAAAAAAAAAGTTTCTTTGCCAAATTTTCGCATCCACTGTTGTGATGAATTTTATTTTAGAACACCCTATAAACACTTAGGGGGCCATCATTTTGTTTTTATCAACATTTGCAAAACTAAAGACAATTTTTAAAGTTTTACTTCAATTCTTTTTTCTATAAATTTCGTTTTTTGAGAAAATCTGTTTTCGGCCGATGATTCCGAAACACCCTGTGAAATAATTTTCTTGAAATTCATTGGTGTAACAGCCCTGGAAATTTCCTTCAAATTAAAAAAAAAATTATACAGCTGCCTCAATCCGTTCAAAAGTTATGATTTTTGCAACGAGATAAGTCATTTTGGACAACCGTGCGCCGGGTGCATCAACAAATAAGAACTTGCCTTTGTTGTTGAAAACGCTATCTTTAATGGTGTCATAAAAACACGCTGATCCACGTTAAGTTTGCTTTCATTCATTGAGACATAGTTCTGTAAGTCAATAGTGTTGTACCTTTGGAACATTTCAATGGAGTCAGATATTACAGGCTCCAACAATGTAGCCCTTGTCGAAATCGGCAGCAATTACCACTTGCTTGTAGAGTTGAGGTAACTTGGCCAAATAGGCAGAGTCCTTGACGTAGCTCACTGTGAAGACATTGGCACCACTTTCACTGGCCGCTGAAGGAATCTTCGGTGTACGAATCTCGACGAAACGTTTCTTTGTCAGAAGGAAATGTTTACATACTCCGTTTTCAAACTGAATATGGTTTGATTTGCGGGCGTTCTCAAATCCAGGACACGACTGTTCAAACGTAAATCTTAATTTACTCGAATGTTAAGGCTTCCGGGGTCCTATGGATTTGTTTTAAAGTTTAAAAAAAATGTATTTAAAATAAAAGAAGGCTTACATATGCAGGTATCCTCAATCTGCAATGGGAGCTGAGCTTTCGCTTGTGAAACTACAAAATTCTTTTTCCGATTTTTATAAAAATGCACTATGAATTATGATTATCACTGAAAATCAAAAATTAAAATTAGTATTTGCTTTTGCACGTGGCACGCGCACGTTGATTCGTTTTTACAATTTGAATTTTTAAACACGGACGCTATGATTGCCAAACTCAAAGTGTCAACTGAATTGACAACACAAATCAGCATGAATGTTTTCTTTTTTTTTTACTTAAGTGGGAGGGAGAGAAAGGAACTCTTAATTTTGACAATGCGTCGCAATTTCGTATATGAACTTCATCGCATGCATAAAGTCGTATGCGAGTCAAATTGATTCAAGAATACAACTCTGCTTTCGCATACGAGATTCAGTATGCGATAATTAACATATGGTTTCAAGAATAGGGCCCCAGCACCTTGGAAATTTTCTCAAAAACAGTCTTCCGACGAATTTTCGGGTTGAGGAGAACAGCCTTCCTTGCTATGCATTCTTCTAAGAATAGATGGATTGATTTGTGATCCCAGGCTAACAAAAAATGCGATAATTATTTTATGGATAAACTTAAAAAAAAAAAACATAATATGGAGTTACTAACACTTGCGTTCTATTCTAGTACATTTTCTTCCTGTACTTGCAACTCTCGATGATGCTCTTCGTTTGTTTCTGTCTAAAAAAGGAAATAAGTATACATTATCTATAACAGAAGATCAGAGAACTTACACGGATTATTCGCCTTTTCAGCTGGAGGTGGCTGGGTCTATTGTCTGAGGTACATCCTTAAATACTTATTAATTTATTTAGTTTATTTTACCATTTTTACCGTTCATAGTAAATATCCTTCGATAGCAATTTCAATTATCATTTTCTCAAAAATAAAAGGAATTAGTTATATTTTTGCAAACATTTTCAAAATCATTTTATTCTATTGAAAACCAACAAATTTGAGAGTTTATATTTCTGTAAATCAGCTGTTCTGTTCTGTTGGATAGCAACCTTTACTAGAAATTGTTGGATAGCTTTGGATTGGTTTGGTTTGAGCCTCTGCTATTTTTTTTTTTTAACATGGAAAACAAAAACGAAAAGCCTATCCAAGTCAAAGTGAACGCGCCCATTATCGTGGGGACGAAATCAAAGGTGCCGTCCATAATCCAACAGTTACTTTCGATTTTAATGACGACTTTGTTCCGAGCGCTATCTTGTGTTCATCTCTTACTAATTTTTCAGTGAGAATGAACAATTCCTTTGAAAAAATGTCCAGAAGATATAAATTAAATGGAATGTCCAAAACATGTAATGATTTTGGTTCTTTTAAATATGCATCACTTTTTCTCAATCCCTTAGCTTTGGATTTATGGGAACTTTTTGAAGGAAACAGATTTCTGCATGATCTGGCTTGAATTTAATTCACTTTTTTAAGCTGAACACTTCAGTGATTAATTTGCGGCTACTGTAACACGATCACGCTCGTTTGCACGTCATGTCTCATGCGAATAATGATCAGATTGTTTAGATAAAGTGTTAACATTGTCAATAGCGTGGCTTAAATGGTCCAACATGGTTGGACAACATGGTCTATGGAATATGGTATGACAACGATGTTGTTTCGTCTAAACACTAAAACAACCGCTTGGCCAACCATGTTGGATGGTTTTTAATTTTTTTTGTAAATACATACTTGTTGGTTTGTCATACCATCCAAGGTGTGTAAACAGATGTTGACCAAACCTGATTGTGACTCACCCATTTTTCATTTCTATCATTTGGGTTTACGATGTTGTCGAATCGCAATTTCAGCTATAAGTTACAAAAGTCTTTTTGTTTTCGAGAAATTAAAGAAAAACCAAAACCACACAGAAAAAAGTTCATAATATTACTTGTTACATGCTTTTTCCACTGACGCTAATCACAAGATTTAGCGAAGCAGATTAAGAACAAATCTTGACTTTTCTGGGTATTTCAGGTAGATGAAAACGCAGTAATATAAGGCGTGTTTTTTCTATTACTTAGTAGCTACTCATTTTTTATTTTCATCGAGAAACAAAAACAAACGAAACTGTGTAATATTTTTTCAGTAAACGAATACTGACGATAAAATATTTATATTGAAATCCAGGCAGCGCTCGAATCAATAAAGAAATTTTATGTCAAACGAAAAAAGTATTTATTAAGCAAGGTGTTTCGTAAAGATGGAAGCAAAACTGTGAATACAGGGATAGAAAAATTGAATTAATAAAACAAATTTTGAATAAATAAAAAACTGTTTTTTGTTTTTCATTATTTTTAACATGCACATGCACAATGTGGTGCAGTGCATTAACGCCCATGGAATTAACGCCCGCGGGTGTTAATTCCAAAAACAAAAGGAATTTACCCCCGCGGGTGTTAAATCCTTTTTAAATTGGCAATAAGGCCCAACATAAAAAAGAACTAACGCCCTCGGGTGTTAATGCCATTTGAAATTGGCACTAACACCCGCGAGTGTTATTTTTTTTGGAAGAGATCTTTTCAACCTCGGATGTGAACACTTTCGCTGGCATCCTAGACACCTTGGCCACGTGAGTAGAAACAAATTAAACATCACAAATGAAGTATACAAATTTTACATTTCTAACTTCGTACGATTATACTTTTGGTCATTCAAGACTTATTCGGTTTGTGAATTATTTTTTTTTTATTCAAAAACCGAGTAAATCTTTGGGATATCAAAGTTCGGTGAGGATACGGCATTCTACAAGCACACTATACTTGAAGCCAATTTCATCTTATTGTATCTATCTGTCACCTAAAATAACCAAGCTATTTCATTTACATTGAAAGATGGATGGACACAAGCGGAAAAAATTTTGGCCAAAAGAGAATCAATTTGGGGTGTGAAAATAAAAAAATTCGCGCGAATTATTTTATTTTCACACCCCAAATTGATTCTCTTTTGGCCAAAATTTTTTCCGCTCGCTTCGCTCGTGATCAAATCAAATCGATCTTGAATTTTTTGTATCGGCTTCAACCTCAGTCGAAATGATGAAATGCTTGCAAAAATGTAGAACCACTACTTATCCAAATAAAAGGAAACCTAAACAGCTCTGACAATTTTGTCGACAGCTAATAAAGAAACGTGGTCCTATTTATTTCAATGTGTACCTACTTATACAATGCATACTAACAAGAATTTAAGTTTTTTGTTTATTTGTTCAGCATGAACGTTCGTTGTTTCACTTTTTTTTTTCATTTGGGACGTTTGTCCCATAAAAAGTAAAATTTAATTGGGACTACTGACTGGCCATAGTGGGTTAATGATCCCCAAAACTATTTCGGTACTTTTGAGTCTCCAGAGTGGCTCAGAAGTTCCGAAAACCATTTTCGAGACTTCTGACTTCGAGACGAGTTTCCCTGCGCCAAGTTTCTAATCAAAACAAAATAAGGCCCCACGGGCATAATTTCTAGGTTGCAATGGACATAAGACCGCAACCCTTGTAAGAGTCTAATTTCCATAAGAAATTGAAATAAGGCTCCATGCGGCTTTATTTCGTCGGACGTTATTTCACGTCACCATTTGTTTCACTTGTGGGTTTTATTTCCAATTAAAATTGGAATTAAAGCCCACCAAAAAAAGGAATTAACCCCCGCGGGTGTTAATTCCAAATCAAAAAAGAAATTAACACCCGCGGGGGTAAATTCCTTTTGTTATTGGAATTAACAGCCGCGGGCGTTAATTCCATGGGCGTTAATGCACTGCACCGCACAATGTACATATATAGGCCTTTTTCAAATTATATTTTTTCGGCATAGGTATTGGAACAAAATTTCTCGGATATTTGTACCTACTTGTTAATTGATTTACAGTCAAGCGGTTCAGCCTTCTTGAAATCTTCTTCACTGTATGTATCTATAGTTTCAATGAAGTTTTCTACTTTTGATTGACCATCTTGCAAAACAAGGGCAGAGTCATTTGTTAAAAATTGAATTCATTACCATCTTCATCGCTTGAAGAGTCAAGTAATTGCAAAAGTATCTGTGCCGATAACAAAATTAATATTTTCAAAAACTTATCTTGAGATTTCTTACGATTTTTGTTTCGTTATCCATTTATTTGCCGTGTTTGAGGAAATATTATCAAATTGGATTTCTTCAATGACAGTTTAAATAAAATATTTTAAAATGTGTATAAAGTGAGTATAACAGTTTTTTTCTATTTTTAAAGTGAGTTGATAAAATGAGTAGTAGAAAAAACACGCCTATACTAAACGTACTGAGCTGGTTTCATCAACCATTTACTTACATAAACATATATATATATAAATATGAAAGAGAGCCACGTTTATTTCATTCGTAACTCAAGAATTATATAGCAGACCACACCGTATCACACACGATAATTTTTATGAAAAAACACTTTGGCTTAAAACGTTTTAAAAAAGGTTCAGTTTAATCAATGTTGAATAACATATACCCAATATTCAAGTACCTACATATTATTTTGCATATCTTCTTATATATATTGTTACAAAATAAAAAAGTTTCGAATAATTACACGGACAAAAAGCAACTCTTTATTCTACTCGTTTTTACAATTCTCTTTTTTTTTACAAAACCTCGTGTCTTCCTCAAGTCTCTCTCCCACTCTTTTTCTGACGTTCTTCTTTCTCTCGCTATTCCCAAGAACTCCGTTGACATTTCATTCAGACCTGTTTGTTAGCTTGAACTGGTCGGCTCTGAACTTTCGTCACAACATATAAAAGAAGAGCTTATTTTTTGTGTTCGTTCGCTAACCGGCCACACCGGTTGACCGATTTTCCTAATTTCTTTTCCAAATGAAAGAGGTATTATGGTAGAAGGTTTAGAAAAAATAAAATGTATACTTTTCAAATCACAAGTGGTGCCAATGTTAAGAATATGATTTTTTTTTTCACTGCAGCAAAATATGAACAAATCTGATCAATTATTTCAATCATTGAAAATTATTTTGTGTCAAATCGAAAATTGTTTTGATTCAAAATTGATTATTTTCTATATTATGTACGAGGGCGTTTCTCATGAAGGCAAGATACAAATGTAGCAACAAAAGTTTATGAAGGATTAAATAGATCACCATCATCATCGTCGGCCTGACCTATGAAGTTTCTCTCTTTATCTGCGCCACAACAGAGATCCGGTCTGACACAGTAAGTTCTTCCATGTATCCCGACGCCGCGCCGCCGCCGCCCGCCGTCACCATTTATTTCCGTGCCCTCAGGCTTTGGGCGTCCAGGTCTTCGCCATCCTTCCAGCTCAAATTTGGTCTGCCGCGTTGTCTCACGATGAATTTTATCGCAAAAAACTTTCAGGGTCGGTTCCTCTTTGCTCATATGAGCTAGATGTCCAGCCCACTAGGGTATACCAAGCTTAATTTTAACAATATAATATTATTATATCGTCTCCGGAAACTTTCTTTCTCACAAACGAGGCCAAATTTTCTCCATTAGACTTTTCTCTCGAACGCGCCTCCAGAGTGCCTTTGGCTAAGCATCGAAGTCTCGGATCCGTGGACCGTGGTAAGACTATTATCGTGTTGTAGGTATACAGCAGCAGCTTCCAAGAAATTGTACGAATGGCCTTGAAAGACTAAAGTAGGCTCTGTTGGCTTTGAGCACCCGCCCATGTATTTCTTCTTCCATATTATTATCGACTGCTAACACTGATCCAATGAACCTAATTGAAGCTTCGTTCTTCTATAATATTGCTAACATTTTCTGAACTTAGTTTTTCCCTCATTTATATGCAGCCCCAGGTTTGCGCCACCGCCACCTAATCGATCTGGATAAGTGAGGATTTTAGATTGTACAGTTTCTGGGTTCCAAAGATGTCTTTGTCGTCTGTGTATGCCTTATCGGAGTCCACTGAAAATGTGACGCTGTAGATATTTTCTTTATTCGTAGGATTGGAGAAAGGACTTGAAAGAATTTCGACGATTCAACGAAGCTTTAGTTAAATTGATTAAATAAGAAAGACCAATGAAAATTAAAACAAAGTAATAATTGCGATGGCAAATTTGTTCAAAGGTCAGAGTCAGAGTTACGAGAGGGGTCATTTCAATGAATTTGTTGGCGAAGTAAAAACAAGCCATTTTTCATTTGAACGATTAAAAAGAATGATCCATAAGACAACAGATATTTGAAGGTAGCTATTAAGACAGCCTTATGGCTGCAAACATTCATAAGCTTATGTAGAAGGGTTAAAAGTAAGGAAAAATTATTTAAACCATTCTTTAAACTGTAAATATACCATTCATAAAGAGGGCATATAAGGATTTTCAATTTTGTGGTAAGGACAAGGCAAAACTTTGTAATTTGCCAAAAGATATCAAGGATGAAAACAAAAAATATGACAAGCCAAGACCCTCTATGTCGAAATGGTTCAAAGAACAGTTTTCTGCTAAACTGTTTCAAGCAATTAACACAATACCAGGCGGTATTTCAGCGAAAATTTTAAACAAAAATACGGGCTGATACATCGCATTTCATTCCCTCTACCATTCAAAATATTTGTTAGGTTGGCTAACCAAGTAAAAGTTGTTTTAACATAGGTATTGTTGTTACATCTATCTCTGTCTTCGAAAAAATTAATTTTCTTCCACTTTCACAGAAAACACAATCCTAAGGATAATAGTAATTTAAGCTGTATTTTATTACTAGCTGACCCAGGAAACTCTGCTTTGTCATAAAAACATTAACCTTCGGAAATACTTATCCGTTAGGTAATAAAATTCTATCACAGAAAATTACAATTCAGTTGAGAAGAGGATTCGATTTTTTAAGTAGATTTCTTTATTCTCGACTAGCCAACCCGCGGGACGTTGTACCCGCTCTTAAGATAATTTTAGTAGTAACTTTAGGGTTGAGCGGTTTTCCCGTCACTTAACAGAGTTGCCACAACTCTAGAAGAAGCAACGGGTAGTATAATTTTCCCAAATGAATGTTATCCCAGTTATGTCTTGGAACATCCAAAAAAAGCATCTTACCTTTGTTATTAACGACGCTGTTAATTAATTTATCGTCAGAATTTTCTTTGTTACCTATCCGCAGAATAATATTTCTATGGCAAAATAACGTTTGGGTCAGCTAGAAGGATAAAAAATTAAAAAGTATCCCATAGCCGATTCCTGATTTTAACTACCTCTCCACTTATTTTGAGCCAATTTGGATTAGCCGTTCTTAGAAGACAGGAAATGGAGGATAAAAACCAAGAAAAATGGTTTAGGGATCATATCCCGGTAGGTTACCAGACGTCGCAAATGCTATGACAGATAGATCTGAAATGCGCTGTATCAGCCCGTATTTTTCTTCAAAATTTTACTGAATTACCAGTAGTTAAATTACTCCGAACAGTTTAGCGGAAATATTCTTAACCTTGTTAAATATTGTGCCTTGTAAATTGAGCCTTCACGTTAATGATTAAATACAGCATGGCCGACTAAGTTGGTACTGTCATGTACACAGAAGAAACCCTGAGAACAGTGAGCAACTGAGAACCCATTTCAAAAGACGATAGCAATTTCTATACAATTGTGAAGAAGAGGCAGGCCTAAAAACCTATTGAGAAGACAAATGCAACAAATGCCAACTGCCGTAGGCATAGAGCAATCCAAAACCTGGAGGCCTGCCGACTTTTCCTGAGGCCAATCCTGCGAACCCTCATGTGGAGCCATAATGGGAAGCAGTAAAGTGAGAGAGTTGTGATCCATATGCCATCATGACTGTTATCGAAAATGGAGAAGAAAAGAAAAATTTAATTTACCCTTCAGTACATAAGTGCATATTGTACATATATAAACACAAAGGTACAAATTTTATTCAGGTTAAATTTTAAATATATTTAAAAGCATAATTTCTTGCCTTCACGCCTCCTTCTGTGTCGTCGCTGTATAGGAAAACAAAATTTCAAATAAAATAATTAATTTCGATATGACATAAATTTGAAACGAAGTATAAGGTTTTTGTTTTTGTTTTTGTTTTTTTCGACAAAAAACAACATTTGACGAAAATATTTGAAATAATTTTCATACAAAATTGAGTATTCGTATATTGATATATTTTGCTGAAGTGGAAAAACCATTATTTTTTACCATTTGCACCATTTGTGATCTGAAAAATATAATTTGTTGTTGTTATAAGCCTTTTACACTTATTCCCCTTTGGTTTGGAAAAAAAATTAGAAAATCGGTCAACCGGTTGTCAACTGAAAAGATAAATGGAACTTAACGAATTAAGGCCCAACTATAATAGACGGACGGGAACGGAAGCTAGCGTCAAAACTGAACGAACCGTTTCTTTCCGACTGTCAATTACATCCGCTTACCCATAATTGAACGGAAGGCTTTCTGTCATTATTCTGTGTTTTTAGAGAAATGTCAAATTTCCGTCCGTAAATTGAGAAAGAAAAGTGAGTTTACGTCCGAAAACAAAACTGAACGAAACCGAGCAATCCGCTATTATGGCTCTGACATCTGATTTGCATGTATTCGGGAATTTTCGTACGTCAACGTTCGCACCCTTCCGACTATTATAGTTGGGCCTTTAGTCTTTTATATATATAGATACATAAGTTCTGTTGAGAGAAATATTAAACAAAATTCTAAATCATTTTGGGTATTTTTGAATTCAAAACGTAAAGCTTCTGAATTTCCAAACTACATGGAGCTTCAGGATGAAAGCTCACATGATAGTAAAACAACGTGTGATCTTTTTGCACATTTTTTTAAATCAAATTATAATTCAGCCTCAATAGATAATAACGCTATTTTGTATAATGAGATAGATCATCGACTTGATTTTGATTGTTTTTCTTTGTCAGATCAGGAAGTTTTAGAAGGTTTAAATAATCTTTATTTGAATAAAAATGCAGGACTGGATTCGATTCCACCCCTTCTGCTATCCAAATGTGCTAATTCTCTATTTAAAATTGTTATTTTCGATACGGAGACTGTATCAAATTACTTCGAAGACAAAACTGATTCTCTTATGTTGAATAAACACACGGTTGGTCTACACTTGATGGTGTCTTATAAACGAATGAATTTTTATTAAGTTGATGTACAGAGTCGCTCTAATCACCACATCAATTCTCTCCGCAACTTTTCACAGTATAAACATCCTTATACTGTACATAAGTCGCACTCAAATTCAGCTCATACATTCCTGAGGATTCTGCAATGGAATCTGAATGGATACCTGAACAATTTTCAGGAACTTGAAATACTAATTAAAGAAGAAAATCCACAAATAGTAGCACTCCAAGAAACCCACATTAACGATAGCCATTCAATTAAAACTCTCAAGCAATATTCTGCCTATTTCCATAACCTAAGCTCTATCGACACCGCTAAACAAGGAGTTGGCCTCCTTATCCATAAGTCAATACCTCATACATTAATACGAATTAATTCTAACATCTCAGCAATAGCCGTAGAAATAAACCTTAACTTTAAAATAACTGTCTTATCTCTCTACATTCACCCAAAACTAGCTTTCTCTTCATCCGACCTAGAGAACATTACAACAACAATAAACCATCCTTTCATAGTAACTGGAGACTTTAACTCCTGGAACGTATTGTGGGGTTCTCCCGCAACAATAAATAGAGGTAAAATTGTCGAAAGATTCGTACTCAACGCAAATTTGACTTTACTAAATGACGGCAAGCCAACTCACTTCTCAACACACAACACTTATACGCATGTCGATCTGTCCTTGGCTTCTCCTAATCTGCTTCCAAATATCACCTGGCATAGGAACGATTTTCTACACGGCAGCGACCACTTCCCTATCTCTATTTGCGTCAGCTTAAATACTCAATCATCATGGCACAAACCTACCCCAAAGTTTTTTAACTGATCGGGCAAACTGGAAGCTTTTTCAATCTAAAGCTCTGGAATACTTTGAAAATAGACCTCAAACCACAAATGTGAATAGGGAAGCAGCATTACTTGGCAAAGGTCTTCGTTTTGCTGCCAACCTGACTATACCGCAGTCTAACAGCAACCCAACCAAAAAAATCGTCCCCTGGTGGAACCCTGAAATCGCTGCCCTCCGCGCAAAAAAACAGCACCTATGGAAAATCTATCTAAAGTACCCAAACATAACCAACCTCATTAACTTCCGCAAGTCTAACGCTATTTTTCGAAAGAATGCGAAAGCTGCAAAGGTCGAAAGTTTCAAAAAATTCACCTCAAACTTAAACCCAAACACATCAATCAAACAAATTTGGGCAGATATAAGAACACTTACGGGCAACTACGTACCCCAATCAATAAAAGTTATTGAAACTGCCGATGTTCCCTTAACGGATCCACATCTTATCGCCGAACACTTCTCCAAACACTGGTCTGCCTATTGTAGTGACTCTAATTTTCCGACACAATTTCAAGAAGCGAAATTAGCATCACTCAATCTGAGGCCTACACATAATGACCTAACAACACCGGCAAAACACTTAGAATCGCCATTTAATCTACTCGAATTAGAGTGCTGCCTTAGCTCTGTCAGAGGAAAAACACCCGGATATGATCGCGTATCATATCCAATGCTAAAATTCATGCCGTTATCAATAAAAAAGCGTCTACTGTTACTTTTCAATGAGATTTATAACCAAGGGGTACTCCCACAGCCCTGGAAAATTGCCACTACCGTCCCAATCCTAAAACCGAATAAACACCCTTCGGATATAAACAGTTATC
Organism: Sphaerophoria taeniata; assembly: GCA_943590905.1. NCBI lineage: Eukaryota > Metazoa > Arthropoda > Insecta > Diptera > Syrphidae > Sphaerophoria > Sphaerophoria taeniata. The sequence goes on along the minus strand of OX016541.1, from coordinate 112,646,880 downwards.
GACCAATTTCCCTTCTCCCCTGCACAAGCAAGGTTTTAGAGAAAATAGTTGCCAAAAGGCTTCTCTGGTTCATTGAGAAAAATGATTGCATTAAAACAAATCAAGTAGCCTTCAAACACTCTTGCGGCACAATAGACGCACTTCTGCATGTTGACGAGTTTATATCAAACGGCATATCATGTAGGAACCACATCTCAATTGTTTCAATTGATTTTGAAAAGGCTTTTGAACGTATAGGTATACATATAATTTTGACTAAACTCATCAAATGGAATATTGGACCCAAAATGTTTCATTTTATCAAATCGTTCTTAAGTAACAGATCTTTTCGATCAAAAGTAAATAACTGCCTTTCAAAAATTCATGCAATTCCAAACGGAATCCCACAAGGATCCCCGCTATCAGTTATCCTCTTTATTATAGCTTTTAATGACATCAGCGAAATTATAGTAAAATTTAAAAATATTGATCACTCAATGTACGCTGATGATCTGTATATCATGTCCAAATGCAATAATAATGTAAATCAAACTATTAATTTATTTATAGAAGTCATAAATGAGATCTGTAACTGGTGCTTACATTCTGGTGCTAAAATATCATTAAATAAAAACAAACATTTACACATATGTAGAAAACTTAAATGTTCTAGTTTTAATATTGTAACGAATAATGTAAATATCGAAACAGTTAGTTGTTTAAGTATCTTAGGTATATTATTCGACGATAAGTTTAATTTCAAAAAGCATTGTACTGATTTAAATAAAAAATTAGCTACCAGACTAAACATCATAAGATACCTAGCATCACGCAACAGTCTTGTTCATACTAACACACTCATTTATACAACAAAAACAATTTTGCTATCAAAAATTGAATATGGACTCATTATTATTTATGGCAAGTGTGCTCCTTCTAACTTAAAACTTCTAAATCCCACCTATCATGCAGCTATAAGAGCTAGCCTTAGAGCTTTTCGTACCACACCAATCAAAAACATGATGGCCGAGGGAGGATTTAACAGTATTGAAGAAAGAAAGAACCTTCTTATCGACCGCTTGATTCCGAAACTCTTAGAAACGTATAGTTCGCCCATACACGCAGATTTGACCAAAATCCTGAAGAGCAAAAAAATACCAAGGCTACCTTCAACATTATATGCTGCTGTTTCTTCTGCAAGAGACCTTGACGTCCAAATTAACGCCAAATGTATACCCATCGACAAACAACCCCCATGGCTACTACCAACCAATACCATCGACACTTCCTTAGCTAAGCACCAAAAAAACACAACACCAATTGATACATACACACAACTCATTCTGGATCTCCTAAGTAACTATCCCGAAAACATTTGGAATATACTTTACTCCGACGGATCCAAGAGGAATGAAGGCTGCGGTTTTGCAGTTGTTAACAATCATGGTGAAATTAAATCCGCTGCTAAGGTCCCAAACTACCTCTCCATCTTCTCAGCAGAAGCCCTAGCCATATTGGAAGCCACTAAAATTGGAATAACATCCAAGAAGAAAACAGTTATTCTCACAGACAGTTTATCCACCTTACAAGCTATATTGAATACCAAACACCGAACACCAATTATAAACAACATCCGTGACAATATCATATCACACAGCAAAAAATTAAAACTTATATGGATCCCAGGACACACAAATATACGAGGTAATGATGCTGCTGACAGAGAAGCGAAGAGGATATCAACAAACCCTGACATTCACATAACACAATTCAAACCTACCAAAAAAGACTTAACCAAACACATCAACCAAAAATTTCATACACACCTCAAGGAAAACTGGAGCTCTTACACCCACCACTATACCAGATTCAACACTGACTGCTCCCCAACAATCTACCCAGCAGGAACCACAACCACTATGAATAAATGCTTCACTCGTCTCCGTCTAGGACACACTTGGCTTACGCACAGCTTCATTCTAAGAAAAGAACCCCAACCAATATGTCACATTTGCCAAACTAACAACTTACTTACCATAAACCATATATTAACAGAATGTAGCACCGTTAAACAAGCTTGCATTAATCTAAACAAACAAAACTTATGCTTCTTATTATCAAACCCATCTGATAAACATATAGTTAAGAGGGAGCCTGATATCGATAGTCTTCAAATAAAAGAAACGCTTCACGTTTTGTAATTAAGATTAGCTTTATTCTTTTTAAACTAAAGCTACGAACACGAACTTAGACTTAGACTACGCTATCAGAACTAAACTTACTTGACTGACATTACGTTATGTGAGAATGACCATCTCTCCATCTTTCTTCGTTAGAAGAACAAATGTTGGAGAGAGAGTAAACTCTCCAAAGCTTGAGTCGGCTCACACTTGATGTTTGCTTAGCAAATATCGAGTGTGTGCTGAGATCGTATAATCTACCTTTGTGGGTTTGGGTAAAGGAGTTATGGTTATACTTAGGTCACATTCTACTATATAACACCTCCCCCACCAAGATATTTTTGGTCTCCAAAAACAATAAATAATCTTTTAAGTTATAAAAGTTATAAAGTAATTATTTACAATTTCCTTTTTTTTTCTAGGGTTTTCTCGGGTTTTCTCGGGTTGTATTAATTATACTTTAGTTTGAATCTATTTATTTACAAAATTATAACAGTTTTATAACCCATTTAACAAAATTATGCTATACAAAATGTTGAAATAATACACCTACAATAACATAACACATAAAATATCGTTTGTTTTAGAGAAACAAAAAAAATAACAGTTCAAAGTCTTATACATCCAAAATATGAATTAACACTTCAGTTAAGTGTAATTTCTTTTTAATCTTTATCAAATAGTAAAAGGTCAATTATTTGGCTATTAACGATAATAATTGCGTTCATTCATGTATTTAAGATAAATTTACAAATTGTATTTTAATGTTGTTTTTACTTTTTTTCCAAAAGATTACATACTTTTCCTTACTTCCATATTTGTCTTATCTCCATATCTCATACATACATTTATTTATGTTTAAAGCCTTATGTTTTCAATTCGTTCAACTCGGTTCAAAGTTTCTTCATTAGCACACATTCATAAACATAGAACAAATTTACATCCAATGATATTACGCGTCAAGATGATTTTGTCTATCACCACAAGGGGGTTAAAAAAAAGAGTTTTCATTAAAGTTCAAAGGACATAAACATTACTGTTTTACTATTTTCTTATCAAGGTCGCATGATCTTCATTTTTTTTTCTACTCTCGCTTTTTCCGCTTGGGTACTGACTTGTCATCTACATTCTACATATCTCAAAATTTCAAATGAATACAACCAACTCAGCACAACAATTTTGAGATGTTAGTACATCCACGCAAAATATTCAGAAGAAATTAAATAAAAATTTTTGGATACGATGGTGGGTGTTATGAATGTATTGTTTTATGAAGTTTGGTATTTGTATCTTCTCTTTAATTGTTTCCGATGGTATTTTACATTCCTTTTGTTTGAAGTGTCAAGGATATAGTTACCATTTCTTTGAAAACTGGAAAGTTTTCTATATTTCGGTTTACATTTGACAACAGTTCTGTTGACAACTATATCCGTACATTGGTTCAATGGGGATGGAGTTCCTGTTGCGTTATTTTTGGAGATACGTGATTCTTTTTGCGTTTGAAATGTGTGTGCCAATGATTCGATTTCTTCTTTATTCAAGTTTTTGATAATGAAATCGATTGGACGTAATTTGGTCGTCGTGTGAATCGTAGAGTTGTAAATTGTTATGACTTTGAAATTTTTTTCTTCAAGCTCAGAATTGTCCTTGCTTGCGGTCATAATTCTGAGATGCTCGTTGAACGTGCCGTGCAACCTTTCAACGTCGGCATTACCTGTTTTAAGGGATGCTGTGGTTTTGTGAAACAAGATGTTGTTTTCCTTAAGAAATTGGTCTACAGCTGAGTGCAATATGCAAGTCTCTCCATCGGAAATTATTTTGTTCGGTTTTCCGAGGAACTGGATTCGCTGTTTTATTGCACTTAGTATGGAGATCCAATTTCTATCTTCTAATGGGTGAGCGCTTGCGTATTTAGAGAATTTATCTATTGTCGTAAGATACATTTTTCCACGTTCAGGAAACCATATATCAATGTGTATGACATCGTTAAAATGTTTTGGGTTTTCTGAAATTTCCAATGGAATCTTGAGTGGATGTCGATCGTGCTTAGAAATGTTACATATATCGCAATTGTTCACGTATTTTTGGATTTCGCGTTGTAGTTTCGGGTAGTAGTAAACATTTTTCAATTCGGCGAACATTTCATTAATGCCGCGATGATTTTTACTCACGTGTTCGTTTTGTATTATTGTGATTAGTTCGTTTCGGTCTGTGATGTCGCGTAGCTTGTTACTTGATTTTAATAGCTTTAAGTTTTTTATTGAAAGAGAAAAATTTCACGTATAAATCTTGAAATTGAAGGTAAAGCGAAACATCTTCGCAATGTATACAGAACATTCCTTTCGATGTTAAAAACTTTTGCATGATTTGGAGTAGGTCAGTTTTTTCTTTATCGATCTGTACAAGGTTGTGAACTTTTTTGTGGATAATTTTTATCGAAATTTTTTCTTTAGAACCATAGAAAAGATAAATCTGGTTTTTAAAAAGATTTATCGGTTTTTGCGTAATATAGATGTGTCGAGTTTCATCTTCTTGAGCACTATGAATCGTGGCGCCAGTTGACATAACTTCTTCGTTATTGTCGGCGAAGGGTATAACTTCATCGTTATCGCCATCACGTTCGTTGTTGAAGATGTCGACCAAACTTATTTCGTCTGAATCGTTTGAAGTTTTTTCCGTTACATTTTTATCAATATACCTACTAAGTCCATCTGCAACGTTGTTCTCTTTCCCCTTTAGGTACTCGATGTCAAAATCATACTCGTTGAGCATGATTTTCCAACGTTGCAGTTTCATGTTCGGTTCTTTGATGCCATTGAGCCAAACAAGAGGCTTATGATCTGTACGCACAACAAATTTGCGTCCGTACAAATAAGTCCTGAAATATTTAATAGACCATACGACTGCCAATAACTCTTTTTCGATAACAGAGTAGTTAAGTTCGTGTTTGCTAAGAGTACGAGATGCGTAGCAAAGAGGGTGGCTGTCCTGGCTAAGTACAGCTCCTATTGCATATCCCGAGGCGTCTGTGGTTAATGTGAACTTTTTTGTAAAATCAGGACTTTTTAAAATTGGTTCTGATGTTATTAACGTTTTTAAAGTCTTAAAGGATTTTATGTACGAAGGATCATTGACTTGTAATTTAACTGATTTTTTCAAATACCTGATCATTGGATATGCCACTTTGGCGTAATCCTTTATAAATTTCCGATAATAACCGGTAATACCTAAGAACTGTTTTATGCCCGTAATAGTTCTTGGTATTTCCATCTCATTTATAGCTTGGGTTTTCTTGGGATCAGGTTTTATACCATTGTTAACGATTATATGGCCTAGGTAGTTGGTGGATAAATCGGCAAAAAGACATTTGTTTACTTGGATTTTTAAATTGCTCTCTTTAAGTTTTTGGAAAATTTTTTTCAGAGATTGAAGATGTTCTTCAAAGCTAGTTGAGAACACGAGAATGTCGTCCAAGTAAACAACGCATATTTTATTTATAAATTCACTCAACACTTGGTTCATTAGTCGCTGGAACGTTGCCGGGGCGTTCTTCAAACCGAACGGCATACGTAGAAACTCGTAATGACCGGTTTTAGTGGAAAATGCTGTCTTTGCTCTATCTTTTGGATCTAATTCAATCTGGTGGAATCCTTTCACCAGATCAATTGTCGAAAAATAGTTACATTTACCGAGTTTATCAAACAAATCTTCAATGTTAGGCATAGGGAATCGATCGTCTATAGTTTCACTATTCAACTTCCTGTAGTCCATGACAACTCTCCACTTTTTCTGACCACTCCTATCATCCTTTTTAGGAACAACCCAGATTGGAGAATTGTATGGAGAACTACTAGGAACAATAATTTTTTGCGCTAACATTTCAGAAATTTGCCTGTCCACTTCATCCGAATGTGTTTCTGGGTATCGGTAAAGCTTTGTATAAATAGGGACATTCGTTTTTGTTGGAATTTTATGTTTAATTTGATTGGTAAAAGATAATGGATCACCTTCTTTATAAAAAATACTTCTATAAGAGTTTAATAGCGATTTCAGTTTTATAATATCAGTTACATTTAAATGATCTGCAAACATGTTATTTTTTGGAGCTTCAGTTAAGACACTTTGACTATGAAAAAGGTTCAAAACACCTTTGTTTTGAAAAACCAGATTTTCATATTCTTCGTCTACTGGGTCGAAGTATATTTTTATTGTTGCATATTTTGTAGTAAGGAGTCTAGTTTCATAATTAATTATAGGATTAAGACCAAGAAGGATATTATTTCCAATTAATCCATCGAAGTGGTCATGGAAATCGTATTCAAGAAAGTTAACATAAAACTCGTTATCCTCATTAAATTCCTTGAAAATTGGGAATCTATATTCCACACACGAACTAACATTTCTATCGAGGACTTTTAAAATATGTGTTTTTGACGAAATTTTCCATTTTGGATTACATATATTGGGATTTATTATACTGTGTTCAGCGCCACAGTCAATAATAAATCTAAGTTTACGAACTTGGTTTTCGAAAACTATATAGGGTAGTCGTTTTGACGTCCTCTGCGAAAATTTGGTGGATTCTGATTCATAGGATTATTTTGGTATCTGCTTTCATTCACGCTTATATCCATCGGTTCAGGGTTTGAAGATCTATTTGACCTTCTCGATTGAAAAGTATGTGTGTTATTGTTGTTGTGCTGGTAGTTAGTAGTTGTATTGTTATTATTTCGAAAAGATTGACTATTATTATTTTGTTGTGCATAACGGTTATTTTGGTAGTTATTATTTTGACTCTGTCTAGTTCGGCTACTATTGCTATTTGAATGGTTAACATTTCTAGGATAATAATTATTTCGGTTAGGTATAGTTGAGCTTGTTTGAAAATTTTCTTGCCTGTCATTATTATTAAATATTCGAATGTCTAAAATTTGAAGAAAAGCCGTTAGGGCCAAAATATTGATGATTTATTTCAACAATGATTATGTAGGCTTCGTTTAGAGTTTTCGGATTTCTACTTAACACAATTGACTTTGTTGGCTCAGGTAGGTTATTCTTGAAGGCATTTAGCGCTATCCTGTTATTCGAATCAATAATTTCCTTGTTAAGTTGGTTATTGTTGAGAAGGTACACATTATTAATTCTGCTTAATAATTGAGTAATTTCTTCATAATAATCTTTAACAGTTGTTTTTACTCTAAGAATTCTAATTTGATCAATCAATAGGTCAGTTGATATCTTTTCGCTAAAGGCATTTTTTAAAATGGTTCTTACTTCGTCCCATGTACTTTGCTTACCATGTTTTTGGAGTTCTATTTTAGCCTTACCTACGATCTTATCTTTGATATATCCTGAAAGCAATACCATAGTACTCTGATCAAAAGTGCAAAGAATGTGTGCCAACGAGTCAACTCGATCAATAAAATCTACTAAACCGTTTGTATTTCCATTAAATTCTGGAAGTTTATTTATTAAATCTAAAATAATTCTTAACTTATCTGTTACAGAAAGGGAATCCATCTTGATTTTTGTTGATTGAGGATTTGATAGGTGTTTTCTTGGAGTCTTCTTTTTATTTTGTGTTGCTTCCGATCTTTCAAACGTTACGTCAAATTTGGTGTTTATAGTTCTTTTGTTTTATGATTAATTGTCTTAATTATTTTATTTGTTTAAATTTTTTTTATTTTTTTTTTGTATGATAGTCTTGGATTTTTTTTTTTTTTATTTTGATATTTTAAATTCTTAAAATTTTCGATCTTTGTTGTTGTTGATTGGAAGTTTTTTTTTTCAGAGAATAAGAGTTTATGGAATCACACATTCAATCAAAATAATGAAAGTCATTCAAGAAAGTTTTTCTAGAATGGTGACTTTACTATGAAGAGAGTGCTATCATAGCATAGGTTTGATTGTACCACAAAGAATTAGCTAGCAAAGGTTGCTATCGAACCAAGCCAAGTTGTTTTTTTGTATGAATGTCACACAAGCGGTTGGGAGTTTTTTTTGCATTTATTGATTGTTTTCGAGCTAGCGTCGCGTCGTTTTAACGGTTCAATTTGTTTTCGTTCAAGGTCTTCGCTTGACTACAGGGACTGTACTTTTATTTAGGGTTTTATTTTTTTATTTTTTTGTTTTCTTGTTTTGTTTCAACAGTTTTATACACTTTATTTTAATACACTTTTTAGTTTTATAATTAACTTATTCTTTCTTTGCTTCTTTTTTTCCAATTTAAACAGAAAAACTACTATATAAGTATACTTTTTAAACTTTTTGTTTTTTTTTTTTAATTTAGTTTTTGATTTTATAAGCTCGAATTCAATCAAAATTTTTAATTACACCGACTGCGCCAGTTAAGAGGGAGCCTGATATCGATAGTCTTCAAATAAAAGAAACGCTTCACGTTTTGTAATTAAGATTAGCTTTATTCTTTTTAAACTAAAGCTACGAACACGAACTTAGACTTAGACTACGCTATCAGAACTAAACTTACTTGACTGACATTACGTTATGTGAGAATGACCATCTCTCCATCTTTCTTCGTTAGAAGAACAAATGTTGGAGAGAGAGTAAACTCTCCAAAGCTTGAGTCGGCTCACACTTGATGTTTGCTTAGCAAATATCGAGTGTGTGCTGAGATCGTATAATCTACCTTAGTGGGTTTGGGTAAAGGAGTTATGGTTATACTTAGGTCACATTCTACTATATAACAATATCAAGGATACTTATGATATATTGCAACATTTAAACATTGTTAAATCCATCTAGCTGTAAATAATTATTCGCATCGCAGGTGAGGTGGTAGGGAGTTTCAGCAGGGAGTGTATTACGTCACTCCCTCTCGTCACTTCCGACTTCCTCCCCTCCTGTTTATCTTCATTGTAAATTCATATGTACATAGTACATACACATATTTAAACATTAATTTATAGCTCTTTAATTTCACCCCAGCCAAAAGCGTCCGAGCTAGTGCTGTAGTTTTTAAGTTAACTTGTAACATTTATGTTTCAGTTAATAAATATTAATAATAATAATAATAATAATATTAAGTTGATGTTGTAACAGTTAAATAATGTGCTGGACTCATAAGGAGCCAGTGTTGACAGATGAGTTTAGGTTTGATTATTCGTAATTCATTAAATATAAATTTAGTACAGCTTAGTATGTTTTTGTATATACAATTAATGAAAAACAAGAATTAGTATGGAAAAGTAGTTCATATGAATTAATGAAAATATAATAGAAATGTAAATTGTTATAATATAAAGTTCAGAGACTTAACATATCGGCCTCCTTGAAGTATACTTAGTATACTTAAAAATCATCCATCGGTAGTGGGTATAACTTTGCTGTTGCTCGTCTGAATGTACCAAATTGAGTTCTACCTTGGGCTACCCGGTGGACGCCATCAGATCCCGGAAATGTCTCAGTCACTCGTGCAAGTTGCCATTGACAGGCAAATTATCGTCGTGAATTAGAACAAGATCTCCTTGTTGTAGACTTTTGCCTTTGGATTCCCATTTGTAACGCTGTTGAAGCAAATGAAGATATTCCATTGACCACCTTTTCCAAAAGATTTGTTGAAACTGCTGGAGTTGACGAAATCTAGATAGTTGATGAATGGGAACCTCAGAAATATCTGGTTCTGCAAAGGAGGTCATTGGAGCACCAATTAAAAAATGTCCAGGTGTAAGAGCATTCAAGTCTTCTGGGTCTGACGATAGTGGTGTTATCGGCCTTGAATTAAGGATAGCTTCGATTTGTGCAGCCAATGTGCAAAGCTCTTCAAAGGTGAGATTAGACTGAGCGATGACGCGTACAAGATGATACTTTGCGGCCTTGACGGCGGCTTCCCAAAGCCCTCCAAAGTGTGGGGATCTGGGAGGTATAGGCCGCCATGTAATCCGATGAAACTGACACAACTCTTGAATGGATGTTTTGTGTGCTTCTTGTTGAAAAAGATTGTACAGCTCAGCAAGCTCGTTCTTAGCACCAATGAAATTTGTCGCGTTGTCGCAGAAAATTATTGAGCATAGACCTCTTCTGGAAATAAAACGACGCAGTGCACCTAGAAATGCATCCGTCGAAAGATCGCTGACAACTTCAATGTGCGTGGCCCTTGTTGCGAAGCAGACAAATATGCATAGATAAGTTTTTGTGAGAGGACGTCCTCGTATTCTAGTTGTTGTCCAAACAGGCCCACAGAAATCTATTCCAGTATTGAGGAATGCACGGCCAGGTTGAACACGTTCCTTTGGTAGGTGTCCCATTAACAAGTCAGAATTCTTGGGTTTGCAGCGAAAGCATCTTATGCAGTGATGAACTATGTTTCGACAGAGATGCTTCCCATCGAGCGGCCAGTAGCGTTGACGTGTGATGGATAGCAATGTTTGAGGAGCAGCGTGTTTGTGCATGAAATGAAAGAAGGTTATTAGAAATTTTGTAAATTCAGATTTTGGAAGTACAATTTGGTGTTTTGAGTCAAAAGTTAGTAGCGCATTATGTAAACGGCCTCCGACACGAATTAGTCCCTTTTCGTCTAAGAATGGGTTGAGACTTAAGAGTCTACTTGACTTGTCGACTACCTGCTTTGCTTGTAGATGTTTGTAATCGTCTTGTAAATAAACGCGTTGATTGTTACGCAAAATGCCTGTCAGTGCTGCATCGAGCTCAACAGTTGTAAAAGGACCAAAAGTTCGTTTTGAAACTGGAAGCCTTGAATTATTGACAAATCTATAACAATAGGCAAAAATGCGTTCAAGCTTCTGCAAGGATCCCCTATGAAGAACATCTGCGAATACGTCGTATTGCTGGTGTGATGTTGAAAGAAGAACACTTTTCACAGGACGTTGATCAGGTAAGTCGGAGACGTCATCTAGAGTAAACTGCTGCGGTTGGATATCAGAGTTGGTCATCAAAAAATTCGGTCCATTGTTCCAAAGTGTTGACTGTAAAAGTACTTCAAGTAGTGCCCCTCGAGAGATTATATCTGCTGGGTTGTCCTTTGTATTCACATATCTCCATTCTTCTGGTCTTGTGAGTTCCTGGATTTTGGCAACACGATTTGCGACAAATGTTTGCCACATATAAGACGGTTTTGACATCCACGCCAGTGCAACCTTTGAATCGGAGTAGTAGAAACGCTGTTGAATCCGTATTGGTAAAATTGTAACAAGACGTTCTACCAATTCAGTCATGAGGAGCGCTGCACATAGTTCTAACCGTGCCAATGTGATGAATTTGGATGGAGCTACTCTGGACTTGGAACAAATTAATTTTGTAGTGATGTTACCTTGTAAATCTTCGCAACGTAAATAGCAGCAGGCATCATAGGCTGACTCACTACTATCCAAAAAGGAATGTATTTGAATAAGCTTGGACTCTTCGTCAGACAGCAAGTGTCGTTCTACCTTTAAATCGCTAGGCATATTGAGCTGTTGGATAAACTGTGACCATTTTCGTTGATACTCATCTGATAAAGGATCATCCCAAGAGATTTGTTGTTTCCAGAGCTCTTGCATAAACATTTTCCACAATACAACTACAGGTCCAATTAAGCCCAAGGGATCAAATATTTTTCCTAAATTGGAAAGAACGCTCCGCTAGGTTACACTTGCGTGCTCGGGGATGGATATGTGAAACATAAATACATCTGCAGTGGGTTGCCAAATAAGCCCGAGAGTTTTTATATCATCAGTTTGTCCAATGCAGCGATAGGGTTCCCAGTATTCGTTGGGAATGGAACTCAAAAGTGCCTTGGTGTTTGAGCAAAACTTCCTTAGCTCGAAATGTGTTGAATAAGATCAACTTGAAGTTTACAGGCTTCCTCTAAGTTTGAGGCACCTGTCATGATGTCATCAACATATGTTTCCTTCAAAATTGCCATGGAGGCTAAAGGGAAATTTCTTTCTTCATCTACTGCTAATTTTTTCATACAGCGAGTAGCCAGATAAGGTGCTGCGGACGTTCCGTATGTTACGGTGTTCAGTGGATTTCATTGAGGCATCAAATACGACGCGCATCTTTGTAGAAGAGCTGTCTGATTTCATTACGGCATGATGTGGTAAGAAGAAATTGGTTGAGGCAGGTTGCTGCACCTTTCGCATATGATGAAGGTCTTCATATTCCTTCATGAATTTGACGTATTGAGTGTGGAATTCAGGATCACGTTTGAACTTACGCTCAAGTGACAGATTAGGAAAACAATTACACACGAACACCTGGCTCAGGGCCTTAATTTCGTGGTGGATTGATTTCCAATCCACTCTATTTTTATATGCATGAATTACATGCATATTTATAGTGTATTTGGCCTTGTAGATAATGAAAAAAGGCACAAGATTAATCTTCTGCATCTGTCCCGTTGCCGTAGACTTTACCTTCCGTCAATTCCATTTTTCTCAAGTACCAGTTTGCTTTTACCGTTAATAAAAGCCATACTGGTAAATGTGTTTTTATCTATATAACTGAGCTTAGAGACTAACCACTCAGTTATCGAGAACGGATTTCTCGTTAACCACAGCCACTCTGAACTCCCACAAGGGGGCCGACCGCAACTGTAGTTGAGATTCAATTAGAATCCGGGCACAACTACCCCAGAGTACCAGTTTTTTCAGAAGACGTGGTCGTCTCTTTTGTTATTTTGTACTCTGTGAATGTATGACATTATCATCATACATTCTATCGGATGTGTGAAATTATCACACATCCGTACAAACCAAAAGGATAGTTTTCCAGCTTCGTGACTTAACGGCTCACAAGAACACTGGTGTCCATTGTCATGCAGTCCATTTTACCAGAAAGGAGCTGGTCGGCCAAACTGGAAGACTGCATGACATATTGCCATGCACCACGCACTTTTCTTAAGAACACTCATTGGTGCCTTATTCTATCACAATGATAATCAAGTACAGTCTCATTAATCACGGTATCAAAACAAAGTGATTATGATACATGTACAATAAAACGTAGGTTCATTCGCCCTGACCGAAGTCAAGTTGACGCTCTGCACCACTTGGAGGTTGAACCTTCCGCACATGAGCGGCAAGAAATCTGTACTTGGAATTGCAAGCAATCCTTTCCAAACCCTCACCCACTCTTCGCAGAGCACGCTCAAGTGACAATAGTCTTTTCTTTGCTGCTTCGAGCGTATTTCCGAGAAGAGGCATCGGATTCCGAAAAGGAAGGCGAACAACAAATCTGTTGTCGCTGGATTTCTTGACAGTTTCTTCAAAATGTAACTCACAGAGCCGCTCCTCTGTGGTCATTGACTGCTCAAGAGCGAGGTGATTTTCAACCTCCCAGAATTTTTGCAATGTCTTATCAAGTGATGATATTGACATCCTTTTAGAAAATTGACAGTGATATGATTGCTGTGGAGAAGCATTCTGTATACTTCCGCTTACAATATAGCCAAATTGTGTGTTTTGCAATACGGGGAAATCCGTTCCGATACGAATTTGTTGTGAAATCAAGAGATCAAAATAGATTTCTGCTCCAATTAGCACATCGATTTTTGTTGGTTCAAAGAATCGAGGATCTGCTAATGTAACATCATTAGGTATATTCCAGTCAACGATATTGATGTAATAATCAGGGAGACGTGTGCTTATGTTTGGAAGCAAATGGAAGCAAAGTTCACTAGAAAATGATGAATTTAGTGACTGTATAGTTGTAGAGAGCGTGCAACGTGATGTTGCTGCCGTAGTACCTATGACACAAATATCAGTCGATGATTTAACGCGTTTGATACCTAATTGATGGGCTAGGGCTTCAGTCATAAAATTAAATTGGGACCCAGAATCTAAGAGTGCTCTACAAGTGATTGGGTTTCCGTATTTGTCGATAATTTTGATAATTGCTGTGGAAAGCAGAATACGTTTGTTTATTGGCAGCTGTTTGAAAGCAGTATGACATATTTGTTGTGCAGAACCAGCGTGAGAACTGCTTGGCTTGTCTTCGGATGGTTGGGGCTTGGCAGTGTGTGTAGGATTTGTATTGCTATATGCATGTAAGAGACTGTGATGATTACCTTGACAAGTTCTACACTTTTCTGAGGTACATTGTTGATGCGTGTGGTCAGATTTCAAGCAGTTTATGCATAGGTTTTTGGCAGTCGCAGCCAAGAACCGGTCTTTAGGTATCAACGTTAAAAATTTTCTACACCGATAAATAAGATGATTATTACCAGAACAATAACAACATACCTTAACCTTTGATGCAATTACATACGATGACCTTGGCATTGCTGACGGCGAGGTACCTTTCTGTGTCTTTGGTTGAGAGGTATTTGAATGGTAACTGGGCTGCTGTGACGATTTCCTTTCAAGCTGAAGACAGCGCTTGTCCAAGAATTTGAAAAGTTCATTCAACGTGGGTAATCGTTCGGCAACGCGTTCGTCGATCCACTTCTCGTTCGTAGAATTGTCTAATTTTGACAGCACGATGCTAATGATGAGGTCATCCCATTGGGCAACAGGTCGGCCTAGCGACGAAAGGGAACGCAAATGCACATTAACGCTATCAATGAGCTCGCGAATATTTTGAACGGTGACTTTTGCGATTGGAGGAAAGTTTAAAATGTTTTTTATATGTTCTTCTACGATAACTGTTGTTTTCCCGTACCGATCTTTCAATAATTTAAGCGCTTCAGTATAATTTTTTGCCGTTACATCAATAGATTCGATTAATCGAAGTGGCTGGCCAGACAAGGATGCGCGAAGATAATGAAATTTTGTTATATTGTCAATTGCTTCGTTTTGATCTACCAGTGTTGAGAACGTCTCATGGTAGCTAAGCCACTTTGTGTAATCACCGACAAACGTAGGTAGCGGAACCTTTGGCAATTTAATCGAACTTCCACCGACCGTTGTATTGAGAATGGTTTTGTTTTTTGCAGACGATTCGCTGTGGTCGCAAGCTGAAAGTAATGACGCGAGTGAAGGTTGCAACACGAAGTACAGTTCTTCATAAGCCGGGCGAACATTCGATTCACTTTCACTGTTATCGAGCTCTTCAATTGTCGATTGAATCGCTTGAAAATCATTGTAATGCTTTTCTAGATTGTCTAACCGAATTTTGAGTTCATAAAAGGAAGCTATTGATGATTGTTTTTCAATAAATTGTTTTATTCTATCTTGCTGTCCGATGAGCGTTTGGCGTTTTACTTTTAATTTTTGCAATTTTGCTTCAGCCATGTTAGTAAAGAAATAACACAAAATTTTTTAAAGTAAATTGAATTATACCGATATGCGATTAAAATTAATGACCACGCGTTTTTCGTTTTATATTTATTTTAAGAACTGTTCTTTCAGCAGCACGCAATGAGAGTTAAAACTGTTCGTGTGAGATTACTTGTTAGATCACCATATACAAACCGCTAACTTAGCAACCGCTTGTTGGGTAAATTTACTGCTGTCTCCAAGCTCTTAGTTTTTTTTTTATGGAATGGTTTTGGTTCATTGGTTGTCTCTTTTCCTCTTGAAGGTAGATGTGCTTCCTAATTGAATTTTTCCGTAATGGTACACAGTTAGGATTTTTATGCAGCTTTATCAAAGGGCACGGTAGTGCCCAGCCAAGTTCTAGCACTACTCCCTTTTTACAGGATCGAACTCAAGCACATTTTTAACCCCCCATAACCCATAGAGTT
The DNA here is from genome assembly GCA_943590905.1 of Sphaerophoria taeniata. NCBI lineage: Eukaryota > Metazoa > Arthropoda > Insecta > Diptera > Syrphidae > Sphaerophoria > Sphaerophoria taeniata. The sequence continues at coordinate 112,631,079 of OX016541.1, read as the reverse complement.
AGAAGCTTTAAATTTGAATTACGTATTAACTCCATGGGCACAAAGGCCCTGTAAAAAAAATAATTTTGTAGAACCACTACTTCCTGAGATATTGAACAGTAAAAATTTCAAAAACCGTAATTGACTGACTGACTGACTGATCATCAAAATTATGAAGCACTTCTAACAATAGCAGAATCTTGAAATTTGGTACAATGGTAGGTTTTCGGCTGTATACAAAGGAAAAAATCGAAAATTTCAATTTGCTCATTCAGGGGGCGTGGTATCCGCCCACTTTCTAAAACTGGTCGTAGGGTCTTGAAGTTCGGAATTCTAATAGAGTTTTGGTTGAATATAAAGAATAATACAAGTAAAATATTTTGGTTTCATTTAGGGGCGTGGTTTCCGCCCACTATCTTAAAACGGTCGTAGGATGTTGAAATTTGGAATTCTTGTAAGGTTTTGGTTGAATAACATGAAAAAAATGAGAAAAAAAATCTATTTCTATTTGGGGGCGTGGTATCCGCCCACTTTGTTAAAATGGTCGAAAACGTTTAAATTCGAAATTCTGATAGGGTTTCGGTTGAGTATATGAGAAAATATAAGTACAAAAATGCAGTTTCATTAATGGGGCGTGGTTGCCACCCACTTTCTTAAAATGGTTATAGGATTTTGAAATTTAGATTTCTGGTTTGTTTAACTTCATGAAACCCCATGAGTAACTGTCCTAAGTGGTTTCACAATGGACCCTTGATGTCTAAATGTGACATCTAGACAGCCACTCTTACCTAACCTACCTATTATTTATTTATTAATTGGCAGAGCAATTATATTGTTAAAGTTTGCAAATTGCTAGCTTATAAAATTATTTCGAGGTTCATGCTTCCATAAAAAAAAACTTTGCAAAAAGATGTGAAATCAGAACAAAAACATAAAATGTGAAAAAAGAGCCAATCCCAAGTAACAATTTATCTTGTATAAGGTCAGATTCCTGAATATTTAGAAGCAATAGCTTCCATAGTGTTATTTTAAGACTTATTTAAGGATGATTGTTTTTATTTTGCTTAAATAAGACCTTTTGTAATTTACTTATAACAGTCTGCAATTTGATAACAAAGATAAGGCCTCCTTGTGCAAATTATAACAAACTGCTTGCACGAGATTGATTTACCGAAATCACATAAGGCCTTCGCTTTGCTTCCTTGTGAAAGCACATTTAAAATAGCTAGTATAAGGCCTTTTATTTGTTTCCTAATAACAATCTGCAATTGATAACACAGGTAAGGCCTCCTTGTGCAAACTATAACAAACTGCTTGCACGAGATTGATTTACCGAAATCACATAAGGTCTCGCTTTGCTTCCTCGTGAAAGCACATTTAAAATAGCTAATCTAAGGCCTTTTATTTGTTTCCTAATAACAATCTGTAATTCATAACACAGGTAAGGCCTCCTTGTGCAAATTATAACAAACTGCTTGCACGAGATTGATTTACCGAAATCACATAAGGCCTCGCTTTGCTTCCTCGTGAAAGCACATTTAAAATAGCTAGTATAAGGCCTTTTATTTGTTTCCTAATAACAATCTGCAATTGATAACACAAATAAGGCCTCCTTGTGCAAATTATAACAAACGAAATGTCAATCTTGTTACTTCGCGTATGTTACTTACTTAAGGTGGCGCTACAGTCCGTTGTGGACTTGGGCCTCAATCAACAGTCTCCGCCAGTCAGCTCGGTCCCTAGCTAGCTGTCTCCAGTTTTGCACTCCAAGTTGATTGAGGTCCTCTTCCACTTGTGTGCGCCACCTGAGTCGCGGTCTTCCTCTCCTTCTGCGTCCCTCGGGAATAGTGTCGGAGACTTTCCGGGCCGGAGCATTGGTGTCCATGCGCTCTAAATGACCGAGCCATCTGAGTCTCTGGACCTTGACCCTTCTGGCTAAGTTCACGTCGTTGTACAACCCGTAAAGTTCGCTGTTGTATCTCCTTCTCCATTCCCCATCAATGCACACGGGGCCAAAGATGACCCGAAGAATTTTCCTCTCGAAACAGCCTAAGGCACATTCATCCGATTTTGTTAGGGTCCATGCTTCTGCACCATACAGCAGGACAGGGATGATGAGGGTGTTGTACAGTTTAACCTTAGTTGCTCGAGAGAGGGCTTTTCCACTCAGTTGCTTTCTTAGCCCAAAGAAACAGCGATTAGCAAGAGTAATTCTTCGTCTTATCTCAGCGCTGGTGTTATTGTCCGTGTTGATAGCGGAGCCTAGGTAGACAAACTCCTTAACTACCTCGAAGTTGTATGCGTCTATTGTGACGTTCTGTCCGAGCCGTCGATGTTGGGTGTCCTTACTCGAAGACAGCATGTACTTCGTTTTCCCCTCATTTACCGCTAAACCCATTTTAGCCGCTTCTGTCTCAATCCTCACAAAGGCGCCATTGACATCACGCTGTGTTCTTCCCATTATATCAATATCGTCGGCGTACGCGAGAAGTTGAACAGATTTATAGAAGATAGTGCCTCTGGTGTTGACGGTGGAGTTTTGGACTATCTTCTCAAGAACGATGTTAAAGAAATCGCACGACAGTGCATCGCCTTGTCTGAATCCTTTTTTGACGTCGAATGATTCCGTAAGCTCATTGCCAACCTTGATAGAGCAGCGTGAGTTCTCCATCGTCATTTTGCACAAGCGAACGAGCTTGGCAGGGATGCCAAAGCTAGACATAGCTTTATACAGTTCGTCTCTGTAGATGCTGTCATACGCGGCCTTAAAATCAATGAAGAGGTGGTGGGTATCGATTTGCATTTCATAGGTTTTTTCCAGGATCTGCCGCAACGTGAAAATTTGGTCGATGGTAGACTTTCCTGGCCTGAAGCCACATTGATAAGGACCAATCAGATTGTTGACGAAAGGCTTCAGACGTTCACATAATACGGCAGAGAGGATCTTGTAGGCGATGTTAAGCAGGCTGATTCCTCTGTAGTTGGCGCAGTTTAGAGGATCTCCCTTTTTCAGGATCGGGCAAACAATGCTGAGGTTCCATTCATCGGGCATGCATTCCTCCGACCATATCTTACAGATGATTTGGTGCATGCTCCTATCTAGCTCGTCGCCTGCGGCTTTGAACAGCTCGGCAGCTAGACCATCTGCTCCAGCGGCTTTGTTGGATTTCAGCCGTGATATTGCTGTTTTCACTTCTTCTAGGTTGGGTTCACGGAATTGTTGGCTGTCATCGCGTATGATAAAAGGCTCCTGTCTGACGGCGGGATTTTGTTCGTCGTCGCCGTTATACAGTCTACAGAAGTGGTCTTTCCAAATCCCCAGCACTGACTGCGGCTCTACTATGATGTTCCCTTGATGATCTCTGCAGGCTTCGGTTCTTGCTCGATGACCTTGAGCCAGCTGTTTTACCTTCCGATAAAACCTCCGAACTTCATTCCTGCTGTTAGCTCTCTCAACATCTTCGATCTGACGCTTCTCATGCTCTCTCTTTTTTCTCCTGAGAAGCCGGCGTTCTTCTCTCCTCTTTTGCTCGTAGAGCTGACGAGCAGCTCTTGTCTTTCTTTGCAGCGCCGCTTTGTATGCCTCCTGCTTGGCTGCATGGGCCTGCCTGCATTCTTCGTCAAACCAGGGGTTTCGTTTTGGTGGCTGTGTGAAACCCAGCACATTAGAGGCGGCATCTCTAACTGCATTCTGGCAATGTTGCCACTGGTCTTCGATACTTGATGTTGGCGGCATAGGACTCCTTAAGAGGTTAATTGTCACTCGATCAGAGAAGGATCTGGCGATCTCTTGCGATTGTAGCCGTCCGACGTCGAATTTTCTTGCAGCATTTCTTTGTTTTGGCCGTTGTCGAGATATTCGTAGTACTGCCTTGGCTACGACGAGGTAGTGGTCCGAGTCGATGTTGGCTCCTCGGAAAGTTCGAACATCTTGAATGCTGGAAAAGTGCCTCCCGTCGATCGCAATGTGATCAATCTGGTTGACGGTTGATTGATCAGGAGATCTCCATGTACCTTTATGGATGTTGAGATGTGGGAACCAGGTGCTTGCTACCACAACGTTTCGCCCCGCAGCAAAATCGATCAGCCTGAATCCGTTGTCGGAAGTGGTGTCGTGCAGGCTGTGCTTTCCGACTGTTCTTCCAAAGATGCCTTCTTTTCCCAGCTTTGCGTTAAAATCGCCGAGGACAATTTTCATGTCATAGCTAGGACATTGCTCATATGTTTTGTCGAGGAGCTCGTAGAATTCGTCTTTGGTGTCGTCCTTTTTCTCTTCTGTGGGGGCATGCGCGCATATTAAGCTAATGTTGCCGAGATTAGCCTTGATTCGGATCGTCGTGATGCGTTCGCTTACGCATTTGAAGCTCAAGACTTTTTGCCTGAGTCTGCTTCCCACGACGAATCCGCATCCAAAGAGTCGCTGGTCCCGGTAGCAATCCCCATAGTAGATGTCGCAGTTTTCCATCTTCATTTCGCCCGGTCCATCCAATCGCATTTCCTGGATAGCGGTAATATCTGCTTTGTAGCAGTTGAGGGTCTCCGCTAGTTGTTCGGCAGCACGCAGTCCATTAAGGGACCTAACATTCCACGTGCATATCCGAAATTCGTTGTCCTTTATACGTTTGCTTGGGTCGTCATCAGTGTATCCTTCCGTTTCCGAGGCCTGTTGTCGCTTCGCAACTAACTTTTTTCTACATAGTCGGGAAGTCACCCCGACGTACAACCCCCAACCTGGAGTACCAGGTACTTGATGTGACTCCAAGTACAAAAGCCGGAAAACCGCTCCTTTTACGACCTGAGCTTCAAATATGTCGAAGTAGCCCGTAAAGGTGTTCACCAAGTAGTTCGACCTAACTTCGCGTATGTATGTGTGATTGTTTTTGATTGTTCATTTCAATACATGCGTACTCTGGTTTCCTTATGATAATTATTGCTCACTTAAGAAAGCGGACACTCTTAGGAATGTCAAGTTATCCGAGTTCAAATCTCATGGCATGTTCTTTTTTTTTTTTTTTGTTATTGAATGGAAAGGCTATTATTCTCATGATGTCTCAAGCAAAAAGTGTGGTTTCGTATGTAAGGTTATCACCTGAATTGATGGTAATTGATCAATTTTGTTTTCTAAAAAATAAATTAAAACTATATATAATTTCACTACTTTTTGAATCAACTTTAGAGAAGAGTAGATATTTTATGCATTTTATGTGTTCAAGTCAGTTTCCAAAAAAGCTATCTTCTGTATCTAATCTGGATGGATGGACACCCTTTAATCCACAACTTTCTTATTATTCATTTAGTAACATTATACATTTTGTGCCATAAAGTTTGAGAGAAATGAGTTGCAACAACTATTTTCAAGTTTGCTACTCATAACAAAGAGGTCGCAATAGCGCAGTGGATGAATGCTCGACTGATAAGCGGAGGGTCTCGAGTTCAAATCCCATAGGTAAACTCTAATATTTATTCTCATTGTACAAACAAATATAATTAATGATAAAAATAACCGAATGCCCATGGTCACATCAGAAATAAAAGCAGCAAACAACAGAGGATCGCAAAAGAAAAACAATTTCATGTTGAAAATAAATTTTTCTCTACTTTTGCAATAACTTGCATAAGGCCTTATCTTTACCGTTTCAAGGAAACTATTGCTTTCTGTATCGAGCTGTTGTAAGATCTTATTCGCAATTCTTGAAAGAAGCTATTGCTTCCTTAAATTAACTGTTATAAGACCTTATAGAGATTTCTTCCGAGAAGCTATTACTTCTTTAAATCAATTGATATAAGGCCTTGTCATAATTGATTTAAAGAGTGAATGGCTTGCATAACTTGCGCCAAACGTATTTGTATAAGGTTTCATACAAGCAAGATACAAATCATGAAATAGCTTCGCTTAAGCCTTATAGAAGTTAAATTGTTACTTGGGAAGTTCTCTTATGTGCGAACAACACTGTGTAAAAAGTTAGCCACCAAAAGTAATTTACAAGTTCACTTGGCAAGTTTTCGTTTAAAGCGTGATTAATAACATTTTAAAACTTGAACAGTGAACTTGTAAATTTTCATCCAAACTATTTTCTATTTTCTTTTAATATTGTTGTATTATCTTCTATGATTTAAAATATTCAATATAACACTTTTACATGTAAGAACTTGGCGTTCTTTTAGATCTCATTACTTTTGGTGGCTAACTTTTTACACAGTGTTGTTCGCACATAAGAGAACTTGGCTCTTTTTTCACATTTTATGTTTTTGTTCTGATCACTTTAAGAAGATTAATTATTGTTTTTATGTGAAAATTGATTTCATTTAATTTAAGCAAGTAAACCAAAACTATTGATGAGACATGTGTCCTGTCACGGTCGCCATGTTATTTTCGATACGGAGACTGTATCAAATTACTTCGAAGACAAAACTGATTCTCTTATGTTGAATAAACACACAGTTGGTCTACACTTGATGGTGTCTTATAAACGAATGAATTTTTATTAAGTTGATGTTGTAACAGTTAAATAATGTGCTGGACTCAGAAAGAGCCAGTGTTGACAGATGAGTTTAGGTTTGATTATTCGTAATTCATTAAATATAAATTTAGTACAGCTTAGTATGTATTTGTATATACAATTAATGAAAAACAAGAATTAGTATGGAAAAGTAGTTCATATGAATTAATGAAAATATAATAGAAATGTAAATTGTTATAATATAAAGTTCAGAGACTTAACAAAAATTTTAAAAGTTATTTTTAATAAATCACTTCAAACTGGTATTTTTCTTCAAGAATGGAAAGTATCATCTATAAGTCCTATTTATAAAAGTGGTCCAAAACATTTAATAAATAACTATAGACCAGTGTCAAAGCTTTCGGCTATACCAAAATTATTTGTAGAAGAATTTTGTAGAACCACTACTTCCTGAGATATTGAACAGTAAAAATTTCAAAAACCGTAATTGACTGACTGACTGACTGATCATCAAAATTATGAAGCACTTCTAACAATAGCAGAATCTTGAAATTTGGTACAATGGTAGGTTTTCGGCTGTATACAAAGGAAAAAATCGAAAATTTCAATTTGCTCATTCAGGGGGCGTGGTATCCGCCCACTTTCTAAAACTGGTCGTAGGGTCTTGAAGTTCGGAATTCTAATAGAGTTTTGGTTGAATATAAAGAATAATACAAGTAAAATATTTTGGTTTCATTTAGGGGCGTGGTTTCCGCCCACTATCTTAAAACGGTCGTAGGATGTTGAAATTTGGAATTCTTGTAAGGTTTTGGTTGAATAACATGAAAAAAATGAGAAAAAAATCTATTTCTATTTAGGGGCGTGGTATCCGCCCACTTTGTTAAAATGGTCGAAAACGTTTAAATTCGAAATTCTGATAGGGTTTCGGTTGAGTATATGAGAAAATATAAGTACAAAAATGCAGTTTCATTAATGGGGCGTGGTTGCCACCCACTTTCTTAAAATGGTTATAGGATTTTGAAATTTAGATTTCTGGTTTGTTTAACTTTATGAAACCCCATGAGTAACTGTCCTAAGTGGTTTCACAATGGACCCTTGATGTCTAAATGTGACATCTAGACAGCCACTCTTACCTAACCTACCTATTATTTATTTATTAATTGGCAGAGCAATTATATTGTTAAAGTTTGCAAATTGCTAGCTTATAAAATTATTTCGAGGTTCATGCTTCCATAAAAAAAAACTTTGCAAAAAGATGTGAAATCAGAACAAAAACATAAAATGTGAAAAAAGAGCCAATCCCAAGTAACAATTTATCTTGTATAAGGTCAGATTCCTGAATATTTAGAAGCAATAGCTTCCATAGTGTTATTTTAAGACTTATTTAAGGATGATTGTTTTTATTTTGCTTAAATAAGACCTTTTGTAATTTACTTATAACAGTCTGCAATTTGATAACAAAGATAAGGCCTCCTTGTGCAAATTATAACAAACTTCTTGCACGAGATTGATTTACCGAAATCACATAAGGCCTTCGCTTTGCTTCCTTGTGAAAGCACATTTAAAATAGCTAGTATAAGGCCTTTTATTTGTTTCCTAATAACAATCTGCAATTGATAACACAGGTAAGGCCTCCTTGTGCAAACTATAACAAACTGCTTGCACGAGATTGATTTACCGAAATCACATAAGGCCTCGCTTTGCTTCCTCGTGAAAGCACATTTAAAATAGCTAGTATAAGGCCTTTTATTTGTTTCCTAATAACAATCTGCAATTGATAACACAGGTAAGGCCTCCTTGTGCAAATTATAACAAACTGCTTGCACGAGATTGATTTACCGAAATCACATAAGGCCTTCGCTTTGCTTCCTTGTGAAAGCACATTTAAAATAGCTAGTATAAGGCCTTTTATTTGTTTCCTAATAACAATCTGCAATTGATAACACAGGTAAGGCCTCCTTGTGCAAACTATAACAAACTGCTTGCACGAGATTGATTTACCGAAATCACATAAGGCCTCGCTTTGCTTCCTCGTGAAAGCACATTTAAAATAGCTAATCTAAGGCCTTTTATTTGTTTCCTAATAACAATCTGTAATTCATAACACAGGTAAGGCCTCCTTGTGCAAATTATAACAAACTGCTTGCACGAGATTGATTTACCGAAATCACATAAGGCCTCGCTTTGCTTCCTCGTGAAAGCACATTTAAAATAGCTAGTATAAGGCCTTTTATTTGTTTCCTAATAACAATCTGCAATTGATAACACAAATAAGGCCTCCTTGTGCAAATTATAACAAACGAAATGTCAATCTTGTTACTTCGCGTATGTTACTTACTTAAGGTGGCGCTACAGTCCGTTGTGGACTTGGGCCTCAATCAACAGTCTCCGCCAGTCAGCTCGGTCCCTAGCTAGCTGTCTCCAGTTTTGCACTCCAAGTTGATTGAGGTCCTCTTCCACTTGTGTGCGCCACCTGAGTCGCGGTCTTCCTCTCCTTCTGCGTCCCTCGGGAATAGTGTCGGAGACTTTCCGGGCCGGAGCATTGGTGTCCATGCGCTCTAAATGACCGAGCCATCTGAGTCTCTGGACCTTGACCCTTCTGGCTAAGTTCACGTCGTTGTACAACCCGTAAAGTTCGCTGTTGTATCTCCTTCTCCATTCCCCATCAATGCACACGGGGCCAAAGATGACCCGAAGAATTTTCCTCTCGAAACAGCCTAAGGCACATTCATCCGATTTTGTTAGGGTCCATGCTTCTGCACCATACAGCAGGACAGGGATGATGAGGGTGTTGTACAGTTTAACCTTAGTTGCTCGAGAGAGGGCTTTTCCACTCAGTTGCTTTCTTAGCCCAAAGAAACAGCGATTAGCAAGAGTAATTCTTCGTCTTATCTCAGCGCTGGTGTTATTGTCCGTGTTGATAGCGGAGCCTAGGTAGACAAACTCCTTAACTACCTCGAAGTTGTATGCGTCTATTGTGACGTTCTGTCCGAGCCGTCGATGTTGGGTGTCCTTACTCGAAGACAGCATGTACTTCGTTTTCCCCTCATTTACCGCTAAACCCATTTTAGCCGCTTCTGTCTCAATCCTCACAAAGGCGCCATTGACATCACGCTGTGTTCTTCCCATTATATCAATATCGTCGGCGTACGCGAGAAGTTGAACAGATTTATAGAAGATAGTGCCTCTGGTGTTGACGGTGGAGTTTTGGACTATCTTCTCAAGAACGATGTTAAAGAAATCGCACGACAGTGCATCGCCTTGTCTGAATCCTTTTTTGACGTCGAATGATTCCGTAAGCTCATTGCCAACCTTGATAGAGCAGCGTGAGTTCTCCATCGTCATTTTGCACAAGCGAACGAGCTTGGCAGGGATGCCAAAGCTAGACATAGCTTTATACAGTTCGTCTCTGTAGATGCTGTCATACGCGGCCTTAAAATCAATGAAGAGGTGGTGGGTATCGATTTGCATTTCATAGGTTTTTTCCAGGATCTGCCGCAACGTGAAAATTTGGTCGATGGTAGACTTTCCTGGCCTGAAGCCACATTGATAAGGACCAATCAGATTGTTGACGAAAGGCTTCAGACGTTCACATAATACGGCAGAGAGGATCTTGTAGGCGATGTTAAGCAGGCTGATTCCTCTGTAGTTGGCGCAGTTTAGAGGATCTCCCTTTTTCAGGATCGGGCAAACAATGCTGAGGTTCCATTCATCGGGCATGCATTCCTCCGACCATATCTTACAGATGATTTGGTGCATGCTCCTATCTAGCTCGTCGCCTGCGGCTTTGAACAGCTCGGCAGCTAGACCATCTGCTCCAGCGGCTTTGTTGGATTTCAGCCGTGATATTGCTGTTTTCACTTCTTCTAGGTTGGGTTCACGGAATTGTTGGCTGTCATCGCGTATGATAAAAGGCTCCTGTCTGACGGCGGGATTTTGTTCGTCGTCGCCGTTATACAGTCTACAGAAGTGGTCTTTCCAAATCCCCAGCACTGACTGCGGCTCTACTATGATGTTCCCTTGATGATCTCTGCAGGCTTCGGTTCTTGCTCGATGACCTTGAGCCAGCTGTTTTACCTTCCGATAAAACCTCCGAACTTCATTCCTGCTGTTAGCTCTCTCAACATCTTCGATCTGACGCTTCTCATGCTCTCTCTTTTTTCTCCTGAGAAGCCGGCGTTCTTCTCTCCTCTTTTGCTCGTAGAGCTGACGAGCAGCTCTTGTCTTTCTTTGCAGCGCCGCTTTGTATGCCTCCTGCTTGGCTGCATGGGCCTGCCTGCATTCTTCGTCAAACCAGGGGTTTCGTTTTGGTGGCTGTGTGAAACCCAGCACATTAGAGGCGGCATCTCTAACTGCATTCTGGCAATGTTGCCACTGGTCTTCGATACTTGATGTTGGCGGCATAGGACTCCTTAAGAGGTTAATTGTCACTCGATCAGAGAAGGATCTGGCGATCTCTTGCGATTGTAGCCGTCCGACGTCGAATTTTCTTGCAGCATTTCTTTGTTTTGGCCGTTGTCGAGATATTCGTAGTACTGCCTTGGCTACGACGAGGTAGTGGTCCGAGTCGATGTTGGCTCCTCGGAAAGTTCGAACATCTTGAATGCTGGAAAAGTGCCTCCCGTCGATCGCAATGTGATCAATCTGGTTGACGGTTGATTGATCAGGAGATCTCCATGTACCTTTATGGATGTTGAGATGTGGGAACCAGGTGCTTGCTACCACAACGTTTCGCCCCGCAGCAAAATCGATCAGCCTGAATCCGTTGTCGGAAGTGGTGTCGTGCAGGCTGTGCTTTCCGACTGTTCTTCCAAAGATGCCTTCTTTTCCCAGCTTTGCGTTAAAATCGCCGAGGACAATTTTCATGTCATAGCTAGGACATTGCTCATATGTTTTGTCGAGGAGCTCGTAGAATTCGTCTTTGGTGTCGTCCTTTTTCTCTTCTGTGGAGGCATGCGCGCATATTAAGCTAATGTTGCCGAGATTAGCCTTGATTCGGATCGTCGTGATGCGTTCGCTTACGCATTTGAAGCTCAAGACTTTTTGCCTGAGTCTGCTTCCCACGACGAATCCGCATCCAAAGAGTCGCTGGTCCCGGTAGCAATCCCCATAGTAGATGTCGCAGTTTTCCATCTTCATTTCGCCCGGTCCATCCAATCGCATTTCCTGGATAGCGGTAATATCTGCTTTGTAGCAGTTGAGGGTCTCCGCTAGTTGTTCGGCAGCACGCAGTCCATTAAGGGACCTAACATTCCACGTGCATATCCGAAATTCGTTGTCCTTTATACGTTTGCTTGGGTCGTCATCAGTGTATCCTTCCGTTTCCGAGGCCTGTTGTCGCTTCGCAACTAACTTTTTTCTACATAGTCAGGAAGTCACCCCGACGTACAACCCCCAACCTGGAGTACCAGGTACTTGATGTGACTCCAAGTACAAAAGCCGGAAAACCGCTCCTTTTACGACCTGAGCTTCAAATATGTCGAAGTAGCCCGTAAAGGTGTTCACCAAGTAGTTCGACCTAACTTCGCGTATGTATGTGTGATTGTTTTTGATTGTTCATTTCAATACATGCGTACTCTGGTTTCCTTATGATAATTATTGCTCACTTAAGAAAGCGGACACTCTTAGGAATGTCAAGTTATCCGAGTTCAAATCTCATGGCATGTTCTTTTTTTTTTTTTTGTTATTGAATGGAAAGGCTATTATTCTCATGATGTCTCAAGCAAAAAGTGTGGTTTCGTATGTAAGGTTATCACCTGAATTGATGGTAATTGATCAATTTTGTTTTCTAAAAAATAAATTAAAACTATATATAATTTCACTACTTTTTGAATCAACTTTAGAGAAGAGTAGATATTTTATGCATTTTATGTGTTCAAGTCAGTTTCCAAAAAAGCTATCTTCTGTATCTAATCTGGATGGATGGACACCCTTTAATCCACAACTTTCTTATTATTCATTTAGTAACATTATACATTTTGTGCCATAAAGTTTGAGAGAAATGAGTTGCAACAACTATTTTCAAGTTTGCTACTCATAACAAAGAGGTCGCAATAGCGCAGTGGATGAATGCTCGACTGATAAGCGGAGGGTCTCGAGTTCAAATCCCATAGGTAAACTCTAATATTTATTCTCATTGTACAAACAAATATAATTAATGATAAAAATAACCGAATGCCCATGGTCACATCAGAAATAAAAGCAGCAAACAACAGAGGATCGCAAAAGAAAAACAATTTCATGTTGAAAATAAATTTTTCTCTACTTTTGCAATAACTTGCATAAGGCCTTATCTTTACCGTTTCAAGGAAACTATTGCTTTCTGTATCGAGCTGTTGTAAGATCTTATTCGCAATTCTTGAAAGAAGCTATTGCTTCCTTAAATTAACTGTTATAAGACCTTATAGAGATTTCTTCCGAGAAGCTATTACTTCTTTAAATCAATTGATATAAGGCCTTGTCATAATTGATTTAAAGAGTGAATGGCTTGCATAACTTGCGCCAAACGTATTTGTATAAGGTTTCATACAAGCAAGATACAAATCATGAAATAGCTTCGCTTAAGCCTTATAGAAGTTAAATTGTTACTTGGGAAGTTCTCTTATGTGCGAACAACACTGTGTAAAAAGTTAGCCACCAAAAGTAATTTACAAGTTCACTTGGCAAGTTTTCGTTTAAAGCGTGATTAATAACATTTTAAAACTTGAACAGTGAACTTGTAAATTTTCATCCAAACTATTTTCTATTTTCTTTTAATATTGTTGTATTATCTTCTATGATTTAAAATATTCAATATAACACTTTTACATGTAAGAACTTGGCGTTCTTTTAGATCTCATTACTTTTGGTGGCTAACTTTTTACACAGTGTTGTTCGCACATAAGAGAACTTGGCTCTTTTTTCACATTTTATGTTTTTGTTCTGATCACTTTAAGAAGATTAATTATTGTTTTTATGTGAAAATTGATTTCATTTAATTTAAGCAAGTAAACCAAAACTATTGATGAGACATGTGTCCTGTCACGGTCGCCATGTTATTTTCGATACGGAGACTGTATCAAATTACTTCGAAGACAAAACTGATTCTCTTATGTTGAATAAACACACAGTTGGTCTACACTTGATGGTGTCTTATAAACGAATGAATTTTTATTAAGTTGATGTTGTAACAGTTAAATAATGTGCTGGACTCAGAAAAAGCCAGTGTTGACAGATGAGTTTAGGTTTGATTATTCGTAATTCATTAAATATAAATTTAGTACAGCTTAGTATGTATTTGTATATACAATTAATGAAAAACAAGAATTAGTATGGAAAAGTAGTTCATATGAATTAATGAAAATATAATAGAAATGTAAATTGTTATAATATAAAGTTCAGAGACTTAACAAAAATTTTAAAAGTTATTTTTAATAAATCACTTCAAACTGGTATTTTTCTTCAAGAATGGAAAGTATCATCTATAAGTCCTATTTATAAAAGTGGTCCAAAACATTTAATAAATAACTATAGACCAGTGTCAAAGCTTTCGGCTATACCAAAATTATTTGAAAAATTAGTTTACGATAGACTTAATTTTGCAGTTAAAGAAATTATTTCTTCTAGGCAGCATGGTTTTTGTAGTGGTCGGTCCACTACAACTAATTTGTGTTTATTTACAAATTTCTGTGTAAGCTACATGGAGAAGAAAATGCAGGTCGATGTATTATATACAGACTTTGTTAAAGCATTCGACAGAGTCCATCATAAGCTTCTCATTAAAAAACTTGAGAAAATAGGATTCAAGTTTGGTTTTCTAAGATGGTTGGAATCTTATTTAACGAATAGAAAACAGGTTGTTAAAATTGGAAATGTTCAATCTATTATTATAGAGGTATTGTCGGGGCTCCCACAGGGTAGTCATCTGGGACCGCTTCTTTTCAATCTTTTCGTGAATGATATTCCAGAAGTCTTAGAATATGCAGACTGTCTAATGTTTGCTGACGATTTAAAACTATTCTATCCCATATTGACTTTAGAAAATTGCCTTGAATTTCAAAAAGACATTGATAAGATTTATCAGTGGTGTAAATATAATCATCTTGATTTGAATATTTCAAAGTGTAAAATCTTTAGAGTTTTTCGTTCAACACCAAGAAATCTATTTAATTACAGTTTGGGTAATGAATTTTTATCGGCTGTCAGTGAAATCAAAGACCTTGGTGTTATTTTTGACAGGAAGCTGTCCTTTTCATCGCATATTTATTTCATCATTAACAAAGCGAATTCTCTTCTAGGTTTTCTAAAACGAAACACTTCAGTTTTTAAAGATAGTTACACCTTAAAAGCTATTTATAGTTCGTTAGTTTTGCCCTCATTAGAGTACTGTTGTGTTATTTGGTCACCCTACTATGAAAACTCTTCAAATCGAATTGAAAATATTTAAAAAAGATTCTCGCGCTTTGCATTAAAACATTTGTTTGGTTCAGAAGATCTTCCATCGTACCGATCTAGATGCGCATTTATAGATCTTAAATCTTTAAAAAGCCGACGTGAAGCCTTGTGTACACTTTTTATTAAGGACATAGCTGTTGGAAGAATAAATTCACCAGAATTGCTCAATCTAATCCCTTTTTACGTTCCAGAGAGATCGCTTAGGAACAGAGACGCTATTTTTCTTGTTTCCAGTCACAGGACAAATTATGGTCTTAACGAACCTATAACTCGTTCGTTGTTTTTATATAACTCAATAAATCTTGAAGTCGACCTTAAATTGGAAAGAACTACTTTTAAGAATATTGTGATTAGAATTTTTAATAATAAGGCCGTGTGTGAATTGCGTTAAAATGTGTATTAAAACTTGACGTTTGGTTAAAACTTGACACTATCGTGGTGAATAAAATGGGTTAAAATTTACCCAGCTGTGGAGCAGGATAAGTGGGTTAAAATTTTGACGTGTATTTTTTTCTCATGAATAATACGAGAAGTTTGCTTCTGTTTTATTGTTTATGTTTTTTTTTGTTGTTATGACTTTTTAAAAATTGCTTTGATATGTATTTCAATAAAATAAATAAAATCCTTTGATGGCCAGTTGCACCAAACGCTTTTAAATATTTATCGCTTCGTTAAATTTTAAAATGGCTTTTATCGGTTGCTCCAACCAATTTTAGTTTTAAAAGGCCGATAAACAAGCCGATAAACTAAAATGCCATTTTCCTCCAAATAAATTTTAAAACCGAGTTTTAATGAAAATAAAAAAAAAATATTTCACTTTTGACAGGACATTAGAAAGTTACAAATTACAATTCAAAAACATATTTGAATTAAATAGATCGCTGGATATGAACAGCCGGAGTCACTCCATCCATGGCTCGGTTTTCAATAATTCGGCGAAATTTTATACAATGTCGATAGGTGCATTTTTCTCCTCTTCCACATAATAGGTCCGTTCTTTTACTTTTCGGCAGTTTTTATAAAAAACTGTCAAAAATCGAGGAGTGGGGATGAAATTTTGTGATTCTCCCAAAAAGTAAAAGAACGCTTAACAGCTAAATTCTGCCAAATGCACAAAATTACATCAAACGTCAACAAAATTCAATGTACTTCTTATGGTTTGACAGAACTAACAAAAACTACCACAAGACATTTTTGTGGCTTAAATCGGCAGATAGGGTAAATATTTTTCTCCTTCAAAAGTGACAGAACTTACAAAAATCGGGAGTAAAAGAACGGAAAAATGGGATAATTTGGGAGTTTTCGGCAGTTTAAGGGAGTAAAAGAACAGACCTCTTTCCCTTTTTTCTTGGCATCCATTATTTCTTTTTTTTTATTGCTGGGCGAAACACGAATTCAAAAATAGGAACGTAGATAACAAACAAAATAAAATGACGGTTCTGACATCTCTTTTTCGTTCAGTTAAAAAAAAAGCAGGAATGTTTCGCAAACAGCATTTTAGTTAAAAAATCAGTGAAAAACATTGGTGCAACCCAGTAAATTTATCAGGCCGATAAATTTTATAAGCATTTTAACAAAAACTGTTTTTTGTGGATTTTGGTGCAACTGGCCATGAATTCATCATATTTTCAAATCGAAAAACGAAATTATTGTTTTTCCTTTTGAGAATTATAACAGATGTCAGCTGTGAAAACATGTTTTGCAGTGTTACCAGATGGAAGGCACCAATCATCCAAAAAGGGAAATTTTCGTTTGAAGATATTTTACTGTTGACTCAAATTATCAAATTACCACTGCAAAGTAGAGAAAAATGAATATAACAGAGTTTGTTTGTTATCTTAACCCTAGAAAGATAAACTGCGCCTCAGAGGCGCCCGTAAAATATATAAATTGCTTTATTTTATTAACCGACGCTCTAAAAAATTCGTTCTTTTGAGTCAACTCACTCGTCGATTAACACTTGCGATATACGGTTGTTCCGGTTATGTAAGTACTTCTGATTCAGACAGAGACTGATAATAATTGTAATTCTCATCAAAAAATATACCGAAGATCATCGATTTTGTGTTCGTTTTTCGTTATGGATTTGAAATATCCTATTTTAATTAGAAGAATTAATAATAATATAGATTTATGTTTTACTGTCTTTTATGTTTTAAACGATTTTGTTATATTCTTTCAATAAAATGAAGAAATAAAATAAAGATTTATTTAATTTAAACAATAAAACAGCTATGTTTTTTAATCGTGCGCCTCGCAGGCGCATGTTTATCTTTTCAGTACTAAAAAATAAGTTTATCTTTCTAGGGTTAAGTGGCTTTTCATGAAATTTATTGCTTAAATTTTGGTTTTGTACACAAAATTATTTTACCTAGGTGGATAAAAACATTTGTATTTGAGGGAAATTTCCTAGTTCTACGCAGAAATGTTGGTTAAAAATATCCCTTTTAACGCAATTCACACAGCAAATGGCTAAATTTGATCCCATTCTCAATCAAACGTCAAATTTTAACCAAACGTCAAGTTTTAATACACATTTTAACGCAATTCACACACGGCCTTAGTCTATAAATGAAACAAATGTAATTTAAATGTAATCAAAAGATAAATATCCATTGATGAATAAATGTATAAATAAAATAAATATAAATAATATTATTATATAATAGATATAGGCTGTACTTCCATTAAAATAAAACAAATTATGTTAATCAAAACAGATGGCAATCAGAAACCACACAAATATATTTGCAAGTCAGAGCAGTCGAAAAAAGTAAGGGATAACCTTTTGTTTAGAACGATATACTCAAGACAATGAGTTGTGACATCTGCAATGACGGTTTATTGCAAATGAACCAGGATCAATTGGGAAAACATTCTTCGAAAATTTTATATTTTCAAAAGTAAGTTGCTCCTTCCAAGACTGTGGCAATTCTGTTAATTTACGAGAAAACTGTACACTTAACCTATAATATAACACTAACAGCATTATTTATTAGATTTCACTAATACTCGTTTGATACCCGGAATAGTTATAACGAGTTTAAGCACGTACATCAACCTATTCCTATTCCTTATTGACGATGTTCACATTGGATTCTTTCCTCCGACTTGTCTTGACGTCTATATGTTTTTTCTCTTTCGCACTTGCTGGTAAGAAAAAGACAACAAAGTGAGGCAGGATTTTCAAACCAAACTAAAAATTTATGGATTTTTTTTGACATTTGGCATATGCCGTCCATTGTATTTCTGTTACCTAGTACCCGCGAGATGAAAATCGATCCTAGTGCCATCTTGAGATCTGGCGCAAGAGCTATTTTTTTTACATAGTTTGATATTGGGAAAAAAATAGCTTTTGCGCCAGATCTCAAGATGACACCACAATCGATTGTCATCTTGCGGGTACTAGCTAGATAGAAATACAATGATGCCGTCAACTTAATTAGGCCAGTTCCACCTAACAACATCTCACTGAGATCTCAGAGATTTTTTAAGTGGAACAAAAATGAGAAATGAGATTTTTTTCTGAGATCTCTGAGATGAAAATATTTTGGATCTGATTTTCCACTCAGCTATTTCGACGTGACTGACAATGTACAACAAAAATTTGTAAGATAACCATTCAATGAGAATTGAGAATTATGTTCCACCAAATGATTTTGCCTCAGTCAAAGTGACATTGAGATCTCATGTGGCTTTTTTTACAAGTTACAAACCAAGAATTGATCCGTGACGTAAAAGTGGCAATTTATTTTCCCTTAAGCGCATTTCTTTCACAAAGAAATAATTTTTTCTCGAAGGATTGATTTCCCTTGAATCTCTTTTTGAAGACGGATTTATACATAATTGTACACAGATTTTACACATAATATATACTACGTGTTTGACATTTCTGAGTTTTCTGTACAAAACGAATTAACAGCTGACCAGACAACAAAGACATTTAAAAAAGGGATCGATTCGTTTTTGCACATTTTGTTACACGCAAAAAAAAACATTGACGCAAAATTATAGTCCGATTTTAAGAAAAATTAGTGTGATACTAGCTTAAAATGACGTTTGGGTCATGACTGAAACGTCATTTTAAGCTAGTATCACACTAGCTTAAAATGACGTTTGGGTCATGACTGAAACGTCATTTTAAGCTAGTATCACACTAAAACTGTTCATTAGCGGACTATAATTTTGCGCCATTGAATTTCAGTAGCAATTCTTCTTGGTTCTAAGAAAAGCCACATCAGTGAGATGTTGTTAGGTGGAACTGGCCTATTGTCAATTTATGACAACTATAAGACGTCAAAGTGAGTCTGGAGTGTTCACACTACTTTTGTGATTGACGATGTTCACATTGGATTCTTTCCTCCGACTTGACGTCTATATGTTTTTTCTCTTTCGCACTTGCTGGTTAGAAAAAGACAGCAAAGTGAGGCAGGATTTTCAAAACAAACTAAAAATTTATGGATTTTTTTTTTGACATTTGGCATATGACACGGCAGTCAGATTAATGTTTCATTTTACTCAAAATAAAACACAAAAAAATTGTGAAAAATTGAATTTGAAAGCAATAAACCGAATTAAACAAACATATCTCAACAAAAATAGTGTGATAACAAAAAACAAATTGCGTATAAGTATATATTCGTTCGGGTTGAACGCATTTTGGCCAAATTCAAACAAATTCGCTGCATATGGAATTAAATCAGCACCATCAACATGGCTAGAAAAGTTCCAGCCAGAGACTGGTTTGTCCAAAATCAATATTTAATTGAATCTAGTCAAATATAAAAACAATATAAATGTTTTTTATTTAGATATACTATACATATGTACATATGTGCTCATGGACTCGTTAACAGCTCACATAATCAAATGCCAGATAACAATCAAAACAGGAGAAATAGTCGTGCGGTTGTGTATGGCGATTTTGGACTTGATGCTTTTGCTGGCATCGTGGCACAATTAAACCAATTCTCTATAAGGATTTCCAAAGAAAAGTCTCGGATTTGATACCTAAAAGATTTTGCATTCATCGTCAGATCAGATCCGTGTTTCAAGTCAATGTTCATCACACAACAAAATCCACACGGAACTTGGGAGAGTACCAAAGAGCTCTATTCTACCTACGTGCAAAATGGGGCTTAGAACATTGTTCTGTAAGTTCTAATTACGAAACAAAATGATTTTCCACAAACTCTTGCTATTCTTATTTTTTGCAGTGACTCACACAAAGTTGGTTCTAAAGTTGTCGCCATATGCTACATGTCCATAGTGCTGCTAGGCGAATTATGCTATTGGGTTGGGAATCATTCGGAATCTCCAAAAAACTAGAAATAACTTTGCAGTATTGCAATTTAAAAATTGTTAAATTTTCAATTTTGTAAACATTGTCAATTGTGACAACTACAAAGACGTCAAAGTGAGTCCGGAGTGTTCATACTACTTTTGTGTTTGAACACGACAGATTGGCCTTACGTCAAAATAAGTCGGCGGAAATAGTCCAATGTGAACATCGTCTTTGAACACGACGGATTGGCCTTACTTCAAAATAAGTCGGTGGAAATACTCCAATGTGAACATCGTCATTTATAAAATATTTTCCTTCTCGGTTTACTTATTCCTTGCTTATGTCAACTTTTTTATTCAAAAATTGACCGATATAAAGCTCTGTTTATTATAAACGTTAAAAACCTGACAGAACGCTTCAAATTTTTCAATTAAACTGTTACAAAGCTGTGTATCTGGAATAATTACAATGGACAACGACTCAAAAAAGTGAAAAAGGGCTGAAAATTGGGATAGTTCTCAAAAGGTAAGTCAGTAGATAATTTCTTATTTGATCGAATGTATTTGAATTATGTTCATACATATGTATGCATTTTCTTCTGTTATAGATTCTTCTCAGACAGTTAATTGAAGAAAAGGTTAGTGTAATAGAAAACAAATGTGTGGATACGAATACCACGAAGTCCAAGAAGGAGGCCTGGACGGAAATATTAACACAGTATGTACATAGACAAACATACATAATATCTTGATCGTTAGATTATATATGCAGTTTAAAATCATAATTTTTTCTGTTAATTCTTTTAGCTTTAATAGCATAAGTCAAGTTAAGAGGGACTTGAAGCAGCTACAACTGCAATGGAAGACGCTCAAAATGAAGGCAAGGAAAAAACAATCAGAATATAGAAGAATCCGGAATGCCACAGGCGGAGGACCACTACCAAAATCCCCTGATCCAGAAGAACAAAAGTTGTATTCGCTGATCCCTCATGAATTTGAGGTTGATGACAACATATATGACAGCGATTATTTGAATTTAAAGGTACCTAACAAAACAAATTTAAATACATACATATATATACGGAAAAGTAATGTTATTTCTTATTAACAGATTCAAAAGGAAAACGTTTCCCCGGTGGGTGAAGAAACACCTCCAAAAGCCGAAACCAAAAGTCTGATAACACCGTTGGTTAATGCAAATCAAAGTGCGAAAGAAGTGGAGTCTTTGGACGATGAAGTTTCCGCACCTTGCCATTTAACTGCTACTCCCAAAAAGAAGGAACCAGAGAAGGTGAATATTAAATTTGTAACAAGCGTTAACGTGTTTTAACCAAAAATTCTGCTTGTGCTTTCTTACTCAGAACATGCAAGACGATGATTTAAAGAATCAATTATTTGAAGCCTCCATGGAGAACAAAAGAATTGAAAAAAAAATATGGAAGAGGAGCACGGGCTAAGAATGAGGTTAAGCGCACCACACACAGTTCAACTCAATCGTCAACTGAATCAAATCAAATGTAAATCAACCTGTGTGTGGCCTTGTCATTTCATCGATTTGACAGTTGAATGGTTGGTTGAAGAAAGATTGAAGATTTTGATTTTTTTGAAGTTGAAGTTGAAGTCCTTCAACTGAATTGAACTGCGTGTGGGCAAGTTGGTTGATTTGCTGTCAAAACCACAGATGAGTTTAGAAGGGAGATGGGAAACCGAGCTGTCAAAATTACAATGCCTACAGGCTATGGACCATAGTTACTGCGATAGTATGTGGGTTTTACCAATACTATCACAGTAAATATGGTCGTATCACCTCATTTTTGTTGCTGTATTCTCTCATTTATTCACAGACACGAAGTAACAGTAAAATAAAATTTGCGCTATCCTCTCTCTGGTCAAAACAGCATCAGTCGAATTTTTCAATTTAAAGCAAGTTGATCTATTGCTAAAAATGACAAGAATTGCTTTTTTGACAGCTAAAAGCAATGCGTTTCAACTCAGTCTATGCAGTGTGTGCTCGAACACAAACCTAGTTGACAACTCAGTTTACAATCGAGTTGAAATGTGTATGGGGCACTTTACTCATGGAACAAATAAAGCAGGTAGAGCAGGAAAGGGAACAGAGTAGAGGTGGGCGATATATCAATAACGGTTACCAATAACCTGTTATTCGTGAATAACTGCTATAACTAGTTATTCAATATCGATCTTAACAGTTATTCGGTAACAGTTACTCAGAATAACCGTTACTCAGAATAACCGTTACTCAGAATAACCGTTATTCAGAATAACCGTTACTGAGAATAACCGTTATCAGAATAACCGTTACTGGGAATAACCGTTATCAGAATAACCGTTACTGAGAATAACCGTTATCAGAATAACTAAACGTTATCAGAATAACTAAACGTTATCAGAATAACCGTTATCAGAATAACCGTTACTAAGAATAACCGTTACTCAAAATAACTAGTTATTGAAGGAACAGTTACTGAAAGTTATAGTTATATAAGGAACAAGTTACTCAAAGTGAATGGTTACTAAAGGAACCAGTTATCAATAACTGAATAACTTTTTGTTTTTTAAACAGTGTTTTTCTATTTTAATAATTTAATAGGAAAAGAAAGTCAGTAAAAAGGAAAATTGTTAAATAAACCAATTCTCTTTTAAGAAATCGATGTTAAACTACCCATAAAATAAGAAAATAGTGCAAAAAGATTATCTTAGAAAAAAAAAAACCCATCATATCATTCAAGAATACATATTTGCAACTAGGTAGACGCGAAATTTTCAGAAAGCGAAAAAAGAGGTCAAGTTAGAGGTAGATTAGATGCATTATTTTTTATGAATGTAGGAAAAAAGGGTTGCATTATTATTTACTTTCCATTCAAGGAAATACGAATTTAGTTTTTCTGAGGTTAACAAATTATCCTTTTTTTATGGCAAAGGCAATAAAAAAATAAAATCAAGGATGTGTTATGGTCACTTTCACATTATACTTTTATGATTTGTATGAATTAAGATTCGCTACTATTTTCGATTTTTAAAAACTAATCATAAAAAAGACAAGGAAACACCAAAATTTCACAGAAGATGAAAAAAGGCACTATCGCCTAACAAAGGCAAAAAAGGGATATCATATAATTTGACATTACGACAATATTGTTTGTAGAATTTTTCTTAATTCAAATTTCTATTTAAAATAGAACACTTGTTCTGTTTTTCTTATTCTGATTTGTGAAGAATAGTAGCGAGGTCTTGTGCAAGCGAATAGGCTTTAATTAAATTTATTTTAATTGTTATTTTTCAAAATTTTGTTTAACTGTTGAACCGTAAATATAAATAATGTCTAATCCAGCAAAAAGAATCAAGACTAGTGTGTTATGGAACTTTTTTACCCCAGTAGAAAGCCGCGATCATTTCGCTCGGTGTAATATGTGTAAAAAACAAACAAATATTCCGACAACATCAACATCTTCATCAATTGTTCTTAGTGAAAATCCCCAACCAAGTACCAGTTCACATCAACAGCGAACCAACAGAGTGCAGAGCTGTTTGAAATTAGAAAGAAAAAATTTAAAAATGATGAATTCTGTGTTCTTTAGGTTAAGGTTTTTGGAATATAATAAAAAATAACTGGTCAACAATGGTATTTTTTGAAGATGTACATATATTATTGTTATTGATACAATAAATATGAAAGAACAGTTTACAAATGGCACTAAGTATTAAGTTCCGAAGACTTGTTCAATGAACACACTGCGAGATGTTCCCTGTTATTGGTCTTGAATATATAGGGGAGAGTGGGTATGTTTGGGACACTTTTCGAATACATTAAATTTACCGAGATCTTATAGATCGTATCTGAGCAAAATTGATTTCTAAAGATAAAATAACATTTTGACAACCTATTTTTAGTTAAAAAGAAGGCAAAACTCCGACAGAAGAAAAGCAAAAAATTAATTTCATGAACCAACTCACTTTGTCCCATTCCTCCTACGAGCAGGAGGATTGGGACAACTATGGGGTGGAATGGGACACTTTTCAAATACATTACATTTGCCGAGATCTTATAGATCGTATCTGAGCAAAATTAATTTCTAAAGATAAAATAACATTTTGGCAACCTATTTTCAGCTATAAAGAAGGCGAAAGTCCGACAGAAGAAAAGAAAAAAATCATTTCATGAACCAACTCACTTTGTCCCATTCCTCCTGCGAGGAGGAGGATTGGGTTTGTCCCATTCCTCCTGCGATCAATAGGATTGGGACAGCTATAGGGTGGAATAGTGATGTCCCAATCATCCTGCGTGGCACTTTATATAAATAATTTATAATATCACTTTTCGTGTGGCAATAATTAAACAAAACAACGATGAATTCACTTAAAAAATGGTGTTGCTACCTAATTATTACACTCTTTTGCGCAGTAAGTTCACACATTAAAAAAAAAAACCACTCAAAGTTTACACAGATGTTTTACTTTTTATGCACAAATTACCTTTTTTTAATCTCCACTCCGTAATTTTTTTCCTAGACACAACTTGTTTTGTTGAGGGATGGGGACAGACTGAAGACAGAATCTGTCATACAAGGAAAGAGAAAAAAAAGGTAGGAATTGAGAAAATGCCTAAGTCCCATTCCTCCTGTGTCCCAAACATACCCACTCTCCCCTATGTGTATCCTGGTTATCTGATATGTTTTCATCTTCAGAAAATTCGGCTTCAGCTTTGAAAAAGGGATTGCACTAATTTGAAAATTTTATTTAATATATTAACTAGTACCTGTAGATATCAGTTCGTCCTTAAAATCGATGGCCAAGTTGTGCAAAACTGCCAATGCAATTATTGTTGTCTTAGCATTCTCCAGTGAACACCTCATACCAGTTAATAAGATTCTAAACCTCTGTTTCCAAAGCACCTTTCCACTGCGTTTCGAGTTGCAATGTGTGCAACATTGTATCGAATTTCAGCGTTGGTGCGAGGATTCAAAAGAGGTGTCAACAAAATATTGCTGCAGGGGTATCCGCCGTCCCCAAGCAGAATGCCTTTGAACTCTCCATTATCGAAACGTTGTTTAATGCGGCTTTCCCTGAAAATCCGAGAGTCATGGGTACAACCTCTCCAACGACAAACAATGTCATTAATCTTTAAGGACGCGTTGCAAATGACTTGGGTATTCAAGGAGTAGTAGCCCTTTCTGTTGACATAAAACTGTCCGGAAGGCCCACTGATTTTCGGGATGCGAATATGGGTGCAGTCAATTGCACCAATAACTGTTGGAAAGCCGCGTATGCCACAAAACATGTTTACGTCTCGTATCTGTTCAGATACGGCGGTGGGCATTTAAATTGGATGTGGAAGTAGATCATGTGAACATTTCAAATGCTAAAAATAAATGTACCTCATTGCGACCCCAATATCGTATCGCCGCCATTACTTGAAGATCAATTGGGATATGTCCTCCTCTCTTATCATCCCTTAAGTAAGGGTGAGCTAAATTTATAAGCTTCCGCATATTTTCCTTCGTAAATCGATACTTCGACCGGAAATCTTCTTCCCTCAATGTCATTGGATTGAACCGAGTTTTGTAAAGCTTTTCCCGTCTTCTTCCCGAATCAAATGCATTTAAGGAATCCAAATCATTTACGAATCCAAGATAACTGTCCATTTTTATTAGAAATAAAAATAAAAATTTCCTTCTTTCAAAACGACGTTTAATACAAAAACCGATTTATTAAAGCTTTAAACCTACTATAAATCAGTTAAGCTTATTCTGCGCAATCTCAAAAGTAAGTGTAAGCTTCTGGAACATTCAAGCTTCTCCAAGAACCAATATAGTAGTTTCTAGAACCAAATATTTTTGTTATATAAATAGCCCGTTTGGCGGCGAAGAATTAATTGATTGTGAACTGCGATAAAGAAAAGTACACTGTGTCTGCAAAGTTATAATTGAAAGTGTTGAATAAATAAGTTTGTGAGTGATTTGAATAAAGTGAATTTGTATTTTATTTAAAAAGTGAATAAGTTTTAATTGTCAGACCAAGCCGAATATTACAATATATATAAAAAAAAAAAAATTCAAGTGTTGCAAACTTAACAGCCTTAGTGTCATGAGACAACAGATGTGATTGCCTTGCTAGTTTGGGACATTCTCATGTCATTCCATTATCTAGCATCCACTTCCACAAAAAAATACAATCATGTAATATTCTATATGTTCCGCCCTGTCACTGTCATCTTTGAACTGTCAGTTCGTTCCAATAAAAAAAAAACATTCACTTGTTTTTGTGTTTATATGCATTTTATTATGTTTATTCTCTAATTAATACCCTTAAAGTCCCTGCATTAGTTACAATACAAACCTGTATTCAGCAATTGCTGGGAAACATCAATAGCTACGGGAATTTGTTTTCATTGTCGTCTTACATGGTGAATATGATATTCACAAATATGCGTTTCGCATACATCAAGAATAACATAAAATTGTTTGCTGTTGGCTTCTTGAAAATTGTTCCTTAATTTTTGCCATTTTCAGCATTATTTTTTGTTGGCGTTGATGCGTTATCTGTCGTTGACATCACGACTGTTTTTGTGTTGCAAAAAGAAAGAAAACATAGATGAGTCCAGTTCAACATTGCTTTGTCTTTTTATTAAATGTTCAGTCCTTCTGGTGGCCTCGAACTTGGGCTGAGAGATAAGGATTTTCTAAGCTAGTCCACGCTGTGAATGAGGTCTTCTTCGTCGGGTACAAATTTGCATCTACAATTTATTTGCTTTCTAGACTTTATGATTAAACTTTTAATACGTTTGTTCATTTCGCTTTTATAAATAACTTGGACGTCTCTTGAGAGTCGGCGTACGGTACTTTTATGGAAAAAAATTGGAATGCCGAGCACAACAATAACTTACCCTGAGGCTAAATCATAATCCAAATGCACTAGCTCTAGCATTTTCTTTGAATGTATGAAAATTTCCAAGAAATATTTGCATACACCTTCCACCGACCTACACACTCTGCACTTCCACTAACACTCTGCAATAATATTGCTAGATTTTTTAACCAAACGACACACAACTTATCTTCAGAAAAAAATCTTTCTCTGATAGTGGCAGCTTCTAGCTACTTCTACATAAGGTGTACTTTCACACTTGCTATAGTATGCCATAACCCACAAACATTCATCAACAAGCATCACCATGGACCTGGACCCGGAAACAACAAAGCTTGCTTTTAAGTAAAGGTGTCTCCTTGGTTCGACTTGATGCAGCGAAAACGTTAATATCGTCCCGCTGAGGATATTACTTTCGTAGTCTTGCTTTAGCTATAGTGTCCTACTTCATGAGTGGAGCATAATAGAAAATGTCGCACCGCCAGATGTTGCATGCATGTGACGATTCAGACTGTGGAACGTGTACATGAATTTTCATGTAAGGATTTTTTCTCCACATGTGTTGTTTTTGGACTTTGTTATCAATTATTCTGAACGCATTTCTGTTTTGGTATTCGGTCCAACGGTTTTGGAAATGAAAAAAAATCTCAAGAATGTAATGAAATAATTTGACCTCTGGATAAGGTTCTACAACCTTCTACATCTAGGGTAAAGTCGGGATGATTTGACACGTTAACAAACTTTTCAAAATATCTCAAAATCCAAATACAGTTTCATGTCTTAGAAATATGCATTTTTTAAAATATCATTTTAGCAATATAAAAATATCGTTTAAGTATCTTTTTAAATATTTTTATCTGAGTAATGAACTTTTTTTTTACCCTTCCAAAGTGTCAGTTCTTCCTTTCGGGTAAGGATGTGACATTAGGAGGTTTTGACAGAGAGAGGAGTGTTTGAAAAATACCTTTTCCGCAATTATCTATGAACGTTTGTTAAAAGTTTCTTAGTTTTTCTAAGGTGGTCCTACGTTTGTAACATCTCGTATAATCATCTGAGAGTTTGAAAACGTGCAAAACTGGTATTTTCTGGTCAGCTTAAGCTTAGCCAACTGTTTCGTCTCATAAAACTTGCAAGCCAAGCTTGTGCCAGCTACATTCCATAATTTTGGATAAGTCAGTTGCTCCTATAAAAATATTGTCGAAACCTCCTTTCAACCTGCTGGACGAAATTCTAAAAGACACTTATTAAAGCGCGTAGGAAAATAGTTTTAATTTCCAAAAAGGAAATTGCACTTGGATTACCTACCATAAACAAATAGATCGATCATCGACCGACTAAATACAAATAAAAACAACTCCACTTCTCTCAGCTTCAAAGAGACACTGATCACTGATCAGTTATTTTTATTTACCACTTACACCCATCATAACTTTCTTCATTTGTTCATCACTTTAAATGCTGCAAAATGAATAGTTTACTAGAATAGGGCTAATGTCAATTCCTCTCCTCTTTCATGTCAAATCATCCCCACCTTACCCTACAGCAACTGCATTCACTTTCACACACAAATGTCCAAACAACAGTGTCCATCTTAAAAATATGCTTATCTTGAACGAACTGAACGACCAATCGTCAAAATATTAAGTTGAAAATTCAATAATTTGATGAAGTATTTCATCTAACTTATCCCTTAAACTAACTTAAATCGGCTGCAAGCCTTAAGGTTCGATGACATATTTTTGACCTCCGAATATCAAAACGCCCGGCACGCAATTCACTCGAGCGGCAAAACTACTACAAGATCTACACATGGAACTGGAAGCATAATAATTTTAGCACGAGAATGGAGCAAGAGTTCCATTGCCTGTGTCATTCGCTAAATTTGTAGTTTTATTAAGAACAGAACCCTCACGTCTTTTTAATTATGGCACGAACACGTGACAGGTTTTCTAGATCAATACAAGTTCTTGGGATGCTATATTTTGTTGTTATGATGATGTTCGTCGGTCGTCCACATCGTACTGATGAGTTCCCATGGAATGTTAAATTTGTTTGCATTAGATTCTCTAATCATTACACATTTGCTTCCATCTATGTACACCTTTATCTCGTTTTCATTCAATATTGCTGTTTGATAATATTTTAAATCAATAGATGGACCCTCAGATGAATTCACACATGTTGCCTTGTAAACTGCATCAAATTCATCACATTCTTTCAATGCCCCGAAGCCAATACATATGTTCACGAAACAGGTGCCGTGCAGTGCCGGATTAACCACGTAGCAAGAGTAGCAATTGCTACGGGCCCCGCGTGAAAGAGGGCCCCGCATATTCAAACCTACACATATCTGCCTCAGCGTAATTTTTTGAGCGAAACTTATTAAGAAGTGGCAGGGGCGAACGCAGAAAAAAATTTCGGGGGGGAGGGTTGCAAAAATATATAGGTATTAAAGGGTTATGGCACTGGTAGTCAGCCCTTTAACTTAATTTTTGTGTTTGCGTGGTCTTTAAAAATTAGTTATTTAATTGTTGGTCTGTTGGACGTGAAACTTATTTTTTCCGATTTGTTAATATTTGCAGATAAGGAAAAAATATTGCTATTTGTTACCTAAAACAAATTTATTAAATATAATTCAAATAGAAGTTGGATTCTCTTATAGTCGGCCCCTTAAATTCCAGTAGTCGGCCACGGGAGTTGTCAGTAGTCAGGCTCTCTTTAGTAAATTAATTATTTGTAATATATAAGCCGTTGTTAAATCTTAAATGTATTAACAAGACATTTTTTAAAAAAATATTTATTTCTAAATAAATAAAAGACAACATACAACAAATAATTAATTAAAAACAATCTTGTTTTTCAGTCAAATATGTATATTATTCAAAATAATTCAAGAGTACGTCTTCGAAACTTGTTTGAAATTTAGTTTAGTGATTACTTGATAAAAATAAACATTTTTAATTTTAAACATTACCATCAGCATAGTTATTTAAAATTAACAATAAATTTGATTTAAATAAATATCTTCTAACATTGAAATCAATCATGTCGCAAACAGTATTTGTTTCTCTTAAACACCTGGATAATGGTTCATTGGCAGCATACACCAGTTCTGTGATATGTGATTTTTTTTTTTAATCGATTTGCCAGTCCTTTAAATGCGCCCACGGATTGTGTAATATGTGTTGTATTGGGTAAAAGAGCGTACAAGATGATTCCGTTAATACTCTGCGCATTCCATTGAGACGAGGGATTTGTGGCCATCGACTTAAAGCAGTCCTGAGCTTATTATATTACTTTCCATAATCCGTTCGTTGAAACTATATTGGCCACATATTAGAAAAACGTCTCGGATTGTATCCACCTACTTTCAGATCTGCCTAAGAGGTAAGACGTAAGACCATTTATCCGGCACACTTTTTGCAACAGCTTGGAGGAGGGAGCACATAGGGAAACACAAGCAAAGGTGTCGTCACTGAAGACAAAAAGTACCTATACAGTGATCGCCTCATATTCGTTTCCATGTTGTACAGTATAAAGATTTGTCCAACCTCTTGGCGACTCCTGGTTTTAGAGGAATGAATGATGTTTCATCTCCATTCAGAATCTTAAGGGGTCTTCTAAAATACCGGCTGCGTCAATCTCTTCTAAATACTCATACGTCCCGGTCGCTCGTCCTCTTCTGAGTGCCGCAGTTCATAATGTAATGTGACATCTTGAGAAGGCCTAGTAATACGTTTTCCCTTGTAGGCTATCTTTGAAAAGCAGTCCTACGTTTGTCCTCACGATGGACGTTTGTCACCAAGAGGTCTGTGGGTTTCTGAGTAAAGCCACACTTGACAATGTATATGAGCCACTTAACAAGCTTTTGTTCTTCGGCTAAACTAATGACAGTTTCCTGTCCTATTTTCTTGTTGTCTACCTCGAGGGACCTCGTATGCTTCTCTGATCGGCCAATTATGCTGTTATTTTTACTAATACGTTCGAGGTACTTGAGGAATTCGCGTTTTGCTTTCTGTTCGGAATTACCCATTTTAAGAGTGCTGGAAGTTAAGATATTTTTTGAAACTAAGCTTTTGTTATTATTTGGCTACACTACCTATTTATGTTTTTGAAGAAACAAATCATTTGCTAATCTACTAATCATAAAAGGCTGACATAAGAGTATTTGTCTTCTTAAGTCGGCCCTTACGTTTATATAAGCGGCTGACTACTGAAAATACATTTTAAAAAAAACTTTTTTTTGCGCCAATCAAGAGAGAATACAATTTCCATTAAAACTGCATTTTCAGGTTAAAAAAATTAAGAAATAGAAGGTTTCAGCCTTGTAGGGCAACGACGCAACATGATCGTTTGCATTATTCCCTACACGGCGAATATAAAATTGGCGAACATCATTTCGTAATTCGTACGTGTTGATTCTTTAAGGTGTGTGTGAGGATGTCAAAAAGAGAAGCTAAGTCACTGCGCTAATGGTTATTTGTTATTTCATATAGAAAAAATGAAATTTGCTTGGGACTATCTCCCTAAATGTGAAATGTGAAACCTACGAAAATGCGAAAATGAGAAAATCGAAAATGTTTGGCAACAGCGAACCATCTACCTATTATGACGAATTTAAGCCGAGCTCGAGCATGTTCGTCGTTTAGGGCTTCCTTTAAGTATGTGTGATTTGGTGTGGCTATGATGAAGGTTTTTTTTTTCGTAGATTTTGCTCGCAACGCCCGTTAGATTCGAAACGACCGATTCAATGTATTTGCAAGCAGATAAGGGAAATTTTGTATATTTTCGTCATAGCTTCCGTTATTTGGGACCCACCAATTTCAACACATTCATTAAAATTTTTCGTTAACACAGTTTGAGAATTTGAGTTGGAAATTTATTTTGTACCATTTCTGTATTTATTTTTCTTTTGAACAGTAATGGATATCTATTTTTTAACTGCGCAAATTCTCATATTTCGGGGGGGGGGGGGGGGGGTGGGGTTTAGCCCCCAAAACCCCTACCTGCGTTCGCCCCTGAGAAGTGGTATGTTGAATTTTTTGATTTTTTTTTTGATGATGTCACTAAAACGTGAAACGTTACAACTTTTCCTACTAAGACAATCCACGTCAGACACTCACATTCGGCACCCGACTATTACCTTGGCATAAATAAAACACCGACTTTCATTCGGTAAACGCAAAAGTTCTACAAAAAGTTTCTTGCATAAATGTAGCATTTATAATCCAAAAATCTATTTTCCGGAATATTAGTATATTGAGTTAGATATAGAAGTTATGAGTAAAAAAAAATATTTTATTACCTTAAGAGAGATTTCCTCCACTTGAATTTTTCATAACCATGTCGTAATCCTGATATAGTAAGATCATTACCAAATGCATAAAAAGCAATGCATTCAATAAACTATATCCAGAACCAAAGAAATTCAAATTCACACGATAGTCTCTCGCGTGTTTTTTTTTTAAGCTAATGATCAAAGATTAACTAAGTAAAAAGATCGGAAACTGACTAAAGTTTCACTCCCTAGATCCCGCAATTTTCATTTTATTTCATTATTTTAAATGTGAGTTACAAGATGAAAGAAATGAGGTGAGATTTTTCTATTTTAACAGTTCTCTTTTGTTTGTTTTCACATTTTCAAATTTAACGTAGTTGGCTATATTGAATTTTGAAATTTTCGAACACGTTTTTCTTAAAATCACCACGAAAATCATAGAAGTTATGTTTTTGGATGCGTTCCGAAACTTTAGACCGAAGACATATTTTTGCCTTACATTAAGGTATGTAAAACATAAATAATATGTAGATTTTCTTTTTTCTTTCTTTTTGTGATTTACAAATAAAATTAACTTGAATGAACCGAAAAACTTTTCAGTTTCATATTGATTTTTTTTAGGGCCGTGTTTTTAATTTTTTTAATTTTCCAAATTTTGCTATTCCCAAAAATGTTTTATTAAAAAATTAATAATACATATATGTAATATGTACATTTTACATATTACTGCTTCATAAGTATTTTTTAAAAACTTGGTCTTAAGCTCAGTTAAGTTAAGAGAAGTAACATGAAGTGGAAGTTTCAGTATTGATGGAATATAAAAACTATTTAAATATAAATAATACCTACGCAGGTACCTCTGCAACACCAAGGTTAGTAACGAAATATTTCAATTTCTATCAAAACCATTTAATTACCACAAAAGAGCGAAATAATGCCGAATTTTGAAATTCGGCCTTATTTCACTTTACCAAAGTGAAATAACGCCGAATTTTGGCATTCGGCTTTATTTCACTTCGACAATGTGAAATAACGCCGAATGCCAACTGCGAAATAAAGCCGAGAAAGAGAAAACAAGGAAGCCGGTACTATTTAACTTTTGGAAAGAGCATTTTAGCTGGACTAAACGCAAAATC
Source organism: Sphaerophoria taeniata (assembly GCA_943590905.1). NCBI lineage: Eukaryota > Metazoa > Arthropoda > Insecta > Diptera > Syrphidae > Sphaerophoria > Sphaerophoria taeniata. Next base: position 112,597,624 of record OX016541.1, on the reverse strand, counting down.
AACTGTAGAACAAAATTTACCGAGTATGGAAGGTCTTAGGGCAGATTTTTTTTTTTAAATGAAAAAAAAAGTTATCCAAAAAACTTATGTGTGTGAAATAAATGCTCATAGTACAAAAAAAAAGATATCTTAAATTCGTGTAAGCACATTAACTACATATACAAACGAACTCTAATAAATTAATTGGACCACTCCTATTCATTACTTGTCGACAAAATGGGCAGAGCATTCCATTTTTCAAAACTGTTGCTGCTTCCTTCAATTTGGAAAGGCATCCACACATCTTGTTATGCATTTAACGTTTTTGAAAGCAGAAGCTGCATTTCAATGATTAATTTTGAGCTCCTTTTTTCGTTCTAATTTGAAGATGATACCGATTCGGAACATTCAAGATCAATTCGTTTTACTAGCGAGCGAAAAAAAATTTTGCCCAAAAGAGAATCAATTTGGGGTTTATTTTCACACCCCAAATTGATTCTCTTTTGGGCAAAATTTTTTTCGCTCGCTTCGCTCGCTGGCATTTGTACCTGTACTATATTTTTGGTTTCAAGTTCCAAATCCTTAATCATTTTTAATTTTCATTTGATCAAATTTTTAAAAATGTAGTGTTAACTGAAATGTTAAATCTAATATTAATATTCTTCCTGGTCCATGCCGCTAAACTCTTCTAACAGCCTTAAAAAACAACATGCGTTTTTCGAATTCATTTGTGGTACCTAGTAAAGTGAAATAAGGCCGAATTTCAGAATTCGGCGTTATTTCGCTCGGCGTTATTGCACGGCACCTGTTTTTTAAGGCTGTTAGACAAATTTTGCGACAAGAGCCAGGATTTTATTAGATTTAACATTTCAGTTAACACTCCATTTTTGAGAACTTGAAACAAAAAATATAGTACAGGTAAAAATGCTAGCGAGCGGATAAATTTTGCCCAAAAGGGAATCAATTTGGGGTATGAATTTTTTTATTTTCACACCCCAAATTGATTCTCTTTTGGGCAAAATTATTTCCGCTCGCTCAAAATGAATCATTGAAATGCAGCTTTTGCTTTCAAAACCGTTTTATGCATAACAAGATGTGTGGATGCCTTTCCAAATTTAAGAAAGCGGCAACAGTTTTGAAAAATGAAATGCTCTTCCCATTTTGTCAACAAATAATAATAAATAAGAGTGGTCCAATTAATTTGTTACATATCGTTTGTATTTGTAGTTAATGTGCTTACACGAATTTAAGATATTTCTCTTTTTTTTGTACTATGAACATTTATTGTTTGTACATAATATTGACAAGTACAAATAAATTTTGTGGATTACATTTTTTTTTCATTCGGGACTTTTGTCCCATTAAATATAAAAAAAGAATCTAAACCACAATACTCGGTAAATTTTGTTCCACAGTTGATATCGCCTGAAGTCCAGCTAAATTGCTCTTTCCAAAAGTAAAATAAAACCGGCTTCCTTGTTTTCTCTTTCTCGGCTCTATTTCTCAGTTGGCATTCGGCGTTATTTCACATTGTTGAAGTGAAATAAGGCCGAATGCAAAAATTCGGCGTTATTTCACTTTGGTAAAGTGAAATAAGGCCGTATTTCAGAATTCGGCGTTATTTCGCTCGGCGTTATTGCACGGCACACACGAATAAATGTTTGATGGAAAGTTTAAAACTAATTCTTGAGTGTATCTTTTACCTTTTATATAAAAATGCATATAAAAAAAATGTGCACGACAGGATCACAAAAAAACATAAAAAAATAAAAACATGTAATTAAAATTCATAACTTAAAATTTAAATTTAAATATGTACCACAAGAACATATTTTATCTGAAATAATTGTTGATTTTTCAATTTTTTTTTAATATTGGAGCGGTTTGTTTTTTAAATTAATTTTTATATTTTTTTCAAAAATGTCCTCAAATTAATATAGGGATAGAAAATTTATCCTTTTTGAGATACAGAATTATGAAAAAAAAATGAAAATATTTTTTTTAATAAAAAAAAAACATTAAAAATATATACGTTCTCCCCAAATAATACGAAGGTTCGCAACAACGGACAACTTTTTTTTTGAGAAAAAGTTATAACAAAAAAACGGTTCTATGAGAACCGTGTTTTTTCCGCTTTCTTTAATAACTTCGAAACTATTTATCTTAAAAATATGAAAACAACAATTTTAGATTACTGTTGGATACTTAAATATGTGTACCAAATTTGATTGCAATCAGCCTAGCAAATTCGAAGAAAACGCTTGTGAAAGACGAATGAACAGAAAACGAAGTGATGTTAAAAGGTTTCGTTTACACTGTGTACAGAACCAAATTATACAGGGTGATTCACGAGCGTTGTGCCAAAAAGCTAGTGCGTGTAGGTTTAGTTGAGACAAGAAAAAAATCGTATGGGAGGGGGGGGGTCTATTCCCCCCCGTTTAGCCGGGTGGGGCAATTTTCTGAAAAATTGACTTGTTTTGTAAAAAAAAATATTAAAAATCAACGACTTCATTTACAACACCGAACTATACGTTTCTGAAAAGCCAAAAACTTCTTCTTTCACCTTGTTTTTAAATTAAATTGTTTTAACGAATAGCTTAAAAAAATAAATTTTCAAACTCAAAATTTAAAAAAAAAACATTTTTGAACTAATTTTTTTCAAAATTTTATGTAATTAAGTACTGATTTTGTTTTAAAAATTCAATGTCTTTGTTAGTTTTTAGTCGAAAACAGAAAACCGAATGCAAAAATGTCTTTTCGTTTTTGAGAAATTAAAAAAAAACCAAAACCAGATAGGTTAAAATAAAAACAAAGATTTTCTTAGAAAAAAGTGGTTTTGGTTTCTTTTTAATTTCTTTTTATGAATTTTAATGAATCACCCTGTATATTCGTCATTATGCTTATTTACATCATCACTGTAATTTCTTTTATTTTTCTGCAATCTATACGTTTTAAATATAACTATATTTTGCATTTATTTTTGAAATTCCAAGCCAAGCCCTTGCGGAGGGGGTAAAATTGAGTGTTTTTCATAGTCCTTTTTTGTTGGGTTTTCTTGAATAACTTCAAAACCATTTGTCTTGAAAATATATCCTTATTTACATTAGTACTGTACCTAGTTTTTGTTTAGTTTTTCTGCTATCTATACATATGGAACTATCTTCTGAAATTTTTTTGAAATTCCAAGCCCAGCCTTTGCGGTGACGAGGAGGGGGTGTTGTGTTTTCTAAAATAATTTAAAAATTATACAGGGTGATTCACGAGCGTTGTGCCAAAAAGCTAGAGCGTGTAGGTTGAGTAGAGACAAGAAAAAAATCGTATGGGGGGGTCTATCCCCCCTTCCGTTTAGCCAGGAGGGGCAATTTTCTGAAAAATTGACTTATTTTGTAAAAAAAAAATTAAAAATCAACAGCTTCGTTTACAACACCGTGCTATATCTTTCTGAAAAGCTAGAAACTTCTTCTTTCACTTTGTTTTTAAATTAAATTGTTTTAACGAATAGTTAAAAAAAAAAAATTTTCAAACTTAAAAATTTCAAAAAAAAAGCAAAAAAAAAAAAAATTTGAACTAATTTTTTTCAAAATTTTATGTAATTAAGTACTAATTTTGTTTTAAAAATTCAATGTGTTTGTTAATTTTTAGTCGAAGACAGAAAACCGGATGCAAAAATGTCTTTTCGGTTTTGAGAAATTAAGAAAAAACCAAAACCACTTTTTTTCTAAAAAAATCTTTGTTTTTATTTTTACCTATCTGGACTTTTAGTTTAATTTATTGGTTTATTTTATAAATTTAATTTTTTGTAATTGCAGTCTTATGAGGACTCAATAAAGTAAAAAAGTATTACATTATCCCTGGATTAACCATTTTGTTCATTGATAACGTCTGCCATTGACCTTTCACTAATAGCTCTCCGTGCTCTCGTCGGCGGATTATTGATAACATGCTGCGACTTGAGGGCCATCTATTGGGATATCTTTCAGCGTAGAGTACTTTGTTACATAAAATTTTGAAAAAAATTAGTTCAAAAACGTTTTTTGCTTTTTTTTTGAAAATTTTTGAGTTTGAAATTTTTTTTTTAAATTTAAAAACAAATAGGCGGGGAGCCCTCAATCCTGAAAGTGCACTTACACGGATTTCAAAATTTTTTATATTAAAAGAAAGTTTATAGAAATACCAACAAATTAAGCCTGGTATGACGAGGCCTATCCTGGCACCAGTATTTCTTGCAATTTTTTGCATTATTGATAATTTGCACTTATCGCGGATTTTAATTTTAACTAGCGCATATTATTGGAAATTTAATGTGCTTTCAGGTAAAAATGGTATGACAGCTGCCATCCTGGCACCAATGTCTGTCATACCTATTTTAAAATTTTGTCACTCATATGTTTTTAAAATAGGTATGACAGACATTGGTGCCAGGATGGCAGCTGTCATACCATTTTTTCCTGAAAGCACATTAAATTTCCAATAGTATGCGCTAGTTAAAATTAAAATACGCGATAAGTGCAAATTATCAATAATTTATTAATAATGCAAAAAATTGCAAAAAATACTGGTGCCAGGATATTCCTCGTCATACCGGGCTTAATTTGTTGGTATTTCTATAAACTATCTTTTAATATAAAAAATTTTGAAATCCGTGCAAGTGCACTTTCAGGATTGAGGGCTCCCGGTGTAAAAGTGAAAGAAGAAGTTTTTGGCTTTTCAGAAAAGTATAGCCCGGTGTTGTAAACGAAGCCGTTGATTTTTAATATTTTTTTTTTTACAAAATTAAGTCAATTTTTCAAAAAATTGCCCCTTCCGGCTAAACGGGGGGAGGATAGACCCCCCTCCCATACGATTTTTTCTTGTCTCAACTCAACCTACACGCTCTAGCTTTTTGGCACAACGCTCGGGAATCGCCCTGTATATCTTAAAAATACAAACAAAATATGTTAGTCATTGCAGGCAATAATTAATGATTGATTTGAAGTCAATAGGGCTACTAGTTTTTCAAAATATGGTTTTAAAATTTATTATTTTTTCGGTAGGTAATAAGTATTCATGTTATAGGCCTATAACTCAATTTTCTTTTCAGAATTTTAGGTCCAGTAGTTTCGGTGATCAGTGGGGGGGGGGGGGGAGGAGGAATCCCCTTTTTTGATATTTTTGCATATTTTCCCATATATTCTTAAATAACCTCAAAACCATTATTTTTTATATAAAAAAACATGATTGTATTTCTACTAAACACGTTTATATATTGGCCAACTTTCAACTCATTAGGTACAATAGTTTTGGAGGAAATAAGTTGTAAGGTTGAGTCCAAAATTAAAAAGTTACCCCAAATATTGAGTCATATCTGTGTTATCTGTGTTATATGTAAAGGTTAAACCCCGTAACAAGTAGCGTATTATCCTAAAGGCAAACTAGGCACGTGTCTAGGGTCGCGTCAACAAAGGGGCGCACGGGCGCAGTAATTCTTATTGCATCTTTTGTTAAAATAAAAATCGGTCCTGAGCAATTGCTCTTACAGTAGGTACAGAGTCAACTCGGTTTGCCAACTTGGAAATCGACTTAGCTTTCTTCTAATTTTGTAAGCGTTTTTGAATAGGTATTGATTTTACTTATTGAAGGGGCAAATAACCTTATGTTCGAAATTCATCAGAGGATGTCAAAGATTTCCACGGATTTAAAACCTAATTTTTCTGCTCTGTTCATTCTAGATTGATTTTCGGGGCAATCCGATTTGAGAACCGAGTTGCCACTAGGTTTGCATAAGAACCAACTCAAGTTAACTTGGTTAACAACACAATGGGCGAAACACACAATCTATAAGGACAAATTGTTCACACAAGTATCCAAAAAAAAGCTTGCTCCTACTCTACCAATAAGACAGGATGAGGTATTTCTGTTTGCGTATTATTTTTTCATGGAAATGTGTTGCTTCATTTTCTTTTTTTTTTTTTTGAAGAAAGAAGAGGCCGCCGCCGCACTTGAATATTAAATAGGTATTTATTTTTGATGGTGTTTTCTAGCTGAGTTTTATTGAATTTATTCCTGCGAGTCGGGTAGACAACAAGCACTTAAAGTATGTGAGGCGCCAGTGTAATTATATTTTGTCTGAAATTTTTATTTGTTTTATAGTCCAGTCATTTGGTAGTTTTACCTGGAAAGTTTTCCGGGAGTTTTGAAAATTGGTTAATTTATAGATTTGGGTATGCTCTTTTCGAATTTCAACTTTGCCACCTCGTACCCCCGCCGCTCGCGCCGCCATCTGGAAAAAATGGCGTCTAAAAACGGTTTTTTATGAATATCTCCCTTCCTACGCATTTTACGAAAAAAATATCTTGTACAAAATTAAACTAGAAAAAATTTCCTACAATTTATGTATCAATAATTTTTTTCATAAAATCAATAGTTTTTGGGGTACGAGCGCCACAAAGTATCATTCATCATATTACGGGAAATACCTGCGCTTCAACTGAATAAGCACAAAATTTTTCTGAAGTTTGTTGTCCATTTTTTCCTAACTTTGAACGTTAATGCATCAATTGACGATGCTTACCGATAGCTTATGATATTGAGAAAACAAATCAAAAAGAATAATTTAAAAAAGACCGCTATTTTTTCCCTGGCTCTCATGCAAAGCTTTCCAGATTAAAAAACTCAGTTTTTATTTGCGTCAACTGAATAAGCACACGATCTTTCACTCTCATTATTTTAGTTGGTTCTGAGAGTTTTAAGTTAATTGGTATACCAAATCAAAAGTTGAAGTGCTGTTAGTGCATTTAGCCGTTAAATTAAAATTAAAAAAAAATATGGTTAGATCAGAAGCTTTAATAGTGTCGGACGAGTTAAGGTTGATTCGTTAAAAGAATAAATACTGACCGTGCGTGCTATAGCTACTAACGTTGATCGGAGTCTTAGTGTTGTCTATTCGTTCCTCAGAAACCAAAGTTTGTACGAGTAAAACATGAAAGGTAGTAAAAAACGGCAACATTCGAAGTTGATCGACGAGCAATTTTGAGATGTGCCTCCAGTTCATGTGGCTCCGCGGTAAAAATTAAACAAAAAGTTGGTGTAACTGCAGGTGTTTCAACAGTCCACAGAGTACCAAACAGCGCAGATCATTTAAAATGATTGCAACTCCAAAAGAAACCACCATTAAACGAGCAACGAAAAGATATTCGTTTAAGATTTTCTAGACTCGATGTGAGTTGGAAAAATGTGTGGCACAACGCGGTTTTTTTCGGATGAGAAGAGTTTAAATTTTTTTGTGGTTTTAATTATTACTTTCACGATTTGAGAAAAGAAGAACGATTTTAAGCGCGGCATCATGGTCGAGAAGGTGGAGTTATGATATGGGGAGCAGTTAGCTACTATGGGACTATTGAGCTTGAGTTTTAAACGTCAAAAACGACTGCAATTACCTACAAAAGAATATTGGAAAGAAAGTTTCCTTCATTTTCGGATATTTTTGGACCCTATAAATGGATTTTCCAATATGACAACGACCCCATCCAAACGTCGTGCACTGTCTAAAGTGGGATAGAGGACTAGAATGTTAAATTACTTCAACGGTCGCCCTATTTACCTGACCTGAACCTCATAGAAAATGAATGGGGATGGTTGGTACGTAAAGTCTATGAGTCAGGCCGTCAGTTTGAGGACAGAGAATCGCTTATTCCAGCCATTAAGTTACCATGGAGAGAAATTTCGCTGGACTACTTAAAGAGTTTATACGATTCCATGCCAGCCCGAATTTATGAAGTAATCAAGAATAAAGGTGGTAGTACCCAATACTAGAAATAACCAATAAAAAAAATATTTAAAGAAAATTTTGTTCATTTCTTTCCGTTTGATTTTATTTGCATTTTTAAAAGTTGTGCTTATTCAGTTGAAGCAAAAAAAAAATGAGTTTTTCAATCTAGAAAGCTTTGCATGAGAGGCAGGTAAAAAATAGTGGTCCTTTTTTAAATTATTCTTTTTGATTTGTTTTCTCAACATCATAAGCTATCGGTAAGGGGCCAGTTATAGCGATCATTGGTTTTCATCAGGAAAAATTGGAACAGGAGGAATCTGAAATTTTTTCCTGATGAGCGTTTATAGCAATCATTGAAAATTTCTGTCAGGAATTTTTTTCCTGCCGTAATTCTATCATTGGAACAGTGAGAAGTTGAAACAAAGATCATTGGAATTGTACAAAATTGAAACGCAAATCATTGGAACGATTTGTTTTAGTTTTTGACAAAAATCCATCAGCTGTTCAGGAAAACGAATTTCCGTACGGAAAATAGAAAAATACATTTTTAACGAAAAATAAGTTTGCGAACTTATATTTTTTTCTCAAAAAAAATTGTTTAAGCATTTTCCGGTCGATTGGTATATAAATTGCATTAGTAATCAAAAGAAAACTTAGTTAAATATCCATTCAAACATTTTTCCTGATGGATTTCAATGATCGCTATAACTGGCCCCTAAGCATCATCAAATAATGCATTAACGTTCAAAGTTAGGAAAAAATGGACAACAAACTTCAGAAAAATTTTATATAAATTTTATGTATATATAATTTTATATATAAAATATGATGATTGATACTTTGTGGCGCTCGTACGCCAAAAACTATTGATTTTATGAAAAAAATGATTGATACATAAATTGTAGGAAATTTTTTCTAGTTTAATTTTGTACAAGATATTTTTTTCGTAAAATGCGTAGGAAGGGAGATATTCATAAAAAACCGTTCTTAGACGCCATTTTTTCAAGATGGCGGCGCGAGCGGCGGGGGTACGAGGTGGCAAAGTTGAAATTCGAAAAGAGCATACCCAAATCTATAAATTAACCAATTTTCAAAACTCCCGGAAAACTTTCCAGGTAACCCTCTTTTTTTTACCAAATGACTGGACTAACAGACAAGACGCAAGTAGCTTATAGAATATAGACCAACCGACTGGGAACACGAAAATATACGTCTTTCTTTTTGTATAGACTTTTGAGTTACTGCAAGGTATTGACTGCTCAGTTATTAATCCCACAGACTGAATTCGTCTAAACGGATAGATTTGATTTCCACTTCTTTCCAGAAATTCCAATAGATATTATTGTTTTGCTAACATAATAATGATAAAATTACTTAACTCAACTTACCTTTGCAAATTCTGAAACCCTGGTTTTTATTCATCAATCACTTAGCATGATCAATTTTATATTCATGTTTTCTTGTTTTTAAATATCAGCTTCAGCTTCAGTCTGTCGGGAAACCTTTTAACTGTCAATTAACTGTGCGGTTACTTTCTATATATACATAAGCTTAAATAAAGTTCACTGCTTTTAATATCTCTTTACTGGCTCAAAGTCAAAATGTATAGCTAACAGTAGCTATACTATACTATCAGTGAGCTGCTCACTATCAATTAAGAAATCAACCAACAAAAAACAAAAATCTGTAGGTACATTAAGGATGTCCTTTCAGCTGCCCGCATTCATTCAACAGGCTATCTCATTAATTTCCCTTTACTGGTTTTAACATTAACAAAGGAAAAATATGACGAATAATTAAATACGACCAACGAAGTTAAGAATTGGTCAAAGTTGTGTGTTTTTTGTCATCTCCCGTACTTTCAGTCTTTTTAAAGGCTTCACGATCGAATTTGCATATAAATTGGAAAAACAACATTTCCGAGATTTTAACATTATTTAAAGCAAGCAAAAGAATTTCCACATCGTGTGGCAGGATACTACATGAAAATTCAACACGTCATAATAACGCACAATCGCCATGTCCTTATCTCGTCACTTCACACCGAAAGATGATAAAAAAAATTCGAATGCCTAACATCCCTCATGTCTCTTTGGGCCATTCCTTAATTCAAAATTAATTTCAATTCTTTGACAAGATAATCTTGTTTGTTCCCTTGGGGATAGCCGAAGCTGTGTTTAAGATGTTGTGTATGAGCCGGGGCCACCAAGCCTGCAGACAGCTTTAAGATTTTATTTTTGTTATGCCTTGCAAAAGAACATTATATCGCAAGAGGTGTTATGTTTATTTCGAAACACTTCGGTGAATTGGGAAGCATGTATAATGTATATGTACACATGAATTTCAACGACCCGCTATAAGTTGTATTTATGTTTGTCTTATGTGATGAAGAACGAAGAATGTACATTTCAACAATGGTTTGATGGCGTGATGTCAAGGTCAACATCAAGTCCTGGAGCTCTATAATTATTGAGCACATTTTTGAAAAATGACAGGAGTGTGGCAATACTTTTCATAATATTTTAAGAGACTGATGCTTATTTCACGGTAAAAAGTAAAGTTTCAAAAAAAAAGTGGACAAGTGCCAGATAAACTCCTTCGAGGAGGGTTCCGTACTTGATTATCCGACCCTACTTTTTTTCAGTTTTGAAGGATATTTTATACAAGGATTAAGATTTGAAACCAAACAAATTTTTTTTGTGTGTTTTCCTCTTTCTTTAATAACTTCGAAACTATTTATCTTAAAAACATGAAAACAACATTTTTAGATTACTACTGAATACTTTAATATGTGTATTAAATTTCATTGCAATCGGCCTAGCAAATTCGAAGAAATCGCTTCTGAAAGACGAATGAACAGAAAACGAAGTGATGTTATAAGGGTTTCGTTTACACTCTGTGTACGGAACCCTAAAAAAATGACTTGTAAGTAAAGTTTTAGTACAATTCAAAACGAAAATACAAGTCTTATTCTTTTCCTTTTAAATAAAAAAAAAAATATAGAGTGACGCGACAGCTCTTAAAGAGCCAAGGCCTAAGTGGCTTACTCTCATAAACAATTCTCTGGGTGCGTGTGAAAAATTGAGGGGACCTACAATTTAACGCCGATTCCGAACGGCAAAGTTGAGAAGCACTTTTTCATGACAGATTTTTTTTTTTTTTTTATAATTTGCACCCACTCAAGGGATTTTTTATACCCTTTTTATGCCAGAGACACAGTGAGTGCATTAGGAAGAGGTGAAGGGGTTGGAAAGGAGGTGTCGATGTACATTGGTCTTGAATTCTTGAACATTGCAATGATCGGGAAAGACAGAGTGTGGAAGAGAGTTCCACATTCGCGTAGTACGGCTAAAGAATGATTCTCTATACTTGAGAGTACGTCCGAAGTTGGGCTCGAGGGTAAACTGATGGGCATTCCTAGAAGCGCGAGTATTACGGGCGAATTGTTTGAGGGGAGGAACGCAACTGGCTATTTCACTAGAGCAATTACCATAGAAGTAACGGTAAAACAAGGAGAGACACGCAACGTTGCGACGGTGGTCTAAAGGGGTGAATGAGTCAGTGATCTCTCTATCACCAATCATTCTTACAGCTCTTCTTTGTATTCCATCTAAGAGGCTTAAGTAAGTAGCTGGAGCACCAGCCCAGAGATGGGAGTTGTACTCAAGCTTTGGACGGATATATGTTTTATAGATAATAGCCAGATCAGAAGGGGAGAAAAATTTCTTGCACCGTCTTAAGAAACCCAAACATCTTGCGGCATTTTTGGCGACATCGCATATGTGCTCGCTCCACAAAAGGTGGTCTGTAATGCACATACCGAGAATCTCGAGATGTTCGTTCTCATTGATGCAAGTGCCACTCATGGACAGTGGCAAGGGGGGTACATCTCGCTTTGACGATACAAGACAGCATTGAGTTTTCGAAGCATTAAACTCGACGCGGTTTTTAATTCCCCATTGTACAATGCTGTTTAAGTCAGAGTTTAATGAGCTTATCATATTTTGCCGTTGCAGGTCCACATCCGAAGTGGAGGGATGTGAGTCTGGGAACGAATATGAAAAGCTAAGGGTACTATCGTCGGCGAAACAATGAATTGGATTAGAAGTTACAGACAAGAGATCATTTATGAAAATGAGGAAGAGTGTTGGAGACAAAACGGAGCCCTGGGGCACACCAGCGTTTATATTGTGGGTTTCAGACTTGAAACCGTCCAATACAACTTGTATTGTACGGTTCGAAAGAAAGTTTCTAATCCATCGAAGAAGGGATTCATCGATACCGAAAGCACGCATTTTCGATAAAAGAGCAAGATGCCAGACTTTATCAAATGCCTTTGAAATATCAAGTGCAACAATCTTACTTTCTCCAAAACGATGTAAAGATTTGTTCCACTGTTCGGTGAGATAAACCATCAGATCACCAGTGGACCTGTTGCTGCGAAAGCCGTACTGCCGGTCATTAAGAAGCTTTCGGTCTTCGAGATATTTCTTGAGCTGATAGTTTATCAGCGTTTCCATGACCTTAGAAAGAAGGGACGTTAGTGCAATCGGACGATAGTTGGAGGGAGAAGAAGATACGCCTTTTTTTGGGATTGGCTGGACAAATGCTGTTTTCCAACTGCTCGGAACGAGCCCAGAAGAATAGGATAGATGGAAAAGCTTACGCAAGGGTTTTGCCAGCGTGGAAGAACACCTCTTCAGAACAACAGCGGGTATACCATCCGGACCAGCGGATTTATGTATGTTGAGATCCTTGAGGACTCTTGCCACAGCACGAGTGCGAAAGAAGATTTTCCCCATGGAATCATTGACGCGCTCTAGAGCTGGGGGAGTCATGACACTATCTGGCAGCGAAGAGTTGGAGGCGAACTGCCTTGCAAAAAGGTTAGCTTTCGCGAGAGAGCTAACAACTGGAGTGTCATTGTCAACGAGCGTAGGGACCGAGGAAGAAGAAGAATTCTTCATATTTTTCACAAAAGACCAAAAATTCTTACTGCCTTTGGGACATTGCAGTATTTTTTGCCTTAATTTTTGATCATGCAAAAACTTAGTCCGTCGAATATGGGCATTGCAGGCCTTCCTGGCTTGTTTAAACTTGTTCCGGTTTTCCTCAGTTGGGTTGGCTCTATAACACCGGAACTTTACTTCTTTTTCCCTGATAACCTCTTTACAGCTTGAATCAAACCATGATTTTTCCTTAGGTTTGATGCTCTTAGATGCTTAGATTGATACTCTCGGAAGTTTTGTCAGTTCTTCGCAAGAGGCAGTGCCCGTGAAAGATGAAATAAAAACTACGGGCACGAGTAGAACTCGAACCCACTACGTTCTGCTAAGCAGCCAGCGCACCTAATTACTAAGCCACGGGCACTACTTCCTTTTAAATGCATTCTTTATTTTTTGGCGCTGTCTCCTTCTATATTTGCTGTACTTTCCATGCTGGTTCCTCTTCGCTTATACGAATAAGGTGGGCCAGCCCAATGAAGTCTGCAAGCTTAAATATTTGTCATTATGTCTGCTGTTTGGTTGATTGGATAGGCCTCATCTCTTTTGAGAAGTTACAATACTTCAGGGTATCACAAGGGATCTACATTGATCTAAGTGTGACGGTAACAACATCAACTGTCAGCCCATATAACCTAACCTAACCTAGGCCTCGTCTCCTGGCCACCAAAATCGTCTCTTATACTATAAGTATATATACTTTTTTCTTTATAGCTTAACTAACCGACCCGCGCGGGACGTGCGTCGTTCCCGCCCTTAAGAATTTTTTTGTGTTATATTATAGGTTGAGTGTGCAGTTTTCCTGTAACTTAACAGAGTCGCCACAGTTTTGGAAAGTTGCAACTTATCAGCAAATTTTATCAGATACTTTTACTTTTGCCAATATAAAATTTGCGAAGAATGTCCCTACTTATTTGTTCCTCAGAACTTTCTACTACTTCCTTGCTTTCCAATTACTTAAAAAATCCTGTCTCTCATAGACCTGCTAAATTTGTGTAGGTACTGCTTTCCATTTTTGCAAGCTTTTCTGGCAATTATCCTCCAAAAATTTTCGATTGGCTTAAGGTCAAAAGTGTGCCATGGCTAACACTGAATTCCACTGATGTCGAACCATTCACGAACAAAACTTGGATTGTGAATAGGAGCAATAGGAGTGTCTCTAAATTCGTCGAAGGGATATTCCAGCATCGGGAGCGTATCGGATTCCCGCTTTTTAAAATCCCGTTTTTCAAGAATCCCGAAAAAAAGTTTTAAAATCCCGTCTTCTAAAATACCGCTTTTGTTAAATCCCGAGTTTTAAAATCCCATTTAGTCAAAATCCCGACCTGCTATAATACCGATTTTTAAAATCCCGAAAATCCCGTTTAATCCCGCCAACCGGTATTCAAAAGATTTAAAATAAGACTAAAAAAATGAATGAATTTGTTCTCTTGGATTAAATTAAAACTGCTTTTAATTACTTTTACAAAATCTAGCGTTATCAGACGCTGCTTTTGGATTTCCCGTTATAATTAAATTATGTTGCAGTAACAAATGGTTGGGCATCACCACATGCATTACCCATGTACCTAGAGATGTCTTATTGTTATTTGGTATTTTGCAAGTTTTGTTATATAATATCTTTGATTCTTGGAATGAATACACTACTTTCTTTTATGTTTTCTTTGTTAAAGTTATTATAAACTATGCTATTAAACTCATGTGTTTTAACTTATTTTTTTTTGCCGTTTTTACAATGAAAAGCAGTTGCTTTGTTTTGAAAAATCGCGCGATTTTTCAAAACAAACCAACTGCTTTTCATTGTAAAAACGGGATAATAAAAAACGGGATTTTGAAAAGCGGGATAATAAGAAACGGGATTATATAACACGGGATTACAAGAAATCGGGATTATGAAAATCGGGATTTTAACAAGCGCGATTATAAAATCGGGATTTTGAAAGTCAGGATTATAAAAATCGGGATATCGTACCCAACCCCCAGCATCTCCTTGTATTTTTGGCCATTCATTTTGGGTTGCCCAAACATCAAGGTGATAGCAGCAAACCATTACACTGCCACCTCCAGAGTTCCGACTCAATTTAACTACTTTTTCGTCTCTTTAATCAGGCCAATAAATGTTAAAATTGACGAGGCCATTTAAATTCAGTTTTTTTTCATCACCAAAAATAACAGATTCCCACGCCATGTGATCTCTTACAAACTTTAATCTTGCTTTCTTTGTGATGCTGTTGTAACTGCGGTTTTTTCATCATTTTGGTAAAGCGAAAGTTAGGGTATTATGCCTTCAATACATGCTGCACTCTCCTAACATTAACGGGGAGGTCTAAGCTATACGCATTATCTGTCCAGCATTCAACTTATTCCGTCTTGCTTCGTGAGAAATCTGTTTTCTGTTTTCGGCCAAATAAACGTGGTAAACAAAAACATTAGAAAACTCTTGGTGCTTCATTCTGATGTCATATTGAACAGTTAGGGAATAGCTGTCTTTAAACTTATTTCGGCCGCTGTATCAATGGGCACGGTAGTGCCCAGCCAAGTTCTAGCACTACTCCAGCACATTTTTAACCCCCCATAACTTTTGAACCCATAGAGTTAAAAGCTTTAAATTTGAATTACGTATTAACTTCATGGGCACAAAGGTCCTGTGAAAAACATAATTTTGTAGAACCACTACTTCCTGAGATATTGAACAATAAAAATTTCAAAAACCGTAATTGACTCACTGACTGACTCACTGACTCACTGACTCACTGACTCACTGACTCACTGATCATCAAAATTATGAAGCACTTCTAACAATAGCAGAATCTTGAAATTTGGTACAATGGTAGGTTTCCGGGTGTATACAAAGGAAAAAATCGAAAATTTCAATTTGCTCATTCAGGGGGCGTGGTATCCGCCCACTTTCTAAAACTGGTCGTAGGATCTTGAAATTCGGAATTGTAATAGGGTTTTGGTTGAATATAAGGAAAAATATAAATAAAATATTTTGGTTTCATTTAAGGGCGTGGTTTCCGCCTACTATCTTAAATCGGTCGTGGGATGTTGAAATTTGGATTTCTAGTAAAGTTTTGGTTGAATAACATAAAAAAGTCAGAAAAAAATTCAGTTTCCATTTAGGGGCGTGGTATCCGCCCACTTTGTTAAAATGGTCGAAAACGCTTAAATTCGAAATTCTGATAGGGTTTCGGTACATATAAGTACAAAATAGCAGTTTCATTAAAAGGGCGTTTCTGCCACCCACTTTCTTAAAATGTTCATACAATGTTGAAATTTAGAATTATGGTTTGTTAAACTTCATAAAACTCAATGAATAACTTTCTTTAATGGTTTCACAATGGACCCTTGGAGTCTTAATGTGACATCTAGACAGCCACTCTAACCTAACCTACCTATTATTTATTTATAAATTGGCAGAGCAATTAGAGTGTTAACGTTTGCAAATTGCTAGCTTATTAAGTTATTTCAATATTCATGCTTTCATAAAAAACTTTGCAAAAAGATGTGAAATCAGAACAAAAACATAAAATGTAAAAAAGAGCCAAGTTCTCTTATGTGCGAACAACACTGTGTAAAAAGTCAGCCACCAAAAGTAATGAGATCTAAAAGAACGCCAAGTTCTTACATGCAATAAAAGTGTTATATTGAATATTTTAAATCGTAGAAGATAATACAACAATATTAAAAGAAAATAGAAAGTAGTTTGGATAAAAATTTACAAGTTCACTTGGCAAGTTTTCGTTTGAAGCGTGATTAGTAACATTTTAAAACTTGAACAGTGAACTTGTAAATTTTCATCCAAACTATTTTCTATTTTCTTTTAATATTGTTGTATTATCTTCTACGATTTAAAATATTCAATATAACACTTTTATTGCATGTAAGAACTTGGCGTTCTTTTAGATCTCATTACTTTTGGTGGCTGACTTTTTACACAGTGTTGTTCGCACATAAGAGAACTTGGCTTTTTTTTTACATTTTATGTTTTTGTTCTGATATAAATTTCGCCAACAAATTCATTGAAATGACAACAATTATTCAAACAAATCAATGACAATTACCTTTTTTTATGAATTTTCATTGGTGTTTCGCAATATTCTTACTTAGGTAATCAATTAAACGCTTCATCGAATCTTCGAAATTCTTTCAAGTCCTTTCTCCAATCCTACGAATAAAAAAAAGCAAACCTCCTGAAAAAAAAATGCCGACAAGGGGATAAAAATAAAAATAGAGTGGCGCGCCAGCTCTTGAAGATCCGAGGCCGAAGTGACTTACTCTCATCAACAATTCTGTGTGTGTGTGAACAATTGAGGGGACCTACAATTTAACGCCGATTCCGAACGGCAAAGTTGAGAAGCACTTTTTCATGACAGATTGATACTCTTGGAAGTTTTGTCTGTTCTTCGCAAGAGGTAGTACCCGTGAAAGATGAAATAAAAACTTTATGGGCACGATTAGGACTCGAACCCACGACGAAGTTTCAACGCAGCCAACCACCCTTAACCACTAAGCCACGGGCAGCTGCGTCGACAAGGGGATGGGCTGTTCAAATCCAACCAACATTCACATTCATGCCTCTGTTAGAAGGTACTATCCTCATCTATCTAGATCTAGCAGGTGGCAAAAAACCTGTGGCTGCATAAAATGAGGAAAAAGTCCATAATGGTCCCGTCTGAAGAAAATGTTGACAATAGAATAAGAACAATTATTAAGGTGGAGGAGCACGATTTCAAAGGAGTGCGATCCATCAATTAGGTACATTGGGTCAGCACTAGCAGCCCATTACAATATTGAGAAGAAATACGCAGGTGGATGCTCAAAGCCAACAGAACCTATTTCAGTGTATTACGGCTCTTTTAAAATCTTACCATTACTTCAAAACTTCTGCTGCATAGGTATTATAAAACGATAGTCTTACCACGGATCGAAGATTTGGGTACTTAGCCAAAGGCACTCTACACTCTTAGCCGAGTTCGAAGGAAAAGTCTTACGGAGAAAAGTTGTCCCCGTTTGTGAGGAAGGAAGATTCCCGAGACGATATAACCGTGAGCTATATCAAATTACCTTGAAGCAAATGTAATGGCAAACATTAAGCTTGTTAGGCAGGTGGACTCCAGTGGGCTGGACACCTAGCTCGTATGAACAAAGAGGAACCGCCCCGGAAAGTCCTATGCGATAAAATTCATGGTTGTGGCACAGATGAAGGGGGAAACTGGTGTTTGGCCTAGCAGACGACTAACCTTTTCTGCACTCTAAGAAGAAATGTTACTAGGTATTTCAAATTCTATTCGATTATTCTGAGAATCAGTTAATCCAATTAAAGAAAATCTTTGATTGACTGACAGGTTACATTAATTAAGAAAGCAGTTTCTCCGTTTCTATCCTTGTTCGTTGCAAAAGATCCATTAAACTGTTCGAATATTCTTCAAGCAACCATTACAAAGTGTAAATGCCCCAATTTCACCCTAGTATATAATTAACATTTAGCACTATTCTATTCAGTCAATTAAATGCAATTATCCTGTCAGATAAATAACTCAATTAAATGAAGAAGAATTCAAGTGAATACTTCGTTTTTTTCCACATTAAATTCAGACGTTTTCGAGCGTTTTTGGTTGCATGTAATAAATACTTCGTTGAAAAGGATGCCTAAACCCTCTGAAAAATATCTGAAAATGATGAAAATGGCTCGTAGTCTCGCCAAATTTTGTGGTGCAGATGTAACTGATCCCAATTATCGCATGAATTTTATGACAGTGATTGTGATAATTTGTATTCTGATGTATTTCACATGTGTGATGCACACAATTCAGTTGAAAATCGCCGAAGATTGGAAAGTGTTCTTGGAAGCATTCTCTTTGTGCGGCACAGCCTTTCAGGTAGAGTTGGAAACTGGTGTGTCTTATAGTCTCATCCGTGTATTTTTCAGGGCCTTGCCAAACTTATTGGTGGAATTTTCTACTCGAAAACCTTATGTGTTATCAACATCGAATTAATAACAATCTATAAGAACTTTGAGACCAAAAATGAAAGCTACGTCAAAGTTTTGAATAGATGTTTAATCAAAATCAAATATCTACTTGTCATCAGTGTCTTAGTTTACTTGATTATTTACGTATGGATGTTTGTGGCTCCCGCAGTAATGAACAGAGTAACTGGTAAACGTTACCTATTGATGCTATTATACTTTCCCTACTTGGACCTTGACGAGGATTTTGGATATACAACAACAGTTGTGGCTCAAGGAATCATATTGGTTTTTAGTGGTTTTGGAAATTATGCTGGAGATCTACTTTTCATCATAAACCATATGCATGTGACGCTTTTTTCGAACATGCTTAAGCTCAAGATTGAGGAACTCAATATTATCACTGATGAAGATTCCGATAACACTAATATTGTTGCTTCGAAACTTAAGGATATTTTAGAATGGCATCAAAAATATTCGCGGTAGAGGCGGAGAATTGGTTTGCAATTTGAGCTACAACATTTCCTTTTTTAGATACGCTGACACGGAGAACAGGATATTTATTTGGGTGATCCTAACCGAAGTAGCCACATCTTCGATTTCTGTTATGCTGACTCTGTTTATTGTTATAAAGGGAGACTGGCCTGGGGCATATGCCTATTTTGTGCTGCAACTTTGTGTCTTATATCTCTATTGTGGAATGGGGACATTGGTAGAAATTACGGTAAGATTTTGATAGGCTTAAGTTGTCTAAAGGAAATAATATTCACTTTTTGTTAATTTACTTCCATGTGTCATTTGTTGACACTCTTTATTTCTATAAGAACTTTTCCTTTTAAGGCTTTGGTATATTCTTTTTATTTTATTCTAAGAACGACGATTTTTGTGAGGAGATCTACGCAATTCATTGGTATAATTTGACTGTGTCGCAGCAAAAATGTGTTTTGCTTATGTTGATGAAATCACAGGATCCCAATTTAGTCACTGTTGGAGGTGTGATGCCCTTATCAGTTAGCACAGGGTTACAGGTAGTGCATTGTATCCTCATTTAAAGTTATGAATAACTTTATCTTTTATCGATATTTCAGATTACAAAGACAGTGTACAGTGTTTTGATGATGATTGTCAATTTTGTTGAATAAGGACATTCGGCAAAGGATTTGGTGCAATATCTACGTTCAGATTATTATTTTGGTTTTGCATCGAAATGTATACGAATTCATAAGAGAATTGTTATTAAAATAATTGCACTTGCGTTTGAATCTTAAGTATTGATATTTCTTGAGTCATAAATTCAACAAACTTGAAAGAGTACAAAGTCCGTTAAATTGGCATGATAACCACGACAATATTTTGATTTGCCTTATTTTTGAAGAAATACCAATGATTTCTTCAGCAAATATTAAAAATAAAATTCGACGTTGAATGTCCCATGCTTTCAATGTATTAGAGGACGTGTTTCTCAACAGAGGCATTCCTCCATGCAAAAGAAAGGTCAAAGGTGTTGTCTACCTCTACAGTTCTGTTCAGGATACACTACTTATTTATTTTTTTGAAATTCGAAGTAGATATATCTTTTCAATGAGACAGCTACATTGGTATAACCTAACCCTCCTTGCTTAAGGCTTTCAGTAACAAAACATAAACACTTTTATTTAACTACAGCATTTTAATATCCGTATCCGTAATAGATTTCATTATTTCTATAATTCCTCGTGAATGGCAGAAACTCATTTTTCCTTTTATTCGATATCCAAAATTTAATCCGAATAATTCCGAATGCATAATTAAACACACCTTTTTTTGTCTTGTCTCTTCTATGATCTAGGTCCATACTAGGCCCCAATTATGAAGCATTCCCATGTCTGCACGTTTAAGGAACGTCGGTAGGTCGACGCATGAAAAACATAAGATAAACCTTATCTTTACCTTATTTTGTGTTATTTACACAGAAACAGAAACGAACCCATCAATAATAACATCCACTGTATTCGATTAGGACGTTCTATTAGCAATTAGTTGTCAGTCTGTCGTTTTCTATAACGCAAATCAGCCACGCATGAGACGGAAAAAATATAATCTGAGTAAAAGAAAATTCCACAACCCACAGGACAACCTAATTATCTTTTGTGATTCCTTTTTCTTCTCTATGTCGAACGAAGGAAAACAATATTGCGATGATAATTCTTTGCAGACAGAGACAAATTCCACAAAAATATAGTCTGCCTAGGGCGGAAATTTCGTAACAAATTATTGGAAAAATTAATTGCTTCAAACATTTATTTAGGTTCCAAAAGATAAAGATAGGGACAGTAATAATCTATGATTTGCATGACCTTGACCAAATTAACTGCGGAGCTTCAAAGACGGAAGATTTTGTTGGTGACTTTTGGCTTTTGTATACAGACGAAATTTTTTTCTCGGGAACGCTTCTTAAAGCAGACAAGATTTTGGAAATAGCGTGCACAATAGAAATGTTGGGGCTTAGTGAAATGCGATTGCGGAGATTGGTTAATTTTAAGTCACCTACATCATACTCTGTATTGTTTCAGATATACTCGTACGGGATTTGGTACAGACTCCCAGGAACCAAGTTCTTGGAAGTCTTTTAGATTAAGGATCGCCAAAGCCTTTTGCCTCTTTTGTATAGTCAATATTCTGACCGTGTGCATGCCGTCCATGCATGTGAACACAAACCACACGAACATATTATGAAAATTATGAACGATTTGAATCTTAGGTAGGGAAATAAACAAAGATGGTCTGACGCAACGATGTGATTTATTTCTTCATCTAAATAATGACCCTGTGTTTATGAGCATCGTGTTAAGAAACACGAAAGATAATGTGAGAAACACAAGAGGCAACCTCGTAATTTCCAACAGCAACGCAGTTCTGATAATTTGTCTACCCAAATTAATTAGCTAAAGGATCATACAATATTATTTATTCAAAGAACGGTTTTCTCACTAAACAAGAACAATCAGCAAAAAGAACATCACAATCACTACAGTGCTGCTATCTAATGGGTCGTATAAGAGTTGAACAAGGAGAATAAGGTAGGAAGCTGGCATATTTTAACCACAAAAAAATTAGAGAACTTCCCCCAAGACCTAAAGAGACAAAAAAAGTCGACTATTGCACAAAACTTAAAATAACACCCGCGGCGACAAAGACGGAGCTCTCTTCTAAATTCGAATAAGGACCACAGGAGATAGAGGAACATTTCCTTCGATTGATTTCGATTTTATTCCTTTGATATCAACAGTTGTGACCAAAGCTAGTTTTGATATTTGAACTGTATTATAGAAACAATCAGTCATGTCTCTGATTGAAAGAAAGAAAGATCTAAATAAATCAGTTGACATTTTGATACATTTGTTCAATTAGCAAGCTGCACTAAAAATAAGATATTGTATCTTACAGTGTAAGCTTATCATGAAATAAATAAATACTAAAAAAAAAAAAAAATACTAAACTCTCATTAACATGTATGTACTTTCCTACAAACATCGAATCGACAACATATTATAAGAACGTTCATCATGTTTCGGAAAAAAATAAAGTAAAGTGCTTTTGAAAACTGTTAAAGGTGGAAAATGAAATTTATTAACATTTAAAGTTGGACTCCTGTTTTTTCCATAATAGGGTGAACACCTAGAAGTTCTCTTTGGTCCCCTTTTCATCCTTGGAATTTTTCCTTGAGGCTTGAAAACGATTAAAGTAGCATTACTTACAAAAAACGTCCGTTAGTTGGCACACTGCTCTGGAATTTCCGGCTAACGCAAGCAGTCGAACGGAAATCATGCCTTAGAAAAAATTAACATTTTTAATGTTTACAGCTTTGTGGATTTAATGGGCCATGAAAACCTTATCAGTAATAATTTATGGGGCAGTATTGAAATGTAACGACATTGACACCGAAGGAGAACCCGACTGAAGATTTTTGAAATGGTGGGAGAAAATTAAATTATTTTATTATTTTATCGTTTCCGCATGAAAACATTTTTCTAGATTTCAAGGTATTTACTTAACGGTGACTTGTAAGGTTGATGCTATACAATTTCAAATTTTTATTGAAATATTTATCGAATCCTGAAAACGTGAAGCAATATGTTTTCACTCTTTTATCAACATAACAGTCACTAGTCATAAAAAAATGATATCAGATATCAGATACCGGGGTACTTCATTTTCATTTTTGCGCATTAATCGTTATCCATTAGACCCATGTCAACCTTTAAGAAAAGACACGGTGGAAGAGCGACTTTTAAGAACAGACAATGTAACACGGGGAGTAAAGCACTATTCACATGAGCACGACCAACGAACGACGAATGAATGAAGAAAAGTGATTTTAAGTACGTTTTTTTCCATTACAAATTCTCAACAAAATGATAAAAGTATAGTTTATGTTTGATTTATGATGCATAAACTAACTTTTTAATCTGAAATGTTAATAAATTTGAGAAAACAAATTTATTCGTCGCGAAAGGAATTCTAGTTGATACGAACTGCCAAACTCTACTCGCGTTCCACATCATCTACACTCCCGACAATTTTCGTTTATTCGTATCGGTCGTTGTTCGTATTCCTACTCATGTGAATAGTGCTTAAGAGCTAAAAAGCTCACGTTAATACAGTCCACAACATCAGAGCGAAAGCGAACATTTGGTTTCGATTTCAGGAGAAACCTACTGAAGAAGAAACATCAATTGCGCGATAAATTAATATTTCTGTTTTTTTGAAAATGCTGAACATAATCATTTTGACACTGATCTATTTTTCCCTGGTATGAATCACTACGGCGTATACTTATTTTCTTCAAAACACAAATTCATTTTCATAAAACATTTCAAGTTCTTAACTTGCTTATTTACAACAGTGTTGTCCACTATTTTTGATATTTTCTTATAAATTCATTAATAAAGTGTCAAACAAAAGTTCGAAATTGCTAGGAATCGAGTTAATCAAATGAATCAGAGTTGAAATTACATGTAAGAAAAGAGCAAGTTGCTGCAGAAAGTAGGTACTTTATTTAAAGAGATATTACTGATTTTTTTTTAATTTTTTATTCTGTCAATGAATAATTTCCTATATAATTCGGCGTTGATCATTATGTTATAGGTTCTTTTTAACAAATAATAATTACAAATTTCCAATCCCTCTCGATTGCGTACGTCGGTCGTCGTCGTAATGGCAACTGGATACATAATAATTGGTGCCGTGAACGAAGGCCATATGAACTATCGCCATAATGGCTTTAATTCTCATTCAAATGTGAATTAACGCCATAATCCGATTATGGCCTAAATACACATTGGAATGAGAATTAAAGTAATATGGCGTTAGTTCATTTTAAGAAGTGGCCCAAGTACTCATTTCAATGTGAAATAAAGCCACTCGCAGCAATCAAAATAATTTTAATATGATATTGGAACATAATGTAGGTAGGTAAATATAAGGTTTAACGAAAAAAGGATGAACGCTCTATTAGTTAAGGGGCGTAAACACAAATATTTTAAACACGGGTTACTATAAATCAAATATAAGAACCAATAGTCCCACATTTGCCTTATTCTTAACTTTTTTCGTCACGCTCATAACTTAAAAATTTCGGAAAAATTTCTTTGTTATTTATACTTTCGCGGTCCCCTCAGTTTTTGGCTCCAGAATCGAAAATAATCCGTTTTCGATGATATTTTTTAAATCTTCGTTTTTTTCGGCGGAGTTAGGTATGCACAAATTTACGAGGATAGAAAACAAATGAAATCGTTTAATTGTTGATAATGTTTTGCAAAGTAATCGAATGAAGTTGTTTTCTAAACGAATAAAAAAATCAATACAAAAATAAGGATTTTTCATATTTGTATTGAATTTCAGAATGAGTACCTAAGTTTCTCAATATTTTCGTAGATGCTTCATTCGGAAAATTAGTTTTCCACAATTTGAATGTAATCAAAAATTCGCGCGAATTTTTTTATTTTCACACCCCAAATTGTTTCTCTGTTTGCCAAAAAAAATGTCGGCTCTTAGAACGCGATTTTTTTTATCACTTCAGAATCTAGAAAACTAGTTTTCCGAACGAAGCACCTACGATCACCTAATTATTAGGTGTAGCACAATTTTCAAATTTCAGTGAGATTCCTTGAAATTAATATTGTTAACTCCTGATTACGTTCAAATGGCTGACCAAGAAAACGGATCAACACATTTTTTTCTTTCAGAAGTTTTAAAAGAAAATATCAGCGCACTCGCTGAGAGTGAGATCTCTTGTTCCATTTTAGAAATATCTTAGGTCCCTGAGATCTCGATGAGATTTTGATAGGTAATTACTTGCTATGCTAACTTTGCTTCAAAGCTCAAAGCATGTTATGGCATCAGTTCTCATTTGAATGTGAACTTACCCCATATGGCGTAAGTTCTCATTCAAGTGATGGCTTTAGTTCTCATTCGACTGTGAATTAAGGCCATACTCGGATTATGGCGTTAGTTCACATTTGATTGAGAACTAAGGCCATTATGGCGTTAGTTCATATGGCCTTCGTTCACGGCACCTAATAATTACGTATAACAGCCAACCGTCCTTTGTATCCTCCCACCAACGCCCACAGCTCTCAAATTAATCTGATTCCGCATGACACTCTTATTGAAATATTCCGCATCGTTTCCATCCCATACTGCGTGAAAAGAAAATTACGAGTAAATATAACGATTATCCCTTGTATCCTGACTATAAATCAGGGAGCAGGGAGCCAATTCACAAAGGCTGAAAGTTACCCTTATTATGATTACCACGTTATGTTGGCCTCCTTCCCAAAACCTCCTCGTTCACATGTTCCATGCCATAACATTTCCTCCTGAAAAAATGCCTTACCCGTGCACTATTTTCTGTTTAATTAACCCGTCACACCGTTATGGTCGCATCCTTTGAACTGTGACATCACACGTTTATCCGGGATTTTATTTTAAACATTCGATGTGTCCTTAAACATCAACTGAGTTTTTATTTATCATTAAAATAGCAGATTTACAGGGATACATAATATGATTCATCCCCACATTTCATAAAATGCTGGGAGCCTCGGACTGCTCATCGAATTTCCCTTACAAATGTCGTCCCTTATTATGGCAAATAATTTGTCAAGAAAGAGCAGAGGTTGGAAAAATCAACCCAAAACGCAGCCAGCCATCTAATTCTTGTCTGCGATAGTCGTTTTGTTTGTTGTTTTTCGGTTTGGGCTTGTAGTTAAGCTCTTTTTGATTTTGGATTCCCAAAAAGAAAGTAGCCCTATGGGAATATTTTAAGGATTTGAGTGATTATGATGATTGAAATAAGTCAAACTGATTGTGATTATAGAATGTACGAAGTACGATTTATTAGAATAATCGACTCTTCTTATTAGAGATTTTTTTACCGACCTCAAGCCTCCGATCATTATCCACAGAATTAACGATTATCGAGTGTCAAGTCTATTGCTGTAAAATAGATCAAATGCTCTTAAGCACTATTCACATGAGCACGAACGACGACCAACGAATGAACGAATATTCGTCGATTTTGACATTTCTTTCACATGAGAGTTTTTAATTCGTCGCGAATGAACAACCAAAACTCAAAGCAGGAATGATTTTTGAGGTTATACGCGCGCGAATATTTTGTTCGTTGGGAGTGTGGATGGTGTGTGGAACGCGAATAGAGTTTGACAATTCGTATCAACTACAATTCTATTCGCGACGAATAAACTTGTTTTCTCAAATTTATTAACAATTGAGATTAAAAAGTTAATTTATTCATCAAAAATCAAACATAAACTATACTTTTATCGTTTTGTTGAGAATTTGTAAGAAAATAAGGCTTCAAAGGTATGTAAAATCACTTTTCTTCATTCATTCGTCGTTCGTTGGTCGTGCTCATGTGAATAGTGCTTTACTTCCTTGTACGAAGCAGCTTTAACCTCAAAATATAAATGTCAAAATATGTAGAACTAGAACCCCCCATTATCGTTAGTGTATCTCTATTAATACAAGTATATGTGTAAGGTGGAAACTATGTTTTCCTTTTCTTTTGTTGTTATCTGAGTTCATCTTCATATTAATGCCTAGTCAGACCAAGTTCTAAGCTGTCTGTTATTAAAGCTGAAAGGTGATTGGCAACGACTTGAAGTTCTTGTTTTTTTTTTTTTTTTAATGATGATAACAGCATAGAGCGACAAATTGATCGACAGTGAACTCTTTGGTCTAAAACCACACTGCAAAGGAATATATCAAGTTGTTACCTAACGGTTTCGGTCGTTCACTTAGTACTACAGTTACCGTAGTAGGTTCTTAAGAGACATTTTCCTCTGCTGTTGGTAAAGATTGGACAAACACCGCTTTGGTTGAACTCATTTCCTACGATATTTGACTGATTGTCTCTAAAGGCTTATGTTACTTTGGCATTTGTAATATCCTCGTTCTAACGCTTTTCAAGCTCAATCTCTTTCAGTTTTCGTCTCTCTTTCAGTGTTTGTCTCTCTTTCATAGCTCATAGCTTGCGAGAGTTACGTATGCATCGCAGAGGCGGCAACACTCAACATATAATGCACATGCACCCAACAACTCATTACCACAACTTGATAAATAAGAGAGACCACCTGCATCGAAAAATAATAGATCACCAACAACAATGATATGCTTTGGCAAAGCAAACTCGAGACCATAGAGAATATATAATACCTAGAGTCGCGACTTCGGGTGTTCGCTCTCTTTTTGCCTACAAGCTGAAATTTGTTCGTTTTATACAAACCCAGTGAGAATGTGTTAGTTTTCCAATGCTTTTTAAATGGGAGACTGCACCAATACATTCGCACTGACCTAGGTACAGTGCTCAGGTTTGAGTCGAGGTGGGTGTCCTGGGCTCAGATTTCAAAAATAAGATTCCGTTGAGCTCAAAATTTTCAAAAAAACTTAAACATACAAAAAAATGCATGTAATATAAAAAATAAATACATTGTTTTGTTTCTTTGCACTTGTTATATATAATTGCACTATTATTTACCAATATTTGTATCAAAAAACTTAAAAAATCTTAAAAAGAACACAAGAAAAAGTCGAAATGGTATGCTTACATCTTAGGAGCATACAAGGAAAATGCAATCGTGCCTTAAGTCTCGCATTTGCAGTGGTGAAATTTTTGACAGCTAATGTCAACAATATTTGACAATTTGAATTTGAAAATATGAAAATTTATCAAAATATTAAAACTCGAATCGGATGCTCTTCGCTATGCGGATCGTTTTGAAGAATTTACCGAATTTACTGATAACGAACCAACGGAAGTTCGTTTGGAACATCATCGACATATTCACGAACCAGAAATTGTCGAGTCCGAGTCGGAGGAATCCAAGGATTCAGAAGATGAGGAACTCGATAGGGAAAATGACAATCAGGGACAATCGAAGAAGATCACCCTCGCTTCGGATGGAGATCTCAGTGACACCGAAATCGAGTTGAGGAGACAGGAACTCAGGCAACGCATGTTGCAGCAGCAAAAAGAGGAAGAGGTAGGTAATCATAAACACGTGAAATCTCGATAACCGTATGTTTTGCAGGTCCTTCAAATAGAAGATGAAAACAAATCCGAATCCTCCGAATCAGAAAGCTCAGAATATGAGGAAGAAACATACCTTGTATGAAGCCACTCCTTATCCGCAAGCGTGACCGAACCACAGTCATTGAAAAAGAACGTGAAGCCATCAAACAGAAGCAAGTCGAAGCCGGAGCCAAAAAGGTCGCTAAAGAACGTACACGGTACACTCTGCGCTTGGTCGCTTGGATAGTATAAAGAAGGACCTTGAAAAAATCAAGCCCGATGCTATCGAACCGAACATCGAAGATGTCTGCACTGACGATGAAAATGACGAGGTCGAATATGAGGCTTGGAAACTGCGTGAGCTGAAGAGAATCAAACGAGATCGCGAGGAGAGAGAGAAGTAAGTATCCCACCTCGTCCATTTCGGTTGTTCACTAAAAATGAATTCCTTAAATTTCAGTGCCGAACGTGAGAAACTGGAAATCGAAAGAATGCGCAACATGACCGAAGACGAACGTCGGTCGCCAGGATCTGCGCCAAAACCCCAAACAGATAACCAACAAAGCAGCCAAGGGCAAGTACAAGTTCCTCCAAAAGTACTTCCATCGTGGTGCCTTCTATCTAGACGAAGAGAACGATGTCTTCAAGCGTGACTTTACCCAAGCAACACTCGAAGATAACTTTGACAAAACCATTCTACCCAAAGTCATGCATGTCAAGAACTTTGGACACTGCGGCCGAACGAAACACACTCATTTGGTGGATCAGGATACGACGAAATTCGACTCGCCCTGGTATGCCGAATCAACGAGTAACATCAAATTCCACAATGAGAAGTCCGGCGGCATGAAGCAGGTGTTTGACAAGCCCACATTGTCCAAGAGAAAGAAGATGGAGTAGATTAGATTTAAATTGTAAAAAACGTTTATTAACCAATAAAATTAAAACACAAAAATTTTAGATATTCTTCCGAACTTCATGCGCAGTCCTCGATAATAAGTTTCGCCTCCCGACCAAACATGGACACAACGTCCTCATCGCTGCTTACACTCTCCTCGGCCTCTGATTCGTCGTACACTTGAAAGTAAATTCGAGAATTGTAATTGAATTCGAAGGGAAATTTCCTCATACTCAATTTGATGAAACTGCGAGAGTTCTTCTTGCCGACTTTTTCCAAGAAGTATTCTTTGATCAGGAAGAATTTCTTAGCACAGATGGCATGCTTGTGCGCTTCGATGTTGTTTGGAAGTACAGTAGGAACTTGTTTGCACCTTCGACGACGACGCGGAGAATTTCAGCAGCAGGCTCCGGCACATTTGTACTCTCTTCAGCGTTGGGCTCCGCAGCTCTTGTTTCAGTTTGTTGGACTGTCTCGGGTTCGGGTGTCTTTCTTTTAATTCGTTGCAGTTTGACTTTTGGTGGCTCTAACTTGACAGCAGGAACGGTTCGAGGCTTGGCAGGTGATGGAAGAGATTCCTGAACTTGAGTCACGGAATCCTCTTCTCGTCCTTTTGAAATCTTCTTAAATGGTGTTATCAGGCATCAGGTGGCATAGAAAATAGCTGCAGGAACGATTTCTTCGCTCAAATGGATTGGGAACACATATGATTGACTTGAGCGAATAAACCTGAGAGCATCAAAGATGTAGAAGAAAACCAGAAACTATTTGAAATTAGCATACTTAAGCCTCAAGATAACTCCAGTCGGTCTTCCGATCGAAACAGTAGCAACAACTGAGCTGTATTTAGACACTTTCTTCTCTGATCCGCACTCGGTAAGGAAACCGAACGTACCAACTCTAAAATGCAGCAGTCAGAGACGGTTTCATTAAAATCAATCAATCACTTACTTAACAGCAGCTTTGAGCTTCATCTCATACTAGATTAATTTACTAGTATAGGATGCCGAAAAATAACAATGTGGAACACCAAAGGACGACGAAGTATTCCAAATATGTTTCTCAGACTGACTTTCAACGGATGTCGACATAGATGGCTGTGAACTTGCATTGTAGGTTAAGAAACCAACTGTGTGCTTATCGAGTTGAACGGCTAGCGTTGTGACAAATGTCGGCACAATCCCTTGCTCAGCTTTTGGCTCAAGTTTCTTGAACCTTTCATGCCGATTATAGGGCCGTTGCCAGCTCCTAGATCGAGTTCTAGCCAGCCCTTATTGATGAGCCTTCGTCCAGATATTCGATAATTATCATTCCCTGTGCCATTTGTCGAGTGCAAGTTCCCCGACATTGTCTTTCGAAGTGATTGTAACTTCAATGGACTGAGAAATGCTCATAGACGCTACTTCGAACTTTGGAAGCCTGCAAAAGTACCAACAAAATGACTTTAAATTCCAGTCCAAATGTAAATTCAATTCATACTCATTCAATTCATACTCATTAAGACGAAAACAACTCAGTTGCATTAACATTGATCGTTATATTAACCCTGGGATTTGTGCGCTGCAAAAGTTTCCTTTCTTCGCGTGCCCTCGCCAAACTCTTGTACTCTTCCTGAATTTCGGCTGGAGTTTTTGTCAATTTGGACAATTTCCCAGCCATCGCACACACGGCAAAATTACTGCTTTAAGAGGCCAAAAAGCGGTTTATCAAAATAAAGATAGAGTCTAAATAAGCTTGTATTTTTTTAGTCAGATGGTCTAGGAATCACAAAGAGCATAAGTCGCCTCTGTTATGTTCAAAATAAAAGACTGCGAGAGTCCGGCAAATGAGCGAAGTGATGGTACGGTTAATTGCTCTCTGAAACGTCAACGAAACATCACGCATTTTTATTTCAATCTCGTGCTAAAATACAAACAGTGACCAAGAATATGAAATCTACGGGTATGTTAATTTAATAAAGACCGTTTGATAAAAAACAATGTGATGGTAAGTATTAAAATATTATATTGCGGTTCTAGATAAATTTTTCTTTAAAATTCATGTTTACTTAGACTTACAAAAAAAGTTCCGCTAGGTACCGCTTTCTGTCCTTGATATTTGCATCAAGTTGTTTGTTGACCGTTATTATTGTGAATTTTGAGAACTCAAACCAACTCATTGCGATACTATCTTCTTTTATTGACAGGTAGTCGGAGTGATCCAAGTCACTCGAAATATACATATATACATTAGGGTGGTTCTTATTTGCTTATTTTTTCGAAAATTAATGAAAACATCATCTAATTTTTTCAGATTTTTATCTATACCCCTTACTGGCCCTGTATCGAAGTGAAATTCTAATACTTCACAAATTTCATAAGTGTTTTAATTTCCTTGTATAAAAAATCAGGGAAATTAAAACACACATTTATTGGTATGCAGTATTATTAAGACATTGCATATAAACGTGTTGACGAAATTTCCAAAAAATTGGTTGAGCCGTTTTTGAGAAATCTAGAAAAGAGTGTTATAAACCCAAAAGGTACTACAAAAATGGATCTCTTTTCCGATTTTTTTGTTATTGAAGAACATATTTTAAATAGAATCTTGGAATGCAATATCACTAAGGATAATGTTTAGTATAATTGTGCAAAATTTTTACAAAATCGGTAAAGCCGAAATGGAGATATACGGGAATAATCAAAAAATCAGCCGCAAAGTCCCTAGTATTAGAATTTCACTTCGATACAGGGCCAGTAAGGGGTATAGATAAAAATCTGAAAAAAATTAGATGATTTTTTTTATTTATTTGGAGATGATTGATGATTTCTATTTTCATAAGTACCACTAATAAATTATTGTTTAGTGAAATATGATTATTTTTTTTTTTAACTTTTCCTAAATTCATATATTTTTTTTTATTAAGTTAACCGTTCTATTTGTTTTGAGTGTACCGTGTGTCCATTCATTATTTTTGATAATGTATCGGTCAGGAACCCAATAAAAATCAGAAATAAAAACAATAGTATAGATAAAAATCTGAAAAAATTAGATGATGTTTTCATTAATTTTCGAAAAAATAAGCAAATAAGAACCACCCTAATGTATATATGTATATTTCGAGTGACTTGGATCACTCCGACTACCTGTCAATAAAAGAAGATAGTATCGCAATGAGTTGGTTTGAGTTCTCAAAATTCACAATAATAACGGTCAACAAACAACTTGATGCAAATATCAAGGACAGAAAGCGGTACCTAGCGGAACTTTTTTTGTAAGTCTAAGTAAACATGAATTTTAAAGAAAAATTTATCTAGAACCGCAATATAATATTTTAATACTTACCATCACATTGTTTTTTATCAAACGGTCTTTATTAAATTAACATACCCGTAGATTTCATATTCTTGGTCACTGTTTGTATTTTAGCACGAGATTGAAATAAAAATGCGTGATGTTTCGTTGACGTTTCAGAGAGCAATTAACCGTACCATCACTTCGCTCATTTGCCGGACTCTCGCAGTCTTTTATTTTGAACATAACAGAGGCGACTTATGCTCTTTGTGATTCCTAGACCATCTGACTAAAAAAATACAAGCTTATTTAGACTCTATCTTTATTTTGATAAACCGCTTTTTGGCCTCTTAAAGCAGTAATTTTGCCGTGTGTGCGATGGCTGGGAAATTGTCCAAATTGACAAAAACTCCAGCCGAAATTCAGGAAGAGTACAAGAGTTTGGCGAGGGCACGCGAAGAAAGGAAACTTTTGCAGCGCACAAATCCCAGGGTTAATATAACGATCAATGTTAATGCAACTGAGTTGTTTTCGTCTTAATGAGTATGAATTGAATGAGTATGAATTGAATTTACATTTGGACTGGAATTTAAAGTCATTTTGTTGGTACTTTTGCAGGCTTCTATGATTTTTGGCCTCCTAAAGTAGTCATTTTGCCGTGTGTGGCATCGGTTTGAAGACCTTTTTCGCCCACACAGTCGTATATTGCACGTTTATGAGGGTCGGAGAGGACCTCGTAGGCTCGTTTTGTTCCTGGCTGGCTTCTTCGTCGTCGTCGATATTAAATATTCTCTATGTCCTTGACGTTTGCGACTGTGCTTGCTGCTGTTGCACATTGTCCTCGAAGATTGAATCGAAGACGCAACCAATAATTTTGGATCGAATCCAATAATACAAATTGGACACAACTTGCTCTGCTGCTCTTTGAAAATTGAAAACAAATTTATTGACTTGTGTTTTTTTTATTTACAATTTTCATCTGTCACTTTGGGCAACAGAAAAAAATTTTACCCACGGCGGCTGAGTACAATTTTTTTTTCACCTCTTACACAGATTCACGGACACGAAAAAAAGAGAGGATTGTGAGAGTTCACCTCAGAAAAATTTTGAGGGTGTTTTCGGCAAAGGAGGAAAAGGTCGCGACTCTAGGTATTATATATTCTCTATGCTCGAGACCTTGAAAACGGATTAAACTACCTATGTTTAATTTTTTTATGTATTCAAGACCTTGAAAAGGGATTAGCAGATGTATTTTGATCTGCTTGGAAACAGAAGTTGAGTAAGCAAATAGAAATGTAAAGAGAAGATAGTTGGTCTTAAGCTATTATTTGACATATAAAGATCAATTTTGTTAAACCATAATTTTGATAATTATTTTTTCTCGGCTAAGGCTCATAACTCGAGCAGTTCACCTTCTTTGTAGCCCCTGGAATATGTATATAAAGGGTCATTCCATAAAATATACACAACGATACATTTTCAATGATAATTATATTTCTTTATAAAGTTCTTGCCATAAGAGTTT
Organism: Sphaerophoria taeniata; assembly: GCA_943590905.1. NCBI lineage: Eukaryota > Metazoa > Arthropoda > Insecta > Diptera > Syrphidae > Sphaerophoria > Sphaerophoria taeniata. The sequence goes on along the minus strand of OX016541.1, from coordinate 112,563,654 downwards.
GTTTGATGTGCGCTCTAGGTTGCTCTGCAGCGCACTAATTTCGAACTGTGCTGTTCGATGTCGCTCTTTTTTCGCCCATGTATTTTTCCAACGTGTTCGATGTTTATTCATTGCTAGCACCGGGAGCACACTGACCGAACCAAGTTTTTTTCGAGGGCGAGTTTTGGATACACCAAAGATAAAAAGAAAACAGAGCACTTCTAATACGCTCGATGTGAAATTAAACCCAGAGAAATTTGTCAGGGCTTTGACAGCTCCGTTCCAGGCAGTGACAAGCACCGGAGCTCAGCAGGGCTGGTTACATCGAAAGAACCTAATATCATTTAAATGGCCGCCTCGGGAGTTTTTGCAGCCTGCGATTCTTTTGAGGTAATTTTAAACCACTTTTATGCACTAAACAGGCCAAAACTTGAGTAATGTTGCGTTCCAATGCCTCTAGAATTCGGGGAATATTCGTTTCAACACGGCCTTATAGGTTAAAATTTAACGGTGTCAAATCGTATGATCTTTTCGCCAATTGACGTCACCAAAACGTGAAATTACACGACCAGGACCATTATGGCAAGACAAGACCTGCATGCTATATATTTGTTATTTTGTAATACATTTTTCTTATAATTTTTCCAAGGTACAAACAAATTTCTTTTTAAATTTCTTACACTCTGCCTCTTTATATCCATTTTTGCATTTTGACAGGAAAATTTGATGATTAATGTCTTCCTCATTCCTTATTCCTATTGAAGGCGACTTATCCAAATGTTATATCGGCTGACAGCCAGCAGGATAACGCAATACGAAATATTGCTTGAATAAGCAATTTCCTCATCATCCGCTGACATTAAGATATTAATCCCTTTTTACCGATGAAATATTGCATTTCAAAAAAGAAGAAGCAAGAGCTATTCGTGTAAATCTTTCCACAATGAAGGAGTGTTTGATATTTTTTGATGCACATGTTCATCATCTCTTCTCTATATATATAAAAACGGATGTATGTTAGTATGTCCTTTATGGACTCCGAAATGGCCCAACAGATATTTGTGAAATTTTCATGGTTAATAATGTTGTATTCAGTGATGGTTTCTGTAAAAAAAAAAAAATGGAAAAACCTCATGGAAGAGTGGGAAAACTGGGAAACTAAGCAAAAGTCGGAAATTTGATATTTATTGCTTGGAATTTCTTGATTCAAAATGAGTTTTCGAATGGAAAAATAGAAAATTCTTGATGAAAAACTTGGAATGGATGTCAAAGGGAAAATTTCAAAATGGATTTTCGAATGAAAAATAAAAAGTTTGGATTGGGAACTCGGGAAACTCTGCGGGAGCACGAAGAACTTCAAGACCTAAAATCAAGTTTTTGCATATAATTTAAGGTGCATTGTTTTGTTTGCAGGTATGTCCGGTAGGAACTATTAATTCACTCAATCCTCAATGCATTTTTATACAATTTTCACTGTAGATATTATGCCTGAGTAAACAAATTTTTTTTTGGGAGAATCTTAAGGGAAAATCAACAAATAAGGGGGACAATCGAAAGCTGTATGGAATTCTGATTTTATGAAATAGCCAAAAACAACGAGAATTTGTTGAATTTTTCAACGAAATTTGCATTTTACTACATGCAATGCTATAAAAAAAATAGTTGTAAAGCAGAGACAAAAGGAGATCGGAAACTGACTAACGTTTTACCCTCTGGATACGGCAAATTTTATTTTTCCGTTCTTATAATGTATGTGAATAAATGAGAAAAAATATAAATAGAGATAATATAATAGAGCACGGGAGGGGTATCATTTCGTAAAAGTGGAGCGTCACATTAGGTTTAGCGAGAAAGAATGTCTAAAAGTTCTCCCTTTTTCCCTCTGAGCTTCTCGTGATTGGCTGTAAGGTGGAATGGACAAATTAAAAAAATTCAAGACACGTCAAAAACCAAAATTGTTGTTGTCCTACATAGGAGCTTAGAGAGAGAAAGGGAGAACTTTTAGGATCTTCTATCTCAAAGTTTGATGTAACACTTTTCAGGCTACCTTCCGCTTCCGTGCTCTATTATAATATATTATCTCTATGGAAAAAACAGCGCGTGTAAAATCGGGAGATAGGGGAGATTATTTTCTCCTTCAAAAATGACAGAACTTACAAAAAACTTGAGTAAAAGAACAGAAAAGTGTGAGAATTTGCAAGTTTTAGTGAGTGAGTGAGTCGGGAGTTTTAGGGAGTAAAGGAACGGACCTAAAAATGTTTGCACTCCGTATGCATTGTGCAGCTGTAAAATCGAGGGTCAATTCAAATCTACGGCTCAACGAAAGAATTCTTTAGTTTAAAGGTGTTTCTATAGAGATATTATTGTAAGGCGAACTTATCTTACATCGTACCGCAATCACATATTTTATTACGAAGTGAAGAAATCTACGTTTTTTTTTAGAGTAAATTCGTTATGTTGTTGGTCCGAGGTTCAAAATTTACGCACGATTTGATAACAGGTTCTTACAAATTAAATAAAAAACGGTTGAAGAACTTAAATATTTATGTGCAATTTTCCCGAACAGATCATAAGATTGAATATTGAAATGCTATACAAAAGTACGATTTTTTTTTCACTTTTAGTGTCTTCTGTTCAAACTAGCCTCTTAATTTGTACCTATAATGGGTGGAGTTCGAATAACACGTTAACACCCTTATAAGTCTTACCGCCAATTTCATTTAAGTATAAATAATTGAAACCTGATTTGTTGGCATTTCGTTGCTGATGAAGCAGGTATTAATTAAACAAAATAAGATATCAAATAAAAGCTTTGTCAGATGTTTAGCATTCTTAATTATACTAAACCTTTTGTTTTCATTTTTTTCTTTGTTCATTTTTGATGTCGGAAATTCTACAACTTGATACATTTGATGCCATCTACTACCGCTTAACGCAATTTTACTTTTTTGCTATCTTTTTGAACACATCCCTCTTCTGCTCACTTTTACTCACCTTTTGTGAGTTCAGTTCTCAGTTTTTGATTTCATTGATAAATACAATTTTTTTTTCAAATTTTAGTTAAACTCTGAATGATAACTTCAATCATGATAGAAACTATTAAATATAGAGAATCAGCTAGGCCAGACGGTTGTGATCACTTCCAGATACCAACAAAGTTCACAACTTGAATTTATAATTAGAAAATACAACCTGTATCAATATGTAATGAAAAAATACAAACTGTACGGGGATATGAATAAAGTATATAAAGCCAATTTAACAGAACTAAATTGGTTTGGCTCCATTGAATTTACGTATCCATATCCATTACACCAAGCAAGAAAATCATCATTTTCCAGTGTCCAGATGACCAGGAAGTTAGTGCCCCTCACACTGAAGAACTCAATAATCCTCTTTAAAAATTTAATCAAAAAAAAAAAAAAAATTAGTCTACTCTTCAAACTTTTTAACAAGCTAACAAATTTATAACTTCCTCGACTTTATTAGCATCCAACAACAAGAATTAAAGCATTTTACACTTCATTAAGAATTATTCAATAACCGTTTTTTCCTCCGTTCTAAGTATCTCTATGAGTATAGTGCGCTCTTCGAAATTGATTCTTTCAGGATGAAGGATATTGTTTTTTAGTTTTGTTCCTTTACATAAATCCCCACGGCCAGTCTTACTATTGCGTTACCCGACTACCTATATTGCAAGTTGAATTAAAAATTTCATAAAGTAGATTTTCGTTGCGAAATAATATTTACCCTTTTGCTTTGAACTTCCTTTCACTCCCATTGCTTTTTCTCTGGCTGTATTCTTAATATTCGAGACAAATAAACTAAAAGTGTGAAACTTCCATCACTCTTGCTTCTACGAACAACAGTTGTTGTTATACCTGCAACACCTTCGATACGCTTCGCTTGATAATTTGATACCTAGCACACAGCTTGTTGCCAGAGCGTATCGTTATCACACTATTCAGAGACCCCAACAGATCCCGATGAGACGAGGACACGACCGGCTTTTGTCAAATGTTAGGCCGTGACTATCATCCTTGTAAACTGTCTAGTCTCTCTCTAGTAACGTATTTCTCAATTTTTTTGCGTTTCCTTTGAAACACAATACCCGAGCATTAAAAGTAAGTCCCTGGCCGGTGCCATGCCATTTGGCCATGTTCCATGTAGCCTTTACGGCCCTACGGGCTACTTCGACACATTTGAAGCTCAGTTCGTAAAAGGAGCGGTTTTCCGGCTTTTGTACTTGGAGTCACATCAAGTACCTGGTACTCCAGGTTGGGGGTTGTACGTCGGGGTGACTTCCCGACTATGTAGAAAAAAGTTAGTTGCGAAGCGACAACAGGCCTCGGAAACGGACGGATACACTGATGACGACCCAAGCAAACGTATAAAGGACAACGAATTTCGGATATGCACGTGGAATGTTAGGTCCCTTAATGGACTGCGTGCTGCTGAACAACTAGCGGAGACCGTCAACTGCTACAAAGCAGATATTACCGCTATCCAGGAAATGCGATGGGATGGAACGGGCGAAAAGAAGATGAAAAACTGCGACATCTACTATGGGGATTGCTACCGGGAGCAAAAACAGCGACTCTTTGGATGCGGATTCGTCGTGGGAAGCAGACTCAGGCAAAAAGTCTTGAGCTTCAAATGCGTAAGCAAACGCATCACGACGATCCGAATCAAGGCTAATTTCGGCAACATTAGCTTAATATGCGCGCATGCCCCCACAGAAGAGAAAAAGGACGACACCAAAGACGAATTCTACGAGCTCCTCAACAAAACATATGAGCAATGTCCTAGCTATGACATGAAAATTGTCCTCGGTGATTTTAACGCAAAGCTGGGAAAAGAAGGCATCTTTGGAAGAACAGTCGGAAAGCACAGCCTGCACGACACCACTTCCGACAACGGATTCAGGCTGATCGATTTTGCTGCGGGGCGAAATGTTGTGGTAGCAAGCACCTGGTTCCCACATCTCAACATCTATAAAGGTACATGGAGATCTCCTGATCAATCAACCGTCAACCAGATTGTTCACATTGCGATCGACGGGAGGCACTTTTCCAGCATTCAAGATGTTCGAACTTTCCGAGGAGCCAACATCGACTTTGACCACTACCTCGTCGTAGCCAAGGCAGTGCTACGAATATCCCGACAACGGCCAAAACAAAGACATGCTGCAAGAAAATTCGACGTCGGACGGCTACAATCGCAAGAGATCGCCAGATCCTTCTCTGATCGAGTGACAAGTAACCTCTTAAGGAGTCCTATGCCGCCAACATCAAGTATCGAAGACCAGTGGCAGCATTGCCAGAATGCAGTTAGAGATGCCGCCTCTAATCTGGGTTTCACACAGCCACCAAAACGAAACCCCTGGTTTGACGAAGAATGCAGGCAGGCCCATGCAGCCAAGCAGGAGGCATACAAAGCGGCGCTGCAAAGAAAGACAAGAGCTGCTCGTCAGCTCTACGAGCAAAAGAGGAGAGAAGAACGCCGGCTTCTCAGGAGAAAAAAGAGAGAGCATGAGAAGCGTCAGATCGAAGATGTTGAGAGAGCTAACAGCAGGAATGAAGTTCGGAGGTTTTATCGGAAGGTAAAACAGCTGGCTCAAGGTCATCGAGCAAGAACCGAAGCCTGCAGAGATCATCAAGGGAACATCATAGTAGAGCTGCAGTCAGTGCTGGGGATTTGGAAAGACCACTTCTGTAGACTGTATAACGGCGACGACGAACAAAACCCCGCCGTCAGACAGGAGCCTTTTATCATACACGATGACAGCCAACAATTCCGTGAACCCGACCTAGAAAAAGTGAAAACAGCAATATCACGGCTGAAATCCAACAAAGCCGCAGGAGCAGATGGTCTAGCTGCCGAGCTGTTCAAAGCCGCAGGCGACGAGCTAGATAGGAGCATGCACCAAATCAACTGTAAGATATGGTCGGAGGAATGCATGCCCGATGAATGGAACCTCAGCATTGTTTGCCCGATCCTGAAAAAAGGAGATCCCCTAAACTGCACCAACTACAGAGGAATAAGTCTGCTTAACATCGCCTACAAGATCCTTTCTGCCATTATATGTGAACGTCTGAAGCCTTTCGTCAACAATCTGATTGGTCCTTATCAATGTGGCTTCAGGCCAGGAAAGTCTACCATCGACCAAATTCTCACGTTGCGGCAGATCCTGGAAAAAACCTATGAACTCCAAATCGATACCCACCACCTCTTCATCGATTTTAAGGCCGTATATGACAGCATCTACAGAGATGAACTGTATAAAGCTATGTCTAGTTTTGGCATCCCTGCCAAGCTCGTTCGCTTGTGCAAAATGACGATGGAGAATTCACGCTGCTCTATCAAGGTTGACAATGAGCTTACGGAATCTTTCGACGTCAAAAAAGGATTCAGACAAGGCGATGCACTGTCGTGCGATTTCTTTAACATCGTTCTTGAGAAGATAGTCCAAAACTCCACCGTCAACACCAGAGGCACTACCTTTTATAAATCTGTTCAACTTCTCGCGTACGCCGCCGATATTGATATAATGGGAAGAACACAGCGTGATGTCAATGGCGCCTTTGTGAGAATTGAGACAGAAGCGGTAAAAAATGGGTTTAGCGGTAAATGAGGGAAAAACGAAGTACATGCTGTCTTCGACTAAGGACACCCAACACCGACGGCTCGGACAGAACGTCACAATAGACGCATACAACTTCGAGGTAGTTAAGAAGTTTGTCTACCTAGGCTCCACTATGAACACGGACAATAACACCAGCGCTGAGATAAGACGAATAGACTCTTGCTAATCGCTGTTTCTTTGGGCTAAGAAAGCAACTGAGTGGAAAAGCCCTCTCTCGAGCAACTAAGGTACACAACACCCTCATCATCCCTGTCCTGCTGTATGGTGCAGAAGCATGGACCCTAACAAAATCGGATGAATGTGCCTTAGGCTGTTTCGAAAGGAAAATTCTTCGGGTCATCTTTGGCCCCGTGTGCATTGATGGGGAATGGAGAAGGAGATACAACAGCGAACTTTACGGGTTGTACAACGACGTGAACTTAGCCAAAAGGGTCAAGGTCCAGAGACTCAGATGGCTCGGTCATTTAGAGCGCATGGACACCAATGCTCCGGCCCGGAAAGTCTTCGACACTATTCCCGAGGGACGCAGAAGGAGAGGAAGACCGCGACTCAGGTGGCGCACACAAGTGGAAGAGGACCTCAATCAACTTGGAGTGCAAAACTGGAGACAGCTAGCTAGGGACCGAGCTGACTGACGGAGACTGTTGATTGAGGCCCAAGTCCACAACGGACTGTAGCGCCACCTTAAGTAAGTAAGTAAGACACTTTTGAATTGTGTCATATGGCCATGTGGCTATTTGTCGCTTTGATAATGGGTCATTTGACCATATTTTCTTGTGTCATTCAGCCATATGGTCAAATGACGCTTTCTTAAAGCGACAAATGGCCATATATTCTAATATTGTCATTTTACAGATTTTCAAAGCGTCATTTGACACAAAATATGCAAAATGGTTCGAGCGGGAACTATCTTTTAGATGGTACTTTTAGTGTTGTAAGATCTTGCGGCTACAAATAATTGTAAATTGTGCGCTTCGCTCATGATAACCACGTTAGTAAAGATATATTAATTTACATTTTGTTCCAATTTAGGTTGAGAAATTATAAATAAGAATCATTGATGATGTTTATAATTTTGAAAAGACATGCAAAGTTGTTAATTTAAAATTGTTTTTTGTTGAGATTTTCTAAAACATTAGCTTTTTTTTTGGCATCGCTTATCTGCAGCCAAATTCGATTTCCCAAAAAAACGTATCCGCAGTTGTCCATCCGCAGCTTACTTATATTAATAAAACAAAAACAAAGAAAAGCCGAATTTTAGGCCCCTATTACCGCTGGCGAGTCGAACTTAAAAACATGTGAGTGTAAGGTTTTCGTATTACGGTTGGCGAATCGAGAACCTTACATTCGACTTTATTGTCACACGTTTTTCGAAGTTGGATCTCACTGTATTATGAGAATCGAATGTTCGTTAATTTGAACGTCGTTCGTGTTTTAATTTGTCGAACGTTACACATTGTGCGAGAAGAGCTCGAACCTTGAATGAAAGTAATATTTTTGTCCAATATTGCTAGGTTTTCGAGAAAAAGTTATGAAATTCAGAAAGAGAAACTTCTTGCTGTATAAAAGGCAGAAAAAAAAGAAAAGAAAATGAAAATCTTGACAAAAACCGTCGAAAAAAAAATACCTAGGAATGGAAAAGAAAAATCCTTAAATTTGAAAAATCAAATTAGATTTATTGATTTTATAGAGTAAAGACTTAACTGTTCAATAGAATGGACTTGACTTGAATTGCACTCCAATGTTTGCTTTTATTATCTGCAAGGATTCCATTATTTCGTTTTTTCTACGTTGGGCTTTTATATTGCTTGGAGTGTTGTAGTTATTCCAGCTCTTGGCATGGTATGGCTTTCTTTACAATCTCAGGATCTGCAAATCAAAACGAGTTTTAATTACACCAAAAGTTCTTTCTATTATATTTCTTGCTTTAGCGTATTAAATAGAGTGGCGTGACAGCTCTTGAAGAGCCAAGGCCTAAGTGGCTTACTCTCATCGACAATTCTCTGAGTGCGTGTGAAGAATTGAGGGGACCTATACAATTTTACTCCGATTCCGAAGGGCAGAGTTGAGAAGCACTTTTTCATGACAGATTAATACTCTGGGCAGCCAACGCACCTTACCACTAAGCTACGGGCAACTGCGGCTTGCAGTGGCGGATTAAAGGTTGAGGGCGCCATAGGCAAGCATCTAACTGGCGCCCCTGTATAGAAATGTTTCGTACTATAGTTTGACTGAAATCGCTGCAGTGCGCCTAAAGGAAAGGCGTTGAAATAGGGGCCAAGGAAAAAGAGACTAAATTAACATGAGATCTATTAGTATTGTCCGAAAGATTTTACGAATTTGGTTAATTAATGATCTGCCGCAACGTAAATTTTGTAAACCAAGTTAACTCGAGTTGGTTCTCATGCAAACCGAGTGGCAACTCGGTTCTCAAATCGGATTGCCTCGAAATACGTCGAAATCTTTGCCATCCGCTGATGAACTTCGACCATTAGGTTATTTGCCCTTACAATAAGTAAAATCAATACCTATTCAAAAGCGCTTACAAAAGTAGAAGAAAGCTAAGTATATTTCCGAGTTGGCAAACCGAGTTGACTCTGTACTCGTACTGTAAGAGTATTTGCTCAGGACCGATTTTTATTTTAACAAAAGATGCAAGTGCAATTCGAGTTCACAAGTTTGTTACAACCACGTATGAACTCGCATTATTTTCCATGTGTAAGAATTACTGCGCCCGCGCGCCCCTTTGTTGCTGCGCCCCTAGGCACGTGCCTAGTTTGCCTTTAGGATAATATGCCACTGGCGGCTTGAGCGTATTGCTTATTGAATAAATCGTCTTGAACCAGAACTAACGTTTCTGAAAGGAGCAAACAACAAACAAAAATTAACATGGAATGTTGAGCCTTCTCCTTTTTGATTTCAAGGCAATTATAGACAACACATTTTAAATAGTTTTGTTCTGAACATTTATGATTTGACGTTTTATTTATTTGTTTTTTTTTCGAACTCAGTTCGAACTCGAATTCCTTAGTTCGCCGACTGTAATACGTCGAATGTGTTAGTTCGCCAATGAGAACATCTCACATGTGTGCTATTACACGATGAAACTAGTTTCATGCAACATCTTCGAATTCTGCTTTGTTGTCTTATCCTGTTTCTCGATTGGTATTACACGTTGAAACTAGTTGCATGAAACTTATTTGGCAGTTCCCTTTTATTATCATTTCGCTGTCATAAAATGTCAAGCAATTGAAAAATAATTTACCAAAGAACTAAAGAAAGATCTTTCAAGTGTTATTTTGTTCTACTTTATAAAATATGAATATTATTTAATTTTGTGCTAAAATTAAATTAAAAACAAAACAAAAATTCAACTAGTTACTTCTGAATCAAATACACCGCCAGATGCCAGATTACTGCCTCGTACTTTAGCAAAACACAAACAAACTGGTGCATCCACTTCCCCCACTGGAACTGGTACAACACGAAACCCATTGGAGAGCGATGAATACATAATTCCCTATCCAGTTGATAGAGAATCAAGACGAACAAACAACAAGTATGTCCTCGAAGCTTTGCGTAAAAAATTCAACTTAAAACAAGATGAAATCGATAAGGTTCTGCAAGATGAGGCTGTTCAAATGAGCTATCGGGAAAAGTTCCTAACCACGTCCCTTGAGATTCTTATAAAATATGGAATAAAAAAATTGACGTTCTTAGAGTTTCCTTGGCTCATAACAATGCAACCAAGTGAGTTATCCCTACAATTCGAGAAACTTGTTTACATAAATAAATTATGTCTTTCCAGAACGCCTTGAAGTGAAACTGTCCAAACTCGAGACAATGAAACTCCGGGACATCAACGATGTCGCTCCTCTTCTTCGTTTAAACATGGGTAGCATCAAAAAACTCATGTTGGCATTCCGTCGTGAATCCAAATATGTGCCTCAAGGCAACCGAATTTATTTCAATAGCGAAAAGTTGAAGCTGCCTCCTTTTACAGTGGCTAATTCATCCTGGAAATACCATTCGACACGCAAACAAACATCTTGAACCCATGTTAAACTACAATGTGTCTCCGTATAATATTATGCGAGATCTCTGGGCTTTTCGCTATACCCCGAAATCAGTAGAAAATCGGTTGACAAGGGCTAAATTGGCAAAGAAAGACAAGATAATGGATGGTGCGTTGTCCGGAGACTATTCTACAGAGGTTTGATTCTTAAGGATTTTTGTCAAAGTCAAACAGTTTGATGATTTATTTGGTTCACAGATCTTTGGAGTTAAAAATAGACGAAGACAAAATATTGGAAGGCAAGAACTCAGCTGTTGAGTACGTGTCTGAACGACTGGGATTTTCAGTGCCTGATATTCTAGCTATTATGAATAAGAATCCCGCTGTACATAAAGTTTGCTCTGCGAAGAGTGGGTGAGGGTTTGGAAAGGATTGCTTGCAATGCCTAGTACAGATTTCTTGCCGCTCATGTGCGGAAGGTTCAACCTCCAAGTGGTGCAGAGCGTCAACCAGACGTGGTCTGGGCGAATGAACCTACGTTTTATTGTACATGTATCATAATCACTTTTTTTCCCATGAACGCCGTGATTAATGAGACTGTACTTGATATCATTGTGATAGAATAAGGCACTAATGAGTGTTCTATAAAAAGTTGGTGGTGCATGGCAATATGTCATGCAGTCTTCCAGTTTGGATCACCGTACTCCTTTCTGGTAAAATGGACTGCATGACAATGGACACCAGTGTTCCTGTTGAGCCGCTAACTCACGAAGCTGGAAAATTATCCTTTTGGTTTGTACGGATGTGTGATAATTTCACACATCCGATAGAATGTATGATGATAATGTCATACATTCACAGAGTACAAAATAACAAAAGAGACTACCATGTCTTCTGAAAAAACTGGTGCTCTGGGGTAGTTGTGCCCGGATTCATTTTGAATCTCAACTACAGTTGCGGTCGGCCCCCTTGTGGGAGTTTCAGAGTGGCTGTTGGTTAACGAGAAATTCGTTCTCGGTAACTGAGTTTAATCTGTTTCTGGCTCAGTTATATAGATAAAAACACATTTACCAGTATGGCTTTTATTAGCGGTAAAAGCAAACTGGTACTTGATACAAATGCAAATGGCGGAAGGTAAAGTCTACGGCAAGGGAACAGATGCTCCAAGATTAATCTTGTGCCTTTTCCTTTTTGTACAAGGCAACGTACACTATTAATATGCATGTAATTCATGCATATAAAAATAGAGTGGATTGGAATTCAATCCACCACGAAATTAGGGCCTTGAGCCAGGTGTTCGTGTGTATTTGTTTTCTAATCTGTACATAAAGTTCGAGTTCCAAAAGTAACGACGATGACGATGTTAACTTCTTCCCTTATTCAAGCCTATTCTTTTTAGATCAAAGAAGTTCTCGACTATCTGCTCATCCAAGAAGAATTCACCCGTCACGAAGTTGCACAAGTAATTCGCATCCTATGCCACAGTCTGCAGACAACCGAAACCTGTATCGCAGAGCTCAAATCAGTCGGTTTTCGAATGAGTTCCTTGAACATTGTCTGCAAAAGTAAACGGAAATATACCAAGTTTCTCGACAACTGGACAGCTATAAGAGATAAGATAGAATGTCAAAAAGACGTTTAAAATAAACAAAACTGATTTATCGTCACTTCTTTTTTTTTTGTTATTTCAAACTAAAACAAAACACAGAACTAAAAATAATACAAAGTTTTTAAAAGGGGAAGAAGGAGTATTGGAATTTTGAGGGTTTTCCTGCTAGAGATCGCTTCATGCTACAGCAACGTCTTTTTTGGTACTGCCCACCCAGAAGGTGCCTCCATTCTTAACCACCACCGTTGAATGGAAAGTCACAGGTCCCTTGTGACCCTGTGGAGCTTGCCATTTGATTTTCAGTGACCAGTGTGTCCTACGTGAATGTGCCAATTGGCTTTTTGTCAGCCGAATGTGCTTGAATGGCCCATCCGACGAATTCATCACCCGATAGAGTTAGGTCAATGTCTTCTCCAGCTTTCAGCGATGAACCACCCGAAAGGGAACACGGGGAGGGGCTCTGAAAAGAACAGAAAAAAGATTCCGAATTTGAAGTCGGAAATCACATCATTGTGCATACATCAATATTGCATACTTAGGGGCGTTAATTTTAAATTTTCAAAAGTTTTCTGAAACGATTATAGTCTCAAGCTCCCAATCAGTGCATAAATACGGGCGGAGACGTTAATTTTAAAAAGTTTATTGAGTGTTAAGCTAGTTTCAAAAATAAAAACTCATTCAAACTTTGCAAATCAAATCACTCAAGACTCAACTTATACGAACATTTTACCATTGCCTTTACTTTTTTTTTTTTTGTTGTCAAATTATTTTAAACAACGTCTTTGCATCTTCAATAAAGTGTTTAAGAATAGTTATAAAAAGTAATATAAAATGGCACCGAATTTCATTTGGGATAAAGAATTAACATTGCAATTAATATGCAATTATGAAATGCAACAAAACCTTTATGTCGTCAAAGACCCGGACTACATTAATAGGGTTAAAAGGGCTGATTCATTGCAAATGATAATGATCAGCTCAAACCTTCAGCTCCAAACATCACTATAAAGCTTATAAAAAGGAAAATCCACGCTCTTAGATCTCAATTTCTTCGGGATTTACGTGAGCTGAACAAGTCAAAAAAAAGTGGAGCTGGTGCCGATGATGTTTTCGAGCCCAAGTTGTGGTGTTTCGGGGAATTGTTTTTTTTGAAAAACCATTGCCAAACAAGGGAATCGAATTCCAGCTATGAACTCGAGGCAAGTATTTTTTTCTGTATTTTCATATGCAGGTGTATAATTTTTGTTTTAATTATAGGCAGAGGAACCTACCACTTCAGGTTCAAAAAAGAAAACAAGTGAAATACCAGTTCAGAGTTCTCCAGTTCAAAAAGAAGACAATTTTACTCCTAAAAGAAAGATATGATATATTTTTTTTTTTGCATGGGTACTTCAATTTTTTTAACAATCAACGCAAAACTACTTACATGCTACTTATACACTAGTCAAAACAATTAAAGGATTTTCATAAAAATCAAGGAAATTCGTCCGAATTTCACACAATCATAATGATAATGGAAAAAATAAAAAAAATTGAAAAAATAAACAAATTCAAAAGAACAGAAAAATAAGAAAAAACAACACTTTCCTTGAAATTGAAAAAAAAGTGTTTCGTAAGTTTGATTGATCGAAGCAGAGAAACGGTTAATCGTATTGATATGAAATTTTCACCAAAATCAAGGAAATTTTATGAGCTTTAATAATTAAGCCTCAGATTAGTTGTACCACTGAAAACCACAAAATAACGGTAGTTTTTATGAAAAAGTTGAAAAATGCGTTTTTTGGACCCTTTTTCAAATTGATATAAAAAATTGAAAAAAAAACAATATTTTTATTTTTTCAAAATGTTTTTGTGTAGAAAATTTAATAAATTTTTCAAGTAAGTTAATATTTAGAGTTATTAGGGTCCAAAGTCAAAATTGTGTTTTTGCATGTAAACCCATTTTTTGATTAGAAAAAAAATCGTAGCGATCTGAATTAAACAGTTAATTAAAGCCAACAAAATTCTCAAATTGAATCTTAGATTGGTTGGATTGAAAAAATATTTCCGCTCATTTTATGAACAGTCAAAGTTTATTTTTTTTGTCGATTTTGAAATTGAGTGAACATTTTTTACGCTCAAGTGAAAACGACTAACGGTACTTTCTTAACTCAAAATAATTTGAAAAGAAAAAATGATAACCTTTGAAAAACTTTTTGTTTCACTTCAATCTGACTTTTTTCTACTGAAGCCTTATAAAAAACCACTCCATTTTTGAGTTTTTTCAGGTGTTCCTTTAATTGTTTTGACTAGTGTATATAACTTACTTAACTTAATCTATGTTATCTTGATTATTGTATGTACATTATGTTTATTATTGCAAGTAATTAAGTAAGAAGTATATTGATTAATTGTAATTGATTAATATATTGTTTACATATTCAGATTAACATTAAAAAAAATTGATTTTACATCAATGGTTATGTTAGTGTTAGTGTTGGTGTTGATAATGAAATTGGGGTTGGTGTTGGTATTGGAGTTGTGTTTGTGTTGTTGTTGTTGGTGTTCATATAAATGTTGAGGTTTGCGGTGGTATTGGTATTGTGGAATCGAGATATTGGTGTTGATGATGGAGTTGGTGTTGAAGTTGATTTTTGTGATGGGGATGGTACTGTTGTTGTTCATGTTGGTGTTAGAGTAGATGTTGTAGGTGTTTGTATGTTGTATGCTTGTTATTGCCAGTCCACTTTTCCTTCATTACAAAAGTACTCCGTAAAAGCCTGGCGTATTTTCTCCGCAGCGCCTTTATTAGGGTTATGAACTCCCTGTTCCCTGGTTGACGTCATTTTTGTGTTGGCATTGACACTTGGCTGGTCTAGATTACCGTGGCGCAGTAAAAAGTTGTGTAGAACACAACAAGCTTGCGTTACAATCTCCACATTTTATACTCGCAGATCAATTGTAGTTTTAAAAATCCTGAACCTTTGTGCCAGGATGCCGAATGCATGTTCAATTACATGCCTTGCTCTGGAGAGCCTTACGTTGAAAATCAGTTTTTTTAGGCATTGTGTTGCGTACGGATACGGTTTCATCAAATGTTTTTGCAACATAGGGAAGCTTTCTTTAATTTCCAATCTCCTTGTCATCTGGGAAATGATTCGATGCATCATCAATCACTCTTTTTAGTGAGCTTTGGAGCAAAACGCCTGCATCATTTGTGCGTCCGTTGCATCCTATGTCCACATTTATATAAAGGAACAATTAGCATCAGCTAATTCCAGCAAAACTATTCTATTTGCTCCCTTATAATTATAGTAGAATGCACCATCCTTACGCAAGCTTTTGAAAACTATGTGTTTTCCATCAAGAGCACCCAGGCAGTTTGGAAATTGCCAACGAATAGCAAATTCATCCGCTATTTTCGCCCATTCTGCTTTTGAACTCGGAAACTCGGAAAAAAAAACAATATCAGCCATCTCAATTATAAAACAATGAACAAAAACATAAGTGTGCTATTAATATGCTTATCAAAACCGAATCCATTTGTAATGATGGTTATATGATATCCTTTTTTATATTATTTCAGATAAAGTCATCTGCAGGAGATTTCAACAAACGGTTGAAGACAGTTTCTGGCCTTATAGAACAAAAAAATGCTTCTAAATCACCCTACGCTTGGCTAGGAAAACAAGTGGTCTTCGAAATAGACCAGATGAAAGATGACCAAATAAAAAGAAAAGCCGCGTGGGAAATTCAAAGAATTTTAAGGGTGTTCGGTGAAGAAGATTTGGAAAAATGTTCCCAAAGTGAGGCACTTCCATCGACATCACGTTGCAGGGTGCAAAGCTCACAGTTGTTGATTTCAAATGAGGAAAATTCAAGACCACCATCTGCAAATTCTGATGAATCTTCTATTGCATTTGATGTAGATATGCTAGAAGAATCCATTGATGAATCTATTTTGTAGTTAAATTATTACAGCTTGTTCGGTAAATCTTACCGTAACCGTACACATGTATGTATACACAAATTAAATAGTGTATGTATTTTTTTTTTAATAAAAATTAAAATAACTTACCTT
The DNA here is from genome assembly GCA_943590905.1 of Sphaerophoria taeniata. Classification (NCBI taxonomy): domain Eukaryota; kingdom Metazoa; phylum Arthropoda; class Insecta; order Diptera; family Syrphidae; genus Sphaerophoria; species Sphaerophoria taeniata. Next base: position 112,547,345 of record OX016541.1, on the reverse strand, counting down.
CAAGTATGAACTTTTTAAATTTTTCCAAATGGCCTGGCAAACTTCAGGCACGGCACTTGACAAAAATGGCTGCGACAGGTAAGTCTGGTAGTCCGTGCTCTTTAAAGATTCACCTGTCGCAAGGAATCTTAGGGTAGCAGCTAGTTTTTCTGCGGGTGAAATTGCATCCCTCATCAGTGTATCCTTTTTCGTAATATCCCTTTGTATAAGGGACAACAACAGCTCGAACGATGATTCGTTCATCCTTAAGTAGTTGCAGAATGATGGCTTATCATTTTGCCTGAGCTCTCTTTGCAAAAAGCTAAAAGAACCTTGTTTATGTTAAATTGAACATAAACAATCATATTGCAAATAATTGGTCAAATAAACATAATTTAAACTAAAAAAACCTTGTTGTTGTCTTTCTTTCCTCCATGTTTTGGTCCACATCCTTTTCTTTTGTTTTTTGGTTTGCAGCTCTTTGCAAACATCTTTGCTTAGGTTTAATAGCTCTCGGGCAATTTCTTCATCATTGCTGCTATTAGTATCCATTTCTTCTACAAAATTTTCAGTGCACTGCACAAGGTTTTCAAGCAATGAGAAATTCATATTAAAAAATAAGAACTTGTTAAAATTTTTCTTTATTTTTAACTTTATTATTTATCACAATATTTACAATTATGGTTTTTTTTTCAAATATGTATCTATTTTAATAAAGACAAACGATTTATTCTTTTTTTTTTTAAACACAAACGATTATTTAAAAACACAGTTTATTGCAATTTCACAATCTGTCAAATTATAGGCAAGGAACGTTGATGTTGCCGAGTCAACAAGTGATTATGAAACGCTCAGTCATATTTTTTTTTTGTTTTTTCTGGAGCAAAGTAGTGGGTGGATGTCCGTTTTCATCTCTTCTCTGGTCACGCGGATGTTCAGTTCCACCAAGGTGTCCACACACGAAAAAAAGCTTGTCTGTTTAATTGGTAGGTTAGATTAATAGCGATGATTCGACATCATATCTTGGCGTTGCCCATTGCTATAAACAAAGAGTAATTCGGAAAAATAAATCGATTTAGTTAGTTGATTTGGAAATATCAATATTTTTTGTTTGTGTTTTGGCATTAAAGGAGGATGGATAGAAACTTTCAACGCAAATAGGAAGAATCTTTAGACTTAACTTGTGTACCCTACCTACATTATGTTCACATCCAAAAGTATTATTAAGATTGAGGAGAAACTCTTCAAAATGAGTTGAGAAGATGTCAGGAGTGTCTGATAGACGAAAAGGAGTTTTCAGTACGAATTCTTATCAAAGGTCAATAGTGCATCGGCATCATGACCTACTAGGAAACAACGGTAGAAAGACTTTTCATTGGAGGTAAATGAGGCACCACCTAATGTGAAATCTGGCTTGGATTAACAATTAGTGAAATACGATACGAATAAGAGACCTTCGTAAAGCATTGCCGTTAAATTTGAATAAAGAGTGAATCCATTAAAAATCCAACATTTGGTTTTGGGGTGAACATAGCATCAGACAAGTGATGGAACGCTTATTCGAGACTCGATCGTCAACACATCCCTAAAGTAACTAATTTGAAAACTTTCTATCGTTAACAACTTTGATTAGACATTAGAAGGTGGATAATATCCATGCTAAGTAATAGGAGGATTCAATAAAAGTTAGGATATTCAACGTGTACCAAATATGCCAGCAGAGGAACACCCCAAGGAGGAGTATTGTCTCCTCTTTTATGACTTTGGGTCATGAACAGCATTCTTGTGATATTCGTACGCCGATGATTTGGTCATTCTTTAAGGAAAATTTCCAAGCGTGATCAGTGAAATCACCAATATGGCTTTGAAGAAAGTAAGCACGTGGGCTGCGAGCTGCGGACTAGGTGTTAACAGTAACAAAACCGAGTTGAAGCTTTTCACCACCAAAACCAAGGAACCACCCTTCACTCTACCTAGGATAAACGGACAAACACTATCATTGTCTTCCATTGCTAAATATCTAAGCGTAATACTAGACACCAAATTAAACTGGAAGCTTAACTTTGAAGAGCGGATTAGGAAGTCGTGTGTCGCCTTCTACGCCTGCAATAAAACATTCGGCAAAAAGTGGGGCCTCCAGTCAAAGATGATAAAATGGACATACACAGTGGTTTTAAGACCGCTTTATGGTTCGATTGTTTGGTTGCCCGCTCTCAGCAAAGCTTACATAATAAACAAGCTTACAAAGGTGCAGAGAAATGCTTGCGTAGGGATATCAGGGGCAGTCAGGTCATGTCCAACGGATACACTCAACCTCTATATTTTAAATATCAGGTGTCCTGCAGTATCTTGAGACTCAAAGAAATAGGCTGCTGGAAACCTAAATCCTACAGGCACTGCAACAAAAACAAGCCTGATACCATTAGACATCCTATCCACAACTACCGATTACTGCATCCCTACCCTAGACACCACAAAGAAGTTAAGAGTCCTACTCCCGTCAAGAATCGACTGGGAGGAAGGGGATGTGACGGAAGACTTCAACACAACTATCTTCACGGATGTTTTGAAGATGGAATGCGGTGTTGGTCTGAAGAAGGCAGATGAGCTAGCTAGGAAAGGATCAGCCCTTCACAACTCATTGGCAGTGAGGGTATATGCTCCTCTTGGAGTTGTAAAGGGCAATGTCCTCACCAAAAACACATCAGACGCAAATCATAGGTGGAGTAGTCTTACGAATTGCGTTATATCTAGGAAAATCTGGCTCGCCTATAACAAACCAAAATCAATCAATTTAATTTCCAAACCAAGGCATGACATAGCCAGGATTGTCGCTACCTGCACAGGGCATTAGCCTGTAGGGAAGCATGCGGCAAAATTGGGTATACCATATAACTGTTTCTGCTGTTGCTGTGAGAACCAGGATGAAAAAAAAACAGTCCCACACTTTCTAAGCCATTGTCCGGCCCTGGCCAGGAAAAGAGCACTCCACTTGGGTAAAGAATTCTTCAACAGTATTGAGGAACTCTCAGAATTCAAGATCAAAGATTTGATCTCATACCTCAATACTACAAAGTGGCTCTACCCCCCCCCCCCCCTTTATTTTCTCCCTTACTAAGTGGCACTATGAGATAATATGCCGAATGGTAGGGGAATAATACAACACTGTACGTGCGGAACATACACCATCCATAACCCATCCATTTTTAGAATCTCACGAGGTATGGTATCAAAACGGCGCTCTCAGCGCTAATTGTGTCTTGCGCGTTTCTTCCTACCTACCTAAACAACTTTGAACATAGCTTCATTTGACTTACCGGTTGTTCATGTTTTGGCCAGTTGGTAGAGCAGGGAAGTCTTTTTGGAAATTCAGGAGATTCATTTGGTTTCCACCGCCTGATCCTCCTCCGATATTGCGATTCATATTGTTGCCGGCATTGCCACCCATGTTACGATTGTTGCTTCCCATACCGCCGCCGCCGACACCACCAAACGTATTGCCTCCCATTACGTGATTATTGTTGCCTCCATGTAAATTAATTTGGTTGGAACCTTCGCTCATATTGTTGTCAGTGTTTACGCATGCCCATTGGAAGAGTGATATTTCAGCCACGATTAGAGTCTTGCATTCTGTTCTTATTAGCCCTGAGTGGAGAAAGGAACTATTAATTGACGAATATTTCTAAACAAATCCTAATTCTGAATAAGCAAAGAGCAATTTCGCAACGAGATAACATACAAAGAGGAAATCATCAAAAAGCTACTTACATGTTATTGCCATCGAACACTTCGGTATTGTTCCTTCTTTGGCCAATGATGCCGCCGACTGGGTTGTTCTACTGTCTTCAAGTGTTATTGTTTCCAAAGCCCACGTAACTGTTACCTCCTCCACCGCCCATATTTCCTTGACTATTGTTTCCACCAACTTGTAAGTTTCCAAATTTGGGCGTGTCATTAAACCTCTGGTTCTCTGGAAAAGCAAATCTGGGTGTCGATCTTGATTGCTAAAGTTTACTGCTCCGCCGCCACTGTTTCCTCAATTACTTTGGAATCGGTCATTTCCACTTTGTAAGTGGAATCGCCCTTCATTGCCTTGGAAACGGTCATTTCCTCCACAAAAATTATGTCCAAAATTGCCCTGATTAACAGGCTCTGCTCGGGGAGGGACGGGGACAGAGGCGGCATGTTTCGGACGGGCCACCAAACCAATAACAATGGGATCGTCTTTAAAGTAATCAACTCGCATGTGTTCGTCGATGGTTCATGGGATGACTGAAGTTTCCGTTATTTTCTGGCCAATTGTCAATCTGACTACCGGTGGGGAAGCTCCTGCCACTAGGAATGGGAGCATCGTCAGCAAAATCAATAACATTAGCAACAGGATCAACTGATGCTGCTGTTTTATATGGAGTATTTCCTGGCTTTGCAGCTCGACCAGAAAAGCCACCTTGATTGGCCATTCGACCACCAGCATTACGACCACGAACTTGAGGACCTGGTTTAGGAATGCTCGGCTTTCATTGCTAATTCACTGGAGGTCCTCTTGGTCCCTTTACGGCAGCTGGACCAGGGAAGGATCCTTAATTTGGAAAAGGACCAGACGGAGCAGTAAGTGGATGTTCGTTTTCATCTCTTCGTTGGTCACGCGGATGCTCAGTTCGGCCACAATTGGTTCGTCTCCATCGCAATGAACACTGAAACGGAACATTTGTGGTGATCTATGTTATTTTTCAGTGAAACTGGTTACCTGAACAAACTTCTTCTACGGTGTGTCTCAGCTTAAAGTACGCATCGGCAGGAGGAAGCTTAAAATCTAAGATAAGACGGTCAATCTCAAAACAAAACAAGTTACAAGCTCATAAGAGAGTTTGAAAACCATCAACCAACCTTGTTAATGCAAATTGTGGTTCAAAAACTGGTTCACTATTCAGTAAAAAGAGTTGTCAGTGTACCGCAGTGCAGCGTCCTTTCTTATGTGGTACCGAATTGAGTCTCTCGAATCAGAAAATCGACAAATGTCATCATGCCATGGTGCAAATGATCTATTAGAACAACGTTTCTTATCAGCGGAAGAGTATCCAAAACCAGCCATAAATCTATGAAAGCATGTAATGAAAATGTTTTTAAGGTGAAAGCCACAAACTTACTCCATTTCGTAGGTCGTTCCGGGTAGTTCTTGTTCCTTGAGTTGAAATCTCAATTTCTTGACTGGTTCAATGAGAGGCTTGCCGAGTGATGGGCATCTTCTTCCTGAACAATTGTTTCAATTGTTTCATAGACTTCGACTGCAGTTGCGGATTGAAATTGACGATTGTGGTAGTAAGTTAGTGACCTTATTTACCTATTCCATGACAAAAGAAAACAAAATTTTAGAAATGTAGAAAAAATAAAGATACGTAATGCCTACAATTTTGTAAAAGCACAACTAAAACTGTGACAACTGACAAATGACAAAGTGACAATTTCCATGAAGTTAAAGAAACAAAATCAAAAAGAACAGCAAAAAAAAGAAAAGAGCAAAGAGAGACGTCAAGTTGTTGCACGGAAAATTTTACCCGTGCGACACGAGTCGATTTTTTTTGTCTCATGTTTTCGAATTTTGTTTCTCTTTTGCACTTATGGGGTTCGAAAAGTTGCACGCAACCAGTTTCATCGTGTAAAAGCAGACCCAAAGATTAATTATGTAACCTTATATCATCTCTGAGCAGACCATCGAACGTTCGACTCGCCAACGGTAATAGGGGCCTTATTCAAGATTATTTTTGAGCTGTTTATACGTCTAATAATTTATAAACCAAAGTTAATTTGCTAAAAATGGAAGATTCACAAGAAGATATGATGAGAGAAATAGAGAAAAAAGAATTTCATAATATTAGTTCGTTTTAAAATTATTGCAGATCTTAGAAGCCCTAGTGGAATCAAGCAACAGCGACTTCGAAAACGAGTTTGCTATGAATTTCTTTTTTGAGGACCTTAGCTTGGTAGACTCAGCAGAAATGGAAGAAGACAACCATGCCTCTGTTGAGTCTTTCTTGATGACCGTGGAAGCATTTAGCCCAGAGGACTTCAAGACTAATTTTAGACTACGTCGCACAGTGGCCCGTTTAGGCGAGGAACGTGGCAATAATCATTTTTCGCGTAATTTTATTTTGAAAAAGTAAAAATCACATTTTGTTTAGAATTGTTTAAAGTGTACAAATCCAAAAACAAAAAAATATTAGATGAACGGTTTGGCTTGAGGAGCCGATCAAAGTCAGAAAATATATAAAAAAAAAAAATATTTTTTTTTTGTTTTTTGTTGCACTTCAAACTTGAATATTAGGAAAACGGTGCAAGTAAATCCATTTATTTTTTTTTGTTGAAAAGTTTGACATTATTTTAATCAAATTTTGGAAACAAAAAAAAAAACAAAAAAATGCATATCTTTTTTTAATGAAAAAACAAAAATCACTTTTTGCACCTATTTTTGAATTTTAACTTGGCTCATATAAAAAACGTCAAAACCCGTCAAACCAAACTAAGTGAGGGATGAATGCCCACATATTCCTTAACATGTCCTCAAAAACTCAGCTGCGTAAAGTTGCATAAAGCCGAGTTATGGCAATTTAATTGGTTCAAGTCAGTGATTATTCTTTTTTTTAAGTTTTTTTCATATGAAAAGAATATAATTAATCTTTTTGTCACAACCTTTATTTTGGATTTGCATGACTTAATTTAGGTATTTAAATAAGTGCAATGAGTGGAATAGCTAAAAAAAAATTATGGTTTGGGGATTACCTAGGGTAAAGTCGGGTGATATGGCACCACGGGAGATATGGCACCCTTTCAACATCTCCCACTTAATGACTTTTTTTCAAAAAAAAGAGATCAACACATCATTCAGTTTTACGTAAGCTCTTGAAATATCCAATTTAAATCGCAGTAGCATGTAAGTTACAATATATACAGCCGGAGAAAAAAAAAGTTTGTGTGAATTAAGCAAAAAGTTTTTTTGTGTATTAGTGAAGTTCGTGGTAAGACGAAAGTATTTGACTCCAGGCGTTCGTTTTAAAAGAAAACAAAAGATTTAATCATGCTTATTTGTGTTTGTTTACTGCTATAACTGTGCGTGCATAATTTTTCAATGTTATTTCGGATATAAAAATCAAGGTCAAAAAGGTGATATGGCACCCCAGCAGCTCGGGAGATATGGCCCCGGTGCCATTTCCCCCGCTCTTACTTTATTATACTTTATTTTCCTTTTAATCTTTTTTTTTATCAAATTTTTTCCATGAATGCCGACAATTTATAAAAAAAAAAATATCTGCAAATCGTGCAAAATGGACGCAAGAGCAACTTACATTATCATTGCACGATGACTCAGATGGACCCGAAGATTTCGGGGAAATATTTGTGTAGGATGTGGTGAGGACTATGCCGTTAAAACGAAACCGGACGAGTGGCTAAAGTGTATATAATATGTCACTCTTGGTCACATGACTCTTGCACTTCCCATTACAATACGTGCAATTAATGTGGAAGGAAAAACAACAACAAAATGAGAAGTGCCATTTCACCCACAGGCAGGTGCCATATCACCCTCCATTTTTTTAGTCGTCTTTTTTTTACGGTTTTTTGTTTTTGTGAAAAAAAAATTTATTTGACTGTGAATTTCTAATAAGTTCCAATTTTTTGTTTATCAATAAGTTCTATAATAAAGTTATTTTGGTTTGAAATAAAAATCTTTTTTAATTTTGCAGTTATAAGGAAAAAGGAAAATGGGTGCCATATCTCCCGACTTTACCCTATTTCTAAAAAAATAATACAAAAACAATGATGATTCCTGCCAATACTTTTTTCTATAAGATTTGTTGTGCACAGGTATTTATTTTTGACAGATTACTGTATTTGGATTAAGAATTAATACATATAAGGGTTACAGGTAGATTACAGGTAGCCGAAAAAAAGGATTTTAATCGAAGGGTTATTTATATGGAATTTAATATTTATTCATATTAGTAACCCTAAGGTATTGAAATTAACAGGATTAGGTACGCACAGGATGAAGGAGATATTACGGACGAACATAACTACGAATATGGGATTTCTCCATTGCATGCTAGAATTAGGTGCATGGAATTCATTTTGAAACTTAGCTATACGATTGCTGAGGAAGGAGACGATAGCTCTATTGGAATCAAAGAGTTAGAAAAAAAGAGGAAGCAGGATATTCAAAAGCGTTTCCATGAAGAACTTGGACTTGATGTGGATAAACCTAAGCCTGGGTTTGGAAATACCAATGATGGCAATACTTCCAGGCGATTCTTTGAACAACCGGATGCAGCTGCCCGAATAACTGGAGTCAATGAAGAAATTATTAAAAGGCTTCAAATAATACTTAATGTCTTAAACTGTCGAGAAAAAGTTAATACAGTAAAATTTGGGGAGTATACAAGAGAAACAAAAGTGTTATTAAGACAACTTTATCCAGAAAAACAACTCACCCCTACTCTTCATAAAATTTTGGTTCATAGTCAAAATATTATGGAGTATCAGTCACTTCCACTTGGGGAATTATCAGAAGAAGCTCAGGAATGCAAAAATAAGGACTATAAAAGATACAGGTATCAAAATACATGCAAGGTTTCAAGAATTCGGCAAAATGAAGACCTGTTTACTATGCTAGCAATCTCATCAGATCCACTTATTTCTTCCAAAAGGCATGCTAGAAATCAAAAAGAACTGAAAGCACACTACTCCCCAGAAATGTTAGATCTATTAGATTCAACATTGAATTTAGATGATAGTGTTCAAGAAATAATATAAGTAAATTATTAAGAATAAAACAAGATAAAAATCTAACGTTTATGCTTTATTTTTTTCCATATTCGTATTTTTAAAACACTTTTTTCTAATATGAGGGTTGTTTTTCTTTCATTGAAATATTTAAATTAAGGTAATTTTCAGTTAAATTGAAACACCCTGTTTGATTTTGAATGTAAATATTGATGGTTTGATTGGTTGCATATCAAAAATTATAAAACTTAAAAACTTTAACTTAAAAAAAAAAAATTTTTTTTGCTTTTATGACTATTCAAGTGTTATTTTTTTTTCTTTTTTCTGCTATACCAAAACTAATTGTTCTCTAATCATTCACAAAAACAAATTTTTCGCCATTATGGATACATTTTTAACAATTTTTATGACATTGAAAAAACTTCCAACTTTGGGACTTAATTCTGAAACACCCTGTGAACATATTTTGTTAAAATTTTCACGAAACATAGCTTTGGAAATTCCCTGCTAAATAAAAAAAAATGAAGCGATATCTTTTTTCGTTTAGGAGCTATGATTTTTGCAAGGTAAAAAGTGAAAACGGGCCACTGTGCGTCGTTCAACAGTACAGCATCTTATATGTAAGTTTTACAAAGGTATTTTTTGTTCTTAACAATCTAACCTATTTTGTGTTTTTAGCATCTTACTGTCAATACTACTTTTCTGTCCATTTGTCTAATAGGGGAGGGAGAATCAAAATCGGCTACCGGAAGGAGATATTTATGTACGTTTGGTACATTAGCAACACCATCACTTTTAGACAACTTGGCAATTTGTTTGGTGTCACCAAATCATCCAGCTGGGTCTCGGTAAATCGTGTGGCAAAGTGGCTGGTGTCAAAGGGGTCAAACTACATTAAATGGCCTCAAGGAACCAATGTCAACGACAATTGCAGGAGGTTCGAAGAAAAAAAAGGATTCCTGGTGTTCTGGGTGCAATAGATTGCACCCATATAACTATAGCCGCTCCAAAAGTCGACAAGGAGTGCTATTACAACCGAAAACATCAGTTTACGATTGTTTTTCAGGCAGTTGTTGACGCGGACAAGAAATGTATAGATGTCAGCTGTGGTGAACCCGGGTCTTTGCATGACAGCAGAGTGCTTAGGCGTTCTGAGCTTTATAAAAAAGCACAAGCCGCCAACAATGATGTGCTTTTTCCATCAAACACATTTTTACTGGGTGATTCAGCATATGCTGCAACCAACTGGTTGGTACCACCCTTTAAGGATAATGGAAGGCTCACAGAACAACAAAGAGCATTCAACTACATTCATTCCCCAACCCGAATAGTTGTTGAACACTCCTTTGGACTGCTGAAAGGGAGATTCCGAAGGCTTCTTAAGTTAAGTTCACGGAGCAACGTGACATTCGTTCTGTTACAACACTTGTGGTCAGTGCTTGTATCCTGCATAATATTTGCATCATGAGGGACGACACGTTTGAGGTTCCTCGAGAAGAATTTAATCATGCAGATACAAAAGAAAGTCATGGTGGAAACAACCCCAACCCAACCAACCGACGTCAAATTTTGTTTGATCATCTCTGTGCAAACCGAATTATTTAAACATGTAACACCAATTATAATCAAATTTATTTATTTTTTTTCTAACGATAATCAAATAAACAGTAGTGTTAACAATACGACAAACCCATCAAATTATTTAAGCAACGGACAGCACCAGCTTAGGGCTGATTTCTCAGCCGTTTGGGTCCAAAGTGCCAAACCATTTTTAAAGCCGCTGTTGAGATAAGTTGAGGATAGGCCAAAGGCACCGCCGAGTGCCTGAATCATATCGGTTTGATATTTGTTTAGATTCCAGAGCTTTCCGTCGTGACGCTGATGCGTCCACCAGAATGGATTTTGCTTGAGAACTTGGTATTTCCTTAATTCAGTTCGAATGCGCCATCTCACGTCATATGCCAGTGTATCGATCTTTTTGGAAGAGTATATTTATACGAGGAATACCATGATCCCAACTGTCTTCCAAATCCTCCAAGGTCAAACGACGATTTTGAGCCTTAGCTTCCTGATGTTTGCACGCGTATTCGGCCCGTACGCGCTGTGAAACGATGAATTCAAACTGCTGGATGTATGGGTAAAAATTGGGAATCAATTGATCCTCATCGTGCGACATACCTAGAATGATTTTTACTACATAAACTAGACAGTTTTGAGGTTAAACAAACATGCAACTTACCTGATCGGATATGTGTAATTCCGGCATGCATCGGTTTGTTAAGACCAACTTAAGTCAGACTGCGGGATAAGAACCCAACTCTTTGGGCGTATAAAACACTACGGGTGGGAAACGCGAAGGCATTTTCGAGTTCAAACCGATTTTAATACAAGTCTGGATTTTGTTCTCACACTTTACCAGCAAGTCGAGAAGCTCTTGTGTGTTGACAACAGCTATTCATATTAAGAATTCCAAAACTATTTGATACACACTTCCTTTTAAAAAAAATTATGGATGTTCAAAATATAATATTTTCAAATTCACACACAAAATTAATTTCAAATGAAAGACATGTCAACGCCTGTCATGAAAAACGTTCGAATAAAAAAAAATATATGCATTTTGAATTAAATTGCCTTCTTTATTTAGGAACAAGTGGTAGTTGTAGTTATTTATTGCTTTTTTGAATCATGTATTCTTTAGGCTAACCACAAACCGAAGCGGACAAAACGTTTGCTTGTCGCAAGACAAAAAGTCGTGTCGTAGTCCACCCCACACCGAGGACGACTGTCGTTGTCGCATGTCGCACTCGGTGTGTTTTGCCAGCGGACAAACAAAGAAAACATCCACACAAAAATCCACACAAAAGAAATCTCTACACTTTTCTTAATTCTTCTTTTTCTTAATTCTTTTCACCATTACAACAACATCCATACCAAATTGAACAAAATACAACAAAAAATATCGCAATAAAATACAAATCCAACTATGAGCAACCGACATGTCCGTTTGTCGAAATCTGTTTGTTTGTCTTGTTCACTTTGGTGTGTGGTTCTTCATAAGACGGTGTGTACTTTCAGGCGTCGACATTTTGTCCGGGACTTTTTGTCTTCTTTGGTGTGGTTTGCTCCTATACAACCCCATGTATTTACTGCAACCGACGGACGGACACGACTTTTTATCGTGTCGTGTCTTGTTCGGTGTGTGTTGCCTCGTAAGAGCAATGGACTTGTGTCCGCGACTTTTTGTCGAAAGACAAAAAGTTCGTCTGTCCGCTTCGGTGTGTTCTTAGCCTTAAGCAATTTCAATTTTTCCTCTCGACTTTCTTGTTTTTTTCTTTGCAAACTGCTTCCATTTTTCCTCTTTCTTCTCCATGTCCTCCTTGCGCCATTTATTTTTTTCGGCAAAGTACATCCCTTTTGTCATCCTTCTTTCCATCCTTTTTCTTGTGAATGCACGAGATGTTGCGGCAATCGGAGCAGTAGGACTTTGAGCTCTTGGGAATTGGGACGTTGTTTAAAGATGATGTTGTGGCAATCGGAGCAGTAGGACTTTGAGCTCTTGGGATGATGTTTAAAGATAATATTGCGGCAATCGGAGCAGTAGGACTTTGAGCTCTTGGGATGTTGTTTAGAGATGATGTTGCGGCAATCGGAGCAGTAGGACTTTCAGGCGTTGGTATGACATTTGAAGATAAAGAAGTTGTTAGAAATTCAACGACCGATTCTGTTTCATTGTTTTGCTGTAGTGAGAATGAAGAATTCTATGAATACAAATACGTTAACGACAAAACAAAAAGGATTAATGAAACTTACAGCTTCTGCAACATTTACAGCTCCAATATTTATAGTATTTGTGTTGCTTATTATCGGCTTTCTCCCAAATAGATCGTCCATTTTCTCCATAAAGGGAGCAACACAGCGAGCTGCTCCGGTTCTGTTGTTGTTATCTACCGCTGCTTTGTACGCGCGCATGAGCCTTTGAATTTTTACAGCCAAATGGCTACTCGTCGTGTTTGCGTCCTTGAGAACAAAAAAAAAACAAATAAGCTTTCTTTAATATAATAAATTAAAACAAACTTACAGCATATCCAGCAGAAATCATATCTTCCAAAAGATGGTCGTAGGCGTATTTTTTCTTTCTGCTATGCTGGAATTCATGTGCCCTGGCAGCGTAGAGGTCCAGCAAGGCCTCCGTCTCCTCCTTCGTCCAGGTTTTTTTCTTGTTGCTACAGGTTTTAAGAAAGAATTTTATTATGCACCTCATTTATAATTTTATATAAATGCTAATTTACCTTTTTTCCTGATTTTCCATTTGCGCGTCCATCGTGATCGTCCATTTGCATTTGTTCTTGAAATGAGTTCGTGCGTTGCACTCTGCGAACAAAGCCTTCGAGACTCTCTGAGTTATCCGATTATCCGAGTTACCAACCTAAGAAATTCAAATTTTCTCCGATCGAGTATCGATACTCGAAAAAATTGCAATTTTTTATCCGCAGCCAGATTTAAGTTTAAGTTTTATCCGCAGCTGCGTGTTGTATTTGTAATACATGGAAGCTCCCACTGCAGATACGGATAGCGATGCCAAAAAACACGCCTATTATCAGTTCTTCTGAACTTTGGTGTTCGGTCAGAGTAGGGCATTCTACAGGTGCCGTGCAATAACGCCGAGCGAAATAACGCCGAATTCTGAAATTCGGCCTTATTTCACTTTACTAAAGTGAAATAACGCCGAATTTTTGCATTCGGCCTTATTTCACTATGGCAAAGTGAAATTATGCCGATTCGGCGTTATTTCACTTTTTCAGTTTTAATTTTTTTAAGTTTTCATCAGATGGGTAATAAAAATAAGACAGTGTTTTATAGGTCGTCTTCTCATGTTTTGAAATAAATTCGCGAAACAAAATTTTGCTTTTCACAAAAATTATTTTATCAAAAAATTAATCATATGAAATATGTACTGTACATATTCCTGCGATATTTTAAAAATACTTGGTCTTAAGCTCAGTTAAGTTAAGCGAAGTCACATGAAGTGAAAGTTTAAGTATTGGTGGAAATTTAAAACTATTTAAGAAATACCTACGCAGGTCAACAACAAGGTTAATAACTAAATATTTCAGTTTCTTTCAAAACCATTTAATTAGGTACCACAAATGAATTCGAAAAACGCATGTTGTTTTTTAAGGCTGTTAGAAGAGTTTAGCGGCATGGACCAGGAAGAATATTAATATTAGATTTAACATTTCAGTTAACACTACATTTTTAAAAATTTGATCAAATGAAAATTAAAAACGATTAAGGATTTGGAACTTGAAACCAAATATACAGGGTGATTCACGAGCGTTGTGCCAAAAAGCTAGAGCGTGTAGGTTGAGTTGAGACAAGAAAAAAATCGTATGGGAGGGGGGGGGGTCTATTCCCCCCCGTTTAGCCGGGAGGGGCAATTTTCTTAAAAATTGACTTATTTTGTAAAAACAAATATTAAAAATCAACGGCTTAGTTTACAACACCGTGCTATACCTTTCTGAAAAGCTAAAAACTTCTTCTTTCACTTTGTTTTTAAAATAAATTGTTTTAACGAATAGTTTTAAAAAAATAAATTTTCAAACTCAAAATTTTCAAAAAAAAAAGCCAAAAAAAATTTTTTGAACTAATTTTTTTCAAAATTTTATGTTATTAAGTACTAATTTTGTTCAAAAATTTCAATGTCTTTGTTAATTTTTAGTGCAAAACAGAAAACCGGATGCAAAAATGTCTTTTCGTTTTTGAGAAATTAAAAAAAAACCAAAACCACTTTTTTCTAAGAAAATCTTTGATTTTATTTTTACCTATCCGGACTTTTAGTTTAATTTATTAGTTTAATTTACAAATTTAATTTTTTGTAATTGGACTTTTATGACGACTTAATAAAGTAGAAAAGTATTGGATTTTCAATGGATTAACAAATGCCAGCGAGCGAAAAAAATTTGGCCCAAAAGAGAATCAATTTGGGGTGTGAAAATAAAAAAAATCGCGCGAATCATTGAAATGCAGCTTCTGCTTTCAAAACCGTTAAATGCATAACAAGATGTGTGGATGCCTTTCCAAATTGAAGGAAGCAGCAAAAGTTTTGAAAAATGAAATGCTCTGCCCATTTTGTCGACAACACAAGTAATGAATAGGAGTGGTCCAATTAATTTACTAGACTTCATTTGTATATGTAGTTAATGTGCTTACACGAATTTAAGATATCTTTTTTTTTGTACTATGAGCATTTATTACACACACATACGTTTTTTGGATAACTTTTTTTTCATTTTATAAAAAAAATCTGCCCTAGACCTTCCATACTCGGTAAATTTTGTTCTACAGTTGATTTTGCGTTTAGTCCAGCTAAAATGCTCTTTCCAAAAGTTAAATAATACCGGCTTCCTTGTTTTCTCTTTCTCGGCTTTATTTCGCAGTTGGCATTCGCCGTTATTTCACATTGTCGAAGTAAAATAAAGCCGAATGCCAAAATTCGGCGTTATTTCACTTTGGTAAAGTGAAATAGGGCCGAATTTCAAAATTCGGCATTATTTCGCTCGGCGTTATTGCACGGCACCCATTCTACAAGCACACTGTACTTGAACCCAGTTTCATCTTATTTTATCTTTTTGTCACCTCAATCCTCAAATAACTGAGCTGTTTCAATTTCATTAACAGCTCCATCAGAAAGACATTTTTGTATTGAAGGTATGTTCAGTTTTCTTGCATCATGTGGATGCAGGCGTAAGTACTATTTTTGCAATACTCCTTAACTCAGTCTCACGTGTTTAAAAATATTGTTTCAACAAAGGATTTGGAGCTTGAAGCAAAAAATGAAGCAGGTACAATAATTGCTAGCGAGCGAAGCGAGCGGAAAAATTTTTGCCCAAAAGAGAATGAATTTGGGGTGTGAAAATAAAAAAATTTCGCGCGTGTTTTAAAATATTGTTTCAATAAAGGATTTGGAGCTTGAAGCAGCTTTGAAAAATTAATTGCTCTGTCTGTTTCTTTCTGTTTGATTATTTTTTTTTTATTTATTAAAACGTTGCGATAAACTTTTTGAGATCAGTTACTTACCATATTTTCATAAATATAAATATTGTATATTTTCATTAATATATTGCATATTCGTTTTTGTTTTTCCAGTAAATGTAAACTGCAAGCTTGAAAGTGTAATTTGGCCATAATGGTCAAATGACACATTACCAAAGCGACAAATAGCCATATATTAAAATATGGCGCCAGATGACACAATTCAAAAGTGTCATATGGCCATATTTTGAAATATGGCCTTATGGCATATGGCCAAATGTCATGGCATCTCCCTGGCCAACAACAGGAATGAGGTTGCATCCTTTTTATTTTGCACAAACAAAGTAATCGTTAGATGAAGATGAAGTAATCGTTAGAGGCGCCTTGGTTCCATTTGGTCCTTGTTCCAAATTATTGAATATGGTGGGTTGGACATCCAATAGTGCCAAGCCGGGTGGGTATATCGCTGAATTTATGTCAGCAGCGTATGTTGGTTTTTAAAAGTTGATATTCGCATTGTAGGTATGTTTATTTATGGGCTACGACTCCCCAAGGATAATTCAGGCGTGAAATTACAATCGAAACTGGTGGCCAACTACAACGATGCATGGGATACGGAGAAGAACACCAACAATAGAGCCAGTAACAAACCCAACAACAATGGGAACGAAGGGATCGAAGAGATGTATAAGACAAATATTTGGGGGTAGATCACCTTTCTTGTCTTCTTGGAAAGCTTTAAATTCCTATAATCAGTTTTTTTAGGGTTCTCATTCTAAAAAAAATTCTTTACTCGGATAGAGTCCTAGAGAACGGTATATGAGCTAGAAGCCTTAACTTTCTTGCAAGAATATAACCCATCAGACATATGTTTTGCCATCTTAAAAAAGACGATTTCATCTTCATTGTGCGTCGTATATGTTTATTGAAAGGAGATTTTTTAACGGTGATGAGGATGATGATGGCAATATTCTACGGAGTCCCGCCCTGATGATAACATTTTAGTGAATGATAAGCTTTCGAGACTCGAGCCGAAAATTTCACGCTTCAAAGTAAGCAGCAAATTGATTGTGTATGTTGTCCTTCTGTTTGACTTCTTTATAGAAAAACAGAAATGAATTCCGTTTTGTGTTTAAAGTAATATAAGAAGGTGGTGCAAGGATATCTGACTCAGTTGACATTGTTGAATGCGGAAGATTAATCTTTTATAGCGTTTACCGAAATGATGCCATTGTGAGGTTACTTAGTAGAACCAAAGAAGCGCAAGCAGTGTTTATCATTGCTAAAATGAGGGAAACAAGTTTTTCTTTCTGTATTTTTTTTTGCTGTTTTGTGTTTTTTTCTTGGGTTTGTCGTTTCATATTCAACACCATACATCATTTGGAAAATAAATTGTAAGTAATAAATTTAACGGACGTTAAGGTGTCTTTTAAAGTGGCAGTTAGATGAGTTTTCCGAGAGTTCAGCATATATAGCTGGAACAATAAATCCGGAAATACGTTGATTTATTAATCTATTAAAAAATTGTTATCCAAAAATAAACTTAAAAAAAATTAAAATGAATTAACATCTGAAAAAAATAAGAATATGAATGCTGACTAAAACTAAAAACACACCAAATCCAACAAAACGCTTGTTCTCTTTTCCCCGGACACAAATCCTTTGCTCTTATGAGGCAACACACACCGAAACCGACACGACACGATAAAAAAATTTTGTTCCCTCGTCAGTTGCAGTAAATACATGGAGTTGTATAGGAGCAAGACATACCGAAGGCAACAAAAAATCCGAAACAAAATGTCAGCATCTTAAAACTATAGACCGATTTATGAAGTAACAAAATATGGCCATAATGACACTTTTGAATTTTGTCATATGGCCATATTTTAATATATGGCTATTTGTCACTTTGGTAATGTGTCATTTGACCATTATGGCCAAATGACACTTTCAAACTTGTTCTTAAACTGCAAAAACAAAAACGAAAATACAATAATATTTATGAAAATATGGTAAGTTACTGAACTGAAAAACTTTATTGCAACGTTTTCATAAATAAAAAAATAATTAAACAGAAAGAAACTGACAGAGCAATTAATTTTTCAAAGCTGCTGCCATATCCTTTAATTTGGAAAAGAAACCACCACGCACCTTTGTAATGCACGCTTCACGCTTGTCTGGAAAGCGGGTGCTGCATGATTCATTTTGAGTATCTTTTTTAAACTTTCGTCTGAGGATGATGACGATCTCGAACATTCAAAATCGATTTGATTTAATTGGGAGCAATATTGCACCTGCTTCATTTTTTGGTTCAAGCTCCAAATCCTTTTTTGAAATAATATTTTAAAATATGTTAGACTGAGTTAAGGTTTAGTATTGCAAGACTAGTACTTAAGTCTGCATACACATGATGCAAGAAAACTGAACATCCCATCAATACAAAAATGTCTTTCTGATGGAGCTGGTAATGTAATTGAAACAGCTCAGTTATTTAAGGTGACCAAAAGATGCAATAAGATGAAACTGGGTTCAAGTGCAGTGTGCTTGTAGAATGCCCTACTCTCACCGAACACTAAAGCTCAGAAGAACGTTTGCATTGGGAAGAGTTTCCTTACGAAAAGTGATAATGTTTTAGAAAATCTTAACATACATACATTTCACAGCAACAATTTTAAATTAATAACTTGGCCGCAAGCTGGTACAACACTAAAAGCACCATCTTAAAGATAGTTCCTGCTGGAACCATTTTGCAAATTTTGTGTGTAATCTGTGCCAAATATGGTCAAATTATGCTTTAAAAATGTGTTTTCCAATAGGTATAGGTATGGCCATTTGTCGTTTTTAGAAAGCGTCATTTGACCATATGGCTGAATGACACAAGAAAATATGTAAAATGACACATTATCAAAGCGACAAATAGTCATATATTAAAATATGGCCATATGACACAATTCAAAAGTGTCATATGGCCATATTTTAAAATATGGCCATCTAGCATATGGCCAAATGGCATGGCACCAAGTAACACACTCCACAGTGAACGAAAAAAAAAACAGAAAGCGACAAAAGAACCGTTTCAGTTGTATAGATTTTATAGGAGCGACACACCGAAGCCGACAAAGACAAGACATTTTGTCTTTGTCGGCCTCGGTGTAGGTTGGAATCCGACACGATTTTTGGCGAAAGACACAAAACGTTTTGTCGGCTTCGGTCTGTTGTCAGCCCGAGACCTTATAGAGCGTGGGACAGTCAATTATATCGAATTTTATATTTATGAAGTTCTCTCCTCATCTTTTCGAAGTGCATTTAGGCATTAATTTAAACATCAGTTTCGTAGTCTAGACAACAAATTTTATAAGTACATTTATTTGTTTTTCTTAAAATAAATGAACCCCTTGTCAATTGTCTAACAACTTTTGGTAGAGATACCCCTATCCCCAAAGAGCCACGTCAGTTTGACATTGACATGAAAATTAAATTTAATTTTACGTAAGCAGGACATTTTCATTAGGATGAAGTGAATCGTTTTGCATTCAAGCTAAACAGAGAAAGGAAAACAACACTTTTGCTGTTGTTGCAATTGCAATGTGCTTCTAGGTTTTAGGGGGGACCAATTTAAGAGCAAGCAAGCTTCGTGTTCATTTCAAACCCGTGAGATGCGAATATCACCGACCGACGACGACGTCCTTTTTGTCAGACTTCGGTTTTTATACTGCATACAGATTTAACATTATTGTGAAATTTTCTGATGCCTTATTAGCATTTGAATGCCATTGGGCGTAAGTTCCGGGGGTAATTTGTCAAATATGCAAGGGTGTGTGCAAAAAGTAACATAAGTGGCGAAATGCATTTTGCGGCAGGTTTCGAGTGCTATGAAGAAGAAATTCGAAAAGTGCTCTATTGGCTGTGACAGTAAAATAAATTGTTAGGAGCATCAGCTTGCTGCTGTGACTGAGACGATAGGATGTGTTGTGGAAGTTGGCAAATACCCGGATTATGCGGATGCCGAAGAATACAGAGAAAGGGTTAACAGTCTTACGAATGAAGTGAAAAATTCGTTTATTGCATGGCATTTGAGGGGGTGATAGACGATTGTAAATATAGGGTAAAAAAAGTTTGGCCTTTTCTTATCTTATTACATACCTATCGATTTTTTTGTTTCATAGTACCTACATCATTTTTTTTTAATCTTGTCTTCTTAAGAGTATTTTGATCTTAGTTTTTATTTACTTACCTGTCCGGCTCACAATCCATGAAGGATCTCAGCCTGAGATACTGCAGCTTTAAATCAGGAACCGCCCTTCGCATGCATTCTCCAGTCGCCGAAACCAAGCGCTCTGGCATCTGCAGTAACTTGGTCCTTGCACCGTAGGTTCGGTCTTCCTTGTCGTCTCGAACCTGGGGGCTGTGATAAGAAGACTTTCTTGGCTGGAGCGTTGTCGTCCATTCGCTCGATGTGGCCGAGCCAATGTAGTCGTCTTTTCTTGGCTTTCTGGACTACATCCACATCTTGGTACAGCTCGTACAGTCTTCTTCTGTATGCCATCGTCGCATACGGGACCGAAAATCCGTCGAAAGGAAAGCCGCCGTCAGACAGACAAGGACTTCGAAGACAAGTTCGTCAACCAGTTCGATTCGGCTTTGATAAATGGTAGCAACAATAATAGATTATCCCAAAACTGTACTCTTTTCTTTATGCTCTTGTTTTCCATTGCAGCATCTGCAAACGTGCATTTTCCGTCTCTCTTTTCAATAACGCGCACTCATCATCATACCACGGGTTTTTTTTCGGGGGTGGCTGGTAACGTTTGGTGGTCTCAGCTACATTTTTAATATATCGCAATATTGGTTCCACAAGGTGTTGACTTGGGAGGACGGCGGCGAAGAGTCGCTCATTCAGGTGCTCACTGTAATCTCTGGCATTCTTGAACTTCTTTCTTTGAGCGGCACGTGTTTTTTTTGTCATTTGATAATCGAGCTCTAAACTAAGCCAATACCAGAAAGTGGTCAGAGTCGACTGCGTGAGGATAGTTTCAAGGTTTTGAGTTGCACCTGGACTTTAGAGTGTTCTTACATTCCAGGTACAAACTCTCAATGCGTAGTCCGTTGTCATTCCGGGTTTGGTTACCATAAGAAGGGGTTATTATCCGAGGTTCTGCCTATCTCTCTCATAACTTCATTTTTTTTTTTTTACTGTGGCGGGGTTGTTAGCCCCTCGCACTAACCTCCAAATTTGTAGGGCTGTTGTTAAAGTGCTTCTGTTTCTCCGTTTTGCACTCGCGCTTATAAGCTTCGCAAGTTATATCTAGTGATATAACCAGTACCCGGTGGTTACCTTTTGGAGGTTAAGCAAGTGGAGTGCGTAGGAAAAGATACAGCATATGCCCCTTGTTCCTACAACACCCAACTAACGAAGTTAATTTTTTTTTTTAATCTTATGAAGCGAGACCTCGGAGAAACCTTAGAAATTTGCCTGATTTCGGTATCATCTGGAGCTAAGATATCTAATGTCATCATGAAAAATGCAACATCAGGGTCCGAAAGTAAGATTCATAAGAAAATCACTTGACAAATAAAAATATTGCGTCTCTTATTTCTTTCCGATAGCATTTGTGAGTCTACTTTAAGGATATTTTACATCTTCCATACATTTTGCATTCGCACTTCTTTTTCCTGTGCTTATGCCAGCGTAATGCTTGCTCTATATAACATACAATAATAATGAAGGTTTCCTGTTTGGCAATGGCAACGCCTTCACAGACACATGTCTAACTGCCTCCAATCTTGGACTTATTTTATACCCGTCTTCGCGGGTAAGGGTTAGACAAAGTGCCACATGAAAAGTACGTCTGCCTTAGTAAAAATTGATCTTTCATTGAAATCAAGTAAATTTCCTGCAGTATGGAAGAGTGCCTTTATAACTCCCGTTTATAAAAAAGGTGATAAAAACAATATCTGTAATTACAGGCCAATTTCTAAACTTTCATGTATTACAAAGTTGTTTGAGCAAGTATTGTGTGACAATTTGGCATTCAACTGTAGAAATATTACACTGAACCAAAAAAGGTGGTGAAAACAACTAAATCGCTGGTTAAATCAACGAAAAGTAGGTTAATATACACCCTACTAATCCGTTTGTCGTATTGAATAATTCATTTATTCAATTTGAATATTTGGTAGTCAGCTGTGAATTTGAAGAAATTTCTTCAAATCCACGAATCTTTTTTAGTTAATTATTAATTATTATTATTAATTATTATTATTATATTTATATATATTATATTATATTAATTATTAATTATTAATTATAGTAGTAGTAGGCTTGAGACAAGAAAAAAATTGTATGGGAGAGGGGGGCCTATTCCCCCCGTTTAGCCAGGAGGGGCAGTTTTCTGAAAAATTGGCTTATTTTTTAAACAAATATTAAAAATCAACGGCTTCATCTACAACAACGTGTTATACCTTTCTGCAAAGCCAAAAACTTAGGCTTTCATTTTGTATATAAATTTAATTGTTTTAAATAATAGTTTTAGAAAAAATAATTTTCAAACTCAAAATTTTGAAAAAAAAAATTTTGTTAAATTTTTATTTAATTTTTTCAAAATTTTATATGATTAAGTACTTATTTTGCATTCAACATACAAAACTGTTAATAATTTTGAATATAAAAAACAGTAACGTAAAAATAAAAAAGTTTTTTTTTAAGCAAAAAGTGATTTTGGTTTTTTCTTTATTTATCGACAATGGCAAGGTATTTTTCAATCCGGTTTACTGTGTTCCACTAAAAATTAAAAACAGCATTGAATGTTGAAAACAAAATTAGTACTTAATAACATAAAATTTTGAAAAAATTTGTTCGAAATTTAAGAATTTTTTTTTTCAAAATTGTAAGTTTGAAAATTAAGTTTTCTAAAACTATTATTTAAAACAATTAAATTTGAATACAAAATGAAAGCCTAAGTTTATGACTTTGCAGAAAGGTATAACACGTTGTTGTAGATGAAGCCGTTGATTTTTAATATTAAAAAAAAAATAAGCCAATTTTTCAGAAAACTGCCCCTCCTGTCTAAACGGGGGTATAGGCCCCCCTTTCCCATACAATTTTTTTCTTGTCTTAAGCCTTTTATTTTAACATATGGGTGGAGGAGGAGTTAGTTATTGATTAAAATATAAAGCCAATTTTAATATAGCCTGGCACACTTTTCGTTAGGCAAGCTATCATATTCATATGATAATTTTAATCAAAAAAAGTTTCAGTCGGTTAACAGTTCGGTGAAGGTCGGCCTTTAGCGGCTCTTAGACTATTATGTTATTATTTATGTGTGCTGTGTTATTTGTTATAGTTTCGTTATTGGCTTACTAACAACGAACACCACACTAATTGATGAGCCGGTGGTATAACACAGATTCTGTGTTGGCAAACCATTGGTCGTAAAATGGTGCTTGCTATAAGCCCATTCGACCAATTCTGATAGTGTGAAAAAAATAACTTCCTGTTCCACTAGCTGGCATTTCTGACGACTATCTTTATTCATTCAAAAACAGATGCTTGAAATGAAGGAGAAATTGAGATGGAAGGGGGAATTACATATTATCCTTTGTGCCGATAGAAAAAATGTTGTTTACATGAAAATTAAGTTGTTTAGGTATTGTTAAAATTTATGAAACTATGTTATGTCTCCGACGCGACGCAAGTTATGTTTACCCTACCAAATTTACTGAAATTTTTCGTTCGAGTTACACTTTATACATAAACATCAAGGGAAGTAATACGGCGTAAAACGCGGTTACCGAAATATTTTTGTATTTATTATTTGTTTTTAAAAGTTGAAACTAACCAACTAAATTCTCACCGCCTTCAACTCAACTCCCCAATATATTTCCCTCCAACCTTCAGGGTATAACAGTCAAAGGGTGACTTGGAAGCTGTAAGACAAATTGTTTATGATTTATTCTGTTTGAGTTTCCCCTTTGTCCTCACGATAAACACATATGCTCGGCAACCGGTGGTGTAGGTATGCTTTTCCGATAAAAGATCATAACCCCAAGCCGATGGCCAAATTCTAATCGAAAATGAATTTTTCATGAAGTCAACCATCATCAGAGTGAAGCAGAACCAATCAAGATCAAGGAGCGACAAAATACATAAATGCATAGGTACAACATTCAACTGCCGCCCTTTTGCTCCAATTCTGATTATTTGTGCCAGCTGCAGCTCCCCTTCAAGTATTTTTCAGATTGAACTTGTGTGCTTTCTGCAGCAATGGAATGGTGGGAAACAACAACAACACACTATTCAATTTTGAATGATGATGTGATGCTAGGCATAGAAAAGATTACTATAAAGATGATTGACTTCAGGGATGTCCTCTTCGAACGGGGCAACTTGCTGGCGCAGACAGCATTTATGTCGGGTGTCAAGGATAAAATTCAATGTGCAAAAGGGTTGAACTGTGGCGCGCTTGCAAGATGCGTTCTTGAAAAAACCATTGATGTTTAAATTTAAGTCAAGGCATAAAAATTAATGAACCTACCTTTTTACGTAGGTACGTCGTTTTCTGAATTTAGAGAAGCGCCTGGGTAGACAAAGCAATAAATTGACAACAAGTCAAAGGTCAAAGCTGTCCATGAACACGCTTGGGCACTTGGTCTCTCTCATCACGCTTCCAACTATGTCACAGTCGCATTAAATGCAACCTCACTTCTGGCGGCTTAAATTACAACCCAACACAATACACATAATCATCGTTTGTCGTGCTAAACTTAACCAACAACTTTTTTCATTATTAAAATAACTGCGGCTCTTCTTGACAAACCTGTGGGTTGTGGGAACGGGAATGTGTCATCTTCATTTTTAATTACAATCACAATCTCAAAATCCCTTCCGCCAGACTAATGTAGCAAAGTGTCTTTTTCTGTCGTATATTCTTTTTTAATTTCTTCAGCTTCCATTAAGTCTCTATTAACTGAACATGAACAAAGGCTAGGGAGTCAGAGTAATAAGATACTGCACAACATACTGAAAAAAGGTAGAGTCACTTTATAGCTAGGTAAATGTTGTTTTCGTTTTCCCCCAAATAAAGATGGTTGGGGTAAAAGGTGAACACTTTCTAAAGTAGAAAGGTAAACTTTTAGACTGGAAAGGAAAAGTTGAAAAAAGAAACAAACACAAGCTACTATAACAGGACCAACTTTCGAAAAAGGAAAGAACGAACAAAAAGTGCAATTTTGTATTGCGGATTTGTCTAGCAAAAAGGCACAAATAATTTCTTCATTCAGAGAAAGGAAACGTTTTGTCTGCAATCATTGTGATGATTGATTGAATTATAGTCAGAATCTCAGTCTCTATGACTGCTGCAGGATAAGTGCCTTATGGACTTTTATTTTGTTTTAGCTAGCAAACTTGATTTTGTGTGATATTTTTGCAAGAAAACTTGGGCGGCTTTGCTGTGTTCTGTCTTCTGTGGCATTGGTATCAGCTCGACTCGACTAGCACAGGATTTTGGATTTGACAGAAACTTTATTTATTAAATAAATTGGATTCAAGTTTCGTGGAATGCTATTTGTTCTAAAATGTTCATTTTTTTTTTGGTGAATGAAAATCATTTGCTTGGGATTGACGACAATATTTATGAAATAACGCTTATCTCGACTCTCGAGTGAGACTGAGAATAGATCCTGTTTATTTTCAGCCATCTTTGCGGTCGTAGGAATTGGTTAGACGTAGAAGTTCAGAGCTGGAGTATTAACAAAGTTGTGAATGTCGTACAGCAACTCAGGATGAACTTTCATCATCAAGTTAAGAGCATTTCTACTTCCCACTCCAACAAACGCTTCTTAAAGTGACAATGAAAACTGTATTTTTGATAATTTGATTTTTGTTGACTTGAAGTGTCCTTAAGTACTACATGGTCTTATCTTTGCTGTTGCAACTCCCTTGCAGATCGCAATGTTAATTTTGAAATTGTATAAATTGATCTTTACATTTTACCTATTTTATTGGTTTTAATATCTTTTTCCAACATATTGAAGTCATATTTTATTTATGTGGCCAGGCAGTTACCCCGACGGACTACCCCCAACCTGGAGGGCCAGGTTTTTAATTTAACTCTAAGACGAAGAGCCGGCCAAACCGCTTCTTATAGGCCTGAGCTGCGAAAACATATGTCGTAGAAGCCCTATAAGGTGTTCACTAAGTAGTTCATCTGGACTGGAACTGTAGACGCCACCGTTGATTAAATCTTGGGAGTTCTTCCGCTGCCGCCTGTTGAAAAGGAGGTATGCCTTAGTGGACGCATACCTCATCCCCCTCTCTCTCTCTTTGCTGCCGCCAACAACTTAACACTGGGGTTGGAACGCGATTGAGGTACTAGGCACCCGAAGTACACCACGGGGAGGTGGAGCGTAAGAGTTGATGGACAGAAGTTACTGTGGACGCTTCTGTCCTCTTGAATGCACTGTGTCTACCCTTCGAAAATGGGTTGCAAATAGCGACAATTAAAGTCTTATAAAACTCCTCAGCTCAATGGAAAGCAAAGGGTGAGGCTTGAAACCAGAGAGAGAATAGACCAAAATTCAAAAATTATTTAATTTCACTGTTAAGTCGATTATGGCAGTGGTTGGTTAGTAGAATGGAACGACTGCATTAAGGAATGTGTTTCGTGCTTTAAGTTCACATCCGACACATAGTGTTGAGCTGAGAGTGCAGACGAGGTCTTGACTTATTCGAGAGGATCTCGGCCTAAAAGATTAAAAGCTAGAAAACTTGAAAGTTGAATGTTCAATACTTTGAAGATAAGATAGCTGTTGTTTGGAATATTTTGGTTGCTTAAATTGATATCTGAAAAACTACATCATCATTCAGCTCAAAAATCAAGTACAAATTGAAATTTAGGCTTTAAAAGGATAAAACTTAATTAGTTGTCCTTAATATTTTATTTATACCTTCAAGTTTTACACCCTGAAATATATTGCATAATGTTCTACTTACCTACATTCTACCAGTATAGACACTAAAATATTTTTGTTTCATTATGTGAAGAACAATGACATCATTTGGATTGAAAATACAATTTCCACACATTTATTGCTATAGCAATCCCATTGGAAACAATGAAAATGACAACAAGGACGAAAAGCCTTTCAGTGTTTTCAAAATCCGTTTTACCAGCAGAATAATACCCTAATGTCCTCGACCAAACACCATCATCATTTATTCTAATTTCAATTTGTGAATATATATCCAGAATAATTAACATTCTCTTTCCTCTACACAAAAGAAAGTGACCGGAAGTGCTCGAATTCTTCCGGTAGGTAGGGACTAGGTACTTTGCACGCGCAAAACAGAGAAAACTTAATCACATCATTCATTATATCCTTTTGTTCAAATCAGTGTTGACCTTTTTCGCACCCATCCTTGTGATGGCACACGCTGGACCTTTCAACCCAACATATTGTAATGTGTATACATTTTGGTGCAGTGCATTAACGCCCATGGAATTAACGCCCGCGGGTGTTAATTCCAATATCAAAAGGAATTTACCCCCGCGGGTGTTAATTCCTTTTTTGATTTGGACTTAACACCCGCGGGGGGTAATTCCTTTTTTTGGTGGGCTTTAATTCCAATTTTAATTGGAAATAAAACCCACACGTGAAACAAATGGTGACGTGAAATAACGTCTGACGAAATAAAGCCTTATTTCAATTTCTTATGGAAATTAGACCCTTACAAGGGCTGCGGTCTTATGTCCATTGCAACCTAGAAATAATGCCCGTATGGCCATATTTTGTTTTTTCGGTTTTGCTTAGAAACTTGGCGCAGGGAAACTCGTCTCGAAGTCAGAAGTCCCGAAAATGGTTTTCGGAACTTCTGAGCCACTCTGGAGACTCAAAAGTAACGAAATAGTTTTAGGGATTATTAACCCACTATGGCCAGTCAGTAGTCCCAATTAAATTCTACTTTTTATGGGACAAATTCCCAAATGAAAAAAAAGTGAAACAACGAACGTTCATGCTAAACAAATAAACAAAAAACTTAAATTCTTGTATGTATGTATTGTTTAAGTACACATTGAAATAAATAGGACCACGTTTCTTTATTAGCCGTCGAAAAAATTGTCAGAGCTGTTTATGTTTCCTTTTATTTGGAAAAGTAGTGGTTTTACATTTTTGCAAATATTTCAATGATTCATTTTCAGCATCATTTCGACTGAGGTTGAAGCCGATACAAACAATTCAAGATCGATTTGATTTGATCGCGAGCGTAGCGAGCGGAAGAAATTTTGGCCAAAAGAGAATCAATTTGGGGTGTGAAAATAAAAAAATTCGCGCGAATTTTACACTTGTGTTCATCCATCTTGGTTATTTTAGGTGACAGATAGATACAATAAGATGAAATGGGCTTCAAGTATAGTGTGCTTGTAGAATGCCATATCCTCACCGAACTTTGACATCCCAAAGATTTATTCGGTTTTTGAATAAAAAAAAAAAAAATTGATTCACAAACCGAATAAGTCTTGAATGACAAAAAGTATAATCGTACGAAGTTAGAAATGTAAAATTTGTAAACTTCATTTGTGATGTTTAATTTGTTTCTACTCACGTGGCCAAGGTGTCTAGGATGCCAGCGCAAGTGTTCACATCCGAGGTTGAAAAGATCTCTTCCAAAAGATCGCGGGTGTTAGTGCCAATTTCAAATGGCATTAACACCCGCGGTCGTTAGTTCTTTTTTATGGTGGGCCTTATTTCCAATTCAAAATGGATTTAACACCCGCGGGGGTAAATTCCTTTTGTTTTTGGAATTAACACCCGCGGGCGTTAATTCCATGGGCGTTAATGCACTGCACCATACATTTTATTTATCTCATACGCTCTGTATCTCCTTCTATTGTAATGTCTAATGTGTATACTTTATTATCTCTTACGCTCTGTATCTCTTTCTATATTTAATGTACACACTTTTCTTACTCTCTTTACTTACTCCTTATCTCTATAACTCTTATATCGTGTAAATGTAGTAGTAAACACTTGTGAGGGGCAATACCTAGTGATTAAGAGAAAACTTTTGTTTAGCATTCAGATTCAGCTCTTATAAAAAAATCCCAATATTCTCTTCTCGAACATTCAAGCTTCTCAAAGAACCAATATAGTAGTTTCTAGAACCAAGTATTTTTGTTATATAAATAGCCCGTTTGGCGGCGAAGCATCAATTGATTGTGAACTGCGATAAAGTAAAGATACTGTGTTTGAAAAGTTATTGAAAGTGTTGAATAAATAAGTTTGTGAGTGGTTGAATAAAGTGAATTTGTGGTTTATTTGAAAAGTGAATAAGTTTTAATTGTCGGATTGCCGAATATTACATTGGTGTCAGAAGTGGGATTAAAACTTATTGAGAATAAAACAGTGAACAGTGATAATATTTTGTGTGAAATAGTGAAGTTCAAAAAAAAAAAAAAAAACGACAGGACCTCGTTAAGAAGACATGGCTCCACAACACCAATAGCAATCGTCTAAGGACTGCAACTGGAGAAGCCGCAAAAGTCTATGGTGAGGTACGTCTTAAGATCCGGATGGCAGAGCTGGAATTCTCTCACCTGTTCCTGGTAGCAGATATATGCGACGAGTGCATTGTCGGCGTTGATTTCATGAAAGATCACGGAGTGATATTGGACATCGGGAACCAAGTCCTGAAATATCGAAACTCGAGATTCCGATGATCTATGGGATCCGCTCGTATGAGACCTCGTTATCTGTGAAAACCGTCATCAAAGAAGATCTCACTTTGCCTGCTTCTTCAGAAGTATTCGTGTGGACGAAATTGAAGGGTAAGCCTGGCAGCCATCG
Source organism: Sphaerophoria taeniata (assembly GCA_943590905.1). Lineage (NCBI taxonomy): Eukaryota > Metazoa > Arthropoda > Insecta > Diptera > Syrphidae > Sphaerophoria > Sphaerophoria taeniata. Next base: position 112,517,714 of record OX016541.1, on the reverse strand, counting down.
ATACCTCATGGTCGAACCAGAATCTGTAAAATCCTCCCAAAACGTCACCATTGGGAAGACTCTTGTTAGACCTGTAAAGAACATGGTTCCCGTACGAATACTGAACATCAAGCCGTACGAAGTTAAGCTTAGAAAAGGTGAGATTGTCGGACAATGCGAATCTGTATCGGCGATAACAAGGATCAGCGAAGAAGAGCCAAGGCAAACATTGGAGTCCGAAGAGGTGAACTCCATAAAGACGAACATTCTCAAGTCATCTAATCTTGGCCACCCACAACGAAGAACTGCAGAAGGTCTCCTCGAAGAATTTGCAGACATCTTTTCGTCATCACAAGGGAAATATGGCAGAACACAACTGGTTCAACATCGGATCAACACCGGGGATGCAAAGCCGATCCGTCAACCTGCAAGACGCCTTCCACTAGCCAAACAAGGTGAGGTTGAAGAACTGATAACCACCATGAAAGAAGAGGGTCTGATCGAAAACTCTAAAAGCCCTTGGGCGTCTCCAGTGGTCCTGGTAAAGAAGAAAGACGGATCAACCCGCTTTTGCGTAGACTATCGAAGGTTGAATGATGTGACCAAGAAGGATAGCTACCCTCTGCCTAGGATCAGTGATACTCTGGACGCAATGGAAGGAGCACAATGGTTCTCAACGTTGGACCTGAAAAGTGGATACTGGCAAGTAGAAATCCATCCTGAAGACAAAGAGAAGACAGCGTTCTCGACAGGAAACGGATTGTGGCAGTTCAAAGTGATGCCTTTTGGACTGTGCAATGCTCCAGCGAATTTTGAGCGCCTTATGGAATGCGTCCTGCAAGGACTCACTTGGAAATCTTGCCTGGTCTATTTGGATGACGTCATCGTATACGGGAAAACATTTGACGAACATTGTACAAATTTGAGAGCCGTGGTTCAAAGACTTCGAGAAGCCCACCTCAAGCTCAATCCAGAAAAGTGTTCACTCTTCAAAACCGAAGTGAAATACCTGGGTCATATCATCTCATCCCAAGAAGTTAAGACGGATCCTGATAAGGTTGACACCGAGAAGAATTGGCCAACACCACAGGACAAACATCAACTCCGAAGTTTTCTCTGTCTAGCCACCTACTATAGGCGCTTTGTAAAGAACTTTGCTGAGATCGCCAAGAGTCAACATCAGCTAACGGAAAAGGGAAAGCAGTTTAAATGGTTAGGTGAGTGCGAGCGCAGCTTTCAAGAGCTCAAGCAACGCTTGTGTAATGCACCAGTGCTGACCTACCCGACTCCAGGAAAACCGTTCATCATTAATGCTGATGCCAGCAATGTCGGGATTGGTTCTGTATTACAGCAAGGTACTCTCGAAGTCGGAAAGAAACTATTGTGTGACCAGAAGAGAACTTCTTGCATTGATTTTGGCAACAAAGCACTTCCATAAGTATCTTTATGGACAGAAGTTTCTTCTCCGAACCGACCATGGAGCACTAAACTGGCTTTTGAATTTCAAGAATCCAGAGGGTCAAGTGGCGAGATGGATTGAGAGGCTGCAGACGTACGATTATGAAATTCAACATCGGAAGGGGAAGCTTCACTCAAATGCTGATGCACTGTCTCGGAGACCATGTAAGCAAGACTGTAAGCATTGCAGACGCCAAGAAGAAAAAGAAGTGGTAACTGTCCAACGAACCAGAACCGATCCCATTTATGGCTGGAGCAACGACGAGTTGAGGAAGGCTCAACAAGAGGACCCAGATATTGAACCCATCCTCGCATGCAAGGAACACCAGGAAAAACCAGAATGGGCTGATATCTCCGACAGAAGTCCGGCACAGTGGGACTCGTTGCATGTCCAAGAAGGTGTCCTTCGACGTAAGTGGGAATCAGCAGATGGAAAGTCCTATGTAATGCAGCTAGTCTTACCGAGATCGAAGATTATGGACGTTCTGCGAGAGATGCATGATGGAGTTTCGGGAGGCCATCTAGGAGTAAACAAGACGCTAGAAAAAGTTCGACAACGATTCTATTGACTACATGCAAGGGAAGATGTCGAGAAGTGGTGCCGAAAATGTGATACCTGTGCTGCCACCAAAGACCCGAACAAAAAGAATCACAGCCAAATGCAGCAGTATAATGTCGGATCACCCTTTGAAAGGATTGCAATAGACGTGGCGGGTCCATTTCCGGAAACAAATAATGGAAATCGTTATATTCTGTATATTCGTTATATAATCCATGACGATTACTTCAGCAAGTGGCCTGAAGCATACGCCATACCGAATCAAGCCAAAACAGTCGCAGACCAAATTGTGTTCAACTGGGTGAGCAGATTCGGTGTTCCATTAGAACTGCATTCCGACCAGGGAAGGAACTTTGAATCAAACATATTCCAGGAAGTTTGTGGGCTTCTTCACATCAAGAAGACAAGAACAACACCACTCCACCCACAATCTGATGGCATGGTCGAACGATTCAACCGAACCCTTAAGGAACATCTTTGCAAAGTTGTGGACGACAACCAGCGAGATTGGGATCGACACATTCCACTGTTTTTGATGGCGTATCGAAGTGCAAGACATAGCTCAACTGGCCATACACCGTCTGAGATTTTGATAGGAAGGAACATCAGACTGCCGACCGAAATAAAATTTGGATGTCCCACGTCGGAACCGCAAGCGGAGGATGACTACATGGATGACCTCCGAGAAAGACTCCTTCAGATCCATGACGATACCAGGTTAAAAATAAAGATGTACAGTGACCGAATGAAGACACGCTACGATATACAAGCGACAACAACAGAGTTCCAAGCAGGAGATCGAGTGTGGCTTTACAATCCCCATCGACAAAAAGGGTTGTCACCGAAACTTAAACGGGACTGGGAAGGTCCATATACAGTGATTAGCAAAATCAACGACGTCGTGTACCGGATACAAAAAGAAGTCAGAGGTAAACTTAAAGTCGTACATCGCGACCGACTACATCGCTACAGTGGTGATGAGAATGATGGATTTGTTCGGGACGATCAATCCTAAGGAGGGGGCAATGTAATGTGTATACATTTTATTTATCTCATACGCTCTGTATCTCCTTCTATTGTAATGTCTAATGTGTATACTTTATTATCTCTTACGCTCTGTATCTCTTTCTATATTTAATGTACACACTTTTCTTACTCTCTTTACTTACTCCTTATCTCTATAACTCTTATATCGTTTAATTGTAGTAGTAAACACTTGTGAGGGGCAATACCTAGTGATTAAGATAAAACTTTTGTTTAGCATTCAGATTCAGCTCTTATAAAAAAATCCCAATATTCTCTTCTCGAACATTCAAGCTTCTCCAAGAACCAGTATAGTAGTTTCTAGAACCAAGTATTTTTGTAATATAAATAGCCCGTTTGGCGGCGAAGCATCAATTGATTGTGAACTGCGATAAAGTAAAGATACTGTGTTTGAAAAGTAATTGAAAGTGTTGAATAAATAAGTTTGTGAGTGGTTGAATAAAGTGAATTTGTGTTTTATTTGAAAAGTGAATAAGTTTTAATTGTCGGACCAAGCCGAATATTACAATATGAACACTTGTAAGTCTCCAAACTTACTTTCATAATTTCGGTTGTTAACAAACCAATGAAAATATATCTACTTGAATGGCCTTTCGCATCCTTTCTTCATCTGGCTATTGAATTTTTGTTTTCAACCACTGAAAGAGTATGGACGAAACTTTCCGTTTCCATTCATAGTTTGTTGAGCCAATTCGGGCTGTTTAAATATTATACTTAGCTATACCTACATGTACATACTGTACAAAGTACTGTGCTGAAGGTTTTATAGTTTTTTTTTTAAAGTTTCCAAAGAATTTTTAATTCGTTATGAAATATAAAACGGCCTTGATAGTTTGATATAATTTCGAATACAAATCTTATTTCATAGTTGATTTGATATTAAAAACAATTTTAGGAAAGATCAAAAATACAACAAGTAAAGTTCATATTTAAAGTATTAAAGTTTTATATTAACAACTTCAACACTTCCCCTTGTTAAAAGAAACTATAAATTTTAAATTCATAAAACTAGTTAAAAAACCAAAATAACAAAAATAAAATGATAATTACAACAACCCCATCATTTTACAAAGCATACATAGTCTAATTTTTGGCAATGGTTTTGTCATAATATCAGCAATGTGTTGATCTGTTGACATTTGTTGAATACGCAGTGCACCTTCGTTGAGTTTTTCACGTATAAAGAAATGTTTCAAAGTTAAATGTTTTGTTCTTTTATGAAATTCGGGATTTTGGGCTAATCTCACTGCTGCTGTATTGTCGACTTTAAGAGTTTGTATGTTGGATACGTTGAGTATTGATTTGAATAATCTGGTTACCCAAATTATTTCTTTTGATGCTTCGTTGGCAGCTACTATCTCAGCTTCTGTTGTCGAAGTAGCAACCATAGTTTGGCGTTGACTCATCCAGGATATCGCACCTCCTGCATAGATAATGACAACTCCAGTAGTTGATCTTATTGTAGCTAGTTTTGCTACTGGACTGTATGTTTGCTTATAATCGATACCTCGCTTCTGCTTGAATCCTTTGACAACGAGCCTAGCCTTATGCCTTTCAACGCTGCCATCAGGGTACGGAAAACCCACTTGCAGGGTAAAGCTTTCTTACCTTTTGGTAAATCCCTCAAATTGCAGGTAATGTTTTCTTGAAGAGAGTAAATTTCTTTTTCCATAGCAACTTGCCAATGTACTTTATCTTCACTATTTAAAGCTTCTTCGAAATCTTCAGGATCATTGCTTACAAGGGAATCATCAAGTTCAAAGATAAAATTTTAGAAGTAATTTGGTCTTTTTAAGGTATTTCGATCTCTTAATTGTCTTTGAACTATCGTCGGTTCTTCTTCATTTTCTTCAGCATCTTGAAATTCTTCATGGTTTTGCAAATTTTTATTTTCATCTTCTTGATTTTCATATTCTATAACTTCTTCTTCTTGGTTAAGATCTTGTTTTAAATCTATGTCTTGTTGTATGTCTTGAGTCTTGTTTTGAGTTTCATTTTCTTCTTTTTCTTGATTTTCGATTTGCTTGGTAGGTAACTGAACGATTGTTTTATTTTCTTGTTTGGCTTGGTCTGAAGTGTAGTTATTGGATTCATGGTCTTTGATGTAAACCCTATGAGGCCATCATATCCAATAAGGTAGCCTTTCTGAGCTTTTGGATCCATCTTCTTACGTCGTTGATCAGGTGTGTGTACATAACAAGTAGAGCCTATTATTCTTAAATGGTGAATTCTCGGTTTTTGTCTTAGCCAAAGTTCTGTCGGAGTAATATTTTCAACTGAGGACTTGCTTGTTCGACTTAATATGTAAATGGCTGTATTTACAAGTTCAGCCCACATGGCTTCTGGAAAAACGACATCTTTATTGCAATATTTAAGAGTCCTTGCCATTTCAACTACTGTACGATTTTCACGCTCACTAGAACCATTTTATTGTGGTGTATAAGGTGCAGTCAATCTTTGTGTTATTCCAAATGAACTCAGAGTTTTTCGAACTTCTTCGTTATTGAATTCACCGCCATTGTCACTTAAAAATTCTTTAATTGAATGCCCTAATGTTTTTGCATGAATTAGAATTTCTTTAAGAGCATCTTTGACTTCAGATTTGTGGCGAATAAAATAACAATATCGAAATTTAGAGTAACAGTCTTTGAAAATTACAAAGAAGCGTTTCTTGGTAAACGATTCTGCAAATGGACCACAAACATCGGCTGAAATCAACTGGCCAGGTTCAGAAGATTTCTCCCTGGTGCCAAATGGGAGTCGGTGAGCTTTCCCATATACGCAAGACTCGCAAACTCCGTTATCTAATTGGACCTTGATTCCTAATTGGTTTTCGAGTAGGGATTTCACATGACGCTTGTCTTGGTGACCAAACCTCTTGGCCTTAAACAGAGATCCCCCTACTTGTCGTGAACCTTTCAACACTAAGTTGTTGTTTACCTTCAACCAGCAGTGACATGATATTGAAGTAAACTCACTTTTTGGGTTTTTGTCTTGTGCTGCCAAAACTGAAAATAAATTTCTAAATATATTAGGAACATACCAAACATCGTTAAGAGTCATCGTCTTCTTCACAGTTCCAACAGTTGAAACAATTCGGATGGTACCCTTGCCAAGTGCAGCTAGACTCTCTCTCCCTGCAGACTGAATGGTTACACCATCCCTAAACTTTTCAAAATCAATGAAATATGCTTTTTGGTTCGTGACATGTTTGGTGGCTCCATTGTCAATCCACCAATCTTCTTCATTTGGTTCAAACTGATTGACTTTGTTCGCAATAGTTGGAAGGGCAACGTTAGAATTTAATTCGTTTGGATAATTATTGCAAGACTTTTCCTTCGGTTTTCCATCTGCAATCCATTTGTAACAGTTTTTGACCCAGTGTCCTTTCTTTTTGCAATCGTTGCATACATTATTCTCTTTATTTGATGATTTGTTTTGTTTTGATAAACGATGTCTTTGTTGATTGTTGACTTTTACAATTAGAGCTTCTTCAGAATCACCTTCATTAGCTTTCTTTGTATTCCTCTCGAATAAACAAAGCTGCATCGTAAGATCGTCAAAAGTCTTTTCATTGTCTTTTGTCAACAGCATCCAACTTGACCTAAACGTCTCAAATCGGTTGGGAAGAATCTGAAGCGTCTTGCAAAACGACAACAAATCTGGTAGGGCACTTTCATTTTTAACTTTCAGCCCATTGTTGATTTCACTCCAGAGACTTTTTAGCTTGGCAACATGAGTTGAAACATCTTCATTTTCTGTCCAACCAAAAGAAAAAAAATCAGTGCACTTCTTAAAAAGTTGATCTTTTGATGTGGCTTCCAACAAATTTTTTAATGCAACTTCAACAGAAGGAACTTGACAGAATATTTTCAATGAGACATGGTGCGGGTTATAAGCAAAACACAACTCTCACATTTATGTTGATAGATATAAATATTCTGAAATTTCGGATTGTTGACAAAAAAATATTCTTGCTGTTTTGAAAATTTGAATGAACACCTATCTATATATCTCTATATCTCTATATATAAAAAATGGATGTGTGTTTGTTTGTTTGTTTGTTTGTTTGTTTGTTTGTTTGTTTGTTTGTTTGTTTGTTTGTTTGTTTGTTTGTATGTCTCTTATAGACTCCGAAATGGCCCAACAGATATTTGTGAAATTTTCATGGTTCATACTGTTGCATTCAGTGATGATTTCTGTGAAAAAAGAAATTGGAAAAACCTCATGGAAGAGTGGGAAAACTGGAAAAACCAAACAAAGGTCGGAAATTTGTTTTTTTTGCTTGAAATTTTTTGTTTCAAAATGGGTTTTCAAATGGAAAAACAGAAATTTCTTGATGAAAAACTCGGAAAACTCATTGGGAAAATTGCATAGATATTATTGCAGGTGCATTGGTTTTCAAATGGTAAACTGAAAAATTTCAAAATGGGTTTTCCAATGCAAAATAGAAAGTTCTCAAAGGGAAAATTGCATATTATTGCAGGTGTATTGGTTTTCAAATGGAAAACTGGAAAATTTCGGAATGGGTTTTTCAATGGCAAATAGAAAGTGCATTGATTCTTAAATAGAAAAATGGAAATTTTTTGATTGGGAACTCGGAAAACTCTGAGAGAGCACGAAGAACTTCAACACCTTAAATCAAGTTTTTTTTTATCGAATTTAAGGTATGTCCGGTTTGGACTCCTCAATGCATTTTTATAAAATTTTCATTGTATAGAAATAAATTTTTGAGAAAATCTTAAGGGGAAAGTCAGCAAATAAGGTGGATAAGCTGTTTGGAATTCTGATTTTTGTAAAATAGTCAAAACAGAGAAGTTTTTGAATTTTTCAAAGAAATTTGCATTTTATTTCATATAAAAGAACAGCCTAATTTTTGTGTTCGTTCGCTAACCGGGCACACTGGTTGACCGATTTTCCTAATTTTTTCTCTAAATGCAAGAGGTATTAGGGTAGAAGGCTTAGAAAAAATAAAATGTATATTTTTCAAATGCAATGAAATGAAAAACGGTGCCAATGTTAAAAAAACATATTTTTTTCACTACAAAAATAATAAAAATAAATCTGATCGACTGAAATTTTTGAAAATTTTGAATGTCAAATCAAAAAATTATTTTGTAAAATTATTTTCTATACAAAGATGAAGGTGAAGGATTACAAATCCAAATAATAGGTATGTTATGTATGCAAATACGTTTTATAGATAGTAACCAGATAAAAAGGTAAGAAAAATTTATTTCTTGCACCGTCTTAGAAAACGTATGAGGCATCTTGAGGGAATTTTGGTGACATCGCATGTTTCACAAGGGGTGTTTGGTGATACATCATCATCATCATCATTGGCCTGGCCAATGAAGTTCCCCCCCTCATCTGCCCCACAACCGGGATCCGGTCCGGGCGTTCTTCAAAAAGCTCTTTCATGTATCCCGTCACTATATATGTATGTAGTTCCGTACGCGCGAATTACGAGTTTGTGCCGAGTCAAACAATTCGTTTTAATAATTATAGTAATTAGGATGTTTATTTATCCAATGATTGCTTCAGACTAATGAATATTTATATTTTTCTTTAAAATTCTAATTGATTGTTTTCTCTAATCAGTAATACATATATATAAGTTCTAAGTAGGTTTTAATTTAGTAGTTTCTATTTAATTCTTGAAGGTCATCGTAACTCCGCCGAGTCAAACAATTCGTTTTAATAATTATAGTAATTAGGATGTTTATTTATCCAATGATTGCTTAAGACTAATGAATATTTATATTTTTCTTTAAAATTCTAATTGATTGTTTTCTCTAATCAGTAATACATATGTATAAGTTCTAAGTAGGTTTTAATTAAGTAGTTTCTATTTAATTCTTGAAGGTCATCGTAACTCGCGCCGCGCCAGCGCATATTTGTTCTGCCGAGCTATTATTTTTCTTATCATGAATACATGTACAATTATTGTACCGCTAACGAGCTGGTTCCTCTTTGTTTAAACGATCTACATAGGAGTCCAGCCCACTTAATTTTTATCATGAAATCTGCTTCGTTGTTACATCGTCTCTGGAGACGTCTTTGCTCACAAACAGGTAAAACTATTCTTGGTAAGGCTTCTTTTCTCCAACGCGAGTACTGGTAACACTATCGTCTTATCATATATAGCAGCAATTTTGAAGTAATGGTAAGATTTTTTGATTTTAATAGCCTTGAAAGACTAAGGTAGGTTCTGTAGGCTTTGAGCAGCCGCCCACGTATTTTGTCTTCAATATAGTTCTCGGCTGGATCGCACCACTTCTAATTCGTGCTCCTCCACCTTGATAATAATTGTTCTTCTACTATTGCCAAAGTTTTCAGCAGACGGGGCCACCATGAACTCAGTTTGTTTCCTCATTTATATGCAGCCCCAGGTTTTTTGCCGCCTGCTCAATCTGGATAAAGAGGAATGTACAGTTTGTGGGTTCCTCCAGAGATGTCAATGTCGTCCACGAACCACTCATAGCATTGACATGAAATTAGTCTCATTGGATGCGGAATTACTTGATTGAGAGATGATGTAGCGAAATCGGTTTAGCGGTTTTAATAGTAATGAAAAAACTTTAAGAAAATCAACATAATCTGAAAGTAGTTAAAATTTATCATTTTTCATCTGTGCATTAAAATTATGATCATTTCAGAATATCAAAGTAAGACAGTATATTATTTGTAATAAGCAATTGAAAAAGTAGTTTAAGCTGTATATCCGCTTTTCGTGGTTGGTTTCAAGGAAAAATAGACCATATGAGTATAGCAATAGAATATTGATGAATTTTAATCGGTAAAAACTGATTAGGATAATTATTGAAAACAGTTTAATTTAAACAATTGAAAATCAATTTTAGAGGTTATATTTTATTTTACTTATTTTTCTACTCTGAAAGTTAGTCGTGTGGACCACAGGGGTCGCACTTATATTTTTGTATTCATAGTATTGGAGATATTGGAGAAAGGACTTGAAAAAGTTTCAATAATTCGACGAAGCTTAAGTTAAATTGATTTATTAATAATAATGAAAATTAAGAAAATAGTAATAATAATTGTAACTGGTCATAGGTCAGAGTTAAGAGAGGGATAATTTCAATGAATTTGTTTTCGTTGTTAAGCTATGAATATAGCTACCTGTAAACAGATAAGAAAAAAGAGGCAAAATACAAGTTTTTTGAACGATTATTACGAAAAATACATAACAGACTTTTGAAGGTGGCTATTCTGAACTACTGGTAGCTGCTGACATACGTAAGCCTCTGTAGAAGATTTAAAAGTAAAGAAATACTCACTACTCAAATAGATTTGTCACTACTAAAATTATTTGGGAAGGACAAAGCACACCAAATAAATTTGCCTGATTATATAAGTGGAGACGTATAGTTAGAACCAGAAATCGTTAAGGATACTTTTTATACTTCTAGCTGACCCAGTTAAAGTGTTTTTGACATAGGTATTGTTGTTATGCCTGCGTTTTCGATAATGCTTTATTTGCAATCCCGGTAGAAAGTATACTATTTCCACGAATCCCTTGTAGGAAATCTAGCTTGTTTAAGTAAAGCAAAATTTTATAAGGAAAAAAAAAACACGCATACGCCCCAGTGAACTTTTACTTTAAATTAAGCAAGTTGTTGTGATACTGTGAAAATTTTGAACTTTCGAATTATTGGTACTCCCTATACGAGTGAAATGAATTAAAATATCTAGAAATCACACCAAGGCTCCAATATCTGCCCCTTTGAATCGGTAATCGATCAGAAAGACAAGAGAGAAAAAAATTCCCCCACAAAATTTCCCTTCAAAGAATCTCTTCCAATATCATGAGAGCTGCAGCTATTCAGCACATAGGGTCTCCTTCTCCATATCATCATCTACACTAAAAATAATAGGAAAAAAAAGAAAACAACAATTATCTTCCACACAAATGTTAGATGCGAGTGTATGCGAACATGGAAGACTTCCGGTGCCTGATATTTCAGGGAATTTTGACTGAAGAAATTTAAAAATCTCACATTTATTATTAATAAATTCAAAAATAATTTTTGATATATAAACTATATTTCTTTGATCAAAATCCTTTTGATATCAGAGATCCCGGAAGAGTGCCATCATTGTGGATTGTGGAACTCAAAAACTTTGAGTAGCGAGCTTGGATCTTTTTGGTCATTCTGTTGCACGGCTTGAAACTCGACGGACACTCTTTGACCGCTCTTGCGGGAGAAATCTTAGTAAAAAGTCTAAAAGATCAAATTCATATAGAATAAAAGAGTAACATTTATCCGAATTAAACGATTTTGCTCAAATCCAATAAACATCTTTTCGAAAAAAATAAAGCCATAAAGGAAAAATCCACAAGAAAAATATTGTGATGTATAATGACTTGTCTCATCTCAAAGCAAATACAATACGAAATGAACTCTAAAATGAACTCTTAAATGAACTACGAATGACTTTTACACAATCGTCTAGCTAGGTGGTCTCGTCTTTGAAAGCTATAATCAGTTTCAGTTTTATAAGTAAGCTCGAATAAAACGCATTGAATATTAAAGCTATTAAAGTCTTTTAATAATAAAACATGGCGCAGTTGTTTTAAAGAACACAAAAAAAAAATTGAAAATTAAAATTAAAATAAAGAATAAGAAAAAAAAATTAATACAAATATCGGAAAATCAAAAATAATAACAATACGATGGCAAATTGTGATTTTCAAAAGCCGGGTCCATTAATATTGGATGGAAATGTCAAAGAAAATTGGCGCAAATTCCATAACATGTGGAAAATATATACTGTGGCAACAAAGACTGACACTGAAAGTGAGGCTATCCAGACAGCTAGATTTTTGTCATGTGCTGGAGAGAAAGCCATTGAAATTTTTCAAACGTTGCCTGTACTCGAGGCTAATAAAAATAAAATCAACGAAGTTGTTAAAGCGTTTGAAACATATTGCATGCCGAGGAGCAACGTTGTCTACGAACGCTATATATTTTTCTCACGAAGCCAGAAGGATGGGGAGCCTTTCGAACAGTTCTTATCTGAAATAATCAAATTGGCAGAAAGCTGTGATTTTGATTGCCAAAAGGAGGACATGATCAGAGATCGAATAGTAATGGGCATTGCTGATCAAAACATACAATTGCAGCTTTTGAAGGCAGACAAGTTGGATCTCACCAAGACCAAAGAAATTTGTCGCGTGGCGGAGCAAGCAAACATGCAAGCTCAACAGATGCAATCTGAACGAGGATCAATTGCCGTAATAGCAAATAAAAATCGTCAACATTTAAAATTTAATAACTATTCTAATGTAAATTTTAATAAAAATAATTCTGCATCTTACTCTAATTCTAGATTTCCAAATAATGTAACAAAGACCAGAGACCATCTAACTAATGAAGAACAAAAAAATTTATTTTCGGGAAAAAATATAAGGATTATTGGTTGCGACAAGTGTAAGAGAAATCATATTCCAAATCGCTGTCCTGCATTTGGACAAAAATGTTTGAAATGTGGCAAGTACAATCATTTTGCATCCGCATGTAGATTTAAGAGCGTAAATGATATAAACAGTAACGAAATGACTTACGAAGATGATGAGGATGATATATATATTGATTTGATAGAGTTGGTGGGTTCTAGGTCGATTGGCGACATTGATTCGATAGATCGGGTTCGGCAAAGTTGTAAGAGTTGGTATGAAAATATTGCGGTGGAAAATAATGTAATTAATTTTAAATTAGACAGTGGGGCCGACGTAAACGTTATACCACTGAAAGAGGTTGAAAATATAAACTACCAACATCAAATAAGACCGGTAAACACTAAATTAGAGGCGTATGGTGGTTTCCGCATTCCAACAAAGGGTATAATTAGTCTTCACACTCAGTTCAAAAACAAAAGTATTCAAGCCGATTTCTTGGTAGTAGATTGTGATTCTAAACCATTATTAGGGCTTAGTTCATGTCTAGACTTAGGATTAATTGAAAGAGTCCATGAAGTTAGCAACATGGATGAGTTTATTCATAAAAACAATGATGTTTTTTCGGGTGATGGACGATTTCCAGATGAATGCTCATTAGAATTGAAACCAAATAGTTTTTCTGTAAGTAAGCCTCCGAGGCGAATACCAATTGGCATAAGACATAAAGTGAGAGAAGCATTAGAAACAATGGAACGTCGTGGAATAATCAGTAAGAGAGACCAACCCTCGGCATGGTCACACCAGCTTGTAGTTGTTGAAAAGGCAAATGGATCTTTAAGATTATGTCTTGATCCGAGTGCACTCAACATGAATTTAAAAGATGAGCATTTCATAATTCCTACTCTTGATGATTTCTGTGACGCAATGAGGGAACTTAAGTTTTTTTCGGTTTTTGATTTAAAGGAGGGGTTTTGGCAACTTGGTTTATGTGAAAAATCTAAAGAATTAACGGTTTTTAGCACACCATTTGGGTCGTATCAATATAATGTTTTACCTTTTGGTATTAAAACAGCACCCGAAAAATTTCAAAAATTAAATTCAAAGTATTTTGGCAGCTTACCGGGCACATTTGTGTATATCGATGATGTCATAGTTGGGGGGAAAACGAAAGAAGAGCATGATGTTAACGTTGAGAGGGTATTAAAGAGAGCTCGTGATGTCAACGTTAAGTTTAATAGAGATAAGTTGCAGCTCTGTGTAAATAAGGTTAGATACCTGGGTCATGTTTTCACAGGTGATACGATTAGTCCAGATCCTAATCGAGTTGAAGCAATTTTAAACTTAAAAGAACCACAAGACAGAAAACAACTGGAAAGTGTTATGGGTATGTTCAATTACCTTCGTGCGTTTATACCAAACTTTTCAAATTTAAATTCTCCTCTTAGAGAATTGTTAAAAAAAAATAATGAGTTTCTGTGGTCTTCGAATCACAGCAAAGTTTTTAAAGAGATAAAAGACACTCTCGCCAAGCATTCCACTCTTCATGTATTTGATCCAAAAAAGCAAATTTTGATTCAAACAGATGCTTCGAAAAATGGATTAGGATGCTGCCTTTTTCAAGAAGGACGACCAGTAGCGTACGCTTCTAAGAGCTTGTCAGACACTGAAACAAGGTACGCACAGATCGAAAAAGAGTTATTGGCTGTTGTTTACGCCTGCGAAAAATTTAAAAACTTTATATATGGTTACCACTTCATTATAAATTCTGATCATAAGCCATTGGTTTCTATAGCGAAAAAAGATGTAGGTGAAATTCATTCGACTCGTTTACAGCGAATGAAATTAAAACTTTCAAAATATGACTTTGAAATCAGGTTTGTTCCAGGAAAGTTCTTATACGTAGCAGATTTGTTGTCACGTAACTTCATTAATGATCCTATAGTTGACATGGAATCATCACTTAAAGATCTCATACACAGTATCAATATGAGTGAACCTAAGAGAAAGATGTTTGAGGAAGAAACACGAAACGATGTAGTGTTACAGACACTTGTTCGGTTGTATGAACATGGTTGGCCATCCAACAAACAACATGTCCCAGAAAATGTAAGGTTCTTTTGGCAATTCAAAGACAAAATATTTGTGGAAGACGGCTTGATTTTTTATGAAAATCGAGTTATAGTCCCAAGTAAGTTAATAAAAGAAATGTTAGAGGTACTTCATAAGTCTCACATGGGAATTACAAAGACCCTGAACAAAGCTAAAGACACTCTTTTTTGGCCTTATATGAGTAGGGATATTGAAAACATGATTTTAAAGTGTCGGAAATGCGAACTTTTTAAACCAGAAAATAAGAAACATAAGATTATACCCCATCCTATTTCGGAAAGGCCTTTTCAAAAACTTGGTTTGGATTGTCTCGATTATGGGGGCAAATCATATTTGGTGGGTATAGATTACTATTCCAAGTGGATTGAGCTTCACGAAGTCGCAAACAAGACAGCATCATGCATAATAAAAGTATTAAACAAAATTTTTTCCGTCCATGGTATACCACAAAATATTGTATCCGACAATCAGCCCTTCAATTCATATGAACTCAGAAATTTTGCGAAAATTTCAAACTTTGATTTTATATATAGCAGTCCAAATTATCCAAGATCAAATGGTCTTGCGGAAAAGGCAGTTCATATTGCCAAATCAATGCTTAAGAAAATAAACCAATCTGAAGGTAGTCTAGAACAAGCTCTCTTAGAATATAGAAGCACACCAGTTCCAGGAATTGGATATTCACCTGCAGAAATGCTCATGAATCGTAAATTAAGAACTTGGTTACCGATAAGAGATGAAGATCTTAAGCCGAAAATTCCAAATGATTTGCAGGAGCTATTAGCAGAAAGACAAGAAAAATCGTTAAATCATAACAACCCAGTTCAACCTCGTCAGGAAATTCATTTTGAGAAAGGGGAAAACATAGTGTATAGAAAAAACGGAAAGTGGGAACCTGGTAGAATAGTATGCAAGCATGACACACCGAGATCATACTTACTGCAAAATGAAAACAATAAAGTTCTTCGTAGAAATACATTTCACCTACGCAGATCAATGCATTCTCCTCAAATAAGACTACCTGAGACAGAAGAGAGAACAACTGTTGTCTCAGGAGACGACGATCGTTCCTCTCTTGAATTGACAGATTCTGATCACACTAATTTATCCCGATTACAAAACAGCAGCAATGCCGAGCAAGATTCCGAATCAATGGAGCAATCGGGCAAAGAGTATGTGACAAGATTTGGTAGAACCATTCGGAAACCTAACTTTTATAAATCTCAGTAAAATTTAATTATTATTATTACATTGTGGAAGTATGTAAATATGTATATCATAAATTTGAATTTTCTATGATCTAGTTAGTTGATTTTAAACGCTTGCTTAAATCTGAATGCGGATATGTGACTTGAACTCTAAATTAAAAGAAGGAAGATGATGTATAATGACTTGTCTCATCTCAAAGCAAATACAATACGAAATGAACTCTGAAATGAACTCTTAAATGAACTACGAATGACTTTTACACAATCGTCTAGCTAGGTGGTCTCGTCTTTGAAAGCTATAATCAGTTTCAGTTTTATAAGTAAGCTCGAATAAAACGCATTGAATATTAAAGCTATTAAAGTCTTTTAATAATAAAACAATTGTAGTGATGGAAAATTTTCACACGTGCTAACCAAATTTAACTGTAGTCGTTTTCCCAAATGAACATTCGGTATAACAGATAAAATTCTGTGAAATTGATCTGGCCATATAAAAAAAATGAAAAAAGTATAAATTAGACCCCCGTAACGATAATCCTAAATCGTCTCGAAACCAATTTATTCGTTTCTTTCGCAACGAAAAAAAAACCAGACAAAGAGACCCCACGTGCACTTTTCCAATATAGAAAATCGCGCTTTCAAGCAATTTGAAGCAAGCAAAAAAATACTATTCAGTGACGTCACCCTTTACGTGAACCGTTCAACCTGTGTACTCACCTTCGAAAAAAAAGTAAAACAAAAAGAAAAAAAACGCAAGAAAAATAATAATAATAATTACTCCCTGATCGTCGAAAGGAGCAGCAGTCTTATTCTAGTTTTTTTTAAATGTATTTTCCCTGTATATATGTAATTTCTATGTATAATCTTATTATTTAGTTTAAGTCCAAACGAAAAAGTAATAGTTTAGTGAATAATGAAATAAAATATAATACATGCAAAAAAAAGAAAAAAAAAAAAAGATAAAATTAAGGCATAATCAAAAATAATCAAATCTCGTTCAAAATATTACTGGTTAATTTATTTTCGTAACAATACAGGTGTCAATGAAGAATAACCTGCCCGAAATGCTGTGCGCACAACATCACGGATTTTTCACTGTGTAAGTTTTTCAATTTAATTTGGGGTAAGTTTAACTAAGAAAACTTTATTTTGAACGAACATTTTTTTTTCTCTCTGATTGATATACAGTGCTTTGCAAAAGTATAATCGCACCATGTAAAATAACAGGCAGTTTGGTAGTGTTTCTGAGCTCCAAGAGACAAAACTGCACGAATGTAACTCGTTGGACAATTCCTAATTAAAAAAACTGGTCGAGAGTAATCCAAATCGAGTATTTTAACTTGATTGAAAATCGGCGTAGTAAGAATCCACACTAATCTTTCAAAAAATAAAAAAAAATAAAAAAAATGTTGAAAAAATAAGAGAATGCGATTATACTTATGCAACAAAGAAAAAAACTTGTTTTCTTTTCTAAACATTAGAGGCGAAAGTAACGGTAATTTTTTTTCTCTCAATTTTCTTATCTAATGAGGGTCTTTAAAAAAAATAGTTTAGTATTGCTGCAGTCCTCGGTTTTACACAAAACCATTTTTACATGGTGCGATTATACTTTTGCAAAGCACTGTATTATGCATTTTTCATGCAATGACCTAACGAATATAAAAAAAAAAAACAAACATACAAACATTGACATTTGTAATTTTTGATCAACGAAGGTACAATATAAAAATTATTCATGCATCTTAAAATAATTGAATTAAAATTTAGCTAGAGTAAAATAATGATTTTTTTTTTTGCATAATGAAATTGCTAAACAAAACCCTATCGTTATTATATTTATCTCTTTCTAATAAAAACACATGTTCAGTGCTTTTCATGACTATTTAATGAAGAAATGACGTAATGAATTTCACGCTGTTATTTTATAAGAGAGCAAACCCGCTAAATGTCAAATTGAAGTAACAGTTAAACTACCTTGGTTGTTTTGATAGTTTTGTTGTAATTATTTTCTAGGCAGCTTTGTGGCTTGATTATTAAATTTTTTTTTAAACTAATAACAATCATAATTATTTGCTTAATTTTTGCTAGTATGTAAGGTTTATTTATCAACTGAGAGTGAAATCTATTGAGTAACCTACACGCTTTCCAAGTCAGCTCCCAGTTTTTCTTAATTTTTCGCATTTAAAAGTTTACCTTTAATATTTTGTTTTGATATTGAAAAGTGCAGCATTTTTTAACCTTTTGATTGTTGCCTTTTGTGTAAAGTGTCTTTATACACCTAATTTACAATTTGTATTTTTCAACTATAAAATTTATAATTCGAGCAATTGAGTGCACCTTTTCTTGTGTATTTCGCCTCTCATCGTTCTAACGCCTTCGCTCCAACATCTTTTATTTCTTTCTGGCTAAGTGAGTGAAACTTTTTTTAGTATATGTTTCTGCCTCTGAAGCAAACTTGATGCTACATCAATTTGAGCATTCTCATTTCATATGCCACAATCATTAACCTCATCAATATTTCATCGCCTGCTGTAAGCCTACACGAAGACGTCAACATTGGCCACATAACATAGTCAACTAAACAACTATTGCTGTCAATCGCATATTACAAATCCGAAGCTTTTCAACTTGAGTTTTACCAACTTTTCTCCGCTCAACTCTACTTGCCGCTGACCTTCATCCAAAAATAAAGTCGACCCAACAGAGCAACATTATTATCATCCACAGCTGATTAAAGCTCTTATCCAGACCGGGCAACTCGTTACTAACTTCATACAATAACATCAACTCTTACACCTTAGTGAGTTAATTCTCCTACAACGCCATCTGTCTTCTGACCCTTTCAACAATTACCTATAAGTTAGCATATACACAAACCATATAAGAACTTCTTACACTGCACAAAATTCTTCGCATAAACAAATAATATCGTTCACAACAATTTAAAAAAAAAAAAATCAACTGTACATAAATGGATCAAATAATCTGCGGAAATCCTTCATGTTCGATAACAGAACGCACTTCCGTTTGGGTTCACTGCAATGGAATTTGTGGTAAAGTCTTTCACGCTATATGTGTCGGCATAAGCAGAAATGCAAAGAATTATTTAGCTGAGTTTTCTCAAATTTTCATATATTACTGCGTTGATTATAGATCTATTACAAATCAGCATGTCATGATTGCTATAAAATGTAACAACGATCGTCTTCATAAACTTCTAGAAGATATTAATGAAGTAAAAGGAAACATTCGTAAGCTCACGTCTGTATTTAATGACTCTTTGGGAGAACACAACGACAGCTTAACCAAATCAATCGATACTCTATCATCCATCATAAAACTTCAATTCATGAACCATGGAAAAATTATCTCTAACGTAGAGAGTAATTTGAGTAAACTCTCATGCGATACCGCAAGCTACATTGATAACTCGAATTCCTCAGCTAAAACCTTGATTGCGGAATTCCGCAAAACATCAAAAGACATTACTTCGCTTTATGAACCAATATCTTCGCGCCTCAACATCATCCAAAATACTCTCTCCGATTCATCTCTATCTACATCATCAAATATACAATCTTAGGATGTAATTATGATTGATAGAAACTTCAAAAAAACGTATGAAATGTTAAGTGAGTACTCTATTGTTCTTGCTGAAATCCTTCACAAAGAATCCACAAATATTCATCGATCGATCAATGAACTCTCCGAAGAAATCAAACGCTTGCATCAAGTTAGTAATATCAACCCTCACACAGCTCACCAACTAAACTCACTACATGTCGAACTGGCTGAAGTCACAAACTCTAATATCTCACCCTGTCACGTTACACGAAACATTTCCCAACCACCTGTCTCAAGTATACCACAACAAGATTTACCAACCACATCGAACAACGTCACGTCATCTTTAAGCTCAACATCACAACCTAATCAAAGTACACAGATCGACCGCTTTGGAACCTCATGGGAAATTGCTGAATGGAATGCACGACTGAAGAAACTCTACGATAACCAAACTGTTACCTTTCTTATCTCAAATGTACCTCAACGTATGAATAGCGATATGTTGCATCGATATTTCGAAAGAGTTTACCATTTTCGACCAACAGCTTGCCATCGTGTCACCTCTACTACATTTACTATCGACATTCCACGTAAATTCCAATGGCTCTTTTCCGGCCCACCGTTAATCTTACGTAGTAGCTATATGAATATTTCAAATGCAGTTTCTTCATCAGCTACGAAAAGCAAGTCCATTTTACGTCATACTAACTCTAATCTTAAGACTGATTATAATAAGAATTCTAACACAAATTGTAATTATTCCAGTTCTATACATAATCTCCCAACTTCTAATACCCCCTCTCAGAAACCCAAAAATAGATATCCCAATTTTTCATTCTCTCATACAATGCACAGTAATCATCAATCTCCTCCTTCATCCATTCCTCCTCTTTCTAATAACCGTTCTTTTTCACCCCCAGCTATTGACCCTATGTACCCCCCATCGGTCAAGCTCACTTCTAAATTCTCCACCGTCTCACACAATTTGTCTAATGACCTAAATGGTCGCTACTTAATGGCAAGACTGAGAGACAATAAAATATATGAAAATGTTCGCCTCTATCTCGCCTTCCTTCACAAACAACCGGATACTGTTTGTATCGACGGTAAAACCAAAACAAACGTTCTTGTTTCCATTCAAAAAGAAGGTCTTCCAATAGATTACAACAAACTCTTCGGTATATATCTCAACTACCACGAAAATCTTAATATATCCCGTACTACTATCACAACTGATCTCTCCACCTACGCTTCTCATTTAAACCTCAAAAATTTCAACTCTTCTAAGAAAAAACACATACCTCGTTTTTAGCAATAAACTACCATCTCTAAATCAATCCATGTCCGTTTATTATCAAAACGTAAGGGGTCTACGTTCAAAAACTTCAGCTGTTTTTCTTAACACTCAAAAATTACCATTCGATATTTTTGCCCTAACAGAAACCAACCTTTGTCCCAACATAGCTGACAGCGAACTGTTTACTTCCGAATTTATGGTCTTTCGTGCTGATGGCTTATCCTTTGACAATGGCCGTTCAGGACGCGGTGTTCTTTTAGCCATCCATACCAAATTTAATGCAACCCTACACAAGATTTCAAATTCTCCGCTTTACGAATTTATCTGCATTAGAGTTATTTACGCGTCACGCAGTATTTACTTTTTATGCTGTTACATTCGCCCATCTCAGCCGATCCTCGCTTACTCGTCTCTTGTTGACTCAATTGAGTCTCTGATTGAAACTACCACTTCTAACGATGAGTTTTTTATTTTCGGTGATTTCAATCTACCTGATCTAGTTTGGTGCCCTTCTGAAGATGAACTGTCCTTTGTACCAAATAATAACCTCTCTGAAAAAGAATCAACTTTGTTTGATAGGCTTTCTGCATCTGGTTTCTTCCAAATAAGTGCTGTCCCCAATAACCTGGGTAGACAGCTTGATCTTGTCTTTTCCTTAGATCCTTGTAACTCTTTTGTTAAACCAAGCCAACATCTTCTATCCGCACTAGATTCTTACCACCCACCCTTAGAAATCTTTTTCTCCTATGCACACAGTATGCCATTGACGGATTCCGAAGATGTTTACTCTTTTAATTTTCGTAATTGTGATTTTACTAAGCTCAATTACCTTTTACAAGAAATCAACTTCAGTCAGTTTTTAATTTCTAGTACCCCTATAAATATCGCTCTTTCCTTCTTTTACACTGCAATCTTTAGCTGTATAATGCATTCAACTCCCTTTATACGTAAGAAAAACTCTTCATCCTCACCCCCTTGGTACTCGAAGGAACTCCGTTCTCTTCGTAATCGGAGGAACAAATATTGGAACTCTTACCTAAAATCAATGAATCCCACTGATTTTTGGTATTACCAACATGCTGCTTCTGAATTCTCTTTTCTATGCGATTCTCTTTATCAGGAATACTTAATTAGAATGCAGTCATGCTTAATCAACGAACCGAAACGTTTTTATCAATTTATCAATGTTAAGAAGAAATCCGATAACTTCCCCTCCTCCCTTAAACTTGGCAATATCTCATCTGAAGATCCTAAAGTCATAGCCAATCTTTTCGCTAATTTCTTTAGCCAGTCCTATAAAGATTGCCATGACGCCCCTGACTCGGACTATTTCTGTTACCTACCAAATTATTCAAACTCCACGATTTCTTCGCTTAGTTTAAGTATTAGTGATTCATCAGTCATTGATAAAATCAATACTCTCAAGGACGACTTTTCCCCCGGTCCCGATGGTATACCCGCCATACTAATTAAAAAATGTGTCTCTTCCCTCTGTGCCCCTTTAGTTTTTCTTTTTCGCCTCTCTCTATCTCAAGGTATTTTCCCTTCCGCTTGGAAAGATTCCTATATCCTCCCCATTCATAAAAAAGGTTGTAAGAATGAGATTTCTCACTATCGTCCAATCGCTAAGCTTTCATCCATCCCTAAACTCTTTGAATCTATCATCTATGACGCCATCTTTTTTCATGTTAAATCCATCATTAGCCCTCACCAGCATGGTTTTATCAAGGGAAGATCTACAACCACTAATTTAACCCAATTTGTGTCTGAAACTCTCAATGCTTTGGAAAAAGGATATGAGGTCGATGTAATTACAACTGACTTCAGCAAAGCATTTGATAAAATTAACCACCAAATCATTTACCTTAAGCTTGAAGCCTTTGGTTTTCCACTAGGATTCATTCATTGGGTAAAATCTTACTTAGAAAACCGTCATTATCGAGTCCTGTTCAGATGCAACATATCTGATCCTTTTGTTGCTACCTCAGGCGTTCCGCAAGGTAGCCATCTTGGCCCACTTCTTTTCGTCGTCGCCATAAATGACGTTGAGAAAATCATTTCCCATTCTAGTTTATTAGTTTATGCCGATGATATTAAAATCATTAAGCGTATCTCTTCCGTCTCCGATATTTTAATACTGCAAAACGACTTAGATATCTTCATTACATGGTGTAACAAAAACTTTCTTGAACTTAACGTTAGCAAATGCCAGTTCATGACCTTTTCCCGCAAGCGTTTCCCATCTGTACTACGTTCTTACCATTTCTCCAACGAACAAATTCCAGTTGTTTCTTTCATCCGTGATCTTGGTATAATATGTGACAAGGAGCTGAATTTTAGAACTCATTATGATTCGATTATCGCAAAAGCAAATTCAGCTTTAGGTTTTATTAAACGGTGGTCAAAAGAGTTCTCTGACCCTTATGTAACAAAGGCTTTGTTTACAACTTTTGTAAGACCCATCCTTGAATATGCCAGCCCCGTATGGTCTCCATACCAAATAACTCATTCCCAGAGGATCGAGTCGATTCAAAAAAGGTTTCTTCGATTCTCCTTACGCAACCTCCCCTGGAACAACCCCCTTATTTTACCCCCTTATGATGATCGTTTACATATTATCCAACTCCATTCGCTTGAAAAACGCCGAGAAACTGCCGACATTATTTTCATCCATCAATTGCTCACAGGAGCTATTGATAGCCAATCTCTTCTTGCTATGATTTCAATAAATACCAATCCTCGTAGTTTGAGAGCTGTCCCTTTTTTTCAGGTTCCTGCTCACCGTACCAACTACGCCCATTTTAACCCCATCAATAGAATGTTACGATCAGCCAATAGAGTTCAACATGTCTTTGACCTTCATATTTCTTCTTCCTCGTTACGTACCATCCTCTACCGAATTTCTACCTAATTTTTTCCTTTCTTCTATTTCTTTGGTTTTTAAATCATTTATAATGTTTAGTTTGTAAAAGTTATTATATAATAATATATCTTAATTGTATGTAGTATTTAAGAAACTGCTTGTATTAAGCTTAATTAAATAATAATATTATTTAAGTTCAATAAACAGATGAATTGGTATGACAATTTAAATGGAGAGTTATCATTTTTTTTTTTTGAAATGATTTTAGCAGACATTATTTGAAATGTACCACTGCAATTAAATTATTTTTATTGGTGGATGTGACAACTTACTCTAGAGATGACGCCAATCATATGCGGAGTTTGTTTGCATACTGCTTATATACAGTGGTTCATTTGGTTTCAGTTTCCAGCAAATTGATTATGATGTGATGGGAAGTGTATAGGAAACGTTCTTTTTTTTATATGGAAATAATTTGATTTTGAAGAAAGTTTATTAGTCAGGGGCTATCACAACAAATTTTTAGGACGTGATAGCCACGGATGTACCTCACCGTTTCGGTGTAAGTATGTGGGTGGGTAAGTCCTCGGAGTGCAACAACACCGAAACTCCTTTACTCAAAAAAGAAAAAAAATCAGGACTCAAGAATCATAAGGTAAGGGAACAAATCAGGCCTCGCTTTTATAAAATGAAAAGGCATGTAAATGCGTAACGACCGTCTAGAACCAACAACAGCAAGGACCCCCCCTCCGACGAGCTACCTAGTGCATATGCAAGCATGCCTAGCGGTTGTGGTCTAGACACCCTTAGTCCTTGCTGCCAGGATGGGCTGAATGTACCTGTAAGCATTTTGTCATTCTGGTGGGTTCACAAGGGTTAAGGTTTGTAAGGAGACTTTTATTATTGAGAATGGCCTTTGACAAGACATTGGATTTTTTTTTTCCAAAACGGTTTTTGGGTTTCGATACTTGCGCCCTATATATTAATCTCAAGAATAGAAGTCTACTTGTCAACAGCAACTTAAATTTCGTTACACCCTATATCCGACAGATGTGCAAATTCAATTTAAACGTATTCAATTCCCCATTGTATTGTCTGTTTGTGGATTAGATTTGAGCATTATTTTTTAGCACAAATTTTCTTTGTCCTAATCCT
Source organism: Sphaerophoria taeniata (assembly GCA_943590905.1). Lineage (NCBI taxonomy): Eukaryota > Metazoa > Arthropoda > Insecta > Diptera > Syrphidae > Sphaerophoria > Sphaerophoria taeniata. The sequence continues at coordinate 112,493,054 of OX016541.1, read as the reverse complement.
TCTACCCATATTCTTTGTCTCGCCTGCCTTCTGACAAACTCCAGAATAATAAATTAAACACAGATTTGGTCAAAATGCAATGTGATTTACTTGAATTAAATTTAAATACACAACGATATGCATTTTTCAAACTTCACAACTTACTTTCTACTTTTACTTGGTTCGACACCATTAAAACATGCGTTAAAAATGCAAGTTTTCCCGAGTTTTCAGTGATGATTTCTGTGAAAAAAAAAATTGGAAAAACCTCATGGAAGAGTGGGAAAACTGTAAAAACCAAACAAAGGTCGGGAATAAATTTTTTTTTCCTTGGAATTTTTTGTTTCAAAATAAATTTTCGAATGCAAAATAGAAAGTTCTTGATGAAAAACTCGGAAAACTCATTGATTTACAATAGGAAAATTGCATATAATTGCAGGTGCATTGGTTTTCAAATGGAAAACTGGAAAATTTCAAAATGCGTTTTGGAATGAAAAATAGAAAGTTCTTGATAAAAAAATCTGAAAATTCATTGGTTTTCAAAGGGAAAATTGTTATTGTAGGTGCACTGATTTTTAAATGGAAAAATGAAAATTTTTTTATTGAGAATTTGGAAAACTCAACGAGAGCATGAAGAACTCAAGACCTAAAAACACTTTTTTACACATATGGAATATAAGGTGCATTGTTTTGTTTGTATGTCCGGTAGGGACGATTTATCCGCTCAATCCTCAATGTATATTTTTATAAAATTTTTACTGTAGACATAGCCTGAGTAAAAACAAATTTTGGGGAGAATCTTACATGAAAGTCAGCAAATAAGGGGGATAATCGTAAGCTGTTTGGAGTTCTGATTTTTGTGAAATAGTCAAAACACACCGGAGGAACGATATTTGCATTTTACTGCATGCTTTGATGAAAGTAGAAAGTTAGTTATAAAGCTTGGAAAAATTCAGGTATGTAGTTCTCTATTGCAAATCCATCAAGCAAATCACATTATCACAATATCTATGTTAATTATAAATACTTATTCTGGAGTTGCTCTTAAGGGTGGCGAGACGAAGTTCGCGGGGTCAGCTAGTACATGTATAAAAGAACAGCTTATTTTTTGTGTTCGTTCGCTTACCGGCCAAACCGCTTGACCGATTTTCTTAATTTTTTTTCCAAACTTAAGAAGAATATGGGGAGAAGGTTTAGGAAAAATAAAATGTACACTTTTCAAATCACAAATGCAAATGTTAAAAAATACTATTTTTCCCACTATACAATAAAATAAAACTAATCTGATCAATATTCAAATACTGAAATTCTTTATCAATTTTTTTTTCGAACACTTTAGTTTTTAGTTTAGCCGCGCTCAAGAACAAGGGACCTATGTTCAAATGTTTTTTTCGATTCCTGGCTAAGATGCACGGTAATTGGGATGTAGGTAATATCATAAACAGCCTGCTGTACGGCTCCACGGAAAAATTGTTCAATCTGATGCTTTTAAGAAGCAAAACGGTATAGTAGCAGGGACGGATCTCCTTTTATTCAATAGCTACAATAAGTAGGCATCGAAACCTTATGATGATTCAACAACCATCATGTAAGAATTTGACGTCTTAACGAGTCGCTGAAAAAACGAGTCGAAGATGAGACATGTACATACATATGTACATACATACATATGTACATACATACATAGTTTAATTTCTTTAAATCTTCAGAAATAAAGAATATCAAAGTAATGCAAGAGCAAGAGAAAAAAAGAAAAAGAAGAAGAGGTTGGAGGAAGTGGATGAAACTGTCACGAATGATGACGGAGTGGACGATGGCAGACTTAAAATAGAATGGCGCAACAGCTCTTGAAGAGCCAAGGCCTTAGTGGCTTCCTCTCAGAAACAATTCTCTGGGTGCGTGTGAAGAATTGAGGGGACCTACAATTTAACGCCGATTCCGAACGGCAAAGTTGAGAAGCACTTTTTCATGACAGATTGATAGTCTTGGAAGTTTCATCAGTTCTTCGCAAGAGGCAGTACCCGTGAAAGATGAAATAAAAACTTTTATGGGCACGAGTAGGATTCGAACCCACGACGTTCTGCTTAGCAACCAACGCACCTAACCACTTAGCCACAGACACTACCGATGGCAGACTTGCCGGAGACAAAAGAAGCGGCCGGAGTTGATGCCGATAACGGGTAGGTAAGAAAGAAAAAGAAAAGAAGAAGAATAAGGACAAGGAAGGATCTGAATCTTTGTATTTTATTAGTTTTTCCTTATTTTTATTAGAATCCAGCTTACTAGATTAATTTTATGATGAAAGATCCGTTTGTATAAATTTTGAGATGATGACGATGAGTTGAGTACTGATTTGTATTGATTTTGTATACAATAAAGTTTCTGACGTTGTCGGAATGTGACAAAAGAACCAAAATCTGTTTGTTTAATTTATTGTTAAGACTGAATTGGCAAATCTGTGAGTACAATAGGGATTTGCATAATTAATAAACCTTCGTTCACCCTGGGTTGCATAGTTTGAATTGATTGCTACAAATCGTGCAGCGGAAAATGTTCTTGACCAAGAATTAATACGACAAAAGCAATACAGTTCTTAATTCAATATGTTTGTGCAAACTTATGAGCAGAAGTTAAACGATCAAAGAAAGTATGTGTATAAGAGTACAAAAGCAACAAAAATTAATAGTGCAATATAAGAAACATCTTTGGGTTTTTGCTTTGACTTCAATTAATAATATGTAGGTATGCATAATTACAGGAGTTATGTTCGGCAAGAAAGCAAACAACACCATTATGCAAGGTGTAATCTGTAATGAATAAGAGTATTTGTTTGTATTCTTTAGGGTGCGTACCACCGAATACGTTGAAGACATTTTTGTTTTAACATTTATAAGATCTCTGGCTTCTTCTGAAACTGCAACCACGTTGTAGGATGGTGGCCGTACGGCTCATTCTGCTTTTAAATTGCCTCTGAATATGCACGTTATTAAAACAATGGCACACACGCACGAACCCACTTGAAGCCTTAAATTGCGCCTTGAAGGATTTGCGGGAATAAAAATAGTTTAAGAAGCGTCATGATTCTTTTGGCTGTTGACTTTCGACAAACTTTGCCGAATATATACCACGTTCAACTGCTGTAGACGAATTTAAGGTCTGCTTAAAATCTTCTACAATGTTAGTGCGCAGTAACAAGACGATGTAGGTACCTGCGGCAGAATTTTCTAAGCAGTTGTTGGCCATTGGCCACAATCAAAACAATTATTATTGTATTGCAAGTTCAAGGAATGAATTGATCTTAGGTGTCTTTTCAAGCACAAAGAAAAATTACAAAAAATCACGCTTTTAGAGAGAAGGTGCAATAATGGCTGTTACAAATCCATGCAATAATTTTGTAAGAGATAAATGCACAATTTTTGCCAAAAAATTGGTTGACAAAATAAAACTGAAAAAGATGTACTCGGGTAACGACTGAGTTTTTGAATTCTTTGGATGTACGATATAACGCTTCAAGTAGGAGCGCCAAGTATAATGCTTTGGAACATTAATTCATCTTAGCTACTTGAACCTAATATTTTGATTCCACAAGACTTGCCATTTGATTTTAAACATCTTCAGTATCCTGTTCAACTTGCATTCGCTATTACTATAAATAAAGCACAAGATCAATCTTTGAAAATATGTATGTGGTTTTGATTTAAATATTTCTGTTTTTTCGCATTTTCAACTATGAAAGGTGTCCTGTTATTTGTCTGCTATACTTTGGGATGTGATTCTTGGTCATAGTCTAAGAAAAAAATTGTTGAGTTAAGTGTAATTTTGAACTTTTTCATCACTTTTCGATAATTGAAAAAAGGCTAAATTTGGTGTACTTTGTAAAGATTAATTTCTCTGTCAGTACTAATGTTAGGGGCCTCATTTTGGACCTTTTTTGAAGTAGAAGTACCTACTAACCTTTAAAACTACGTTCAATTTGAGCTGATATGTTCTTACCGTTTCCAGATATTCAATTTTTAATGGTATTCAATTTTCCCTGCCCGAGCAAAATTTTGACTTTGAGGTCACATAGCCGTAGCTAGGATTTTGTTTCGGAGGGGGTTAAGATAAATGATAATTTTTTCAATTTTTTTAATAAAAAAGGAAACATATTTTTTCAATTCCTTTATTTGTCCACGATTCATTTCCTGCTCGATTATCTCGCGAACCACTAATCGTATTGCCATGAAATTGGTCTCATTCGACTTGTTAAGAGCTGGTTTTGAGCGAAATCGGCTTGGCGGTTTTTTAATGGCAATCAGAAAACTAAGACAACTCTAATTAAATGGAAATTATGATAATTTCGGCAAAAATTGCAACATTAGTTCAAAAAATCTTACTTTTCAATGTAATAAAATATACTATTTGTCAATAATTTGTTATAAGCAATTGAAAATTAGTTTTAGCGGATATATTTTCGTGGTTTCAAGGAAAAAAGTCAATATGAGTTTAGGAATAGAATATTTATGACTTTAAATCGTTTAAACCTTAATTAGTTTGAAAATTTTAGTCTTGTGAGTTTAAATCTCGCTTTATATAAAAATTGCCTCATGTTTATTCGTATGTCAGTCCGGTATGGGCTCCTAAACGGCCAACAGATTTTAATAGAAAATACATTATTTGTATTCAGGGATAGTTGGTGTGAAAAAAACAATATTCAGCAGTATCATAAACTATATTCTATTACTAATTTTATTACTAGCTGACCCACCAAACGCTGTTGTGCCATATAAATGTTAATCTTCGGCATAATACTAGTCCGATTAGAAAAATTCTTTTACTAATAGAAAACTACAATATTCAGGAGTAATATAGGCTGTATTTTGCTGTGCATGAGTCCACGACTAACTTTTGTTATTCCAATGAACCGAATGTATGTCTCAAATCAATAGTTTTATGTAATTTTACTTTGAAAACCAATGTGCGTGTACTACTACAACGGGATGTAACGGCTGGAAATTTTGCAAAACAACTAATGTTTTTACTTATTTTTCTATACTCGGGGAAGTTTATCATGTGGACCACATGGGTCGCACTCATATTTTATATAATTTAATATTATGTATAGTTACAAGTAGAGATAATATTATAAAAGTCGGTACAATGGCCGAATCTGTTTGTGACCACAGTCCACATGGCGCTGGTCAAAAATGCCATTTTGATAGTACAGAATAGCGAAGGATTATTCCTTATTCTGTGGAATAAGTGGAAAATGCTATTAATAAAAAAAATGTATCTTAACTGGCGTTTACAAACTCATCCCACCGCGCCGTGGAGGGTGGCTTAGAGAAGCAATGAAAAAAAAAAATGTAAGAAAACAGTTCATTAGATGCCTCCGGCTTACAAGTATCACCAACAGCAAAATTCCCAAAGGGAATTTAAGTTAAACGTCACTTTACTACTCCGGGAACAAATAATTTTTATTAATGAGATTTTGAAGTTTGTTTAAAATAGGTTACATTTTTAGGATGGGTTAAATTGGATTTTTATGTTAAGAAAATTGCTTCCTTACTAGGTCTCAAGATGTCACTGAAATCGATTATAATCTTGCCTCTACTATTCAAGAATATATATACATACACAAATATATTCTCAAGAATTTTCGGCTGTTTAATTACGAATGTCAATTGTATATCAAATGCGTTTCGAAAAACATTTGAGCGGTCAGAACACGTTCAGTTAAAAGTGTGTTCAGAGCATTGTATAGGTAGTTATTTGACCGGTACTATCAAAATGACATTTTTACTGTAACCATCTATGAAACGATTTATGTAAAAGATATATGGTTATCGGTGCAGTGCATTAACGCCCATGGAATTAACGCCCGCGGGTGTTAATTCCAAAAAGAAAAGGAATTTACCCCCGCGGGCGTTAAATCCTTTTTGAATTGGCAATAAGGCCCACCATAAAAAAGAAATAACGCCCGCGGGTGTTAATGCCATTTGAAATTGGCACTAACTCCCGCGAGTGTTATTTTCTTTTGGAAGAGATCTCTTCAACCTCGGATGTGAACACTTGCGCTGGCATCCAAGACACCTTGGCCACGTGAGTAGAAACAAATTAAACATCACAAATGAAGTTTACAAATTTTACATTTCATTTTGGTCATTCAAGACTTATTCGGTTTGTGAATTAATTTTTTTTTTATTCAAAAACCGAATTAATCTTTGGGATGTCAAAGTTCAGTGAGGATACGGCATTCTACAAGCACACTATACTTGTAGCCAATTTCATCTTATTGTATCTATCTGTCACCTAAAATAACCAAGCTATTTCATTTACATTGAAAGATGAATGGACACAAGCGGAAAAAATTTTGGCCAAGAGAGAATCAATTTGGGGTGAAAATAAAAAAATTCGCGCGATTTTTTTTATTTTCACACCCCAAATTGATTCTCTTTTGGCCAAAATTTTTTTCGCTCGCTTCGCTCGCGATCAAATCAAATTGATCTTGAATTTTTTGTATCGGCTTCAACCTCAGTCGAAATGATGATGAAAATGAATAATTGAAATGCTTGCAAAAATGTAGAACCACTACTTTTCCAAATAAAAGGAAACCTAAACAGCTCTGACAATTTTGTCGACAGCTAATAAAGAAACGTGGTCCTATTTATTTCAATGTGTACTTAAACAATACATACATACAAGAATTTAAGTTTTTTGTTTATTTGTTTAGCATGAACGTTCGTTGTTTCACTTTTTTTTTATTTGGGACTTTTGTCCCATAAAAAGTAAAATTTAATTGGGACTACTGACTGGAAATAGTGAGTTAATAATCCTTAAAACTGTTTTGGTACTTTTGAGTCTCCAGAGTGGCTCAGAAGTTCCGAAAATTATTTTCGGGACTTCTGACTTCGAGACCAGTTTCTAATCAAAACAGAAAAAACAAAATAAGGCCCCAAGGGCATTATTTCTAGGTTGCAATGGACATAAGACCGCAACTCTTGTAAGGGTCTAATTTCCATAAGAAATTTAAATAAGGCTCCATGCGGCTTTATATCGTCGGACGTTATTTCACGTCACCATTTGTTTCACGTGTGGGTTTTATTTCCAATTAAAATTGGAATTAAAGCCCACCAAAAAAAGGAATTAACCCCTGCGGGTGGTAATTCCAAATCAAAAAAAGAATTAACACCCGCGGGGGTAAATTCCTTTTGTTATTGGAATTAACATCCGCGGGCGTTAATTCCATGGGCGTTAATGCACTGCACCATGGTTATCACTGCTTGTTACTAGATGGCGAGAGTAGTAAATGATATCTTGACAATACCAAATCAAATAAATATACAAAGGTTCAGAGAACGTTCCACATGTTCGAACAGTACTTTATTCTGAAAGGAAAAAGAAATGCTTCTAAGCTTTAATGGAAACTTATAAATTTAGTGTAAGCAAGAAAAAAAAATTCCATTAAATTATTAATCAATAATTATTTGATTTTGCCTTACATAATTATTTCAGGGGGGGTTTAACCCCGTAACCCTCGCCTTAATTACGGCTATGAGCCCAAACACCATTCTGTACAGAATGTTAGTAAAAGGACATTTTCCGACATCATAAGGGACATTGATTTGTTTTTCTTTTATTTTTGTCTTCCTTTTTTTATACCATTGCCAAACAATGGCTTTGTGACGCCTTTTATGTTGTATGCGCTTATGACCTTTTGTTATTTGGCTTATTACATTACATTACATTACATTTCACAGTACTTCGCACATAAATGTAACGAACTACAGACACATAGCAGCACTGGCGACTGAGACCATCGGCTGGGACAGAACAAGACATTAACAGAGAGAGACAGATAGACACATAGAAAGAAAGCACACATAACAGAAACCTACGTGGCTCAGAGGAGGAGACTTAGATTTGTATTGTCTCATATTATCGCACAGGTGGCTTATATATCATCTTTTCCAATTGTGTATAAGGTGTATTCAGTTTTGTGCCTCGTGTGCATGTTAATGTTTTTTTTTCATGTTATTTGACAAGCAGTTACCTCCAAATGTCCTTTAAACTCTTGCTTTCCCTTATACAGCAACTGATGCCTGGTATATTTTTGCTGTTTGAAATAGGTTACGATATTTTCCTCTCCAAAGTCTTCTAGGATCAAAAGTTTTCACTAGCACTCTAGTTGTACTCTGTTGTATTTTCTGTACCTACTTGTGACTTTTTTTTAAATATACGTTATTGTTTTTCTAGGATACATCTTTATCTTTTTCTCATTTTTGAAACTTAACGCGTTTTAGTACTAAACTCGTACCTATGTCCTCACATCCTTACTATCTCTGTAATTATGTATTGATGTCTTAAAAAAAATCATAATCACAACTTAAACAACTATAAGACACTGAAATTGAATAACTTAAAAGTAGATTCAAACGGTCAACACAAGCCATTAAAAAAGGATCACACTTCACAATGTTAATTCCATACATTGCATAACGACATCAACCCTCAATTCATTGTTTATACATATTCTGATTCTGGGACTGGGAGAAAAGTTTGATTGTGAAGAAAAAGGAAAAAAATATTTTTTTATTGCTATTTGTGTACCTATACTGTCTGTACGACCTTGGTACTCAAATCACATTTAATACACAATTGGAAAATACTCTCATGAAGATCGACAACATGCAATTTCGATAACATGTTCTTTAACTACAGCATTTCGTAGTCATTTTCCGAATTCTTCCCTTTTTCCAATTTATGCGATTTGTTCCGCTTCGCAATGGTTATTGATGTGAGCGTGTTGCGTGTTGAGCATTCTGCTAGGTGCGAGAGATATGAGATCGCATGGTATATTCAACCCAAGCTCAAAGCATCATTTTAACTTGTCGATACAACTGCCATAGTTGGACTATGAATTATATTTAATAGTGTAATAGTAGAAATCGCAGATCAAAATATTTTATACCTCCTATATATGGCAAGTATTGAATTCGAAAAAAAAAACAAAAGATTTTCATCAAATATGAGTCCGGTGATTCCGTCCGTCTGTCTGTCTGTATACGCACCTAGAGCCTAAACCACTCTGGTCCGATTGACTTCAAACTTGGAAATTAGAGTTTGAGCGAGTTTGCACATATTTTCCGTATGTATTGGTGTTTTTGTTTCGAGTGGGGGCTTGAGAACAGTAGATGGTGTGTTGAAAAACACTCACACACATTGTTAGCATTGGCTATATTCGGTAAGTTTGCATTGACCGAGAACTCTGTGAAAGCGTTCAGAATGTTAACTGTAAGTTGTGATAATTTCTTCAATAAAGCAAAACTTCGATGAAAGCCCAATTTCAGCAGCATTCTTTTTCTAAAAAATATCGCCAGGCTATCTTGGGCCACCTTTGAGATACTATGAAATAGTGTGCGCGAGTAACAAAATTAGGTTATCCCTCATCCCCGAAAAAATAAACAGAGAATTAAGTAAAATATCAACTGTGTTCTTTAGTGGTCGAACTTCTTATCCACCTTCTTTTCATTTATTCAGATCTATTCTTATTACTAGCCACATCAGCACTTTTCATGGGAATGAAAATTGAATGCAATTCGGTTCATACAATTTCTGTTCCCATAAAATGTAAAATTCAAAGTCAGCTGGTTTTTTTCGAATTGGTGCTCTGCGGTGTCATCGTTAACTTTTGGTTTGACGTTGACCTCGTTTAAATACATAACTCAAGTTAGGCTATCTTAACAAGTGTCAGTAGGCTTCACCTCTTGAGTCAATTTAACCTTAAAAGCGTATTCAACATTCGCATCAGTCATTCAGCACAACAAAAAGTCGAGGTTGACGGCTCTTTGGCGACACTTTTGCGGATAACAGCAATGTTTTCTGCAGAACTAACCCAGTGAGCAGGCACAGATGTTTTCACATAGGTATCTTCAGACCGTTGGAAGTGCACAAAAAGATTTGAAATCCATTTTCAAACACTGAGACAAGGAAGTGTCAAATTAAGTTGCTCAGAAAAGACGTTAAGGTGTGACTCACTTTTAACATAGTGCATTATTGTTGGATCCACCTTTAAATTGAAAAACGAAACAATTTAATGAATTAGGTACACGGTTAAAAATTTTGGGTTAGATTTTAATATTTTGAGGGTTTCATATATGACAACACCAGAAAAATATTAAAATCTAATAAACTGCAAATATTAAAAGCAGAGAAGTAATAAAGCAAATATTAAAAGTTAATACTGATGAGATATTAAAAATTAATACTTTTTGTATTAAAAAGTAATACGCCTTTTATTAAAATTTAAATAAAGATTGTATTAGATTTTAATAAAAGTTTATTAGAATTGTTAATATTAGAGTATTAAAAGTTAATCAAAGCGGTATTTAATATTAATACAATTTTGTATTAAAAATTAATACAAGTTTGTATTAAAAATTAATACAATTTTGTATTAAAAATTAATAGAATTTTGTATTAAAAATTAATAAAATTTTATATTAAAAATTAATACAATTTATTATTAAATATTAATAAAATTCTGTTGAAAAATTTAATACAATTTTATGGATTTGTATTATCAGCCGAAAAATATGGAAATTCAGATGAATTCGAAAAATATCGAAAAGAAATACTTTCTGTATTACTTTTTGTTTTGGAATACAAAATGTAAGATACTTATGAATACATCAAATTAAAAGCTGTACAAACCATTTTCATCGACCCACCAATAGATAAGGATATGGTTGGCCATAATCTAAGAAGCTTTGAAACAAACGATGTACATAATAAAACTCACAATTTTTATTTTTTTCAAATATTTATTATATGTATCCTTTATTAATTTTAAATTAATTTACATAATGCAAACAATATCTCAATACGAATAGATTTCGAGAAAACACTATTAATAAACTTTTCTTTTAATGCATTTATGATGACAAACCTGGAATGTATGAGTCCCTTTTGATTGTGATTACCAGGGGGCCTAAATTCCGCAGATGTTTAAAAACAAATATCCCTTCGCTGGGATCGAATAAAATCTAAAAAAAAAAATGTTTTCATTAAAATGAATGGTTTTTTTATTTAAATATTACTTACCAAATCTGTATGACCCGAACTTTTCACTAGCGTTCTACATAGTGACTTTTTTGGAATGACGCTACGCTACAGGCAGATGTCAAACACCAAAATGTATAGCAAGTGATTTTTTTAATAAAATTTTATTAAATTGCAATACGAGGGTATTAAAATTTAATACAAGAGGGTTTGTTTTTAATAAAATTGGATTACTTTTTAATACATAGGTATAAGAATATAATACAAACGAGTATTACATCTTAATACGAATGAAATGTAATACAAACGGGTATTACATTTTAATGCAAGGATCTTAAAATGTAATACAAACCGTTATTATATTTCAATGCAAGCGTACTTACCTGTAATACAAAAGGGTTTGTTTTTAATAAAAATGTATTACTTTTTAATACATGGTTATTAGAATGTAATACATCTTAATATAGTTGAAATGTAATACAAACGGGTATTACATATAAATGCAAGGATATTAAAATTTAACACAAACGGGTATTACATTTTAATGCAAGGGTATTAAAATGTAATACACGAGGGTTTGTTTTTAATAAAATTGTATTGTTTTTCAATAGATACCCTTATTAAAATGTAGCGCCAACGGATATTAAATTTTGGTTTTAATTCCAAATGTATTAAATTCAAATCTTTTAGAACTACAAATAGTTACTTTAAGAGAAAAATATTAAAATTTAATACAAAATAAATTAAAAATGAAAAAATTAATACCAAAATATTAAAATTTAATACAAAATATATTAAAATTAAATTTAATAATTTGAGAATATTAAAAAGTAATATTTTGTGTATTGTATACAGTTGTAATACAAGAGCTGTATTAAAAAATATCCCAAAATTTTTAACCGTGTACCTAAGTATTTTCGTTATACTTTCCTTATGTCTACGGTTATATCAGATATTTTTCCAAATCTTATGAGGTAACCATATACTCAAATGTTCAAACAGCGATATCAAAACCGAAAATTTGTGATAGGGAAACCTTATTTAATGGTATTATAAATTTGTAGGTAAACATCTTAGAACACCATCCCTTGTTTCCTTTATTTTTATCATAAAATAACTACCTTTTCATATTCATAAAAAGAAAATGTCAGATATCCATATCACTTCCTTTTCCTCAATCAATGGGTTCATCAAAGTCAGCCCAACTCAATATTATTTTTTCCCTTTTGGTTCTCAACTATTTCCCGATGTGTGTGTTTGTTTTAAGCACTTAATTTTTCTTCCAACACCGAGTGCATGGGTATTCATTTGAAGGTTGTAGGAAACGTTTTTTATGTCGGAAATAACACACACCCATTTTTACCATTAAACAAAAAAAAAATATTTTGAATACAAAAATAGTCACTCGGGCGTATACTTGCTATTTTTTTATTAATGCAAGAATCTCCATAGCTAATTTTGTAAGAACAAAAATAAGTTTTTGAAATTCTTAATATACCTCGACTGAAAAGGTAAAGTATCTTAAGTAACTTAAGATATTTCGCGTTTTTTGGTGGAATCTAACTGCCATTCTAACGGACTACAGTTCTGTCTTATCGGCATCATTCAACCTCACTCCTTGCCTTTTTATAGACAGAAACAACTCCATCTTATGTTCAAAAGACACGTATCTGCACGAGGTAAAATATCTTAAGTCCACATAAGATCTTGTGTTCTTCCTTATCTTTAAACCCAAACTAGACTTAAGATTATTTTGGTTCAAGACTTTTAACATTGTTGTGAAATCGTACAACAAGTCGACATAAGATAAAAGACGTAACAAAATTTGGAAAAATCATGAAAAGGCAAACTATCTTATGTCAACATAAAATGATTTTTTGAATTTGTAACAGAAATTTTTTCTCTCCCTAAGTAGACATAAGATATTTTACCGTTTGCAAAAGTAGTTAAATTCACGAAATGACGATAACATAAGATATTTTTCATAACAAAATAACGATAATATAAGATATCTTTCATTATAGAGGAGTCAATGAAGCTGAAAAAAGGGCGTTTACAGAAAGTCCTCAGAAACAGCACGGATTTGGATAATTTTTTTTCAATTTTTTTGTTTTTCATATTTGTTTTAAATCCGAAACATTTCATTTGGGGAAAATAATTATTTATATCTTTTAAACAATTTTTATATTGTTTATAAAGGGTGATCCACGAGCGATGTGTTTGATAGGTGGAGTGTGTAGGTTGGATTAAGACAAGAAAGAAAATAAGAAAGAAGGGTAGGTCTATTGCCCCCCGTTTAGCCGGGAGGGCAGACAGAATAACAGAAAAAGTCTTGTTTGTATAGCTCTTCAATATAAAGGAAAACGTCTGGATTTGTTCGAGTTCAGTTAAGGAATATATAAAATTTATTTGATAGAAATTTTCTTCAAAGAAACAAAACTTAAAGCTATATAAATTAAAGTATATTGGAGTGTTTTTCTATAGAGTACTTATAACACCCCCTCTCAATCCAATAGTTTTAATTGTTTCCGTAAAAATTGAAATCGGGAAGTTCCAAGCGACTTGGTGAAAATATCCGCAAGTTGGTCTTCAGAGCTCACAGGTAATATTTCTAATAGTCCGCTGGTAACATGGTCTCTTATGAAGTGATACTTCACATCGATATGTTTTGATCGCTTGCATTCAGAATTCTTGGCCATAAAAATACATCCTTGGTTATCTTCATAAATAGGGATGCTGTGAGTTGAGTTTAGTATTTTCATGTCCATTAAAATTCCTCGTAACCAAATGGCTTCAGAAGCTGCTCCGCTTAGTGAAACGTATTCAGCCTCACTTGAAGAGGTTGCCACAGTGAGTTGCTTCTTGCTTGACCATGAAACGACGTTGTCAAAAACTTTAAATAAATAACCACTTACCGATTTACGATCTACAATATCTGAAGCCCAGTCCGCATCACAGTATCCAAGCAATATCTTCGTGTTGGCTCTTCTTTTAAATTGTAATTTCATCTTTTTGGTACCTTTGATGTATTTAAGTATTCGCTTCAAAGCTTTCCAATGACTTTCAGTGGGATTTTGTTGAAAGCGTCCCATGTATCCGATGTAGTAGCAAATATCAGGTCTAACGCATAACATTAAATACATTAAGCTCCCAAGTAATTCACGATATGGTGAATTTGTAATATTTTTGTGGTCATCAACTTGAAGTATCTTTTCCATAGGTGTTCTTGCAGGGTTACAGTCAGTCATGTTAGATTTCTTGAGTACTTTATCAATATTCGCTTCTTGAGACAAAAGCATGGTTCCATTTAGTTTGTCATATTCGATTTTAATCCCTAGAAAACTTCTCAGCTCACCACAGTCTGACATCTCAAAATGTTCCGAAAGCTGGGTTTTGATTTCCTTGATTTCAGGTAGATGTTTTCCAGCTATTATTATATCGTCTACGTATAGAACTATATAAATCACGTCTTCATTTTTGGTTTTCACGTAAAGGCAGTAGTCATGTCTTAATCTTTGGTATCCAATTTGAAGTAAGAAGTTATTTATTTTCTCATTCCAGCAACGAGGACTTTGTTTTAGACCGTACAAAGACCTTTTCAGCTTGCAAACAAAATCGCTTTTTGCTTCAAGTCCTTCAGGTATATCCATGTATATTTCTTCTTTTTGCTGTCCATGTAAAAAAGCTGTCTTAACATCTAGCTGATGGAAGAAGAAGTTTTTCTGAACTCCCACCGCCAAAACAGTTCAAATGGTAGTAAGTTTTGCAACTGGTGCAAAAGTTTCTTCGTAATCCAAACCACTTTTCTGTAGGAATTCTTTCACAACTAAACGTGCCTTGTACTTCAGGGGTTTTCCATCTTCATCGGTCTTAATTCGAAAAACCCATTTCAACTTTAGAGGCTTAACATTAGCAGTTTTTTTCGTCAATTCCCAAACATGATTTTTCTCCATCGATTGCAGTTCTCCCTTTACGGCTGTGATCCAATTCTCTTTGTCTATGTTGTATTGAATTTGGGAAAAAGTCTCCGGAACATCGTCAGTATTTATTTCATTTGACTTCATATTTAAGGTAAAACAATAATTTGGAACTTTTTTCGGAATTCTTGCGCTACGTCTTTGTGGTGTTACAGCGTCTTTAATACGCTCTGTCGATTCTTCTTCAATAATTTCAACACCATCTGTTGAGATTTCTTCAGCTTCGGAAACAGTTTCGATTTCGTTAACAGGTTCTTCTACTTCATTGTCTGCAGAAATGGCAATAGTTGAACTTTCCCCCTCTTGCCAGTTACTGCATATGGAGGCAACATCAGGTTGTTTGGATTCTTGAAAAGTTACGAAAGTATAACTTGCTTCGTTAAACTTCACATCGCGAGCAATGATGACTTTTCTCTTTTCAAGATCCCACAACCGATATCCATTAGGAGAATATCCAATCATCATGCACTCTTTGCTTCTGGCATCAAGTTTGTGTCTCTTTTGGGCTGGTATCCAAGCATATGCCTTGCAACCAAACAAGCGCATCTTATCTAGGGATGGCTTCTTCCCATACCAGAGTTCAGCCGGAGTTATGTTTCCTTTCAGCACTCTTGTCTGAACTCTATTTATAATATATGTTGCAGTTAGTGCAGCCTCTCTCCACATATATTTTGGAACCTTCGACTCGATAAGCAGTGTACGAACTTTTTCAACAAGGCTTCTATTGAACCTTTCAGCCACACCATTCTGCTGAGGTGAGTAGGCAACAGTAGTCTCAAGTTGAATTCCTTTCTTCTTGTAGAATTCAAGTTGCTGAGATGAGCAATACTCACTGCCCTGGTCACATCGTAGTGCTGAAATTTTCATGTTGAATTTACTGGTCACAAGTGCTTCGTATTCTTGAAATTTTTCAAAAACTTCAGATTTCTTCCTTATTAAGTAAATTACTGCGAAGTGAGAATATTCGTCTATGAAAGACACGAAGTACTTATAACCATCGTAAGTAGTTGGTGTAACTGGACCATGCACATCACTGTGAATTCTTTCAAGGGGCCTCTTGCTTCTTTCATGCACTCCATTGAAAGGCTCACGACAGTGTTTCGCCTTGACACAGATGCCACAAAATCCAAACGTCTTCAGGTTGGTCATCCCAATTACACCACCAATTCGACTCATGTCCACCATAGTTTGTTGATTGATGTGTCCAAGCCTTCTGTGCCATAACTTACTCTCATCTTCTATGCAAAGATTTGCTTGTGGTTGGTCCTGAGCTATATTAAATATATAAATAATATATAAATATATTAACTCCAGAATTTGTGAGACGACGAACAGAAATAAGATTTTCTCGAAGGTTTGGAACATATAAAACATCCTTCAGAATAACTTTGACACCTTCATTTGTATAGCCACAAACTTGTCCAACTTCTTCAGCGATTAGTTCTTCATTATCTTTAGCAACAGCGTGAACTGTTGCGTACACGGGGGCCTATTTGCCATTGAGACCTGTGCTAGATCATCCAGTTCTCCAACAAACCTGTTTCCGAAATGACGGAGGCGGCTAGTTTGGAGGTTCGGACAGTCACAGAGCAGGTGTTTAATGGTTTCTATTTCCTCCTCATCCTGACAGCTCCTACAAAAATCGGGTGCAAATGCCCCTATCTTGTTGGCCATTGTGCCAATGGCGCAATGACCCGTTAGTACACCTATCAAGATTTTAATGTTCTTTTTACTCAGCGATAGAATATACCGAGTTTCTTTTTCATTTGTGTTAGGCCATAAACTTCTAGAGATTACGCAATCGTCCCTGGATTTCCAGGAGTTATTGATTTGCTCTTTTAGTTTAAGGTCTATCTTCTTCTTGAGTACCCCAATTGGGACGAATGGTCCCCTAATTGAATGGTCGCTACTGCTTGTGTCTGCTTCTGACCCTTTCCTGGCTAGTTCATCTACTATTTCGTTCCCTTCTATATTGCTATGTCCAGGAACCCAGCAGAGCTTTACCTGGTTAGTGTGGCAGATTTTATTTAATTCCTTCCTACAGTTTAAAACTGCTTTTGATCTTATGGTCTCACTGGCTAAGGCTTTGATAGCAGCCTGGCTGTCCACGAAAAAAGTGATCTCCGAAGAGCTTAGCTTTTCGTGATGTGCCAATTCAGCTGCTTTTTCAATGGCAAAGATCTCGGCCTGAAAGACACTACAGTCAGGGTCATTAGGTTTATTTAATTTTGTAATGTTGGAAAATAGCTTCTTGTCGTTGGCTAGATGATCGCTGGATCCTGAATCTAACATAAAAGACATTAACAAAAAATTACCTCTAGTTGTACTACGATTTAACATGAAGCACACTGATTTTTCTTGATTATCCTTGTTGTTGTCTAGGCCATAGGCATGTTCTTTCATGTTCTCGAGAGCTGTTACTAATGGATCATAGCTCTCTGGTAGAGTGAGGAATAATTGTGATACAAGATCACTCTCAGCTAACGTTGCTCCTGCTGCCTTGAGACTTCTTACAAGACCATCAAATTCCAGGAAATGGTCCTTCAACATGGTCCCTTCAGAAAGCCTTAATCTGGCAAGTTGCTTCCTTACAATTGTCTGGCTTGAGGCTGATTTCACTGCAAAAACATCTTCAAGGGCTTTCCACATATCTCTTGCAGAATTTTTATCCTTTATGTAGTCCAAATAATCATCAGATATGCATCCTACAATGATGGATTTTGCTTTCTTGTTTCTCTCATTGTATTTTTGGACAATAACAGAGTCTTCACCTTCTGGAGCTGAACTGTTCACAGCTTCGAGAACATCGACCGAGTCCAAAAGCATTTTTACTCTGAAACTCCAGTTTTCATAATTCTTCCCATTGAATTGAACAATGCCATGAGGGATATCGCGTCGTTGGTCGCCCATAACCTCTTGTATGTATAGCTCTTCAATATAAAGGAAAACGTCTGGATTTGTTCGAGTTCAGTTAAGGAATATATAAAATTTATTTGATAGAAATTTTCTTCAAAGAAACAAAACTTAAAGCTATATAAATTAAAGTATATATTGGAGTGTTTTTCTGTAGAGTACTTTTAACAAAAAGCCTATTTTAAAATAGATTAAAAATCAACAGCTTTGTCCACAACGCCGTGTTATACTTTCTTGCAAAACTAAAAAGTACCTCTTTTATTTTTCAGGAATAGTTTTCGAAAAATTCATCTTCAAAGTCAAAGAAATTTTGAATTTTTTTTAACTTCGAACAAATCTTTTCCAAAAATTTAATGTGATTAAGTACTAATTTTTTCACAATTACAAGTTCTCAGTGAAATCCAGAAAACCGCATGCGAAAATGTCTTCTTGATTTCGATAAATTAAGATAAAACAAAAAATCAGAAAATTTGAATGATATTTTGTTCTATTTTTTTCGAAAAAATAACACTTAACAAGTAATTTTGTGAATTTTTTTCCGAGTGTTTTTGTTTTATTTCTTATTTTTTTTTAATTTAATTTCATTTTTATTTATAAGTATACTTATACACATTAAGATACAAATATCTTATAAGCTAGTGTAAAGTTAAATTAAGAAACATATTTAATCATGATAACCACTCATAGAGGCTTAAATTATTCAAAATTTGAGTAAAATATATGTAAAAAAAGAAAGAAAAGTAAAGAAAATTAATTGATTCAATTAGATGAATAAAATGCCTTTAGTTGTTTTTGAAATCCCTTCCTATCACTTATGCTCCTAAAATGTCGTGGGAGAGAATTCCAAAGCCGAACGGCGTAAACGAAGAACTGACGTTCAGACGTCAAACATGAAAAACGCGGCTTAAGGATATGCGCTGATCTAGTAGAAGCACAGAAAGTTATTTTGTTGAACAGATTCGGAGGTTGCTGGGTTTGTATAATGTTAAACAGCATGGTTAAAGATCTAAATTGCAAAAACTTATCGAAGGTTAGGGTGGAAACTTTGTTCGAGAAACTAGATACTCTATCAAATCGCTGGAATCCGAAAACGTATCTTATTGCATTATTGTAAGCAACATTTAATTTTCTTTTGCACATTGCATCGCATTTCCCATACACCTTACATCCATAGGTAAGAATAGGAATGATTAGTGATTTCACCAACACAATTCTGGTTTTAATTGGAGTAAAATATTGTGACGCCCATAAAGAACGTAATACACCATAAACTTTTCCTACTGCTACACTGATGTGGTTACTCCAAGTCAGAGTTTTGTTGAAAACCATTCCTAAGTTCTTGGGGTCATTGTTGAGGATGATCGTGGGAAAATAAGAGGTTGATGTACTTTTCCGAGAGATGACAATACACTTAGATTTAGCTGAATTGATTGAAAGGAGATTTTTCTTTGCCCAATTAGCTATGTTTTCAAGATCAGCATTAATGCGACTTACACAATCTTCAATTAGTCCGAGAGGGCAGCTAATTTGAAGCTGAGCGTCATCGGCATAGAGTTGAATATTAGAGCTTGTAATGACAGATGGAAGTTCATTAATATAAAGTGAAAAAAGCAAAGGCTCCAAAATAGAGCCTTGTGATACTCCTGTAGGCACGGCTATAAAGTTGGACAGTAGGTTGTTTGCATAAACCGCTTGTTCCCGACCAGAAAGATATGACATAAGAAGTTTTGTCGCAGAAGAAGAAAAATCAAATCAATTTAAGAGCTTATTGCAAAGAATATTGTGATCAACGGTATCAAAAGCACGTGAAAAATCAAGCAGTAAAAGAAAAGTTATTTGATCATTATCAATGTTTTGTCTTATTTCATCGACTACTGTCAGCAAAGCGGTAATACAACTATGTTTTTCCCGAAAACCAGATTGCAACGGTGAAAATGCATGAGTAGCCAATAAAAAAGAATTAATTTGAATTTTCATTACTTTTTCGAATGCTTTCGACAGAAACGGAAGTATGGATATGGGCCGGAAATCCTTTCCACTTGAATTTTTTGGAACCGGTATGATTTTCGCTCTTTTCCAAGCTGTTGGAAAAACACTGGTTGTTAAAATACTGTTGAAGGCGTAAGTAATATAGGGCAGTACTATGGGTAGTAATATTTTTAAAAATTTGGGATGGACACCATCGGTTCCAACAGCGTTCGATTTGATGGAAAGTATGCTTTCAACTACTTGAACCTGGTCAATTCCGTTAAATCCGAACTTATTACTTGTTTCAGCGATATTTTCAATAGGTAAGTTAGCAAGAGATGGCAATCGTATTGCATCCGATGAATGCGGAAGAGTTACAAAATTTTGGTTTAGCAAATTCACATCAATAGATTTGCTGACATCGCCTTGCTGTTCACCCAAACCTAAGTTTCGTAGATTCTTCCAAAGGTTTTTCCCACTTAAACAAGGGTCAAGCTGGTTAGCGTATACTTGAGCCTTCGTTGAACGAATAAGAGAAACGGTTCTGTTACGAAGACTACAAAATTCTTCGCGGAATGCACTAAGTTTATATCTCTTCCAGCGTTTATATGCTAGGTCACGTTTTTTCATAAGTAAACGTATATCTGGGGTAAACCAAGAGCCTTGCCTGGAGTTAAAAGTTTTAGTCCTCAAAGGAACATGTTTTTCAAAGAGGTGATTAATGTTCATTTGAAGAAAATCAATTTGCTCATTACAAGAAGCCATGAAATAAATATTTTCCCACGCTATACTCCGAGCATTGCACTCTAATGTACCAAGGTTAATACGGTTAAAATCTCTGAATGTGAGAGTGGTAGGTGAAATAGTCAAGGTAAACTCAAAAGTAAGGTAAATGAGATCATGTTTAGAGAAAGCGGGTGCGGACAACTGATCATACATGAAAACTTTATTAGGTTCACTTACAAAAAAAACGTCGAGAAGTGTAGCAGTATGTGAGGTAAAGTGTGTAGGGGAAGAAACATTAACGGGAAACAGATTCAAGGCAAGCATATTTTCCACTAAGTGGCTTTCCAGAAGTAAGTCAGAATTCAGAGTAATTGTGTGTGGGGATATACACACAATTACTCTAGAACAAGAGACCGCTTTTTCTTCAAGTAGAGATTTGAATTTCTTGAAAACAAGAAGACATTTTTTAATTATCATAAGCATTTACTTCAAAAATAAAACCAAATGAAATCTAAATTTATGTGTTTCTTATATTTTTTTCTTTTTTTTCGTTAATTTTACTATCATCTTATGAACGAATTTTTTCCAATGAATTTTTAATGTTTTTATTTTCTACTTATTGCTTTTTTGTTTGTAATAACTTTAAAAAAAAAATGTTGTTAGATAAAACTAAAATGTTTCTCTCTCTAAATTATTAAAAAAAAATTTAAATCAAATATGATATATGTACCTAACCTACTATTTTTGAAAAAATTCAATGTTTTTTTTACGTACAATGATCATTAAAGCTTATCATTATAAGACAAATGAAATTTTTTTGATTTTTAAAACCTAAAGTTCAAACAATGAAAATCAGAAAATAACATCTTAAGTATGTTTTTTTCCCCTCTTGCACATGCAATTCATCTTAATTTAACATAAGAATTAAAAACGTCATTCGAAAACGCGAGTCAAAATATCTTATCTTAACTTAAGATTTCGGAAATTGATATAAAACACCATTTAATGAAAATCAAAAACATCTTAGGTCATATTTTTCCTTGTAACTGGCGCAATATTAGAAATATCTTTTTGAAATAAATTTTATAAATTAAATCATATAATTTTACCTTTAAAAGATTTATTCTATAAAGCATATACTTAAAAGATTTTTTAGGATCCACTTGTAAAGTGTTTTTTTGCTTTCCTGAAAAATCATGAAAATTGACATAAGATACTTTACCTTTTCAGTCGAGATACATATTAATAAAATTAAATGTAAATTAATATGCAAAAGCGGCCTTGGCATCACTGGCACAAATCGATCGAAATCTAAACGAGAAAGTATAGTCTAATTGTTTTTGTGATATCAAAGCAAGTTTAAGCCGAAAACTATAACTGCAGTGGAATGAGCGAGATTGGTATACTGCAATGACCGTTTGATAAGGTTTTTTTAATTTTCTTTTGGAGTGTTGTTCGATTAGCGACAGTGCATATAGTTATTAATTTAGTTGGTGTGAAGATTTCAAGGCGATCGGACCAAAAGGTTAATTTTAAGTTGTGCTAAAAGGTGTATTAAAAACAGAAAAAGTAAAGGACAGTACGAAAAGGGCTATCTAAAGCCTTGTGCAAGCTCAAATCATTTTTCTGAAACATAAGTACAACCTAAGAGCTCTGAACACCAATTAAAATGTAATTTGTATAGTTTATCAAGTAAAACGAAAATCTTTGATCTCTATCGAAATTTTATTTAGACATCTAAGCAAGGTAGTCGAAGGAAAATTAGTTAACCAACCAACATACCATTTTTGGTCAAAGAAAACCAGGCATAAAAGTTATACAATCAGCTCTTGAAACCTCTTCGAATTCCTTGTAAAGTCACGACCACCCGGGAACATCGAAGGCACGTTTAAGCATCGTCGATAGGAAGCACGTCCAGTCAACAGTCCACACCGACGAAGAGAATCAGACTCGAAAACGTTCCTAACCACGTGTGTCGGAGCCTTAACAAATAAGCGAAGAATTCTCTAAATTTAAAATCATTAAGGGGGGGTTTCCCATGTAAAAAAAGGTTGGACTTTTGCGCGAAACTGTGTAACGTTTGCAATTTTTCGAATATTTTAATAAAACAAACGGTTTTCGATTGATATTAAATAGGTTTGTGCAATTAAAAAAAATAAATAAAAATTCGATGTACCTCAAAACCGACAAGCAAACGGAAAAACTATAAAATTTTGAAAGACGCTTGCGCTAACTAATGGGAAATGGGTTAAATATTACATTTTTATTTATTTTATATTTTTTTTATAATGACAATATATCATGTTACTTAACGTCGGTGTTTTTTTTTCGATTATCGTTCTAATTTTTTCCACACAAAATTCGAAAAACAATGAAAAATACAGCAAATTACGTAAAAAGTATGAATGCATTTTTTAGTATAACTTCTAAAATATAAAAGGTAGTGAAGTCAAATCAACTTTTTTCAAAGCTTTAAATATGTAATTTCAACGGAGTAATTTTTTTTATTTTTGTTTTTATGTTTGTCAAATGTTTTTGTTAACACAAACACAAAAAATACCTATTTTTTGTCTAGCATTTTGCGCGTTTGCCCGGGAAATTGATTAATATATTTTTGAATTTTTTGAAATATTTTTTATATGAAAGATTAATATATGTATTACTTAACGTCGGTGTTTTTTTTTTTAATTTTTAACCTGTAACATATTTAAAAATAAACTTCAAAAGGTCAATATTTGTAAGGTTATTGTAAGTGATATATAGGCAATAAAACTAGCACATATTTTTTTTATTTTTTTCTGTTATTTTTTTTTATTTAAATCAAATAACAAAATAATTTGTTTGCTAATGGTCTTTTTTATTTTAATTTTTGAAAAATCGTCTTTTTTGCGTTTTTTGTCAAAAAAGAATGGTCGATTACACACACAAAGAAGCAGGGTTCAAAGGAATGCCACTAGGTGGTGCTGCAATTTGTTTTGCTTTCTCTTCTCTTTCTTACAAAACATGTTGTTTTTTCTCCTCAACAGAAAATGTACTTTTTGTTCTTCAATTCATAGAAGTGTGAAGAAAACTCGATATTGCTTTACATAGAAGTAGAAAAAAGATGCAAGATGAGAAAATAGATATGTGCAGATGACATAATTATAGAAGAAGGGTTAGAGCGGGAGATAGAGAAAGCGCATAAAAAGAATGCGGTAAGTAAGTGGCTTCTTTTTGTTTTTTGTTGTTGGACATGACAAAATAAGAAAAAGAATGAGGTACAAAGCATATCGCACATGTGCGATTATTTCTTATCATATTTTTTTGTTTTGGTGGTTGCGAGGGAGATTTGCGATTTATAAGAATATATGACAAGTGCAAGTGCAATATGTATTATTTTTTTGCGACACCTTGTATAGCTCAAAAATGTTGTGTAGGTAGGTAGGTAGTAAGAAGTTAGGTCGTAGGTACTACAAATAAATGGGAGAACCCAATTAATTTTTTAATTCGTTTGGAACAAATAAGTATAGGGTGCCTCAGTAAGAGTGCACTTTTTCATTTAAAAATAAAGACAAGTATTTTATGACAGAGTTGTGATATTTTTATTGTATTGTAAGAGGCCAGTTATAGCTATCATTGAAATGGATCCGGAAAAATCTTTGAATGGATATTTAACTATTGTGGTTTTCCATTGAACCAAAACATTGATGTAACGTCGACGGGCCGGCAATATTTTTTTCATAAACGTTTTCCAATGGGAAAAGTATTGATGTTTTTTTCCCGACGAATTGATTCGTTTTGAATTCGTCTTTTGAGACGAATCTACACAGATTTTCACACTGATTTTAACACATCCTAAAAACTTGACAGTTTTTGCAAATGGAATAATTATGTGTTGAAAAAGAAAATAGAAGAGAGTGCGTTTTTGTTATGTTATAATTACGATAAATAATAGAATAGTGAATATTATAAATAATAATAATGAAAATAAAGAATAATAATGAAATAAATAAGGTTTATCGTTGTGTTCTCAAGAATAGGTACACATAACATTGACATCATTACAAGCATTCCTCATACGAGGACGAAGATACACTTACAAAAAGATATTGCTACGTTTTTCCTTTCCATTGAAACCAAAAAATATTGATTTTTAGTAGCGACGGGCCGTCCATTTCATGTGGTTCAATGGAAATCGACATATGTTTTCTTTTGAAAAGAAATTATATACCAATCGATCGGAAATCACTCCAAGAATTTTTATTGACATGAAAAAGTTCAATTACATACTTATTTTTTCATTAAAATGTGTTTTTCTATTTTCCGGTTGTAAAATCATTTTCCTGAACAGCTGATTGTATTATGTCAAAAAATTAAACAAATCATTCCAATGATTTTCGTTTCAATTTTGTACAATTTTAATGATCTACATAAATGTTCAACTTCTCACAGTTCCAATGATTGAATTACGTCAGGAAAAAAATTCCTGACAGAAATTTTCAATGATTGCTATAATAACCGACCTATCAGAAAAATTTCAATGATGTGTTTCAATGATGAAAACCAATTAAAGCTGTAACTGGCCTCTTAAGAAGATATATTCCGATTAAGTATGGAATAAAATATGTTTTTTTTAATTTTCTCGGCAGAAAATTTTGCGAAGTTTGCGAGAGTAGATATTCACAAATATAACGCGTTGTTCTTTCGAAAAGCACTCCATTTTTAATAATCAGAATAAACAGAGGTGGCAGATGTCAAATTTCAGAATTGCCACTCACCAGGCGCGGATTCAGAGGGGGGGTCATGAATAACAAAAAAAAACAAGCGAACAAAACCTAGTATTTGCAAACTTAAGAACCGGGAACTAACCAAACGATCACAATTAAGTTACTCTCTTGCCCTCTGAAAAAATAGAATCAACAATTTTTTTTACACAATACTGACATTTTTTATTATTTTTTCTATATTTGGATTGTAGCTATAGTTTATATGCTAGCATCTGTTTACAAGTACCAACCAAAAGCATAATTTATAACACAAAATGCAATCTTCTATTTTGTTTCGCAAATCTGTTAATGATCGCATCATTGTCTAATTCGATGTCACGATTGATGTGTAGCAATGCAAGCCAGGTGAGTCTGTCTCAACCAAGTTTTGAGGCGATAGAGAGTTGAAAAACTCCTTTCTGCAGTGGCTCCATTAACAGAGAGCGTTTCCAAAATCGTAAGCAGTGTATTAATAGCCGGATAAATTACCATCACACGCATCAAGGGCGAGAGGAACCGAATCTGGGAGGTCACCGACGTTTTCAACAATTCGGTTCCTTTAAGCTACCCACAACCCAAATTTGGCAATAACGCTCGAAGGGAGAGAGTTC
Source organism: Sphaerophoria taeniata (assembly GCA_943590905.1). Taxonomy (NCBI): domain Eukaryota; kingdom Metazoa; phylum Arthropoda; class Insecta; order Diptera; family Syrphidae; genus Sphaerophoria; species Sphaerophoria taeniata. Next base: position 112,467,095 of record OX016541.1, on the reverse strand, counting down.
AGAAGCTTCTGGTACGTTTCTGTTACAAGCTGAACTTCTTCAATGACCTCCGCTGTATAGGAAGTCTGAGGCAGAAACACTCTCAACCCAAAAAGCTTTATCACGTCTGGAGAGAGCCTTTCGATGAGGTCCGTCACAATGTTGTCCAACAGAGGAATCTAAATTGCTCTCCTGAAATATTCCTCCGGGGTTTGATTCTGTTGGTGGTTATCTCGATGTTTTTGACGAGAAATAACGCGTGGTACTTTCAACTCCACATCCAACTGTGTTGCGAGATTTTCAGATTTTCAGTTTCAGAAAATAGCTTATTTCGTCGTGCGTTATTTCACGTCACCGCTATTGATACTTCTTTTAATTGTTTGAAATTTTTTATTTCTCACTAACTACTTGTTTAATTATTGCACAAAAACATTTAATTTATTACCACAATCAAAAGCTTTTTTAATCGACTTTAAACCTTATGACGAAATGGCTCTGGAAAAATATTTATTTGGGTGTTTAAAACAAAGAAACCCGAACCCGGGAAGCTAGTTTATTTTTTTTCTGTCAAATTTGATTTTTTATTCATTCGAAAGTATGTATATTGAATAAAAGCAAACACATTACTTTGTTTTTACTTCTTTAAAAACGTATGGAAAAATTAATTTTGCTCATATAACTTCTGAATAGGTGAATTTATGAAAAATGTCTAACCGTTTAAACCTTCCCTGCTTTATTCATTTGGTTATTCTTGTTATTTTTGATTTTTTCTATCCTGTGACCCCCTCCGGAATAAAATTCTAGATCCGCGCCTGCCACTCGCATGAAAAAAAAGATTCCAATGTTAAAAAGAGCACTCTTACTGAGACACCCTCTACTTGCATCGTTTTATTGCGTAAGGTCAAAAATTCCAATAATAGGTTCATGACTCTTTTGAATAAACTGTTCATCTGTCTAAAAGATGAAAGGTACCTGCCTGTTACAAACGCAATCATCGCCCAATAAAAGAATTTCCATTTCATATAAAATAAAATAAATAAAAATTATTTATTTACACCTCGCAAGAGGAAACATAAATAAATAATCTTCTCATAAAGGTTCATCTTTTTTATATTTCTTCAACTAGACAAACACAAAAAGAAATAAGAACCTAACCGTTTATCACATCGCGATGTCTCGTGCTGCAACAACAATATCTATGATACCACTTTTCTTGTACCTGCTTACATGCATTGTTTTCATAAAACATATTCCTAGCTCAAAGAAAAAAAGGAAAAAATGTGCACATTTCTTCACTTGATACCTATTTTTTTGAGTCTTTTTTTTTTATTGCATGCACGTATATGAATTTGCTTCCTTTTCTACCTAGACGTGCGTCGTCTGCGTATATTGCCTTTTTTTTCTCCTTCATGTGCCTGATCGTGATCGTGGAAACTGGTTCTTGCAAATTCTCGTCTGAGATAAAAAAAAAGGAATCGGTGAAGAGTAGAGGCCACTAACACATATAAATTCATTTACATGAAATCTGAGTTCGCTATTCTGGGACACATACCCTTAACGCTTATCAACTACACCACTCCCGAGAATACCACATCCTCTCCTTAAGTCCCTAATCCCGAATTAATAATCATTTACCGTTTGAAATTTAAAGTTAAAGGGTAACGTAACCAAAAAAAAAAAAAAAATTTAAAAGTTTGAAGTCTACAAATTACGTTCAAATTAAAATAATATTATATTCTTTTTAGCCTCAAATAGAGCAAATATCATTTTTTTTTTAATAAACACAACGAAGAAACACCTGAGTCATCGTGCACGGTACCTCCAGGATTCTGAGTCTAACAACAAAAATAAAGAACAAGTGAGTAAATTTACGTATTACCTATATTGATAAAAAGATTTATATATATTTTATTTTGAACGTCAATTAAAAAACTAAGGAGTAATTATATTAATTGAATGATAAGAAACTTTTATATTACGATTTCATTCGACAAAAAAAAATAGAGTTCCCATTCCTTAATTATTTTATAAAATTGATTTGTTTTACACATACCAAGTAATTGTATTAGACTATTAATTAAATCTTAACTTCGTTAGTAAATTATTGTTGAAATTGCTTTGAACAAGAATTTTACGACTTTCTTTTTTCATATACTCAATCTTACCAAAAATTCGGTTCAATTTTATTTTTTTTTATTTTTCGTCAAATGTAACGATACATTTGCTTTGGAATCATTGATTATTTTTCTTTCTTTTTTTGAGAATTATCGTTAGTTGTTTTTGCATCTCATATCATAATTTACGAAGAATAAGAGAGAAAGCTAAGATGCCTTTATCATATTTTAAGTAAGTAAATTCGATAATCAAAGAGTAAAAATCATGTGTCTTTGAGAGAATCAATTTAGGATGTGAGAGGGAGAGAATGATAGAAAAAAAACTAACGAGATGCGATTTTGAATAAATCGACAGTTTATCCACTTTTTTTAATTTTTATCTATTAAAGGGATCATCGTAGAATAACGAGCACGAGACGATGATCAAGGCGCGTTTCGGAATTAAGAGAAATCTTTCTTAGAAATTATATTTCTCTTCTCATGAGACGCAAGAGGGAGGGTTATTCGCTCACAAAAACACTACCACCTATGTTCTTCACTGGCTGGACTAACAAATTCGATCAAGGGAACTTGAATTCGGGCTCCAATTCTCTTAACATTTTTTAAATCGAATAACGTCTTCGATACTAGGCCTGAAAAGAAATGTAACACCGTCCTTTTTCTAATAAAAAGATCCCCCCCTTCTGACGAGCTAGGATGAGCGTGGACTAGCAGGCCTAATAGTTATTCAAGAAATCGGACACCCCTATCGGACTCTGTCTTGAAGGTCTTAACGACCTGTAACATATTTAGGTCATTCAAGGTAGATAACAGTTCGTAGGGTTAAGTGCACTAGTTTAGCAGAGGAAAGAAATTGTAGGTTTCGGTTTAAGTTGTCTGGCTTTTTGCTTTTTAAGATTTTCAAGTCTTTTTTCACTTAACTTTAAATTCTCGATTCTGCTCAAACGTTATTTAAGTCATAAATAATTATGAAAATCGTTACAAGGGCTCTCATCACGTAAGCTAGACGATATCGTTTTCGATATCGCCTTCGATAGCTGTGCTTCACGTAAGCAGTAAAAATGTCTACCGATCAAACGATATCGACTTCACAGTTTGATTATTGCTTCACATAACGTCAAGCGATATCGTTTTATCGATATCGATAGCACGATAGCTATTTGTCTATCGCTGCTCATTTAAAATACCAATTTGTTGCAAAAATATATAATTTTCTTGGAAGAGAAATGTTTCGCCGGAATTTTTTAATTGTTGTAGCGCACAAAAATTGAGTGGCGCGACATCTCTTGAAGAACCAAGGCCTAAGTGGCTAACAATTTAACGCCGATTCCGAACGGCAAAGTAGAGAAGCACTTTTTCATGACAGATTGATATTCTTGAAAGTTTTGTCCATTCTTCGTAAGAGGCAGTACCCGTGAAAGATGAAATAAAAACTTTTATGGGCACGAGTAGGACTCGAACCCACGACGTTCTGCTAAGCAGCCAACGCACCTAACCACTAAGCTACGGGCAGCTGCTACTGTAGCGGATACAAAATAAATTAAAAAAAGAAAAACAATTGCAAGAAGAGAGCTAAGGGATGCATCAGTTTAAATTTAATACACGGTGCGTTGAAATGTAAACCTAATACATACATAACAGTGAATACGTATTTCACATTAACAAACAACAACTACAATAGATCAAGCTAGAATTCATTAGTTTTCTAGTTAAGATACTTTGAAATTTGTATTGGAACTTGTTGGCCAAAGATTGTTTGTTGCAAAAATAGTTCTATTAAACGATGCACAGCATCAACTTTTTCTGTCTCAGAAATGAAGAGCACAATGCAGGGGCTATGAAATATAAAACAAAATATAACATTTGCAAAAGATACAAATAAGAAGACCCCAATACTAACCGCCTTCCAATCAGTCCATGCAACTCTTCATACTCTTCGAAAACCATTCACTGGCAAAGCACGCCTTCCAAACCCAAGCCAATCCAAAGATATCCTTTTGTTCAAAACAGATTTTCTCTGCTAGTTTTGTGACACTTTATGTTTTGATGTTTCGTTCAGTGCCTTTCAAACTTGAGGCTGCGATAGCGATACACGATACGAGAGTAGGTGTTTTCCATGAAGCAAATTTTTTTCGACATCGCTCAATACAATCGCATTGGCGACAGTCGACAGTAAAATTACGTGATGAGGGCCAAGGTCGCTCCCGAAACTGAATGTTTGAATCGATTTTTATATCAACAATGTTTCCCTTTTATTTTATTTGAATTCGAAAAGTTGAAAAGATTCAAATTGGAAATATTGTTTCAAGTTTTGGAATAATAGAGTAATAAAACATGTATTCATGTATACATGTATAAGGATTTACAACATTTCCAAAAAAACATCTCATAGAATTTCGTGGATTAAAAAATGTTGCTGAATTGTTTGAACTAGTTTTATTTTAAAAGCAACATTTTCCCTTTAACCATTGAGTCCGAATGGTTTCTTAAGAAACATTCGGACTTAAAATGTTGCAGACTTTTCCAATAGTATTGTTCCACATTCATTCCAAATGAAAAACAAAGTGTCTGGAATCGGATGTATATGAAACAAAATCGTTTCGCCCAGTTTTCACTATCCACTGTTTCTCTCCGAATGTTGTGAATTGGAATTCAGAACACATTGCTTTGTTCAGTATCAGTTATCGAAGGAACTTTGTTGGGTATTGTAAAATCTTGAATGCTTGGAATTCGTTGTCTGTCCGCAATAAACTTCACGAATTCATTTCGAAAAATCTAGTTATTTACTTTCAGGAAGCGGATGCAAATTTGATGTAGAACTTACGACCATTTCATTGTCAAGCGTCAAGCGATTTTGATTTTGATTATTTTCTGTTCTTATTGCCATTGCTACCAGGAGTGTCGGTCCCCAAGGAGTATCTCTTGTCTTGCTCATGAGGGTTAATACCTTTCCGGGATTCTTTTTCAAATAATTCATGGGCTTTGGGAGTTGTTTTTCCACAGTTAGTACTACGGCCTCCCGTTTTACTGCCACATGGGGCATAATAACCCCTCAATTCTTCATACGAACTCAGAGAATTGTTGATGAGAGTAAGCCACTCAGGCCTTGGCTCTTCAAGAGCTGTCGCGCCACTCTATTTATTTATTTAGTAAGCGGGACAGATATACGGAAACAATTTACGTGAACACCTGGCTCATGGCCTTAATTTCTCGGTGGATTGAATCCACACTGTTTTCTTATATAAAATTTTTGGATAAATATATTTCTATATTTTATACATAAATAGAATTACTATATATATCTTACATATTTTTTGTATACAGCTTTGTATTTCCTTGTGTTACTTTTAAACTCAGTCAAAATTACAATTATAGCGACCCGCCCCTATCGCTATTGATATTTCAATTTATATTCATTAGTAACACAAGTACCAGTTTGGGAACCATAAATACTGACCATACTGGTGGATGTTTTTCTATCTATATAACTGAGCAAAAAGCGATGACACTCAGTTACCGAGAACGGATCTCTCGACAACCACAGCCACTCTGTGTAGGCTCCCACAAGGGGGCCTACCGCAACTGTAGTTGTCATTCATAATGTTAGACATTTGAATGGGACTTACAACTATCCCAGAGCACCAATTTTTTCAGAAGACCTGGTAGTCTCTTTTGTTATATTGTACTCTTTGACGATGTTCACATTGGATTCTTTCCTCCGACTTATCTTGACGTCTATATGTTTTTTCTCTTTCGCACTTGCTGGTTAGAAAAAGACAACAAAGTGAGGCAGGATTTTCAAACCAAACTAAAAATTTATGGATTTTTTTGACATTTGGCATATGCCGTCAAATTAATTAGGCCAGTTCCACCTAACAACATCTCACTGAGATCTCAGAGAATTTCTGAGTGGAACAAAAATGACAAATGAGATTTTTTTCTGAGATCTCTGATATGAACGACGTGACTGACAATGTACAACAACAATTTGTAAGGTAACCATTTTATCTCAATGAGAATTGAGAATTATGTTCCACCAAATGATTTTGCCTCAGTCAAAGTGACTTTGAGATCTCATGTGGCTTTTCTTACAACCCAAGAATTGATCCGTGACGTAAAAGTGGCAATTTTTTTCCCTTAAACGCATTTCTTTCACAAAGATATTTCTCGAAGAATTGATTTCTCTTGAATCTCTTTTTGGAGACGGATTTACACATAATTGTACACGGATTTTACACATATATACAACGTGTTTGACATTTCTGAGTTTTCTGTACAAAAAGATTTAACAGTTGACAAAGACATTCAAAAAAGGGATTGATTCGTTTTCGCACATTTCTTACACGCCAAAAAATATTGAATTTCAGTAGCAATTCTTCTTGGTTCTAAGAAAAGCCACATCAGTGAGATGTTGTTAGGTGGAACTGGCCTATTGTCAATTTATGACAACTATAAGACGTCAAAGTGAGTCTGGAGCGTTCACACTACTTTTGTGTTTGAACACGACGGATTGGCCTTACTTCAAAATAAGTCGGCGGAAATAGTCCAATGTGAACATCGTCTTTGAATGTATGAAATGATCATACATTCTTTGCGAATGTGTGAAATTATCACACATTCGTACAAACCAAAAGGATATTTCCCAGCTTCGTTGAGTTTATGGCTCATTAGGAACACTGGTGTCCATTGTCATGCAGTCTCTAGCCAGTTGTAGTTACGGTGAACCAAGCTGTAAGACTGCATGACTCATTGCAATGCACCACACACCTTTTTAGAACACTCATTAGTGCCTTATTCTATCATATTGATTTCAAGTACAGTCTCATTAATCACGGCGTTCAAGGAAAAAAGTGATAATGATACATGTACAATGAAAACGTAGGCTCATTCGCCCAGACCGAAGTCTGGTTTGCGCTCTGCACCAGCTTGGAGGTTGAACCTTCTGCACATGAGCGGCAAGAAATCTGTACTCGAAATTGCAAGCAACCCTTTCCAAACCCTCACCCACTCTTCGCAGAGCAGTAAGCGGGTCAGTAAGAGATGCTACGCAGGATCTAAGAAGAATACCCGGAATACCATACGGACCAGGTTGCTTATAGATGTTTAATTCGCCTAAAGCCTTTTCAACATTCGTGTTACTCAATTGTAAGGAACTGAAGTTGATTTGGTTCACAGGTGATGTAGTTGAATAATTATCAGGCAAAACAAATGATGAATAAACCGATTGAAAAAAATGTGCAAACACGTTACAGACAGTAGTGAGGTCATTTGATGTAGTCTCCGAGTATTCCATGGAGTTAGGAATTCCGTAAGAAGATTTTTTGCTTTTTACGAAAAGCCTTTGCCTTTGCCTTTACTATTTTGCTCATTTGCTTCAAACTAGATTCAGTGCAGAGTAGTATTGTTTCCGGACTTCCGCAAAAGCTTGTAAGCAGGTGTATATCCAACATTGTACTTATAGACACTTACCGATTGAGGCAATCCGTCAAATCTTCGGTCGATAAGTCTTCTTCCAAGCATCAGCAAGGTATTCGAAAAGGTAATCAATAGGGCTCTGAATGAGTGGGCTGCGGACAACACAATAATTCCGGATAATCAGTTCGGGTTCAAGGCAGGACATGACACTATTCATGCCGCGTATAAGCTCGTTTCTGATATCCAATGGAACAAGTCCAAGAAACAATGCACGGGTGCTGTTCTGGAGGATTTGAAGAAGGCCTTCGACACCGTATGGTTAGAAGGGTTGTACCTAAAACTCACCAGACAAGGCATCAGTAAACCATTATTGTATATGCTTTATGATATGCTCAACGGTAGAAAGTTTGTTGTCAAAAGTGGCAATGTAACTTTTACCACCACCTTTGAAATTAAAAACGGTCTTCAACAGGGAGCGGTGAACTCGCCGATCCTCTTCAGCATTTACACCAGCTATCTGAAAGGTAGCTTAACTAACGCAATTGCGTATGTCGACGACCTGATTGCGTACAGAACGGCTCGAAAGGTTGAAGTTATGAGAATTTTCTTGCAGCGTGACTTCGAGAAGATTCAGCGATACTGCGACGATTGGAAACTGAAAATAAAAGTCCAAAAGTTGGAGACAATTTTGTTCCGGACTCTGTTGTCAAGATGGTCACTCTTGATCCTCACGGACAGCCATTGACGAGCAAAAGTGCAGTGAAGTACCTCGGTATCTGGTTGGACCAGTATTTGTATTTCGACAGACATATAGATGCTGCTCTGACTAAGGCCAGAGGAGCCTTCGCTTTGACGAAACGGCTGTTTTTCAGCAGTCGGCTTGACCCCAGAGTGAAGGTAATTTGCTACATGGCCCTCATACGGCCGATGATTGTTTATGGTTGTCCAGTGTGGTTCAATGTTCCCCCTTCCCAAATGGAGAACTTTCGGGTGTTCGAGAGGCAGTGTCTTCGGCGCTGTCTCGGTTCTTATCGGACACCGGAATCTTCTTATCTGCATTATTATTCAACCGAGATTCTATACAACGGGGCTCGAATGAATAGAATTGACAATTTCGTGATAAAACTTGTTCGGGGCCATATTGCGAGAGCTATGACTTCGACCAAAAAATTGATTTTCGGGCCGTTCTATCCGAACGACAACTACTTTGACAATACACGCTTGAGCGGTTTCATCCCACCAGAGGCATTCCTCTATTTAGACCAGTGTGGCATGATATTGGATAGATTGGCAGTACCGCTTATCTACCACGTCAGGCGAAAAACCGTAGACCGGCGGCTCCTGTATGAACGACGCATCCTCACTCGTGATGGAGCGGAGCTGCTTCGGTTCAGTAGGGCTGTGTCCGAAAAGGACCGCATTGATAGGGTGAAGCAGGAGAACCAACTGCTTTTGACAATGGGTAATCCGGGGTGGGGTATTTTTGCCTTGGCCGGCTTACATGCTTGTTTTACTCTTAGGATTTATATTTAAGTAGAGTGAAAAAAAAAAGAAAAGTGAATAATACTAACAAAAAAGTGAAAAAAAAAATGTGAAAAAAGCAAAAATAAGACAATTACAAAAATCACGAACACAATATTGATGGACATAGTTTTTGCCGCTGTGATTGTTCTAGTTTTAAGTAGTTTGTAGATAGATTAGGTAATTTTAAGTTTTATTTTAAGGACCTTAGGACCTTAGGATTTTATGTAGCGTACACAAGAAAACGAATGTGTTAGGGCTCGTATAGTTTGTTGTGAACTCTTTTTTTCTTTCGAATTTTTCTAAACCTAATGATTTTGAACTATTCTCTCCTACTGGAAGCACTAATACATACTCAGACCATTGGCCGCCGGAAATGAACCACGTGGAGAGTGTCCCTACTCATTATTAGATATACTCTGATTTAGATATCTAGATAATTCTTAAATCTTTTGGAATAAAATACTTAGTATTTATTCTGAATCACATAAAAAAAAATCACTATCGATTTCTTCAATATTCTCAGATTTCGAATAAGAATAATAGAATTTAAAGTTTTTGTTGACAATTTATTTCTGGTTTTATTTTTCACAAGGTTCATCGTACTTAAAATGCGCTCAACTTCAGCATTAGAATGGGGAAGTGACATCACAGTTCCAGCTAGCTCAAATAATTCTTGATAAGTATTGACACCTGCTGCATCTTTGTACTTTGAAACTTCTCGCCAAAATTTAACACTATCATGCAGTTCTTTCCATTGCACAAAAATAGTATTAACGTTTCACAACTCAGAAATGCTTGGCTTCAAAAGTCGCTAGAAAAGTCGCTAGAAATAATCTAGCAACATCAAAATATTTTTTGTCGCTAGAATGGCATCCCTGATGCCTACTACATTTCGAAACAGAACATGAATATTTAAGAGACCATTATATACATCTAGTGAAAGGTTCATTACACCCATAGTTAGACCTATGTCTAGGAAAATTCAATAAAACACGCTGGCGCATTCTTCTCTCCGGGATATGAATTTCAAAATTTTTTAATATTTCTGGGTTTTTGATTCTGTAAGAAAATACATCATGAAGAAATAATAAACACTGAACAGATAGTCTTTTTTCCAAGGAATTAAGACCTGTTAACAAGCATCTTGAAATATAAGATGGTGTTTCGATATTCCATCTTAATTGTTTCAATCCAAGTTAGATCCATGTATCTATTATCTATGTTTAGATGGTAAGATGTTGATAGTTGCGATCTATGTAGATGATTTGTTGATTTTTGATAATCATCCTCAACTCAAGAAACAACTTAAGGAAAATTTAATGAAGCATTTTCACATGAAAGACATTGGCATTGCAAATTCTTTTTTGGGACTAAGATTGCATAGAGACAGAAAAAATGGTCAACTCTCAATAGATCAAGAAAAATACATAAATGAATTGGTAGAACGTTTTGGTTTAACAAGTTGCAATCTTTGTTCAACACCGATCGACTATAACCAAAAATTGAGTAAAACCATGTCGCCCCAATCAAGATCAGAGAGTGAAGAGATGTCAAAAATCCCTTACCAAGAACTGATTGGAAGCTTGCTGTTTGCTGCACAAGTATCAAGACCAGATATCAGCTATGCAGTAAATACATTAAGCCGTTTCAATCAAAATCCAGGGAAGGCTCACTGGATAGCAGCAAAAAGAATATTACGCTATCTCAAAGGAACTGCAGACTTTAAACTTTGCTATTCCAAGAATGATGAAGATGATAAGCTTTTAACTGGATTTTGCGATGCAGACTATGCAGCTAATATAGATGACCGGAGATCCGTCACTGGATACGTTTTTAAAATGTTGGGTGGCGCGATTTCATGGTGTTCCCGCAAGCAGCCCACAGTTGCTTTATCGACCACGGAAGCTGAATACATGTCACTAAGTTCAGCTATTCAAGAAGCGCTTTGGCTTACCGGATTGAAGAAAGAACTACTTCCAGACACAGACAAAATTGTTTTATGCTGTGATAATCAAAGTGCTATATCCCTAACTACGTCCAATGTTTACCATGCAAGGACTAAACACATAGATGTCAGACATCATTTTGTAAGAGACGTTATCAATCAAGAAATTATTGATAATGGGAATTTGATCATATAGTTAATTTGTGAGAAATTTTTGTTTGTTGGGCTTTGATGATCAGTGAGTTGGATGCGATTAATAAAAAATAAAATTAATCCATGATCCATGACCATGACGATGAACTATCAAGAAGACGTCGACAACATTAGTGCTTTGTATAGTGTTGCCATACACTAGTTGTCAAATATTGTGATACTAGTGTTGTCCATAACTAACTTCTTCTGCACTTTTTGTGCATTTTTTAAACCATGTTTTTTAATATTTAATACTAATTAAAATCCCCTGAAGAAGCTGGAAAACAACTGGCGAAACGTAGGGTAAAACAAAGATGGATTAATTTTATTTTTTATTAATCGCATCCAACTCACTGATCATCAAAGCCCAACAAACAAAAATTTCTCACAAGAAATTATTAAATTATTTATTTGAAGACATCTGAAATGGTAGCTGACATTTTAACAAAAGGACTTCCTTGTGAAAAATCAAATTTCTGCGCTAGATTAATGGGTTTGAAAAGTTAGATTCTAGTGGGGGTGTTGAAGTTCTATATGTTATTAAGAATCCACTTTAAATTACCTACTTGTTTTATATACATATCTAGCATCAATATTGTTTTAAGAATGTTTATGTTTTTTGTTTCAAAGAAAATATTTATTCGTTCGAAAATCCTGTTTCAAATATATTGTATTTTAAAGCTTGAAGCAATTTGTTTTTAATTATATTTTCCAACTAGAAGTAGACGGACTCCAAACTATTGAACAGTACTCTAGAAAGGGACAAACTAAGGACATATAAACTGATTTCAAAGCATAGGGATTAGTGAATTCAATACAGTTTCTTTTGAGAAATCCAAGCATAGAATTAGCTTTCGCAACGATATAATCCAAATGAAAGGAAAATGTTAATTTAGGATCAAAAATGACACCAAAATCACGAATCTCAGACTTACGCTGGAGATCTTGACCATAAATGCCATAGTTGTGAAAGATTGGTATTGTGTAATACGATGAGCAGTACAAATAAAACATTTTCTAATATTAAATGGAAGATAATTCTCTTGGCACCAGTCAGCTAACACACTCAAATCGTTTTGAAGATTTAAGCAATCAGATGAGTTTTTAATGCTCATAAACAATTTTATATCGTCGGTATAAATAAGAGAAGAAGCATTTTTTAATAGAAGAGGAATGTCATTTATAAATATATTGAATAACAACGGCCCAAGATGACTTCCTTGTGGCACACCAGGAACAACTTTAATAGTCCTAGAATAATTATTTCCAAGCTTCACGCATTGTGTTCTATCGGTGAGATGTTATCTCCAACCATTTTAATAACATTCCATGAATACCAATAGATTCTAGTTTTGCTACTAAAATCTGATGACAAATTCGGTCGAAGGCTTTGGTAAAATCGGTAAATATCGTGTCGACTTGAAATTTAGACTCGAAAGCATCTATTATATATTTAGAGTATAGCATAAGATTGGTAGCAGTTGACCTTCCGGGAGTGAATCCGTATTGCTCGTTACAAATCAATTCTTTAAAATTGAAATATAAATAATCTCTATCTATAAGTTCAAGCAATTTCGGAATAGCAGATAACTTACTAATAGTTTTCTACCAGATTTTTAGGTCCAGATTTATAGTTAGGTGCTATATATGAAAATTTCCACAAATGCAGAAAGTCCCCAGTAGATAGTGACAGATTGAAAATAATTTGTAATGCAATTGCTAGTGAATGTTGGCATTTCTTGATAATAAATGATGGGATTCCATCAGGATCTGGATTAATATTAGATTTAAGTTTAGTCAGAACAAGACAAATAAAGGCTTGATATATTAATATTATTAATACTACTAACATCAACCATGGCATGAGAATTGGAATGATTAACATAAACGAATTCGAAGAACTTAGCAAACAATTCACAAGCACCTTGTACATCGTTTGATAGCTGTCCATTATATTCCGTATTTTGCTTCAAGGCCACATTTACTATTTAAAAAAGTCCAAAAAGCTTTAGGGTTGGTTCAATTTTGCGGTTGAGTGTTCAATATATATTGCTTATGAAGACATTTATTTAAAAAGTCATACTCTCTGCGAATTTAATAAAAGTAGTTTCTATCAGTAATGGCATTGGTTTTCTTGAACTTCTTTAAAGCTTTATTTTTAATATTTTTCAAGTTTATCGCTTATTTGACCAAGGAATCTTAAAAGATTTCCGTTTTTTTCTTAACTGGGATGTATTCTTTAAATCCAGTTTCTTAAATTTCAATAAGTTTTCTTTACCCATTTTCTAAGGATAACCCAGAAAGAGCATGTGACCAGTCAATAGAAAACAAAAATCATTAAGTGCAATGAAGTCTCCCTTACAAAAATCAAAATTTTCTTTATTGGATAATAAGTTAGAATTTTTAACATAAACTTCAAATTTTAGAGTACAGCAAATAGCAACATGGTGAATTGAATTATTAAGCAACGGAAATTTAACTTCGAAAACTTCGTAGTTAATTTTGTTCAAGAAAATTAAATCTAAAAGTCTATTTAAAGAATTAAAAACATGTTCATATTATTTTTTTTTCTTCAAATCATATTTAACATAGTTGTACTAGAATAGATGCAACAGTTTTTATTCACAAAAAAAAAAATGTATTTGCCCTAACTGATCGTGAATCCAGGAGTAAGATAATTGGTTCTTGGTATAAAATATTATAAGAAAAAATAATACTCATACGCCACAGTGTACATGTAGAAATAATTCAGGTTAATGCGCATTCGAAAATTTTTCGATTTCTGCTCTCCAAACTAGGGGTGGAGGAGTTACATGTTGACACATTCCAACCATCCTCAACTGTTATACGAACCTACAAATAACGCCATAAAAGAACATAAAATGGTCTACTGTTGACAACAGTGAAACACATCAGCAAATGATGAGATTATGAGCTTGAATTATGAGAGTACAATCTCACGTTTTAACTGTAGAGTCACAATTATTTAAGGAAAGTGTTGTACGTCTCACGTATGTCTTCACTCTCGGTAAATTACTGTTTATTTTCTATTTTGTACGCCACTGTTGAGAAACCAAGCCAAGCCACGGACTTAATGCTGGATTCATGGTGACTCTTTCTTAGACCGTTGTTGAAAGCAGTTCATTTTGCCATTATTAATTATTAAAAAACGAATATTAAAAGAGTTAATAAAAATACATTTATGAAAACGAAAAAAGAATAAATTTATTAAAATAAATAAACAACAAAAAAATTAAAAAGCTTTTACTTCCAACACAACATAACTCGGGCGGTTTTTCGTCCTCCTTTTGCCCGGCCCATCCCATCGCATTGCCTGGATGGCAGTTATATCTGCCTTATAACGGTCTAGGGCCTTCGCTAGTTGTTCAGCTGCATGTGGTCTGTTAAGAGATCTAACATTTCCCGTACAGATCCGAATCTCGTTGTCCGTCTGTATCCGAGGCTTGTTGTTGCTTCGCATCTAGTTGTTCTTTATGTGATCGGGAAGTCACCCCAAAGCACGCCCCCAACCTGGAGGGCCGGGTCCATATTTAAACTCCAAGGGCAAAGAGCCGGATAAAACGCTCCTTGTCGGTCTGAGCTCTAAATATGTCGAAGTAGCCCGTATAAGGTGTTCTTTGAGTTGTTTAACCTAACTGAAAATGTAGACGCCACCGTCGACTTCACCCAGGGAATTCTTTCGCTGCCGCCTGGAAAAAGAAGTAGTGCCTCAGTGGAAAACACTCTCCCCGCCCTCTCTCGTTAGCCAAAGCCTTCCATAAGGGTTTTCACCCTATCTCCAGCTGAGGTACTAGACACCCGGTGGTCACACCACGTTGAGGTGAGAGTAGGGTTTGGTAGATAGAGGTTGTTGAGGACGTTTGGGTCCTCATGAGTGCACTGATATCTACCATTTGACGCACCATTTGAAATTTGTGGCTCGTTTTTTTTTTTTTTAATAAAGTAAATCGACCTTGTGACAGGCTGTAGACGCGGTGATAGGCAATCATTATTCGACTTTGGTTGCAGCATGAATAAAAACAAAAAAAATAATCGTTTTGATATTTTTGTAAAAATTCTGTCAGTTAAAAAAAATGGTACTTCACTTGTTCCGCGTTCAAAAAGCCTTGTCAAAGTTTTCAATTTCAAAGTTCAAACCTCCCATCTTAAAACTTCGAGTAATTAACACTTTCAACCGATTAAAATTTCTAAAACTAGGCATCTGTGGTCCCCTACTTATTTTCTTCAACATAAAAGCCAGCAAAATCAGTTAGAAGAATGACTGAAAAAATGAGTTGGTTTGTTGCAAATTCTTTTGCTCCGAACACTCCCGACTCTAAACTTTGTTAATGATAATATTGGATTTTCGAATCCAATATTATCAACAATCTAATCGAAACGAAATTAATTAATAAAATTTATAAATCAACACAAAACGAAATGCACCAACCCGATGTGCCGCGAGTTTATTATTTGACAAGAACAATGGAAATTGGAAATTACAATGACACTCGATGTCAGGTGTGTTCAGCGAAATAAGGGTTTGCAATAAACAGCAAGACAAGTGCTGCCACACTGGTAGCTCAGGTTAAGGGGTGGGTTAAATTAATTGAAAATATTTTTAATCGAGGTGATCAAAATGAATTGATATCAAATGATATCGATACGATTGATTAAAATTGAAGTACAGGAGCGTACTCAATTTTGAAAATTGGCGCCAGGTAGTTTACCAAACCAATGATGAAAAAAATACTTGAAAAGTCTTCAAAAATGTTAATAATAAATAGGAAATTTAAATTTTAATCGTTTTATTGACTGGAAAACCGTGAGAAAACCTGGATTAAAAACCAGTATCTTTTCAAACCAAAGGAACAAAGATTCTATTAGAGTACCAGAAGGGCACTCTTGAAGATTAAAGAAATTAGCAAAAGATAAAAGAAGCAAACAATTTTGTGTCGAAACACAAAGAAAAACCACCCAAGAAAATTCTAGATAAAATTTTCCAAGTAAGGGAAAAAACAAAATGGCCGCCAACCAGGCCAATTAAAATTATGATAAAAGACAAATAAAATAACCAAAAAGAAATCGAAATACTTAGCTCCAAATATATCCTTCGCAGAAAATCAAAGAAATGGTTTCTCCTCCTCTCCACTCAACAAAAATCGTATTTCCAAGAAAATATGTCGCAAAATTACGAGAAAATTTCTCCAAAAATTTTTCCAACAAAATGGCTGTTCTCAGTCTTCACGCTTTCGTGATTCTTCCAAAAGTAAAAGTTCAAGATGGCGAGCTTTGCTCGTCCGCCTACTCGACCCTCAGGCCATCTCCTTCGGACCTTTTTCGTGGTGAACGTTCTGCCTCGGTCCTGCACTTGCCTCCGTCCATAAGACTGGGGTGTGCGACCGGGAAGCCATGAATCGTCCATCGCACGCGGTCTATACACATAGGTGATGCGATCACCCAGTAGCACAGTGGACGAGTTCAGCTCACATCCATCACTTCCAGTCTGTTAAATATTATGTCCTGAAGTGGGAGGAGCCAGATCCTCTGTGCTCGGCGATGGTGGAAAATAGTCAAAGTCCTGAAGTGGGAGGAAGCAGATCCTCTGCGCTCTTCGAGAGTCTAGTCAAAACTCAACCACCGAACCGATCAGTAGTAATTCTACCCTTGAACAATAAAGTCAGTCCAATTTAATACGAATCAAACCTTGTTTTTTTATTACATATGAATTTAATACAGTCCACTAGTGAAATCAAGAGCTAAGGAAACTATTTTACATGGTCCTTCGAGCCGGAGCTAACACGAATGCATAGAAATTGGTCGCAAGCACCAAATGTACAGCGCAGTGTTGGCAGCAAGTTCCAACCACTGTACAGAGTTAACAAATGTATACACAAAGTTAGTCAATGTGCAGCGCAGTGTTGGTCGTAAGATTCAACCACTGTACAGACTTAACATTTGTATACACAAAGTTAGTCAATGAGCTAACACGAATGCATAGAAATTGGTCGCAAGCACCAAATGTACAGCGCAGTGTTGGCAGCAAGTTCCAACCACTGTACAGAGTTAACAAATGTATACACAAAGTTAGTCAATGTGCAGCGCAGTGTTGGTCGTAAGATTCAACCACTGTACAGACTTAAAGTTTGTATACACAAAGTTAGTCAATGAGCTAACACGAATGCATAGAAATTGGTCGCAAGCACCAAATGTACAGCGCAGTGTTGGCAGCAAGTTCCAACCACTGTACAGAGTTAACAAATGTATACACAAAGTTAGTCAATGTGCAGCGCAGTGTTGGTCGTAAGATTCAACCACTGTACAGACTTAACATTTGTATACACAAAGTTAGTCAATGAGCTAACACGAATGCATAGAAATTGGTCGCAAGCACCAAATGTACAGCGCAGTGTTGGCAGCAAGTTCCAACCACTGTACAGAGTTAACACTTGTATACACAAAGTTAGTCAATGAACTATTAATTAATGCACTAATTTAAACAACAAACATGTAGATATTTATTACATGTTTAATTAACCATATACAATCTCTTTTCTTTACATGCGTTCAACTGCAAGAAGATAATGGGGGCCTATAGTGCCTTCACTGCTCCGGTCATGGTATTGACTCTGTTGAGTCAAAGTGGGCAGGATCGCCCTACGTTCAGCGATACGTAGCTTTGTTCTGCAAAGGATGGTCATCAAATATCGAGTAAAAATGATATCGGATCCTATAAACAAGAAGGCCGAGATCAGAGCATAATCAAAGTCTTAATTGCCGGCGTGCCAGCGGTCACATACCAGGAATACTCGACTGCGCTAGCTTTTGGATCAAACATACTAAAAAGAATGAATATCCATCGGAATACGATTTTCCCGCAAAAGCAGTTCATTTAGAGTGAACGATCTGAGTTCCAAAGCATTTTTAGCTGTGTTGGACCGACTTGTAGCAAGACGAGAGGAGCAATGGGAGGACAAGGATTTCCTGAGCGAGGTAGCTAATTGGAAGATCACCTGGCATTTTAACACACCGCTCACAGCATGGTGGATTGTGGGAGGCAATCGTCAAACGTGCAAATACCATCTTAACAGAGAAATTGGAATCCACAGCTTCACGTTCGAAGAACTCTACACAGCATTTGTCCGTATTGAAGGCTGTTTGAATTATCGCCCTCTTTGTGCTTTAAAAGATGATCCCAACTACCTTACCGCTCTTACACCAGGGCATTTCCTATTGTGTTGCCAAATTGTTCATCCTTTAGGATCGCATGTACAACAAGTGCCATCTCATCGACTTGACAGCCGGGACAAAATACACAAGCTTGAGCAGAGCATCTAGAACAAATGGTCCCAAGGTTATCCAATCGAGATGCAGCTACGGACAAAATAGAGGCAACCGGCTAGAAATTTGAAAGTGAACAACCTCGTATTCGTGAAGGAAGATAATAATCAGCCACCCGGAGTTTGAGCGTGCGCGACTCACAAAAGTCTACACCGACAAAAAGGCGCTAGTTCGCAGTGCGAGAATTATAACAGGTGGACGGATCTACGATCGCCCAATCACGAAACTATGTCTCATACCTCTGGAAACGAACCTGCAGCCTTAGAACGAATTATGTGCTGTTAGTTGCAAACTAATTCCCTCCGAATCGGCTTGGTTTTCCATTGACAGGTTATCAAGGGGTCAATGGTTTTCCCAATGCCCTTGAGCAAATGCTATTCGGAGCGAACCTCATTTTATGTCACAATCATCATTTGTTGAACCACTAGGTTCAAAGTGGGCAGGATGTTAAATATTATGTCCTGAAGTGGGAGGAGCCAGATCCTCTGTGCTCGGCGATGGTGGAAAATAGTCAAAGTCCTGAAGTGGGAGGAAGCAGATCCTCTGCGCTCTTCGAGAGTCTAGTCAAAACTCAACCACCGAACCGATCAGTAGTAATTCTACCCTTGAACAATAAAGTCAGTCCAATTTAATACGAATCAAACCTTGTTTTTTTATTACATATGAATTTAATACAGTCCACTAGTGAAATCAAGAGCTAAGGAAACTATTTTACACAGTCGAAGATTCGAACTTCGAAAAACCATTCGGAATTCCATGTATTAAAAGGACTCTCCATGGGTCCGTCTTATAGTATTAACAATTTGAAGAGAAACCATTTCCTTCAACTACTTTGCAACGTTTGGACCTAGGTTTAAAGAGAAAGAGAATGGTATGGTTAATCTTTAATGTTTACGACAGTTTACGGTGGGCACCCGGCCATACTAAATTTACGTTGGTGCGATTAAAATTCGCACATTGTTGGGCATAGGTAAATTCTTCATGCCTTCTCCGATCAAATCATATGCGTACATATATTGTCCTCTAATTGTGGACCGCCCGTCGCACAACTCGTTAGTGTGGGCGCCCTGCCGCACACTTCTACTGATGGAACCTGTTGGGATTACGTTCCTAAAATGCTAGAAGAGCAGGTCACTGGCTGATGGCCCAGGTTTCAACTGAACTCTTAGAGAATCTTAGGGTCGCAAAAGAAAATGATTAGTCCCGGGAGAGATGAAACTTGTTGTGGTAAATTTTACCGCAACAAGTTCAGTCTGAATTTAAAAAGCGCTTGCGAAATGTTGCTTCAATTAATTAATTTTTCTCCCAGGTTGGATGAAAATCATATATATGTACACACTTCTTCAGGATTTATTGTTTGATTTTGTCATTCAAACTGTTTGAATTGAGTTCTAATGGATTTTTGTTCTATTTACAGTTGAAGAAGCAGTCAGTCATTTTTCAGCAAACGCCATCCGGAATTTTAGACAATGATATTCGGAGAAAATCAAAAGGTGAAATACAAATAGCTCTGGCACCAGATGTTCAGTCCTATACCACTCAAACTGGTGAAAGGCAATCGTGTTTCAACGTTGTGCTGCCAATTGCATTCGAAAGAGCTCATCCCAAATTTTCTTGGTGTACTCCGAAATTCGACTCACCTGTCCTGGAAGAACAGTTTTCGAATAGTGTTTTTCCACACATGCGAATGCTATATCGGTAAGTAGATTCTTTGCCTTCATTCAAAAGGTTTTTTTCAACATTTTTTATTTCAGATTCTCACTCGTGTATTTATTAATCTGCACCTTAGGGTGGGCCCTTTTTTTTTGGATCGGTAATCGCCGAATCGAAGAAGATTGGTTTGTAGAAGTATGGCTCCTTATAATTCTAGCGACTATATCAATCATGGCTCTATGGTTCACCAATACACACACGTATATGGTTTATCGTCATCTAACATCAATAATAACAAACATTGTTCTTTGTACGATTGGACTAAGTTGTCTATGTTTCTACGGCGACGCATTTAGTCCTTTGGGACATTTCGCCCTGTGCCTAGAAATTATCATTCTCATCTACTCAGGCATACCAACTAAAATATGGATAAGACATCTCATGGCTATCTCATATTCGATACTCTTTGAGACGCTTAGTAGTGTTATGCCTTGTATTACAATTATAAGGTTCTAATTATTCGGATACTATTGCAGTTCAGTGTGCATTTGATGGTGAGTCATCAACTTATGATGAGAACTGTACGCCACCGTGGAACGTTCATGAAGATGGGTCGCAATCTGTTGGTTCGACGACAATTGGAAATGGAGAAAAAGCTGAATGAGAATATGATTCATTCTGTGATGCCACCGAAAATTGCTGACATGTTGCTGAATGAGGATGGAATTCAAGAGATAGAAGAAGGAGCTAAATACATGCGGTCGCGACGTTTGAATCAAGTAGACGAAGATTTTAAGTCTCTTTTTCGGCCATTTCACATACGCAGCATGAATAATGTGAGCATTTTGTTTTCTGACATAATTGGCTTCACTGTTTGGTCATCGAACAAACCAGCCGACCAGGTGGTTGAGGTATTGAACGATCTTTTCGGAAAGTTCGACAATCTATGCTCGTTCAGTGGGTGTGAGAAGATGTCGATTCTCGGAGACTGTTATTACTGCATTTCGGGGTGTCCCGAGCCAAGGCCGAACCAACCATGCTGTCTGTTGTGTGGAGATGGGCTTAGGCATGATCGATGTCATGCGTTATTATGAAGCGGAAGGACTCGAGGGTGTTCAGATGAGATTGGGTGTTCACACGGGCACAGTTTATTTCGGTATTATTGGAACTCGAAGGGTAAGGTTTGACGTGTCGAGCAATGATGTTGACCTTGCCAATTTGTAAGTTTTTGTTTGTTTGTTAAACAAATACTTTTCTTTGATTTATTCCTCCAATCAAAAATGGAATACACTGGGAAGCCAGAACAAGTTCACATCACTCAAGCGCCCCTGAATGATTTGGGAGATTGCTATCTTGTAGAAGTGGGCGAGGAAATCAGGGGTTAGTTCGAGGTTTACTTGTTAAAATTTGATAAGATAATTTTTAATTTCTTATCAGGCCATCGAACGTTCTTCGGAAGGAAAAGGAAAAGTACTCCCAAAAAAACATTATCAGAACGAGCCGTCGTGTCACATATCCCTTGCTAGATAACAATAACGATGACACTCTTTCGCCGAGTTCAATCAATGCGGAAATTCCGCAAAACTCGCCAGTCGGCCAAAGATCGAGATCACAGACTCAATCGCCTGGATTTTTACCGTTCATGAGGTAAGTGCCCCATCCTCCATCTAAAAATAAAGTAGTCATATCTCACCATTCGAACGTTCTGGTAGCTTTCGATCACAAAATGTAAGAACTTACCACTCGGTAAATCGTAACAGAGATTTAGGCATCGACAGCAATAGCCACCGATCGAGAACACTGCAGATCTATGCCCTTAATCAAGCCGCTATGATTTCGCAGCGTAGATTCTCCGGAGACAGAACCAGTTCGAGCATCGGCGAAGCACAAATTCAAAACCGTTCGTTTATTACAACTCCGGTGCCAGGAAGTCCGACACAGCCTGTTGCGAATCTGCTAGAGGAAAGCTTGAAGAGCTGCGAAGGCAATCCGATGTCCAATTGACACACTGTGTTAGAGATAGTGCTAAATGGACGGAAAGTAATTTTCTTAACCCTCCGCTTCATCCTATTTCCTTGGTCTTTCAAGCGGAAGAAATTGAGAGAGAATTCCGTTCGAAGACTCGTCGATTCGCAATTGAAAATGAAACTCAGGGCCCACCAACAATCGCCACGTCACGCTACAGTACCTACCTCAATATCTTCGTCGGCTTTGTAGTGTACCGTTGTGTTGCAACATCACTACTTCTAATGGCACCGCATTCTTTCACGCACTTTAAATATTGGCTGGTGTGCTTTTCTGTTTTTACAGGCATTCAGTTGTTTGCTTTGGTTTATTTCACCCGGCAATTGTGTCATTTTAAAGACAACACAACAAAAGATTCCTATGGGGAACGGATCTTCACAGCCATCTCCAGCTGGTACCCATGGCACATTTGTATAGCAATTCTAATGGCAATGCCAGTCGTCTTGGTCATGATTCATTATTATCTACTGGACCTGCACATGATTCAAATATACGAGTACCATTATGGATTCCTGATATTTGTTTGCATTGTCCAATTCTGCAATTTCCCACAACTTAAGTACTGGTGGCGTAACATTTTAGCTCTTTTAGCGGCCATCGGGTTTATCCGTATTTGTTATATGCAAATGACAGATGACATACATCGTCATACATTCTTGAAGAAAATAAATCAAATGAGCTTGAGCGCAGCCCAGAGAAATCCTTTCAAAGAAGACCAATGGTTTAAAGAGTACTACTTTGAGATTTACCTCGATCTTCTGTTTCTCCTTCTTCTTGTTTGGATGCTCAACCGGGAATTACAAATCGGTTATCGACTCACTTTTTATGGTAATGCCGTTGCCAAGCACGATAAAATCAGAGTGCTGAATACGAAGAAACAAATGGAAGTGTTGTTGCATAACATCATGCCGCAACGTGTTGTAGAACTTTTGAAAAGTACGGCTAAATACTCGGAGAACCATAGAAATATCGCGATCATTTTCGCCAGCATTGTTAATTTTGACGAATATTGTTATGAAAGATATTTGGCAGGCAAGGAAAATTTACGAGTGCTTAACGAAATAATTGGAGACTTTGACGAACAGCTATCGCGTCCGGAATTTAAGTGTGTTGAGAAGCTCAAGACAATTGGTGCACTTTTATGGCAGCCAGCGGATTAAATCCACACGATCGGTGTGTTAAGAACCATCATGTTGCTGCACTAATGGAATTTTCGAAATCCATGCTGTTGACGATTAATTCTTTCAATAAGCATCTGTTGGAGTTTGAACTTATTTTACGAATAGGTTTCAATGTTGGTGATGTAACGGCCGGAGTGATCGGAACGAGTAAATTGCATTATGACATTTGGGGTGATGCTGTCAATGTGGCCAGTCGCATGAATACGGCGGGGGTATCGAGTAGAATTCAGGTGGGAAAGAACTGTCTGCCGTACTTAAAGGATTGGTATGAGTTTGAGTCAAGAGGCAAAATATGTAAGTGTTCTTGTATAAGATGGATAAACCATATTCGGCAAAGCTTGATTGCGGGAATGAATGTGGATTGAATCACCTATTGAATAAACTATGAATGAAGGGGGCCTTAAAACCTGCTCTTGGTTTCTGTTTTGAGACGTTAGCCCATGCGATTGATGCTGGATGATGCTGGAGTACGAAAGATTGGAAAAGCTCGATGTACGCCGCAATATCATCACGTTTACATATTTTTACGAACATTAAAAGAAAACCTGCAGTTAGTTGTCATTTTATTTACAAGCAACCATAATAAAGAAATTATTAGATACAATCCACACTTGAGCCTTTTATAGATTCTGTTTTTCTTAACTTCTGAACAAACGAAGTTGACCTTTCTGACCAATACGCAACAACTCCTCTTTCTTTTAACAAAAAAATGTTAATAAAGAATAATATTTTGCATTTTAAAGTTTGAACATGTATTTTTGTCAATTGTCAAGGGAATAATTAGGCGTAATGTTCCAAGAATTGTTGATGCAAATAAAATAATAAATTAATTCATACTTTGCCCTACGTTTCTCCGGTTGTTTTCCGGCATCTTCAGGGTTGAATTAAAAACTATTTTATTTAATATTACATTTATGTTTGAATAATTAAGGAAAAAAGTAGCACAAGCAAAACAGAAAAACTAAACTTTAATATCACAGGAACTATTTAATGGTAACACTAAGGTAAGAGTGCAATATATAGTGTTACCATTAAATAGTTCCTCTGATATTAAAGTTTAGTTAATCCCCTTAACAATTGAATAATATTTTGTTTAGTTGAAAATTCTTCGACCTCAACAAAACGTAAGATTTAGAATATAGGTTATAGTCCAAGAGACGGCAACTCAATCCCACTTTACATGTCGTCCCTAAACGAAATGTTGAAAAACCATTTGTTGGTGTCTCTGATATCTCCAAACCGCGGACTTGCCTGATTTTAAGTGATGCGTTATCAAGTATTTAATTAATGAAAATGCAAAAATCGACAAAAATATTTGGAATATCGTCCTGGAATAAAATTTTACAGTTTTGGAAAGCTTTTTATACTGCCCATTCCAAATAACGCGAATAACGAGAAAAACTAAATAATGTATGATGAGTTAAGATCCACATAGCTTATATTGGTGACTTGTTATTATATGTCTTATGACCACATGTTTTCCAACAACTTATTCGGTTACTCTATTGACACCCCTTGGCAATAACATATCTAGACCTTTATAAATTTACTAGCCAACCCGCGGGACGTTGTACCCACTCTTAAGAAATTTTTAGTAGTAACTTAAGGGTTGAGTGGCTTTCCCGTCACTTAACAGAGTTGCCACAACTCTAGAAGCAACGGGTAGTATAATTTTCTCAAATAAATATTTTCCCAGTTATGTCTTGGAGCATCCAAAAAAAAAACATCTTATCTTTGTTTTTAACGACGCTGTTAATTAATATATCGTCAGAATTTTTTTTGTTATCTATCCGCAGAATAATATTTCAATGGCAAAATAACTTTTGGGTCAGCTAGAAGGATAAAAAGTATCCTATAGCCGATTCCTGATTTTAACTACCTCTCCACTAATTTTGAGCCAATTCGGATTAACCATTCTTAGACGACAGGAAACGGAGGACAAAAACCAAGAAAAATGGTTTTGGGATCATATCCCGGTAGGTTACCAGACGTCGCAAATGCTGTGACAGATAGATCTAAAATGCGCTGTATCAGCCCGTATTTTTCTTCCAAATTTCCCTGAAATACCAGGGAACAGTTTAGCGGAAATACTTTTTACCTTGCTAAATATTGTGCCTTGTAAATTGACCCTTCACGTTAATGATTAAATACAGCACGGCCAACTAAGTTGGTATTGTCATATACAAAGAAGAAACCCTGAGAACAGTGAGAAACTGAGAAACCATTTCAAAAGACGATAGCAATTCCAATACAATTGTGAAGAAGAGGCAGGCCTTAAATCTTATTGAGAAGACAAATGCAACTGTATTTAGTTGGCCGTAGGCATAGAGCAATCCAAAACCTCGAGGCCTGCCGACTTTTCCTGAGGCCAACCCTGCGAACCCACATGTGGAGTTAAATTTTAAATATGTGTATTTAAAAGCATAATTTCTTGCCTTCACGCCTCCTTCTGTGTCGTCGTTGTATAGAAAAACAAAATTTCAAATAAAATAATTAATTTCGATATGACATAAATTTGAAACGAAGTATAAGTTTTTTGTTTTTGTTTTTTTCGATAAAAAAGAATTTTTGACGAAAATATTTGAAATAATTTTCATACAAAAATTGAGTATTCGTATATTGATATATTTTGCTGAAGTAGAAAAAGCATCATTTTTAACATTTGCACCATTTGTGATCGACAATTATTCCCCTTTGATTTAGAAAAAAAGTTGAGAAAATCGGTCAACCGGTTGTCAACTGAAAAGATAACAGGAACTTAACGAATAAGTCTTTTATATATATAGATTTTTAAAAACACAGAAATCGTGTATTTAAGTTTACTAGCAAGAAAGAATTATAGTGGTCTTGCAAAAGTATGTTATGATTTATGAATTATGTTGGTAAGTTTAAATATGTACATAACTTATTGTTGAAAAAACATTGCTTTTATGTTAAATTGTTCATATTTTATTTCAAATGCAATAAAATGTACACTGGGGCGTATACGTGTTTTTTTATAGATTTTTTAATTGTATACGCTTTTTCTTTACTTTTTGCTTGTGAACTTTACGTTTTATTGTATGCATTGTAATCTTGTTATTTTTAAAAACCTCATGTTTGATAAATTTTGGCGCTAGCTTTTTCTTTGATCATCTGCCTCAAATAAAACTTCACCAGGGATAAATTGAGAAGGATCGTCTCGAGATTTTTTACACTTTTAAGTCAATCGTTTCTTTTTTAGTTACACATCTGTCAACATCTCTACAGGTAAAGCAGCTTCGACAGAAGTTGCGGAGTTTCTCCTGGACATTGTGTTTCTTTGCAAGAATCAGAAATTAATTTTCATGGAAAATGCTAACACAAAACCTGGCAGCTTCGAAAACCCTATCAAACGGAATAAGATTATAAATTTTGCATCTCAGTGTGAGAAGAAGAAAGTTGGAAGTAGTGGTAGAGGCAAAACAGCTTTGCTCAAAATGGAGAGAGATATCTTTGGTAGACTTTTGGGGATAGCTGTTGGAAAGAAAGTCGACATCGAATTTTGCCTCACTTTTCCTCTTGCTCCGGTTCCTCCAGCTTTATTCCACTATTCCGGAGATATGCATAAGACAGAAAAATACTTGCTAGGCCACCTTTTACGATCTCGCGTCAAGGCGGTGTGCCCACCTCGTGCCGATGTAGATATGATTGACGGGCTTTACTTTTTGTATCGGCTTGGAACCACCTTTCCTCAAACATTCGGAAAAGTAGGTGAGTCCATTTTGCAAGAAATTTGCAGCACTTCTTCAAAAGAAATTCATCTCATTTTCGATCGGTACTTCCAGTCTTCAATAAAAGATGTTGAAAGACAGAGTCGCAATGAAGTTGACACGACGTCCAATTTGTCATACAAGGTCTGCTTCAACCTCGTCCAAATAATTTTTAGGATTGTTTGAAAAATGTTCACTTCAAAGAGTCTTTAGTACATTTTGTAGCTACTCACTGGGCGAATGATGAAATGGCTCCAATTTTAGGTGACAAGAAAGTGTTCACAACAGTTGATGAACAATATTTTTCGTTCTCAGTTTCAAATAACCGTGTAATTAAACAGATAGAGAGTAACTACGAACGCCAGCATGAAGAGGCAGATGCAAGGGTTATGTATCACATTTCCAAATTAGCATCCAATTCAAAAGTTGTCGTAAAAGCTTCAGACACTGATATCACAGATAATAAATTTATACAGATGTCTCATCCCTGCAGAAAAAAATGAAACATATTTTGCTCTTAACAGACAACGCCTTAACAGACAAGGAGCTTTTTGAAGCTTTTTTCCTTGCCTAAGTATTCATTTATGGGCAATGAGGCGAGCGAAAACAGATTTTTAATGTATTAAGTGAATGCGTTAAAGCTTTTGGATAAAGCTTTTTTTTTGGTAGCTTTCAGTTTCATATATCATTTCTCGCCATAAGGGTGAGACATCTGTATAAATTTATTATCTGTGCTGATATTCTAATCATTTTACTGGGAAATTTAAATACAGTTCCTGGAATGTCAGTTTGGTTGACGTCTCCAAAAACACGGAAAGCGAG
This sequence comes from Sphaerophoria taeniata, assembly GCA_943590905.1. Classification (NCBI taxonomy): domain Eukaryota; kingdom Metazoa; phylum Arthropoda; class Insecta; order Diptera; family Syrphidae; genus Sphaerophoria; species Sphaerophoria taeniata. The sequence goes on along the minus strand of OX016541.1, from coordinate 112,439,173 downwards.
TCGTAGTTACGATCAAGTATGCATAAATTGCACGGAATTAGCATCCAACCTTGGACCTACGTTGTGTTCAGCCCTTCCAGCATTTCATGCGTTCACTGGGTCTGATTTTACAGCGTCTTTTTTTAATCGAGGAAAAGTGAAACCTTTCAAGATTTTAGAAGACAACGTTTTCTCTCAAGAGGTTTTCGCTTCTCTGACCCATCCAGCTGATATCTTTGACGTCGACAAAATTGATGCTATTCAAGAATTCACTTGTTTGATGTATAAAGTGAAAGGTTGCAATATTGTCAACAATGCACGATTTCAGCTTTTCCAGAAAAAATACGGCAGAACGAAGGACAATGAAAAATTTATGAAGAAAGTGAAAGGTTTCGATTCTAGTACAATCCCGCCATGCTGGAAATCTTTGAAACAAAAAATGTTGAGAACAGTGTATGTAAATTCTATGTGGTTGAATGCGACAGTTGCATCCTGCGTAAACTTTTCTGCAGAAGACTGTGGTTGGTTCATTGAAAATGGGGTTTTTAAACCTGGTTTGTCGGTGAGTCAACACCTCTCGATGTTGAAGATGTCATATGCGGTGCATAATATAAGCTAAGTAATTAATTTTGCTTGAAAATCATGTCAAGTCGAAAAAAAAAAATTATAATTGAAAATTTGTTGTTTTCTAAACAACGACGAAAGCAAAGCAGAGGCGGGCGTACTTAAGAAAGCAAGATAATAAAATGAGATTTATGTTCATATGTAGGTACCTACATTATGTAACTGGAATAAAATAAGTGCATGAAGGGTAGCTTTAAAAAAAATCTCAACAACAGAACATACAACACATACACATGTACATACATAGTACATATGTATAATGCATATGTATGGATCTTCTGTGAGGCTGTCCAAATTATTTTTCTCCTAGGCCAAGATATTGGCCACGCTTGAGATGCTGGCCATATTTTCAAGATTCGAAAAAATACCAAATAATACAAAAATTACAATGTTGAGTAATTAATTTAGTCATTGGGCGCTTTCAGTTTGGTCTTGGATAGCCTATATGATCTAAGTGGCCTTTATGGCCTGAATGATCTGTGTCATCTGATTAGCCTGTGTGGCTTGAGTGATCTGTGTGATCTGAGTGGCCTGTGTGGCCTGTGTGATCTATGTGATCTTACTAGCCTGTGTGACTTGAATAATCTGTATGATCTGAGTGGCCTGTGTGGCCTGAATGATCTGTGTGATCTGAGTAGCCTGTGTGGCTTGAGTGATCTGTGTGATCTGAGTAGCCTGTGTGGCCTGAGTGATCTATGTGATCTGACTAGCCTGTGTGGCTTATATGATCTGAGTGGCCTGTGTGGCCTGAATGATCTGTGTGATCTGAGTAGCCTGTGTGGCTTGAGTGATCTGTGTGATCTGAGTGGCCTGTGTGGGCATGCAGTTAAGAGCTATAAAGGTTGGAAAGTACTGACTGATCACTGAGGACAGTGAAGTGTCGGATGGCCGAATGTTAACCGACAAAAATAGCAAGCATCAAATGTTCATGAACAGGGATTTTTTCATTGTGTTAGTAGTAGTGCAGGACTGCATATCGCAGCTCGGTGGATGTGGCAGGCATATAGAGTTCAGTTCTCTTTGTGCATCTGACCAGGAAGGGCGTCTTCCCGAGTTGGCGAAGTACAAGATGCAGATCGGGCAACAGTTGGATGTCTTTAATCTTTTTTGTGGTAAGCCTTTAAGCAATTGCAATTAAAAGTGCAACAGGGTGCATATGTCAAGAAATGTTAATCTTAATATGTAGTTATAGTCGTATTAAAGCTTTTTTACAGTAACTAATTGAAATATGCATGCAGTCGGTATTTAATTCATTTTCTTTTTAATATAAAGTTGACATTTATTTCTAACTAGCTGACCCTGCAAACTTCGTACTGCCTCAACCGATAAATAAAAGCTCTAGGCTTTGGTATCCCCATACTACTCTACCCGCTACCCTCTACCCGTTAACCCAATACCCTCTACTCGCTACCAGCTTTGCACTACCCTAGTAACCGCTATGATTTTCCTCCTTATTTGCTGATTTTCACGTTAGATTGGCCCAAAACTTTGATTTTACTCAGGCTATATTTAAAGTGAAAATTTTATAAAAATTCATTGAGGATTGGGGGGATATAGAGTCCTTACCGGACTTACAAACTTAACAATACAGCTCAAATTACATTCAATTTTCCTTTTGAAAACCAAAGAGTTTTCTGAGTTTTTCATAAAGAACTTTCTATTTTTCATTCGAAAACCCATTTTGAAATGTTTCAGTTTTCAATTTGAAAACCAATGCAACTACAATGCAATTTTCCTCTTGAAATCAATGGGTTTTCTGAGTTTTGCATTAAGAACTTTCTATTTTCCATTTGAAAATCAATGCTAGGTGCATTATATGCAATTATATGCAATTTTCACTTTGAAAAAAATGAGTTTTCCGAATTTTTCCTCAAGAACTTTCTGTTTTTCATTGAAAAACCCGTTTTGAAATCCCAGTTTTCCATTTGAAAACCAATGCACCTACAATTATTTGCAACTTTCCTTTTGAAAACCAATGAGTTTTCCGAGTTTTTCATCAAGAACTTTGTATTCTCCATTCGAAAACCCATTTTGAAATTATCCAGTTTTCCATTTGAAAACCAATGCACCTACACTTACACGCAATTTTCCCTTTGAAAACCAATGAGTTTTCCGAGTTTTTCATCAAGAACTTTCTATTCTCCATTCGAAAACGCATTTTGAAATTTTCCAGTTTTCCATTTGAAAATCAATGCAATAACATGCAATTTTCCCTTTGAAAACCAAAATTCATAATGCGAAATTTTCATGCACGTAGATTGTGGAAACTTAAATCCATGCCTTTTTAAAATATCCGTTGTTAAAATTTTCTTTTGCACAGAAAATCGTGACCAAGAATTCGCGTGTAAACACTGTCTTGGTTCCAAAGTTTTAGTAGGAGTTCAGCCCTAAATATAGTAAGGAAGAATGAAAACGAAATGAAATGAAATGAAATGAAAATAGAGAGACATTTCAAAAAATTGATGTCGCTTGTCACTCTGTCAGTTTTCTGAATTTAAAAACAAAATATCGGGTAGGTTAAATTAAAAATCAATGTTTTTTCCTTTTAATAATTATTTCTTCTACTTTCAGAATATCTAACTGCAAATTCAGTGCATGAAAGAACATTTGTGCATCATTTATAAAGTTGGACTTTTGTTTGTTTGTTAGTTTATCGACTACAAACATACAACCGACAAACAAACAAAAGTCTTACTTTATATATGAGTATAGATTAACATTATTAATTATGCAGACTTTGTTTTGAATTGATACTTTTTCCAGAAAAAAAAAGTGTTTTACAAAGTTATTATTTTATGAAACAACTTGTTATATTCCGGGTCCAAAATGCTTAGCATAAATATGTACCAAATTTAACCTGCATAGCTCTTGCAAAAGTTTATCATTGCAATAAGTACCGCGAAAGTGATCACATTATATTATCTAGTAATGGTGTAACGCGTATTTTCTAATGACTTCTGCAGAAGCTGTATGGATGAGGAGGAGGAGGAGATAGTTCTTCACCTCCTCTGCACCTGTCCTGCTCTTGCTCATAAACGTAGGATTCACTTAGGGGAATACTTCTACAATGATCTAAACGATCTCGAACACATTAACATATTAAATCTTCTACGTTTTGTAAGAAACTCTAATTGGTTTCAATGAGCTTTCGAAGAAAAGCCTTCTTAGATTCATGTGGTATCACAATGGGCCTTTGATTGGCCTAAGTGTGTCTCTTAACATCCATGACAGCCACTTTAACCTAACCTAACCTAAACGTGTAACTTCATACTTATAACAAATCATGAATATGTCTTCAGATGAATATGAATCTGGTCCAAGTTCCAGTAATCAAAAAAAAATTATAGCATTTTTAAAAGACGTTATCCTTCAGATAAAACTCCTGAAGTAAGTAGAAAAATTCCAAGACTAGATTTATCTTCATCTGAGACTTCGCCGGACGTGACAAGCAGCTCGGATTTTGAAAAAAAAAAATTAAACATTTTGTTTTTTATATTCTTTAAAGTCTGAAACAAATCATTTGGGGGAAATAATTTCTTATATTGTTTAAACAATTTTTATGTTGTTTATAAAGGGTAATCCAAAAACAATGTTTTTGATAATTGGAGTGTTTAGGATGCATTAAGACAAGAAAAAAATCATATGGAAGGGGGGTCTATTGTGCCCCGTGATGATTGCCGGGAGGGATGATCTTATAACAAAAAAAGCCTATTTTTCAAAAAAAAAAAATCAAAATCAAGGGCTTTTCCCCTAATGCCGTGTTATACCTTCTTGCAAAGCTAAAAAATGCTTCTTTAATTTTGCACTTAAATAAAACTGTTTTCTGCAATATTTTTCGAAAAAATCATCTTCAAAGTCAAAATATCGAATTTTTCAACTTTGTTTTTAGCTTCGAACTAATTTTTTCGAAATTGTATGCAGTTAAGTACTATTTTTTTCCACAATTAAATGCGGTTACAAGTTCTCAGTGCAATCCAGAAACCGCATGCCTTAATGTTTTCTTGTTTTTGAGAAATTAAGAAAAAAAACAAAAGAAAAAAACTCAGAAAATTAGGATGTGGATGATATTTTGTTCTATTTATTCGGAAAAATAATACTTACAAGTAATTTTGTGAATTTTTTTCTGAGTGTTTTTAGTTTTTTCTTAAATTCTCGAAAACGAGAAAACATTAAAGCATGTGGTTTTCTGAATCTCACTAAGTACTTGTAACCGCATTTAATTATGAAAGAAGTTAGTACTTAATTACACAAAATTTCGAAAAAATTAGTTCGAAGAAAAAGTTGAAAAATTCGATATTTTGACTTTGAAGATGATTTTTTCAAAAACTGTTCCTGAAAACAAGTTTATTCAAAAGCAAAATGAAAGAAGCATTTTTTAGCTTTGCAAGAAGCTACAACACGGCATTGGGGAAAAGCCGTTGATTTTTAATATTTTTTTTTTGAAAAATAGGCTTTTTTTGTTATAAGATCGCCCCTCCTGGCTAAACGGGGACAATAGACCCTCCCTTCCATATGATTTTTTTTGTCTTAATGCAACCTAAACACTCCAATTATCAAAAACATTGTGTTTGGATCTCTCTTTATATATACAAAATAAAAATTGTTTAAACAATATAAGCAATTATTTCCCCCAAACGATTTGTTTCATACTTTAAAGAATATAAAAAACAAAAAAACCTTTTCAGCAGAAAATCAACACAGCTACCAATTTCATCAACAAAATCTTGGACATCAGTGATGAACAATTTAAAGAAAATAACCTAAAAATAATTAAAACTATACTTGACATGAACAATTTTCCAAATTTCCTAATTAACAATTTAATTAAAAAGAAATCAGAAAATACCACTTCAACAAATAATAAAAGAACCAAAAACGAAAACGACGGCAACGCCAAATACTTCAGCGTGAGATATATACCAAACTTTACTGACAACAAGAGCTTACACCACACAATCAAACAAAAGAGTACATCGTTTACGTATGCACACAAATCCAACGCAACATTAAGATCAATGTTCACCAACACCAAAGCTACAATAGACAAAGAACAACAATACAATGTCGTCTATGAAATCAGCTGCGAAGGAAAAGATGGGGAAGCGTGCAATTTGGTATATATTGGAACAACAAAAAGACTGCTAGGTATAAGAATGACAGAGCATAAAGCTGACATCAAAAAAGGGAAAACATCAACGGGTCTCTCACAACATATACTTGACAGCGGACACAAAGCAAACTTTGACGATGTAAGAGTATTGGACAAAGAAAAGAGAATTAACGCGAGATTTACTCTTGAGAGTTTGCGAATTCAACAAAAAATAACCAAAACAATGAATACACAAGAGGACAGAGACAATACCATCGTGAGCTATGCTTTGGCAATTCAATAAGTACCTGCATACACTACACTACTGTGATAATTTTTGTTTGTTCCGTAAAGTAATAAGTCTTTTTTATGTTAAATTATTTTGGTGTTAATTTATTTTATTTTGTTTTGTTTCAATTAAAGTTTTTAAATATTAAAAATAACTATCCAAATAAAATTATTCTTCAAATGTAAAGCCAATAATGTTAATTCAAATAAGTAAGTGTTCCAAAAATAAATATATTAAATATGTAAAATTATTTATGAAAATAAAAATCTAGATAGACCCCTGAAGAAGTCGTGAATAACGACGAAACGTCGGGAAAAAGATGAAATAAACTCGTTTTATTTGCATTACATTTCAAATTGACCAAAAGAGCCTGCTTGAACAAATTCAAAAAATTTGGAAACAAAAAATTTCAAAATCCGAACTGTTTCTGAGGACTTTCTGAAAACGCCCTTTTTTGAACTTCATTGACTCCACTATTAGCCGATTGCAAAGAAATTTGGTACAAATATTCGAGAAAACAATTGTGATCCGAAAATTCTGTTTTTTTTTTTAAATAAGTACATAGTTTCGAAGTTATTAAAGAAAGCAGAAAAAAAAAACAGCTTGGTGGTTGGGTGCTTGCGTGCTGTTCTTATCATTGCAGGTTCGAATCTCGTGTTGGTTTTTTTTTTTTCTTTCATAGTATTACAATTGGACATATTTCCATGAAAACGTAAACTTTGGTTTGGTGTTTAAGACCAAAGGAATAGACAAATTTCATTTCATTTAATGTAAATGTTCATTTCAAAAGTATATTGCAATATTATTATTATTATTATTATTAATATTTATTAACTGAAACATAAATGTTACAAGTTAACTTAAAAACTACAGCACTAGCTCGGACGCTTTTGGCTGGGGTGAAATTAAAGAGATATAAATTAATATTGTAATATTCGGCTTGGTCCGACAATTAAAACTTATTCACTTTTTAAATAAAACACAAATTCACTTTATTCAAATCACTCACAAACTTATTTATTCAACACTTTCAATTATAACTTTTCAAACACAGTGTACTTTACTTATCGCAGTTCACAATCAACTAATTCGCCTCGCCACCAAACGGCTATTTATATCAAAAATGATGGGTTCTAGAAACTACTATTGGCTCCTATTGGTTCTTGGGGAAGCTGAAAGTTCGAGAGAAAATACTGGGATTTTTGTAGGGGCTAACGTTCTTAATGCTAAACAAAAAGTTTCTCTTAATCTTAATTAATTATTGCCCCTCACGAGTGTTTACTACTACAATTAAACGATATTAAGTAAAGAGAGTATGTACATTAAATAAACAAGAGATACAGAGTAAGTAAAGAGAGTAATGAAAAGTGTGTACATTAAATATAGAAAGAGATACAGAGTAAGTAAAGAGAGTAAGGAAAGTGTGTACATTAAATATAGAAAGAGATACAGAGAGTAAGAGATAATAAAGTATACACATTAGTATTAGACATTACAATAGAAGGAGATACAGAGCGTATGAGATAAATAAAGTGTATACACATTACATTGCCCCCTCCTTAGGATTGATCGTCCCGAACAAATCCATCATCTTCATCACCACTGTAGCGATGTAGTCGGTCGCGATGTACGACTTTAAGTTTACCTCTGACTCCTTTTTGTATCCGGTACACGACGTCGTTGATTTTGCTAATCACTGTATATGGGCCTTCCCAGTCCCGTTGAAGTTTCGGTGACAACCCCTTTTGTCGATGGGGATTGTAAAGCCACACTCGATCTCCTGCTTGGAACTCTGTTGTTGTCGCTCGTATATCGTAGCGTGTCTTCATTCGGTCACTGAACATCTTAATTTTTGACCTGGTATCGTCGTGGATCTGAAGGAGTCTTTCCCTGAGGTCATCCAAGTAATCATCCTCGGCTTGCGGTTCCGACGTGGGACATCCAAATTTGATTTCGCTCGGCAGTCTGATGTTCCTTCCCATTAAAATCTCAGACGGTGTATGGCCAGTTGAGCTATGTCTTGCACTTCGATACGCCATCAAAAACAGTGGAATGTGTCGATCCCAATCTCGCTGGTTGTCGTCCACAACTTTGCAAAGATGTTCCTTCAGGGTTCGGTTGAACCGTTCGACCATGCCATCAGATTGTGGGTGGAGTGGTGTTGTTCTTGTCTTCTTAATGTGAAGAAGCCCACAAACTTCCTGGAATATGTTTGATTCAAAGTTCCTTCCCTGGTCGGAATGCAGTTCTAATGGAACACCGAATCTGCTCACCCAGTTGAACACAATTTGGTCTGCGACTGTTTTGGCTTCTTGATTCGGTATGGCGTATGCTTCAGGCCACTTGCTGAAGTAATCCATGACGACCAGAATATAACGATTTCCATTATTTGTTTCCGGAAATGGACCCGCCACGTCTATTGCAATCCTTTCAAAGGGTGATCCGACATTATACTGCTGCATTTGGCTGTGATTCTTTTTGTTCGGGCCTTTGGTGGCAGCACAGGTATCACATTTTCGGCACCACTTCTCGACATCTTCCCTTGCATGTAGCCAATAGAATCGTTGTCGAACCTTTTCTAGCGTCTTGTTTACTCCTAGATGGCCTCCCGAAACTCCATCATGCATCTCTCGCAGAACGTCCACAATCTTCGATCTCGGTAAGACTAGCTGCATTACATAGGACTTTCCATCTGCTGATTCCCATTTACGTCGAAGGACACCCTCTTGGACATGCAATGAGTCCCACTGTGCCCAATAGGCCTTTAGAGCCGGACTTCTGTCGGAGATATCGGCCCATTCTGGTTTTTCCTGGTGTTCCTTGCATGCGAGGATGGGTTCAATATCTGGGTCCTCTTGTTGAGCCTTCCTCAACTCGTCGTTGCTCCAGCCATAAATGGGATCGGTTCTGGTTCGTTGAACAGTAACCACTTCTTTTTCTTCTTGGCGTCTGCAATGCTTACAGTCTTGCTTACATGGTCTCCGAGACAGTGCATCAGCATTTGAGTGAAGCTTCCCCTTCCGATGTTGAATTTCATAATCGTACGTCTGCAGCCTCTCAATCCATCTCGCCACTTGACCCTCTGGATTCTTGAAATTCAAAAGCCAGTTTAGTGCTCCATGGTCGGTTCGGAGAAGAAACTTCTGTCCATAGAGATACTTATGGAAGTGCTTTGTTGCCAAAATCAGTGCAAGAAGTTCTCTTCTGGTCACACAATAGTTTCTTTCCGACTTTGAGAGTACCTTGCTGTAATAGGCAACCACCTTTTCTTCGCCATCATATACCTGTGACAATACAGCACCAATCCCGACATTGCTGGCATCAGCATCAATGATGAACGGTTTTCCTGGAGTCGGGTAGGTCAGCACTGGTGCATTACACAAGCGTTGCTTGAGCTCTTGAAAGCTGCGCTCGCACTCACCTGACCATTTAAACTGCTTTCCCTTTTCCGTTAGCTGATGTAGACTCTTGGCGATCTCAGCAAAATTCTTGACGAAGCGCCTATAGTAGGTGGCTAGACCCAGAAAGCTTCGGAGTTGATGTTTGTCCTGTGGTGTTGGCCAATTCTTCACGGTGTCAACCTTATCAGGATCCGTCTTAACTCCTTGGGATGAGATGATATGTCCCAGGTATTTCACTTCGGTTTTGAAGAGTGAACACTTTTCTGGATTGAGCTTGAGGTGGGCTTCTCGAAGTCTTTGAAACACGGCTCTCAGATTTGTACAATGTTCGTCAAATGTTTTCCCGTATACGATGACGTCATCCAAATAGACCAGGCAAGATTTCCAAGTGAGTCCTTGCAGGACGCATTCCATAAGGCGCTCAAAAGTCGCTGGAGCATTGCACAGTCCAAAAGGCATCACTTTGAACTGCCACAATCCGTTTCCTGTCGAGAACACTGTCTTCTCTTTGTCTTCAGGATGGATTTCTACTTGCCAGTATCCACTTTTCAGGTCCAAAGTTGAGAACCATTGTGCTCCTTCCATTGCGTCCAGAGTATCGCTGATCCTAGGCAGAGGGTAGCTATCTTTCTTGGTCACATCGTTCAACCTTCGATAGTCCACGCAAAAGCGGGTTGATCCGTCTTTCTTCTTTACCAGGACCACTGGAGACGCCCAAGGGCTTTTTGAGTTTTCGATAAGACCCTCTTCTTTCATGGTGGTTATCAGTTCTTCAACCTCACCTTGTTTGGCTAGTGGAAGGCGTCTTGCAGGTTGACGAATCGGCTTTGCATCCCCGGTGTTGATTCGATGTTGAACCAGTTGTGTTCTGCCATATTTCCCTTGCGATGATGAATAGATGTCTGCAAATTCTTCGAGGAGACCTTCTGCAGTTCTTCGTTGTTGTTGGCCAAGATTAGAGGACTCGAGAATGTTCGTCTTTATGGAGTTCAGCTCTTTGGACTTCAATGTTTGCCTTGGGTCTTCTTCGCTGATCCTTGTTATCGCTGATACAGATTCGCATTGTCCGACAATCTCACCTTTTCTAAGCTTAACTTCGTACGGCTTGATGTTGAGTATTCGTACGGGAACCATGTTCTTTACAGGTCTAACAAGAGTCTTCCCAATGGTGACGTTTTGGGAGGACTTTACAGATGCTGGTTCGACCATGAGATATCGATGGCTGCCAGGCTTACCCTTCAATTTCGTCCACACGAATACTTCTGAAGAAGCAGGCAAAGTGAGATCTTCTTTGATGACGGTTTTCACAGATAACGAGGTCTCATGCGAGTGGATCCCATAGATCATCGGAATCTCGATGTTTCGATATTTCAGAACTTGGTTCCCGATGTCCAATATCACTCCGTGATCTTTCATGAAATCGACGCCGACAATGCAATCGTCGCATATATCTGCTACCAGAAACAGGTGAGAGAATTCCAACTCTGCCATCCGGATCTTAAGACGTACCTCACCATAGACTTTTGCGGCTTCTCCAGTTGCAGTCCTTAGACGATAGCTATTGGTGTTGTGGAGCCATGTCTTCTTAACGAGGTCCTGCCGTACAATGGACGCCGTGGCACCGGGGTCGATGGTAGCCACACATTTGTTGCCGTTTATACTTGCTTCCACGGTCAGGCTCTTGTTGTCACGTTTCGTTTGAGAAACCTGGATGTCGTTTCTGGGGCCATCGATACCAGAAACCAGCTTCTGCCCCTCGAAGTTGGTTCTTATTCGTTTCCCGGGTGGGAAACAGCTTCGGCAGCAACGTTGTTGGAGTTACTTTGACTTGTTGAGTAAGTTCTGTTTCCACAGTGTTGGCATGAGGTTCGTCTTCGCGGTAATCTGCACTGTCGTTGAAGATGCCCAGTCTTGTTGCAGTTCCAGCATCGTGCTCGTCCGTCTCTCTGACTCCTTTCCAGAGTAGCCTTCTGACAAGAGCATTCTTGGACTTCCAATTCTCTCACGCGATGCACGTTTTGGGATGCTTGTTCTGCGGCTTCCATTGTTAGAGCGAAAGCCAATGCTTCTGGTAGTGTTTGTTTTCCGGCAGTGCGAATAGCCCTTTGGAGATTTATATCGCCCACAGCTCTCACAAAGGCTTCAACAGCAAGTTGATTTATTATCTCGTTGCCAGCTGTTGGGTATGCCAGGCGGACTAATCGCTCGATATCTGCCTGAAGCTGCTGCAGAGTTTCACCTCTTTTCTGTGCCCTGTTGTTTAGTTGTACTCGGAAGACTTCTGTCATGTGGCTATCCCCAAACCGCTGTTCGATTGCGTTTACCAGAACTTTGAAGTCACCGTTCTTCTCTGCTGGGATGGTTTGTAGCAGTTCAGCAGCTGCTCCTCTCAAGGCAAGCGTAAGAGCAATGTATTTTTCGTCATCGTCCCAGCCGTTTGTTAACGCTGCTGCTTCAAACTGTTTCTTGTAGATTGACCACGGAATCTGACCATCAAAGCTTGGAGGATTCACTTCTCTCTTTCTTGAGCACTCACCAGAAGGTTCTCGAGCTTTCATCTTTCGCACTTTTTCTAGTTCATTTGTGATGGTTTCGATTTGTTCGTCCATTTTCTCGAAACGTGCATTTTGTTTTTCGACGCGCTCGTCGAGAGTAGTGATTCTCTCTTCGAAGTCCGTAAACCTGCCCTCTAAAAGGTTTCTCTGTTCGTCAAACCGCTCTAGAATATTCTGCTGTTCTTGCTTTTGGTCATTTCTTTGAGCCTCTAGTTGCTTTAGGACATTTCCTTCTAGTTGTTTGAGAACATTCTCTTGTTCGGTCTTCTGCTCGTTTCTTTGAGTTTCTAGTTGCTCCAGAACATTCTTGTTTTGAGTTTCTAGTTGCTCCCGAACGTTATCTTGCTCTTTCTTCTGTGCGTCAAACCGCTCTAGCACATTCTTTTGATTTTCTTCAAATTTGGCTAGAAGAAGTGTCATCATGGTAGATAAGTCGGCAGTTGCATTTACCTCTTTCGATTTTGCTTCCACTTCGAAAGCAAACGTATCTGGGTCTTCATTTTGTTCTTCCAGATATTCCTGTAGCCGTTTTACGAGTTCGATTTTACATCCTGCCCCACTTAAGCCACGTTTGCTTAATTCGGCCTTTAGCTCAGAGACAGTTAAGTCTTTCAAAACTTTACTCATTTTTTTTTTTTAATTTTTAACTTCACTATTTCAAACAAAATAGTTTAATCACTGTTCACTGTTTTATTCTCAATAAGTTTTCATCCCACTTCTGACACCAATGTAATATTCGGCTTGGTCCGACAATTAAAACTTATTCACTTTTTAAATAAAACACAAATTCACTTTATTCAAATCACTCACAAACTTATTTATTCAACACTTTCAATTATAACTTTTCAAACACAGTGTACTTTACTTATCGCAGTTCACAATCAACTAATTCGCCTCGCCACCAAACGGCTATTTATATCAAAAATGATGGGTTCTAGAAACTACTATTGGCTCCTATTGGTTCTTGGGGAAGCTGAAAGTTCGAGAGAAAATACTGGGATTTTTGTAGGGGCTAACGTTCTTAATGCTAAACAAAAAGTTTCTCTTAATCTTAATTAATTATTGCCCCTCACGAGTGTTTACTACTACAATTAAACGATATTAAGTAAAGAGAGTATGTACATTAAATAAACAAGAGATACAGAGTAAGTAAAGAGAGTAATGAAAAGTGTGTACATTAAATATAGAAAGAGATACAGAGTAAGTAAAGAGAGTAAGAAAAGTGTGTACATTAAATATAGAAAGAGATACAGAGAGTAAGAGATAATAAAGTATACACATTAGTATTAGACATTACAATAGAAGGAGATACAGAGCGTATGAGATAAATAAAGTGTATACACATTACAATATTTAAATATGTGTTTGTACTATGTACATATGAATTTACAATGAAGATAAACATGAGGGGAGGAAGTCGGAAGTGACAAGAGGGAGTGACGTAATACACTCCCTGCTGAAACTCCCTACCACCTCACCTGCGATGCGAATAATTATTTACAGCTAGATGGATTTAACAATGTTTAAATGTTGCAATATATTGTAATATTCGGCTTGGTCCGACAATTAAAACTTATTCACTTTTTAAATAAAACACAAATTCACTTTATTCAAATCACTCACAAACTTATTTATTCAACACTTTCAATTATAACTTTGCAAACACAGAGTACTTTTCTTTATCGCAGTTCACAATTCATCCATTCGCCTCGCCACCAACCGTCTATTTATATCAAAAATGATGGGTTCTAGAAACTACTATTGGTTCCTATTGTTTCTTGGGGAAGCTGAAAGTTCGAGAGAAAATACTGGGATTTTTGTAGGGGCTAACGTTCTTAATGCTAAACAAAAAGTTTCTCTTAATCTTAATTAATTATTGCCCCTCACGAGTGTTTACTACTACAATTAAACGATATTAAGTAAAGAGAGTATGTACATTAAATAAACAAGAGATACAGAGTAAGTAAAGAGAGTAATGAAAAGTGTGTACATTAAATATAGAAAGAGATACAGAGTAAGTAAAGAGAGTAAGAAAAGTGTGTACATTAAATATAGAAAGAGATACAGAGAGTAAGAGATAATAAAGTATACACATTAGTATTAGACATTACAATAGAAGGAGATACAGAGCGTATGAGATAAATAAAGTGTATACACATTACATTGCCCCCTCCTTAGGATTGATCGTCCCGAACAAATCCATCATCTTCATCACCACTGTAGCGATGTAGTCGGTCGCGATGTACGACTTTAAGTTTACCTCTGACTCCTTTTTGTATCCGGTACACGACGTCGTTGATTTTGCTAATCACTGTATATGGACCTTCCCAGTCCCGTTGAAGTTTCGGTGACAACCCTTTTTGTCGATGGGGATTGTAAAGCCACACTCGATCTCCTGCTTGGAACTCTGTTGTTGTCGCTCGTATATCGTAGCGTGTCTTCATTCGGTCACTGAACATCTTTATTTTTGACCTAGTATCGTCGTGGATCTGAAGGAGTCTTTCTCTGAGGTCATCCAAGTAGTCATCCTCGGCTTGCGGTTCCGACGTGGGACATCCAAATTTAATTTCACTCGGCAATCTGATGTTCCTTCCCATCAAAATCTCAGACGGTGTATGGCCAGTTGAGCTATGTCTTGCACTTCGATACGCCATCAAAAACAGTGGAATGTGTCGGTCCCAATCTCGCTGGTTGTCGTCCACAACTTTGCAAAGATGTTCCTTAAGGGTTCGGTTGAACCGTTCGACCATGCCATCAGATTGTGGGTGGAGTGGTGTTGTTCTTGTCTTCTTGATGTGAAGAAGCCCACAAACTTCCTGGAATATGTTTGATTCAAAGTTCCTTCCCTGGTCGGAATGCAGTTCTAATGGAACACCGAATCTGCTCACCCAGTTGAACACAATTTGGTCTGCGACTGTTTTGGCTTCTTGATTCGGTATGGCGTATGCTTCAGGCCACTTGCTGAAGTAATCCATGACGACCAGAATATAACGATTTCCATTATTTGTTTCCGGAAATGGACCCGCCACGTCTATTGCAATCCTTTCAAAGGGTGATCCGACATTATACTGCTGCATTTGGCTGTGATTCTTTTTGTTCGGGCCTTTGGTGGCAGCACAGGTATCACATTTTCGGCACCACTTCTCGACATCCTCCCTTGCATGTAGCCAATAGAATCGTTGTCGAACCTTTTCTAGCGTCTTGTTTACTCCTAGATGGCCTCCCGAAACTCCATCATGCATCTCTCGCAGAACGTCCATAATCTTCGATCTCGGTAAGACTAGCTGCATTACATAGGACTTTCCATCTGCTGATTCCCACTTACGTCGAAGGACACCTTCTTGGACATGCAACGAGTCCCACTGTGCCCAATAGGCCTTCAGAGCCGGACTTCTGTCGGAGATATCAGCCCATTCTGGTTTTTCCTGGTGTTCCTTGCATGCGAGGATGGGTTCAATATCTGGGTCCTCTTGTTGAGCCTCCCTCATCTCGTCGTTGCTCCAGCCATAAATGGGATCGGTTCTGGTTCGTTGGACAGTAACCACTTCTTTTTCTTCTTGGCGTCTGCAATGCTTACAGTCTTGCTTACATGGTCTCCGAGACAGTGCATCAGCATTTGAGTGAAGCTTCCCCTTCCGATGTTGAATTTCATAATCGTACGTCTGCAGCCTCTCAATCCATCTCGCCACTTGACCCTCTGGATTCTTGAAATTCAAAAGCCAGTTTAGTGCTCCATGGTCGGTTCGGAGAAGAAACTTCTGTCCATAGAGATACTTATGGAAGTGCTTTGTTGCCAAAATCAGTGCAAGAAGTTCTCTTCTGGTCACACAATAGTTTCTTTCCGACTTTGAGAGTACCTTGCTGTAATAGGCAACCACCTTTTCTTCGCCATCATGTACCTGTGACAATACAGCACCAATCCCGACATTGCTGGCATCAGCATCAATGATGAACGGTTTTCCTGGAGTCGGGTAGGTCAGCACTGGTGCATTACACAAGCGTTGCTTGAGCTCTTGAAAGCTGCGCTCGCACTCACCTGACCATTTAAACTGCTTTCCCTTTTCCGTTAGCTGATGTAGACTCTTGGCGATCTCAGCAAAATTCTTGACGAAGCGCCTATAGTAGGTGGCTAGACCCAGAAAGCTTCGGAGTTGATGTTTGTCCTGTGGTGTTGGCCAATTCTTCACGGTGTCAACCTTATCAGGATCCGTCTTAACTCCTTGGGATGAGATGATATGTCCCAGGTATTTCACTTCGGTTTTGAAGAGTGAACACTTTTCTGGATTGAGCTTGAGGTGGGCTTCTCGAAGTCTTTGAAACACGGCTCTCAGATTTGTACAATGTTCGTCAAATGTTTTCCCGTATACGATGACGTCATCCAAATAGACCAGGCAAGATTTCCAAGTGAGTCCTTGCAGGACGCATTCCATAAGGCGCTCAAAAGTCGCTGGAGCATTGCACAGTCCAAAAGGCATCACTTTGAACTGCCACAATCCGTTTCCTGTCGAGAACGCTGTCTTCTCTTTGTCTTCAGGATGGATTTCTACTTGCCAGTATCCACTTTTCAGGTCCAAAGTTGAGAACCATTGTGCTCCTTCCATTGCGTCCAGAGTATCGCTGATCCTAGGCAGAGGGTAGCTATCTTTCTTGGTCACATCGTTCAACCTTCGATAGTCCACGCAAAAGCGGGTTGATCCGTCTTTCTTCTTTACCAGGACCACTGGAGACGCCCAAGGGCTTTTAGAGTTTTCGATCAGACCCTCTTCTTTCATGGTGGTTATCAGTTCTTCAACCTCACCTTGTTTGGCTAGTGGAAGGCGTCTTGCAGGTTGACGAATCGGCTTTGCATCCCCGGTGTTGATTCGATGTTGAACCAGTTGTGTTCTGCCATATTTCCCTTGCGATGACGAAAAGATGTCTGCAAATTCTTCGAGGAGACCTTCTGCAGTTCTTCGTTGTTGGTGGCCAAGATTAGAGGACTTGAGAATGTTCGTCTTTATGGAGTTCAGCTCTTTGGACTTCAATGTTTGCCTTGGGTCTTCTTCGCTGATCCTTGTTATCGCTGATACAGATTCGCATTGTCCGACAATCTCACCTTTTCTAAGCTTAACTTCGTACGGCTTGATGTTGAGTATTCGTACGGGAACCATGTTCTTTACAGGTCTAACAAGAGTCTTCCCAATGGTGACGTTTTGGGAGGACTTTACAGATGCTGGTTCGACCATGAGGTATCGATGGCTGCCAGGCTTACCTTTCAATTTCGTCCACACGAATACTTCTGAAGAAGCAGGCAAAGTCAGATCTTCTTTGATGACGGTTTTCACAGATAACGAGGTCTCGTACGAGTGGATCCCATAGATCATCGGAATCTCGATGTTTCGATATTTCAGGACTTGGTTCCCGATGTCCAATATCACTCCGTGATCTTTCATGAAATCGACGCCGACAATGCACTCGTCGCATATATCTGCTACCAGGAACAGGTGAGAGAATTCCAGCTCTGCCATCCGGATCTTAAGACGTACCTCACCATAAACTTTTGCGGCTTCTCCAGTTGCAGTCCTTAGACGATAGCTGTTGGTGTTGTGGAGCCATGTCTTCTTAACGAGGTCCTGCCGTACAATGGACGCCGTGGCACCGGTGTCGATGGTAGCCACACATTTGTTACCGTTTATACTTGCTTCCACGGTCAGGCTTTTGTTGTCACGTTTCGTTTGAGAAACCTGGATGGTGTTTCTGTAGCTATCGGGACTAGAAGCCAGCTTCTGTCCCTCGAAGTTGGTGGGGTGGGAAACAACTTGGGAAGCAACATTGTTGTAGTTGTAACTTTGGCTTGTTGAGTAAGTTCTGTTTCCACAGTGTTGACATGAGGTTCGTCTTTGCGGTAATCTGCACTGTCGTTGAAGATGCCCAGTCTTGTTGCAGTTCCAGCATCGTGCTGGTCCGTCTCGCTGACTCCTTTCCAGAGTAGCCTTCTGACAAGAGCATTGTTGGACTTCCAATTCTCTCACGCGATGCACGTTTTGGGATGCTTGTTCTGCGTCTTCCATTGTTAGAGCGAAAGCCAATGCTTCTGGTAGTGTTTGCTTTCCGGCAGTGCGAATAGCCCTTTGGAGATTTATATCGCCCACAGCTCTCACAAAGGCTTCAACAGCAAGTTGATTTATTATCTCGTTGCCAGCTGTTGGGTATGCCAGGTGGACTAATCGCTCGATATCTGCCTGAAGCTGCTGCAGAGTTTCACCTCTTTTCTGTGCCCTGTTGTTTAGTTGTACTCGGAAGACTTCTGTCATGTGGCTATCCCCAAACCGCTGTTCGATTGCGTTTACCAGAACTTTGAAGTCACCGTTCTTCCCTGCTGGGATGGTTTGTAGCAGTTCAGCAGCTGCTCCTCTCAAGGCAAGCGTAAGAGCAATGTATTTTTCGTCATCGTCCCAGCCGTTTGTTAACGCTGCTGCTTCAAACTGTTTC
Source organism: Sphaerophoria taeniata (assembly GCA_943590905.1). Lineage (NCBI taxonomy): Eukaryota > Metazoa > Arthropoda > Insecta > Diptera > Syrphidae > Sphaerophoria > Sphaerophoria taeniata. The sequence continues at coordinate 112,420,765 of OX016541.1, read as the reverse complement.
TTGTAGATTGACCACGGTATCTGACCATCAAAGCTTGGGGGATTCACTTCTCTCTTTCTTGAGCACTCACCAGAAGGTTCTCGAGCTTTCATCTTTCGCACTTTTTCTAGTTCGCTTGTAATGGTTTCGATCTGTTCGTCTATTTTCTTGAAACGTGCATTAGTCGTTGAATTTTGTTTTTCGACACGCTCATCGAGAGTATTGATTTTGTCTTCGAAGTCCGCAAACCTGCCTTCTAGCAGATTTTTCTGTTCATCAAACCGATCTCGAACGTCATCCCTTTGAGCTTGTAGTTGTTCCAGAACATCATTCTTTTGAGTTTCTAGTTGCTTGAGGACATTTCCTTCCAGTTGTTTGAGGACATTCTCTTGCTCGGTCTTCTGCTCGTTTCTTTGAGTTTCTAGTTGCTCCAGAACATTCTTGTTTTGAGTTTCTTGCTTCTTTTGATTCTCTTCAAATTTGGCTAGAAGAAGTGTCATCATGGTAGATAAGTCGGCAGTTGCATTTACCTCTTCCGATTTTGCTTCCACTTCGAAAGCAAACGCATCTGGGTCTTCATTTTGTTCTTCCAGATATTCCTGTAGCCGTTTTACGAGTTCGATTTTATATCCTGCCGCACTTAAGCCACGTTTGCTTAATTCGGCCTTTAGCTCAGCGACAGTTAAGTCTTTCAAAACTTTACTTATCATTTTTTTTAACTTCACTATTTCACACAAAATAGTTTAATCACTGTTCACTGTTTTATTCTCAATAAGTTTTAATCCCACTTCTGACACCAATGTAATATTCGGCTTGGTCCGACAATTAAAACTTATTCACTTTTTAAATAAAACACAAATTCACTTTATTCAAATCACTCACAAACTTATTTATTCAACACTTTCAATTATAACTTTGCAAACACAGAGTACTTTTCTTTATCGCAGTTCACAATTCATCCATTCGCCTCGCCACCAACCGGCTATTTATATCAAAAATGATGGGTTCTAGAAACTACTATTGGTTCCTATTGTTTCTTGGGGAAGCTGAAAGTTCGAGAGAAAATACTGGGATTTTTGTAGGGGCTAACGTTCTTAATGCTAAACAAAAAGTTTCTCTTAATCTTAATTAATTATTGCCCCTCACGAGTGTTTACTACTACAATTAAACGATATTAAGTAAAGAGAGTATGTACATTAAATAAACAAGAGATACAGAGTAAGTAAAGAGAGTAATGAAAAGTGTGTACATTAAATATAGAAAGAGATACAGAGTAAGTAAAGAGAGTAAGAAAAGTGTGTACATTAAATATAGAAAGAGATACAGAGAGTAAGAGATAATAAAGTATACACATTAGTATTAGACATTACAATAGAAGGAGATACAGAGCGTATGAGATAAATAAAGTGTATACACATTACAATATCATAAGTATCCTTGATATGTTTATCAGATGGGTTTGATAATAAGAAGCATAAGTTTTGTTTGTTTAGATTAATGCAAGCTTGTTTAACGGTGCTACATTCTGTTAATATATAGTTTATGGTAAGTAAGTTGTTAGTTTGGCAAATGTGACATATTGGTTGGGGTTCTTTTCTTAGAATGAAGCTGTGCGTAAGCCAAGTGTGTCCTAGACGGAGACGAGTGAAGCATTTATTCATAGTGGTTGTGGTTCCTGCTGGGTAGATTGTTGGGGAGCAGTCAGTGTTGAATCTGGTATAGTGGTGGGTGTATGAGCTCCAGTTTTCCTTGAGGTGTGTATGAAATTTTTGGTTGATGTGTTTGGTTAAGTCTTTTTTGGTAGGTTTGAATTGTGTTATGTGAATGTCAGGGTTTGTTGATATCCTCTTCGCTTCTCTGTCAGCAGCATCATTGCCTCGTATATTTGTGTGTCCTGGGATCCATATAAGTTTTAATTTTTTGCTGTGTGATATGATATTGTCACGGATGTTGTTTATAATTGGTGTCCGGTGTTTGGTATTCAATATAGCTTGTAAGGTGGATAAACTGTCTGTGAGAATAACTGTTTTCTTCTTGGATGTTATTCCAATTTTAGTGGCTTCCAATATGGCTAGGGCTTCTGCTGAGAAGATGGAGAAGTAGTTTGGGACCTTAGCAGCGGATTTAATTTCACCATGATTGTTAACAACTGCAAAACCGCAGCCTTCATTGCTCTTGGATCCGTCGGAGTAAAGTATATTCCAAATGTTTTCGGGATAGTTACTTAGGAGATCCAGAATGAGTTGTGTGTGTGTATCAATTGGTGTTGTGTTTTTTTGGTGCTTAGCTAAGGAAGTGTCGATGGCATTGGTTGGTAGTAGCCATGGGGGTTGTTTGTCGATGGGTATACACTTGGCGTTAATTTGGACGTCAAGGTCTCTTGCAGAAGAAACAGCAGCATATAATGTTGAAGGTAGCCTTGGTATTTTTTTGCGCTTCAGGATTTTGGTCAAATCTGCGTGTATGGGCGAACTATACGTTTCTAAGAGTTTCGGAATCAAGCGGTCGATAAGAAGGTTCTTTCTTTCTTCAATACTGTTAAATCCTCCCTCGGCCATCATGTTTTTGATTGGTGTGGTACGAAAAGCTCTAAGGCTAGCTCTTATAGCTGCGTGATAGGTGGGATTTAGAAGTTTTAAGTTAGAAGGAGCACACTTGCCATAAATAATGAGTCCATATTCAATTTTTGATAGCAAAATTGTTTTTGTTGTATAAATGAGTGTGTTAGTATGAACAAGACTGTTGCGTGATGCTAGGTATCTTATGATGTTTAGTCTGGTAGCTAATTTTTTATTTAAATCAGTACAATACTTTTTGAAATTAAACTTATCGTCGAATAATATACCTAAGATACTTAAACAACTAACTGTTTCGATATTTACATTATTCGTTACAATATTAAAACTAGAACATTTGAGTTTTCTACATATGTGTAAATGTTTGTTTTTATTTAATGATATTTTAGCACCAGAATGTAAGCACCAGTTACAGATCTCATTTATGACTTCTATAAATAAATTAATAGTTTGATTTACATTATTATTGCATTTGGACATGATATACAGATCATCAGCGTACATTGAGTGATCAATATTTTTAAATTTTACTATAATTTCGCTGATGTCATTAAAAGCTATAATAAAGAGGATAACTGATAGCGGGGATCCTTGTGGGATTCCGTTTGGAATTGCATGAATTTTTGAAAGGCAGTTATTTACTTTTGATCGAAAAGATCTGTTGCTTAAGAACGATTTGATAAAATGAAACATTTTGGGTCCAATATTCCATTTGATGAGTTTAGTCAAAATTATATGTATACCTATACGTTCAAAAGCCTTTTCAAAATCAATTGAAACAATTGAGATGTGGTTCTTACATGATATGCCGTTTGATATAAACTCGTCAACATGCAGAAGTGCGTCTATTGTGCCGCGAGAGTGTTTGAAGGCTACTTGATTTGTCTTAATGCAATCATTTTTCTCAATGAACCAGAGAAGCCTTTTGGCAACTATTTTCTCTAAAACCTTGCTTGTGCAGGGAAGAAGGGAAATTGGTCGATAACTGTTTATATCCGAAGGGTGTTTATTCGGTTTTAGGATTGGGACAGTAGTGGCAATTTTCCAGGACTGTGGGAGTACCCCTTGGTTATAAATCTCATTGAAAAGTAACAGTAGACGCTTTTTTATTGATAACGGCATGAATTTTAGCATTGGATATGATACGCGATCATATCCGGGTGTTTTTCCTCTGACAGAGCTAAGGCAGCACTCTAATTCGAGTAGATTAAATGGCGATTCTAAATGTTTTGCCGGTGTTGTTAGGTCATTATGTGTAGGCCTCAGATTGAGTGATGCTAATTTCGCTTCTTGAAATTGTGTCGGAAAATTAGAGTCACTACAATAGGCAGACCAGTGTTTGGAGAAGTGTTCGGCGATTAGATGTGGATCCGTTAAGGGCACATCGGCAGTTTCAATAACTTTTATTGATTGGGGTACGTAGTTGCCCGTAAGTGTTCTTATATCTGCCCAAATTTGTTTGATTGATGTGTTTGGGTTTAAGTTTGAGGTGAATTTTTTGAAACTTTCGACCTTTGCAGCTTTCGCATTCTTTCGAAAAATAGCGTTAGACTTGCGGAAGTTAATGAGGTTGGTTATGTTTGGGTACTTTAGATAGATTTTCCATAGGTGCTGTTTTTTTGCGCGGAGGGCAGCGATTTCAGGGTTCCACCAGGGGACGATTTTTTTGGTTGGGTTGCTGTTAGACTGCGGTATAGCCAGGTTGGCAGCAAAACGAAGACCTTTGCCAAGTAATGCTGCTTCCCTATTCACATTTGTGGTTTGAGGTCTATTTTCAAAGTATTCCAGAGCTTTAGATTGAAAAAGCTTCCAGTTTGCCCGATCAGTTAAAAAACTTTGGGGTAGGTTTGTGCCATGATGATTGAGTATTTAAGCTGACGCAAATAGAGATAGGGAAGTGGTCGCTGCCGTGTAGAAAATCGTTCCTATGCCAGGTGATATTTGGAAGCAGATTAGGAGAAGCCAAGGACAGATCGACATGCGTATAAGTGTTGTGTGTTGAGAAGTGAGTTGGCTTGCCGTCATTTAGTAAAGTCAAATTTGCGTTGAGTACGAAACTTTCGACAATTTTACCTCTATTGTTTGTTGCGGGAGAACCCCACAATACGTTCCAGGAGTTAAAGTCTCCAGTTACTATGAAAGGATGGTTTATTGTTGTTGTAATGTTCTCTAGGTCGGATGAAGAGAAAGCTTGTTTTGGGTGAATGTAGATAGATAAGACAGTTATTTTAAAGTTAAGGTTTATTTCTACGGCTATTGCTGAGATGTTAGAATTAATTCGTATTAATGTATGAGGTATTGACTTATGGATAAGGAGGCCAACTCCTTGTTTAGCGGTGTCGATAGAGCTTAGGTTATGGAAATAGGCAGCATATTGCTTGAGAGTTTTAATTGAATGGCTATCGTTAATGTGGGTTTCTTGGAGTGCTACTATTTGTGGATTTTCTTCTTTAATTAGTATTTCAAGTTCCTGAAAATTGTTCAGGTATCCATTCAGATTCCATTGCAGAATCTTCAGGAATGTATGAGCTGAATTTGAGTGCGACTTATGTACAGTATAAGGATGTTTATACTGTGAAAAGTTGCGGAGAGAATTGATGTGGTGATTAGAGCGACTCTGTCGCCCCGAGGTCGAATCATTGAAACACGAGAAGGTGTTTAAATGATTCGATCTCCGGACGACAGAGTCGTTATTCGGGGGGTCGAGGGTATGTTTATGTGCTATCATCATTATCGCTTTCGGAGATGATTTCGGTTTCCATTGCTATGCGGGTTGAGTTATTTGTTTCTTTTGAGTAATTATTTGAGTTAAAGAATGAACGTGTGAGCGTGGTACTTTGGTTGAGTGAGTTCTTAGAGAATTCAAAGTCTTGAGAGTCGGATTGATGCTGATGCTGATAATTAAATGAAGAGACTGGGTTAGTTTTATTAAGAGAGTTGTTTTGGAGGGGAGAGCAATCGGTTATTGGTGTTTTAGAGGTTGAAGTTGAAGGTGAGTTGGTCGGTGTAAAGTTAGCGGATTTTGGGAGAAGAGTTTTGTTTTGATGAGAGATTTGTGTTTTATTTATATTTGAGGATGAAGACGAGGGAGAGGCTTCTGGGTTTGAGTTGAGTGTGTTTTGTGCTGTAGAGGGAGTAGAGGTACTGTTCGGTAGTTTTTCTGATTGTGTGGTGGGATTATTTGTTGAAGTGTTGGCTGAGGAAGTATTTGCAGTAGTGGTAAGAGGAGTCGGGGATGAGTTTGTTGGTTTAATCTGTTTGTTAGAGGGGGAATCTGTACCGTTTATTACAACTGTGGAGAAAGGGGTGTGGAGAATAGATGCATTTTGTTCGTTAAATATTTTTTTTGCTTCTGCCATGCTGCATTTGTTAACGGTTTTAATTTTCAGAATTTCTTTTGCTTCTAAAAACCGTTTACAGAGTCTGGATGATGCTGGATGACTTTCTGAACAGTTAGCACACAAAGTGCGGGTGCAAATTTCAGGGGAGTGTGGTAGGGGGAGGTTACACGTAACGCAAGTAAGTAATCCTGGGCATCTTTTCATAGTATGTCCGAGTAATTGGCATTTTTTACACCGCATGGGATTGGGGAAATACTCCTCAACTTTGATATTGTACCAACCAACATTAATCGATTGAGGGGGGCGGAAAAGGTCGAAAGTAAATAACATTAGACCTGTGGCTCTTTCTTCATTATTTTCAGTCTTTTTTTTTGAATTTGAAGACTTCGGTTACGCCTTGGCCTCTCATTTCTTCGATTATTTCTTTTTCAGGCACGTTGATAAGGCAGGGGGCATAAGCTGTGCCTTTGGAAGCATTAAGTTGATGGTGCAGAGAAATTGAGACTGGGCAGTGACCAGAAAGATTGGTTTTGGATAGGAATAGATTGGCGATTTGAAGGGATTTCACGAGGATGAGAAGGTTACCGTCGCGGAGTTGGGTTATGTATTCATATGAGGTACTTATGGCATCAATTGCTTTCTTCAATATGAAAACACTTATGGACGAAAGAGGGATTTTGGGATCGGTAGGGGTAATTATTATGAATTTGGGGTTTTTATAGGTTGAGGAAGATGGGATGTCTTCGATTGTTACACTGTGGGAAGCATTGTTTTTTTTCTTTCTTTTGTGAGGTGGATCGGTTGGCTGAAAAAGTTCAGCAAACCGATTCCCCTTCAGCACATTAGGCCCGGAGGCCATTTTACACTTTTTACACAGTAAAGATCAGAAGTGGAGCACTTTTAATGGAAAAAAATGGGAAAGAAAAAATGGAGAGGGGGTATGAAAGTGGATAGGAGAAGCGCGATGGAAAAAGTAACCAAACTAAGAGGCGAGCAAAAACACAATCGAGAGAACGATGTTAACGGCTCGGAGATCAGTCGGTGACTGGTATATTGCAATAAAATCAATTTTCTATTATATTTTTGTAAGAATTTGAAGATATTGAAGGAAATAGGAATTATTTCTCAAAAAAACTAAGGAAAATAAAAGTGGGATATACGAGTACGGAACCCTTCTCGAGAGACTTTATTTCTCACTTCTCCAGTTTTTATCATTCATTCATCATCAATCTTTGAACATAAATTATCTTAAAACTGTATGAATATTATTTAAATTAAGAAAACATATATGGCCTCTGTGACCTATACTACGTAACCTTTTTTATTTTTCATATTTTATAAAAAAAAAAATTTGATACGACTAAATGCAAGTTATTATTATTCAAACAAAACCAAAAATACAAGTTTTTATGATCAGCAAACATAACTAACTAGTCAACTATCGATTATTATGCAAACTTGCCCATAAAACATAACTAGGGAGAATATTTAAAACATTGTGTTTTTTTCTCATATTTAAGTTGAACGATACGGAATTTAACCGCGCGCCGTCCGATCAAAAGGCATTCTGGCAAAATGCACTTCTTGTGATGCAAGGATTAAAGGTTCTAAGACCATTACATCAAATTTTTAAGCGGCACATAAAGTCCAAACACCAGGACGTTTTTAAATCATATAATGATAATAAAATATTAAAAAAGAAAAGTAACGTTTCACCCAATGAGTCATTTAAGGACCTCATTGTTAAGATGATCGCGGAAAATACCTTGCCAGTGTCGGTCATTGAAAGTGACTCATTCAAACAAGTTATACGATTCGCAAACCCTCATTTGAAAGTTATGAGTCGTCCAACGGCAATGACAAAAATTGATGAAATGTATTTGAAAATGGTTGACAAAATAAAAGATATAATAAGAAGCAACAAATATTTTTGTACGACCGCTGATATTTGGTCAACAAAACACCGAAGTTTCTTTGGGTAAACATGCCATTGGCTTGATGAGTCATTTGAAAGGAGGTCAGTTGCCTTGTCGTGCCAGCGATTTTCGGGCTCTCATTCTTTTGAACGAATCAGCGCATTAATACACGAGATTCATTTAAAATATGGATTGAATTGCCAAAATGTTGTAGCAACAGTGACGGACAATGGGTCCAATTTCATAAAAGCTTTCAAGGAACGCGGCTATGCCACCGATTTTGAGTTCTATTATCACGAAAATATGGAAGTGGTTGATGACCCTGAATCGGTTGCGTGTTGTCATAGCTGGGCACCGTTAATCAGAAAGTTAACTTCGTTAATTGCTAATCCGTTAATTAAAAATTTAACTTCGTTAACAGTTAAAACGTTAAATTTTAGAAAAATTAACGAAAGTTAACGTTAATCGTTAATCCGTTAACACGCCATAAAAATTTTATTTTCTAATAAAAATTGGAAGTTGTAAACAAGAATAGACAAGTAATTTTTTTTTTAATATAGTAAATTATATTTTATAAGAGTTTAAGTGTTAAAACAACAATTTATTCAGTCATGTATATGAATGTGATTGTTCCCCTTCATGAACATCAGCATGTTGAAATTCTCGTCGGAAAGCGAGGCTCTTTTCGTCTGAAGTATATCCTTGCCCGTTTAGAAGAGATGTTCAACAGCAGCGCTTGAGGGTATGGCAGTATTGTATTGGATAAACAGATTTGCCATTACTTGTTCCCCGAGGAATGCCGATAAAACAAACGTTGTCGTATCGTCGTATTATATACGATTAGTATGGCAGTTTTCCCACTCACACCCGCTGGAAAAAAGTGGTATTTCAATAACGGCAATAATAACGGCACCCGGAATAATAGTGGCATTTCAAATTTTACTAGGGACCGAACCTCGCCGGCACAACGCTGCACATTTCGAATAGCTTATGATTCGTATAAGAATTGTTGTTTTCTCGCGAAGCCGCGGCGGCGCGGCGGTGCGCACGGTGAACCTTTTCACCAAAAAAAAAAATAGAGTGGCGCGACAGCTCTTGAAGAGCCAAGGCCTAAGTGGCTTACTCTCATCAACAATTCTCTGAGTGCTTGTGAAGAATTGAGGAGACCTACAATTTAACGCCGATTCCGAACGGCAAAGTTGAGAAGCACTTTTTCATGCCAGATTCATACTCTTGGAAGACTTGTCAGGTCTTCGCAAGAGGCAGTACCCGTGAAAGATGAAATAAAAACATGGCCTGAGTAGGACTCGAACCAGCGACGTTCTGCTTAGCAGCCAACGCACTTACCAACTAAGCTACGGGCAACTGCCCAACAACCCAAAAAAAAAAATCTCACCCTGCATAGGTTAGGTAGCGCAAACAAATTTTTCCATTGGCTACCAACAACAGTTTTTTTTTTGCTGGCAATAAAGAAGCTAGTAAAAAACGCTCGGCAATGAATTGAATTTGCGATACTTCTGTATACCTATAGCACCAAAAAAAAAAAACACAGACAGGCAGCGAAATAGACAAGTGGCATGCCGTTGTGTTTCCTGAAGGGTGTTGACTAATTTAAATAAGTTACAAAAATAATTACCATTAATCTAATTTGAATGTGTATCTGTACGGTATTTGTGTTCGATTAACGATTAACGGACTTTGGAAAATTTAACGATCGTTAACATTTTTTTGAAGTTAACTGAAAAGTTAATCCGTTAATGGGAATGTTAACTTCGTTAATTAACGATTAACGGATTAACGAAAAAATGCCCGTTAATGCCCAGCTATGCGTGTTGTAATGACATTTTTGATGCCTCCCTGCCCAAGCATATTAAATGTGCTACCCACACCTTTAACCTACTTGCATCAACAGACTTCACAAAAATAATAAGAGAAAACGTACACATCAACAATAAACATAAAAATGTAAGTAGTTTCCAATTTTTTTTATTATTTCATTATTTATTAGAAAAAACAAAACAAAAAACAGAAATTTAAGGAATGAAAATAATTTCGTAAAAAAAAATAAAAATATATTTTTGAGATATTGCAAAAATGTTCCAGTTTGTGGCATAAGGTCAATATGCCGAAAAGCAACGAAAAGATTGTGGCAACTCTAGGGTCGCAATTGAAATACCCGGTTGCTTCAAGGTGGAACTCACTTTATGATTCCATCACTGATATTATCAACAAGAAGTTTGTTATCAATGACCTATGACCTGTGCAGGAAACTGGCAACACAAAAAAATTCCTGCTTCCAACATTAGCAACACTGCGGATAAAATTAAGAAAACTTACAATAGATAATGCACTTAATGTAATCCCCATAGAGGTAGTAGCAGAAATGGAAAGTTGTTTGGTGGCAAGATTTGAACCGTATTTCACTTTGTCACCAGACGTCAATGAAGCAATTGTTGCCGCGGTTCTGTATCCATCTGTTAAACTTATATGGATTTCAGCCCTCAATCCTTCTTTTAAAGAAGGAAAAGTGGCTGAAGTAAGTTAGATTGTACGGTCCTGCATAAATGGCGCAATTAATAGGACCCAGGACTCTTGTGGCCCTGCAATGCCGAGATATTCCTTTTTTGAATTTTCTGTTTCAGGTAAAAACTTTATCATGATTATTAAGTCTTTGGCACGTGGTTTTAACTTTAATCATATATGTTTCTATTGTTTCCAGATGATTTGGAAACTGATCCGCAAATCTTCGAAGAGGATGAGGCTTTTGATCTCTACCTCGTTCAGAAATCAACATCTTTAGAATCATTGGAAAAGCTTCCACCCCTTAAAAGTCCATTCTTGGGCTACAACCCTCCACTGCCTTCATCAGCAGCTGTTGAGAGGTTATTTTCCACCGTGGGGTTACTGAACACCCCGGAGCGCTTTCAGACATCAATTTTGAGAAATCGCTGCTCTTGAAAGCTGACTCCTCAATTATTTGACATCATTAAAAAAACAGACTTTTTATGTTTGTTTACGTGCCTTCCATTTATGGTATTTGGATTTTCATATTATTTAAATGTACACTAATGTGTAGAATTTGAATTTGAATGTTATTTGGATTTTTACACTAATGTGTAGAATTTGAATTTAAGTTTTTTGTTAAATGTTCTACAATTTTTTTTTGCTCTAAAAAATGCATTGAAATTGTTTAACACAAATTTTGTGTTTATAAATTTCAAAATATTGTTTTTTCTACGATTTGTTGGCTTTTTTTATACCTCGTGCATCATTTTGTCTCCGTCTATACCTCCTGAAATATACGACCCTGTCCTCTGACAGCATAATGCATACTGTAATGTGTATACACTTTATTTATCTCATACGCTCTGTATCTCCTTCTATTGTAATGTCTAATACTAATGTGTATACTTTATTATCTCTTACTCTCTGTATCTCTTTCTATATTTAATGTACACACTTTTCTTACTCTCTTTACTTACTCTGTATCTCTTTCTATATTTAATGTACACACTTTTCATTACTCTCTTTACTTACTCTGTATCTCTTGTTTATTTAATGTACATACTCTCTTTACTTAATATCGTTTAATTGTAGTAGTAAACACTCGTGAGGGGCAATAATTAATTAAGATTAAGAGAAACTTTTTGTTTAGCATTAAGAACGTTAGCCCCTACAAAAATCCCAGTATTTTCTCTCGAACTTTCAGCTTCCCCAAGAACCAATAGGAGCCAATAGTAGTTTCTAGAACCCATCATTTTTGATATAAATAGCCGTTTGGTGGCGAGGCGAATTAGTTGATTGTGAACTGCGATAAGTAAAGTACACTGTGTTTGAAAAGTTATAATTGAAAGTGTTGAATAAATAAGTTTGTGAGTGATTTGAATAAGGTGAATTTGTGTTTTATTTAAAAAGTGAATAAGTTTTAATTGTCGGACCAAGCCGAATATTACATTGGTGTCAGAAGTGGGATTAAAACTTATTGAGAATAAAACAGTGAACAGTGATTAAACTATTTTGTGTGAAATAGTGAAGTTAAAAATGATAAGTAAAGTTTTGAAAGACTTAACTGTCGCTGAGCTAAAGGCCGAATTAAGCAAACGTGGCTTAAGTGCGGCAGGATATAAAATCGAACTCGTAAAACGGCTACAGGAATATCTGGAAGAACAAAATGAAGACCCAGATACGTTTGCTTTCGAAGTGGAAGCAAAATCGGAAGAGGTAAATGCAACTGCCGACTTATCTACCATGATGACACTTCTTCTAGCCAAATTTGAAGAGAATCAAAAGAAGCAAGAAACTCAAAACAAGAATGTTCTGGAGCAACAAGAAACTCAAAGAAACGAGCAGAAGACCGAGCAAGAGAATGTCCTCAAACAACTGGAAACACAAAAGAATGATGTTCTGGAACAACTACAAGATCGGTTTGATGAACAGAAAAATCTGCTAGAAGGCAGGTTTGCGGACTTCAAAGACAGAATCAATGAGCGTGTCGAAAAACAAAATTCAACGACTAATGCACGTTTCAAGAAAATAGACGACCAGATCGAAACCATTACAAGCGAACTAGAAAAAGTGCGAAAGATGAAAGCTCGAGAAACTTCTGGTGAGTGCTCAAGAAAGAGAGAAGTGAATCCTCCAAGCTTTGATGGTCAGATACCGTGGTCAATCTACAAGAAACAGTTTGAAGCAGCAGCGTTAACAAACGGCTGGGACGATGACGAAAAATACATTGCTCTTACGCTTGCCTTGAGAGGAGCAGCTGCTGAACTGCTACAAACCATCCCAGCAGGGAAGAACGGTGACTTCAAAGTTCTGGTAAACGCAATCGAACAGCGGTTTGGGGATAGCCACATGACAGAAGTCTTCCGAGTACAACTAAACAACAGGGCACAGAAAAGAGGTGAAACTCTGCAGCAGCTTCAGGCAGATATCGAGCGATTAGTCCACCTGGCATACCCAACAGCTGGCAACGAGATAATAAATCAACTTGCTGTTGAAGCCTTTGTGAGAGCTGTGGGCGATATAAATCTCCAAAGGGCTATTCGCACTGCCGGAAAGCAAACACTACCAGAAGCATTGGCTTTCGCTCTAACAATGGAAGCCGCAGAACAAGCTTCCCAAAACGTGCATCGCGTGAGAGAATTGGAAGTCCAAGAATGCTCTTGTCAGAAGGCTACTCTGGAAAGGAGTCAGAGAGACGGACGAGCACGATTCTGGAACTGCAACAAGACTGGGCATCTTCAACGACAGTGCAGATTATCGCGAAGAGGAACCGCATGCCAACACTGTGAACACAGAAATATGTCAACTGGTCAAAGTTACACCTACAACAATGTTGCTTCTCAAGTTGTTTCCCACCCCACCAACCTCGAGGGGCAGAAGCTGGTTTCTGGTATCGATGGCCCCAGAAACACCATCCAGGTTTCCCAAACGAAACGTGACAACAAGAGCCTGACCGTGGAAGCAAGTATAAACGGCAACAAATGTGTGGCTACCATCGACACCGGTGCCACGGCGTCCATTGTACGGCAGGACCTCGTTAAGAAGACATGGCTCCACAACACCAACAGCTATCGTCTAAGGACTGCAACTGGAGAAGCCGCAAAAGTTTATGGTGAGGTACGTCTTAAGATCCGGATGGCAGAGCTGGAATTCTCTCACCTGTTCCTGGTAGCAGATATATGCGACGAGTGCATTGTCGGCGTCGATTTCATGAAAGATCACGGAGTGATATTGGACATCGGGAACCAAGTCCTGAAATATCGAAACATCGAGATTCCGATGATCTATGGGATCCACTCGTACGAGACCTCGTTATCTGTGAAAACCGTCATCAAAGAAGATCTGACTTTGCCTGCTTCTTCAGAAGTATTCGTGTGGACGAAATTGAAAGGTAAGCCTGGCAGCCATCGATACCTCATGGTCGAACCAGCATCTGTAAAGTCCTCCCAAAACGTCACCATTGGGAAGACTCTTGTTAGACCTGTAAAGAACATGGTTCCCGTACGAATACTCAACATCAAGCCGTACGAAGTTAAGCTTAGAAAAGGTGAGATTGTCGGACAATGCGAATCTGTATCAGCGATAACAAGGATCAGCGAAGAAGACCCAAGGCAAACATTGAAGTCCAAAGAGCTGAACTCCATAAAGACGAACATTCTCAAGTCCTCTAATCTTGGCCACCAACAACGAAGAACTGCAGAAGGTCTCCTCGAAGAATTTGCAGACATCTTTTCGTCATCGCAAGGGAAATATGGCAGAACACAACTGGTTCAACATCGAATCAACACCGGGGATGCAAAGCCGATTCGTCAACCTGCAAGACGCCTTCCACTAGCCAAACAAGGTGAGGTTGAAGAACTGATAACCACCATGAAAGAAGAGGGTCTTATCGAAAACTCAAAAAGCCCTTGGGCGTCTCCAGTGGTCCTGGTAAAGAAGAAAGACGGATCAACCCGCTTTTGCGTGGACTATCGAAGGTTGAACGATGTGACCAAGAAAGATAGCTACCCTCTGCCTAGGATCAGCGATACTCTGGACGCAATGAAAGGAGCACAATGGTTCTCAACTTTGGACCTGAAAAGTGGATACTGGCAAGTAGAAATCCATCCTGAAGACAAAGAGAAGACAGCGTTCTCGACAGGAAACGGATTGTGGCAGTTCAAAGTGATGCCTTTTGGACTGTGCAATGCTCCAGCGACTTTTGAGCGCCTTATGGAATGCGTCCTGCAAGGACTCACATGGAAGTCTTGCCTAGTCTATTTGGATGACGTTATCGTATACGGGAAAACATTTGATGAACATTGTACAAATCTGAGAGCAGTTTTTCAAAGACTTCGAGAAGCCCACCTCAAGCTCAATCCAGAAAAGTGCTCACTCTTCAAAACCGAAGTGAAATACCTGGGACATATCATCTCATCCCAAGGAGTAAAGACAGATCCTGATAAGATTGACACCGTGAAGAATTGGCCAACACCACAGGACAAACATCAACTCCGAAGCTTTCTGGGTCTAGCCACCTATTATAGGCGCTTTGTCAAGGACTTTGCTGAGATCGCCAAGAGTCTACATCAGCTAACGGAAAAGGGAAAGCAGTTCAAGTGGTCAGGTGAGTGCGAGCGCAGCTTTCAAGAGCTCAAGCAACGCTTGTGTAATACACCAGTGCTGACCTACCCGACTCCCGGAAAACCGTTCATCATTGACGCTGATGCCAGCAATGTCGGGATTGGTGCCGTACTATCACAAGTACATAATGGTGAAGAAAAGGTAATTGCCTATTACAGCAAGGTACTCTCAAAGTCAGAAAGAAACTATTGTGTGACCAGAAGAGAACTTCTTGCACTGATCCTGGCAACAAAGCACTTCCATAAGTATCTCTATGGACAGAAGTTTCTTCTCCGAACCGACCATGGAGCACTAAACTGGCTTTTGAATTTCAAGAATCCAGAGGGTCAAGTGGCGAGATGGATTGAGAGGCTGCAGACGTACGATTATGAAATTCAACATCGGAAGGGGAAGCTTCACTCAAATGCTGATGCACTGTCTCGGAGACCATGTAAGCAAGACTGTAAGCATTGCAGACGCCAAGAAGAAAAAGAAGTGGTTACTGTCCAACGAACCAGAACCGATCCCATTTATGGCTGGAGCAACGACGAGATGAGGAATGCTCAACAAGAGGACCCAGATATTGAACCCATCCTCGCATGCAAGGAACACCAGGAAAAACCAGAATGGGCTGATATCTCCGACAGAAGTCCGGCTCTGAAGGCCTATTGGGCACAGTGGGACTCGTTGCATGTCCAAGAAGGTGTCCTTCGACGTAAGTGGGAATCAGCAGATGGAAAGTCCTATGTAATGCAGCTAGTCTTACCGAGATCGAAGATTATGGACGTTCTGCGAGAGATGCATGATGGAGCTTCGGGAGGCCATCTAGGAGTAAACAAGACGCTAGAAAAGGTTCGACAACGATTCTATTGGCTACATGCAAGGGAGGATGTCGAGAAGTGGTGCCGAAAATGTGATACCTGTGCTGCCACCAAAGGCCCGAACAAAAAGAATCACAGCCAAATGCAGCAGTATAATGTCGGATCACCCTTTGAAAGGATTGCAATAGACGTGGCGGGTCCATTTCCGGAAACAAATAATGGAAATCGTTATATTCTGGTCGTCATGGATTACTTCAGCAAGTGGCCTGAAGCATACGCCATACCGAATCAAGAAGCCAAAACAGTCGCAGACCAAATTGTGTTCAACTGGGTGAGCAGATTCGGTGTTCCATTAGAACTGCATTCCGACCAGGGAAGGAATTTTGAATCAAACATATTCCAGGAAGTTTGTGGGCTTCTTCACATCAAGAAGACAAGAACAACACCACTTCACCCACAATCTGATGGCATGGTCGAACGGTTCAACCGAACCCTTAAGGAACATCTTTGCAAAGTTGTGGACGACAACCAGCGAGATTGGGACCGACACATTCCACTGTTTTTGATGGCGTATCGAAGTGCAAGACATAGCTCAACTGGCCATACACCGTCTGAGATTTTGATGGGAAGGAACATCAGATTGCCGAGTGAAATTAAATTTGGATGTCCCACGTCGGAACCGCAAGCCGAGGATGACTACTTGGATGACCTCAGAGAAAGACTCCTTCAGATCCACGACGATACTAGGTCAAAAATAAAGATGTTCAGTGACCGAATGAAGACACGCTACGATATACGAGCGACAACAACAGAGTTCCAAGTAGGAGATCGAGTGTGGCTTTACAATCCCCATCGACAAAAAGGGTTGTCACCGAAACTTCAACGGGACTGGGAAGGTCCATATACAGTGATTAGCAAAATCAACGACGTCGTGTACCGGATACAAAAAGGAGCCAGAGGTAAACTTAAAGTCGTACATCGCGACCGACTACATCGCTACAGTGGTGATGAAGATGATGGATTTGTTCGGGACGATCAATCCTAAGGAGGGGGCAATGTAATGTGTATACACTTTATTTATCTCATACGCTCTGTATCTCCTTCTATTGTAATGTCTAATACTAATGTGTATACTTTATTATCTCTTACTCTCTGTATCTCTTTCTATATTTAATGTACACACTTTTCTTACTCTCTTTACTTACTCTGTATCTCTTTCTATATTTAATGTACACACTTTTCATTACTCTCTTTACTTACTCTGTATCTCTTGTTTATTTAATGTACATACTCTCTTTACTTAATATCGTTTAATTGTAGTAGTAAACACTCGTGAGGGGCAATAATTAATTAAGATTAAGAGAAACTTTTTGTTTAGCATTAAGAACGTTAGCCCCTACAAAAATCCCAGTATTTTCTCTCGAACTTTCAGCTTCCCCAAGAAACAATAGGAACCAATAGTAGTTTCTAGAACCCATCATTTTTGATATAAATAGCCGTTTGGTGGCGAGGCGAATTAGTTAATTGTGAACTGCGATAAGTAAAGTACACTGTGTTTGAAAAGTTATAATTGAAAGTGTTGAATAAATAAGTTTGTGAGTGATTTGGATAAAGTGAATTTGTGTTTTATTTAAAAAGTGAATAAGTTTTAATTGTCGGACCAAGCCGAATATTACAATACGTTCATATCCCACACTGGGGTAAATTATTGGATGAATCCATACACAGGATTCTTCACAATGTGAATTCAACCGAAAAAACCATCATGTCGCCGACTGTAACTCCTGAAATATACGGCTATTCATATCCCACACTTAGGTAAATTATTGGACGATTCCATAAAGAGGATTCTTCACAATGTGAATTCAAACGAAAAAAATCCCTGTGTACTTCAGTACTTCAATAGTATTTTGATTGATTTGGTTACAGGGTTTAACCCCCCCCCCGAATTTTTTTTTACATCCATTTTCCATTAAAAAGTTAAAAGTACATAAGTCGTTACATAGATGACTATATTTAAAAGTGCCATCTTGATAGCACATCCGTATTTATGGGGAGGGTTACGGGTTTTACTGACCCCCCTCCCCCCAAATGCAAAATCAAATAATTATTGATTAATAACTTAATGAATTTATTTTTTGGCTAACACTGAATTTATAAGTTTCTATTAAGGCTTAAAGGCATTTTTCTTTAAGAATAAAAGTCTGTTAGAGCCATAGCCGTATTTAGGGGGGGGGGGTTACGGGGTTTTCTTTTAAATAAGTCGTTATATAGATGGTTACAGTAAAAAACGCCATCTTGATAGTACCAGTCAAATAAATATACAAAGCTCTGAACACACTTTTAATTGAACGTATTCTAAGCGCTCAAATTTTTTCGAGACATCCAATTGACATTCGTCATTTAACAGCCGAAAATTCATGAGAATTTTTTGTATATATGTTCTTGGGTAGTAGAGGCAAGATGGCAATCGACTTTGGTGACATCATGAGAGGGAAGCAGTTTTTTTAACATAAAAAATCCAATTAAACCCATCCTACTTTGACGCAGTTCGGACTAAAAATGTAATCCATTTTAACCAAACGTCAAAAAATTTCTCATTAATAAAAATAATTTGTTTCCGGAGTAGTAAAATTAGTGACGATAAGCTTAAATTCCCTTGTGGAAATTTGTTGTTGTTGATACTAATAAACCATCTGATGAACTTTTATCTTACATTTTTTCATTGCTTCGCTAAACTACCCTCCACAGTGGAATAAGTTTGTAAACGCCTGTTAAGATACATTTCTTTTATTAATAGCATTTTGCACTTAGTCCACAGAATAAGAAATATTCCTTCGTTATTCTGTAGGTACTATCAAAATAGCATTTTGACTGAATTTAATAATCTATATAATATTACAATATATAAAATAAACTTTTTCATCACTCTTGTGAATAAATAACATGTATACAAATAAATTCCTTAACATAAATTTATAAGATTTATAATTTTAATAATGTTATACTATATTTATGTATTTATTCTTCTTTTGTTTTTGTTTTTATTCGTTCGTTTAAATAAATAATGCCATACTGTGCTATTTTTGTTCAAAGAATTTATTTGTATATAATTAATTCACAATTGTGATGATCTGTGTGAAAAAAGAATTATTTTATATAGTTAAATATTATATTTATGTATTTGTTTTGTTTTTCTTTTGCTTTTGTTTTTATTCGTCCCTCAATAAACAATAATGCTTTTTATGAAAGAAGTTCTCTCCTACTTTTTCCAAAACAAAATAATACAAAAATGTTATTGACTTCAAATAAAGGTAAGTTAACTTAATTTAAGATTCATATATCTAATATACCATGTAAAAACATCTACTCTGAAGCTTTGAAGCCAATATCTTCAGTTAGACTTCAATTTTTTAGTAGAAATGAATTTTTTCATATGCATTCAAATCTTTATTATGTGTTTTACAATATATTTAAAAATATTGCATAAATAACAATGATCAAAGGGCACGGTAGTGCCCAGCCAAGTTCTAGCACTACTCCCTTTTTACAGGATCGAACTCAAGCACGTTTTAAACCCCCCATAACTTTTGAACCCATAGAGTTAGAAGCTTCAAATTACGTATTACCTTCATGGGCACAAAGGCCCTGTGAAAAACATAATTTTGTAGAACCACTACTTCCTGAGACATTGAACAGTAAAAATTTCAAAAACCGTAATTGACTGACTGACTGACTGATCATCAAAATTATGAAGCACTTCTAACAATAGCAGAATCTTGAAATTTGGTACAATGGTAGGTTTTCGGGTGTATACAAAGGAAAAAATCGAAAATTTCAGTTTGCTCATTCAGGGGGCGTGGTATCCGCCCACTTTCTAAAGCTGGTTGTAGGATCTTGAAATTTGGAATTCTTTTAAGGTTTTGGTTGAATAACATGAAAAAAATGAGAAAAAAATGTATTTCCGTTTAGGGGCGTGGTATACGCCCATTTTTTTTAAGTGGTAGAAAACGTTTCAATTCGAAATTCTGATAGGGTTTCGGTTGAGTATAAGAGAAAATATAAGTATAAAATTCAGTTTAATTAAAGGGGCGTGGCTGTCGCCCACTTTCTTAAGATGGTCATAGGATGTTGAAATTTAGAATTCTGGTTTGTTAAACTTCATAAAACTCCATGAGTAACTTTCTTTACTGGTTTCGTAATGGACCTTGGGGTCTTAATGTGACATCTAGACAGCCACTCTAACCTAACCTACCTATTATTTATTTATAAATTGGCAGAGCAATTTGAGTGTTAAATTTTGCAAATTGCTAGCTTATTAAGTTTTTTCAAGGTTCATGCTTCCATAAAAAACTGCAAAAAGATGTGAAATCAGAACAAAAACATAAAATGTAAAAAAAGAGCCAAGTTCTCTTATGTGCGAACAACACTGTGTAAAAAATCAGCCACCAAAAGTAATGAGATCTAAAAGAACGCCAATTTCTTACATTTAATAAAAGAGTTATATTGAATATTTTAAATCGTAGAAGATAATACAACAATATTAAAAGAAAATAGAAAATAGTTTGGATGAAAATTTATAAGTTCACTTGGAAAGTTTTCGTTTGAAGCGTGATTAGTAGGGCAACCAAAAATATGCTCGAGCATGTTTTTTTTGGAACGTCGAATTTGCTAATTGACAAGATAGAAATACTTTTCATGAGAAAACAAACATTTTGGACCCTATTCGTTAGAGCATATTTTAGCATATTTTGTTATAAATGCATATTTTTGCATATTTTGAAATGCATAGCAGAAATGGAAAGTTGTTTGGTGGCAAGATTTGAACCGTATTTCACTTTGTCACCAGACGTCAATGAAGCAATTGTTGCCGCGGTTCTGTATCCATCTGTTAAACTTATATGGATTTCAGCCCTCAATCCTTCTTTTAAAGAAGGAAAAGTGGCTGAAGTAAGTTAGATTGTACGGTCCTGCATAAATGGCGCAATTAATAGGACCCAGGACTCTTGTGGCCCTGCAATGCCGAGATATTCCTTTTTTGAATTTTCTGTTTCAGGTAAAAACTTTATCATGATTATTAAGTCTTTGGCACGTGGTTTTAACTTTAATCATATGTTTCTATTGTTTCCAGATGATTTGGAAACTGATCCGCAAATCTTCGAAGAGGATGAGGCTTTTGATCTCTACCTCGTTCAGAAATCAACATCTTTAGAATCATTGGAAAAGCTTCCACCCCTTAAAAGTCCATTCTTGGGCTACAACCCTCCACTGCCTTCATCAGCAGCTGTTGAGAGGTTATTTTCCACCGTGGGGTTACTGAACACCCCGGAGCGCTTTCAGACATCAATTTTGAGAAATCGCTGCTCTTGAAAGCTAACTCCTCAATTATTTGACATCAATAAAAAAACAGACTTTTTATGTTTGTTTACGTGCCTTCCATTTATGGTATTTGGATTTTCATATTATTTAAATGTACACTAATGTGTAGAATTTGAATTTGAATGTTATTTGGATTTTTACACTAATGTGTAGAATTTGAATTTAAGTTTTTTGTTAAATGTTCTGCAATTTTTTTTTTGCTCTAAAAAATGCATTGAAATTGTTTAACACAAATTTTGTGTTTATAAATTTCAAAATATTGTTTTTTCTACGATTTGTTGGCTTTTTTATACCTCGTGCATCATTTTGTCTCCGTCTATACCTCCTGAAATATACGACCCTGTCCTCTGACAGCATAATGCATACGTTCATATCCCACACTGGGGTAAATTATTGGATGAATCCATACACAGGATTCTTCACAATGTGAATTCAACCGAAAAAACCATCATGTCGCCGACTGTAACTCCTGAAATATACGGCTATTCATATCCCACACTTAGGTAAATTATTGGACGATTCCATAAAGAGGATTCTTCACAATGTGAATTCAAACGAAAAAAATCCCTGTGTACTTCAGTACTTCAATAGTATTTTGATTCAATATTATTGACTCAAACCCAAATTATTACTTTAGAGTCAAAAAGACTAAGAAAAAGTCAATTGACTTAAAGTCAATTGACTGCAGTCAAAAGACTTATTGACTAAAACCAAACTCGCGTAAGTTAAAAGACTTTTTAATGACTAAACTGACTAAAGCCAGTTAAAAAGTACTGCAGTTAATTAACTTTTAGTCAATTGACTTTATCAATTGACTGCAAGTTAAAAATAAGTACTGATTGGTGACTTATCCTTTCCAGTTAAAGTACTTTTGTAAGTTAATTAACTATAAGTCTTTTTTTAAGTTAATTAACTGCGACTTTACTGACTGCATTACTGCAGTCTTTTAAATCTCTTCCTGTTGGTCTTTGAAGGTTTCAGTTCGTTTCCGGTAACCTTGAGTCATTCGTCTTACCCATAGCCATATTTGGGGGGGGGGGGGGGGGGGGGGTTACAAGGTTTAACCCCCCCCCCCCCCCCCCCCGATTTTTTTTTACATCCATTTTCCATTAAAAAGTTAAAAGTACATAAGTCGTTACATAGATGACTATATTTAAAAGTGCCATCTTGATAGCACATCCGTATTTAGGGGGAGGGTTACGGGTTTTACTGACCCCCCCCCCCCCAAATGCAAAATCAAATAATTATTGATTAATAACTTAATGAATTTATTTTTTGGCTAACACTGAATTTATAAGTTTCTATTAAGGCTTAAAGGCATTTTTCTTTAAGAATAAAAGTCTGTTAGAGCCATAGCCGTATTTAGGGGGGGGGGGTTACGGGGTTTTCTTTTAAATAAGTCGTTATATAGATGGTTACAGTAAAAAACGCCATCTTGATAGTACCAGTCAAATAAATATACAAAGCTCTGAACACACTTTTAACTGAACGTATTCTAAGCGCTCAAATTTTTTCGAGACATCCAATTGACATTCGTCATTTAACAGCCGAAAATTCATGAGAATTTTTTGTATATATGTTCTTGGGTAGTAGAGGCAAGATGGCAATCGACTTTGGTGACATCATGAGAGGGAAGCAGTTTTTTTAACATAAAAAATCCAATTAAACCCATCCTACTTTGACGCAGTTCGGACTAAAAATGCAATCCATTTTAACCAAACGTCAAAAAATTTCTCATTAATAAAAATAATTTGTTTCCGGAGTAGTAAAATTAGTGACGATAAGCTTAAATTCCCTTGTGGAAATTTGTTGTTGTTGATACTAATAAACCATCTGATGAACTTTTATCTTACATTTTTTCATTGCTTCGCTAAACTACCCTCCACAGTGGAATAAGTTTGTAAACGCCTGTTAAGATACATTTCTTTTATTAATAGCATTTTGCACTTAGTCCACAGAATAAGAAATATTCCTTCGTTATTCTGTAGGTACTATCAAAATAGCATTTTGACTGAATTTAATAATCTATATAATATTACAATATATAAAATAAACTTTTTCATCACTCTTGTGAATAAATAACATGTATACAAATAAATTCCTTAACATAAATTTATAAGATTTATAATTTTAATAATGTTATACTATATTTATGTATTTATTCTTCTTTTGTTTTTGTTTTTATTCGTTCGTTTAAATAAATAATGCCATACTGTGTTATTTTTGTTCAAAGAATTTATTTGTATATAATTAATTCACAATTGTGATGATCTGTGTGAAAAAAGAATTATTTTATATAGTTAAATATTATATTTATGTATTTGTTTTGTTTTTCTTTTGCTTTTGTTTTTATTCGTCCCTCAATAAACAATAATGCTTTTTATGAAAGAAGTTCTCTCCTACTTTTTCCAAAACAAAATAATACAAAAATGTTATTGACTTCAAATAAAGGTAAGTTAACTTAATTTAAGATTCATATATCTAATATACCATGCAAAAACATCTACTCTGAAGCTTTGAAGCCAATATCTTCAGTTAGACTTCAATTTTTTAGTAGAAATGAATTTTTTCATATGCATTCAAATCTTTATTATGTGTTTTACAATATATTTAAAAATATTGCATAAATAACAATGATCAAAGGGCACGGTAGTGCCCAGCCAAGTTCTAGCACTACTCCCTTTTTACAGGATCGAACTCAAGCACGTTTTAAACCCCCCATAACTTTTGAACCCATAGAGTTAGAAGCTTCAAATTACGTATTACCTTCATGGGCACAAAGGCCCTGTGAAAAACATAATTTTGTAGAACCACTACTTCCTGAGACATTGAACAGTAAAAATTTCAAAAACCGTAATTGACTGACTGACTGACTGATCATCAAAATTATGAAGCACTTCTAACAATAGCAGAATCTTGAAATTTGGTACAATGGTAGGTTTTCGGGTGTATACAAAGGAAAAAATCGAAAATTTCAGTTTGCTCATTCAGGGGGCGTGGTATCCGCCCACTTTCTAAAGCTGGTTGAAGGATCTTGAAATTTGGAATTCTTTTAAGGTTTTGGTTGAATAACATGAAAAAAATGAGAAAAAAATGTATTTCCGTTTAGGGGCGTGGTATACGCCCATTTTTTTTTAAGTGTTCGAAAACGTTTCAATTCGAAATTCTGATAGGGTTTCGGTTGAGTATAAGAGAAAATATAAGTATAAAATTCAGTTTAATTAAAGGGGCGTGGCTGCCGCCCACTTTCTTAAGATGGTCATAGGATGTTGAAATTTAGAATTCTGGTTTGTTAAACTTCATAAAACTCCATGAGTAACTTTCTTTACAGGGGCGATTCCTCATAGTAACCAAGTATATCGGCGGTAAACCAAGAATTTCAAAAAATAAATGTATTTTCAGATATTTAATATTCTTCCGCAAATCAACAGTTCAAAAATTTATAGTTTCAAACACTTTATTAAATGCCTGAACACAAAAAAAAAGTTTAGCGCAAAAAAAGCGATTCCCTTTGAACCAGAACGTGGCATACACAAGAAATAACTTGGAAAATCTATTTGATACACCGCTTTGCTACCGTAAACAATTGCGGTTACTATTTTCATACAATCTTCAAAAATAGTAGACACAAACATTCCAATAAACGCCTGTAAAAATAAAGAGAAGGTTAAGCGCAAAAAAAAGCGATTCCCTTCCCTTTGATGAGAATTTGGCATACACAAAAAATCTCTGATACCGTAAAAATTTGCGGTCACTATTTGCATACAATCTTCAGAGAGAGACAGACGCATACATTCCACTAAACGCCTGTAAAAATAAAGAGAAGGTTGAGCGCAAAAAAAGCGATTCCCTTCGACTGAGAAGGCACACAGATACACATTTTTAACTCTTAAGCAACTTTCGTGGTCGTAGTTGTAGTGTTTCTAATGTTTCTATATCAATTAGCACGACGACGTACGATGACGCACGTGTTCGCCAACACGAAACGATTATGCTCAGCTCATAGTCGCTGTTTTGATTTAGGTACATCAATTTCTTCATTTTGAGTATTAAGTACATAATTCCTCTTATTTATGTAATGTACCTATACTCAAATCTTAAATAATATATTAAAGCCGATTGTTTACGGCTTTATTTAGATGACAAATTTTCAGTTTTTGACGTTTTTTATGTTTAAGATTTTTAAGACCTTGAAATATGTATTTTAAGTAAACTTAAGAATAGTCATAAAATGAAAAATTACCGTCAAAACAAAGCGGTAAACAAATCAAATATTAAACATACCTTTAAGATTTGATAATAAATAAGGCGGATTATGTACATTCTAATTAGATATTCTTATTCGGGTCGCACGTACTTGCCCATGTCTTCAACAGCGGGGTTTAATATAAAATATTAAGAGACTCAAAAAAGGTTTTGTTCTTAAACTGAAAATTTCAATTGAAAAAGAGTTTTCTAGTACAAAATTTAAATTTATGAAAAATTTTTGTTTTGAAAATCGTTAGAGCGATTTTGTTTTTGTTTTTTAATAATTTTGTATTAATCAAATTTTTTGAAAATTATTGAAAAATAAATTTGGTATGTCAGTTTTTAGGTTTTATAAAGATACATGTGAAATCTGGAATTTTGAAAAAAAGGCAAACACAAATTTTTAATATTGTGAAATAAAAAAAAATATTTTTTTTCGTTGATCAATCAAGAAGAACATAGAGAACAAAAAACAAACATTGTCGATTTTTGCTCAATAAAATTGAATGGCTACTAAGGTTAATTTTGACTTAAAAAAAAATAATAAAAAAAAACATCCGTCATGAATTCGCTAAAAACACTAACTTCTTCTTTTAAGAATTTTTTAAACATTTTATTTAGAAGAAGAAAAAAATTCTTTACGAAAAAATAGCTCTAAGGATTTTACAAATCTTTTTCTTTTTATAACTTCAATTTAATATTTAAAACTGAATATAAATTGTAATTTCAATAATTGTGAAAGCAGTTTTTACTTTACCTATATTTAAATTTTCACTAAAAATATTTTTCGAGTTTCTTAATTATTTTGATTTTTGTATTTTAATATTTGTTTTAATTCATAACTGTCGGACATTATGTGATGTTATTTTATTTTATTTTTTTTTGAAATATATAAAATTAACATTTTTCCTTACTAAAAATTTTATCATAAATTAAAAAAAGAGAACAACAACAGTTTTGAGTTTTTTTTTTATTATTGTCTTAACTTTACCGAGGGTCGTAGGTAAACCAAGGATGAGGACCAGGAATCGCCACTGTTTCTTTACTGGTTTCGTAATGGACCTTGGGGTCTTAATGTGACATCTAGACAGCCACTCTAACCTAACCTACCTATTATTTATTTATAAATTGGCAGAGCAATTTGAGTGTTAAATTTTGCAAATTGCTAGCTTATTAAGTTTTTTCAAGGTTCATGCTTCCATAAAAAACTGCAAAAAGATGTGAAATCAGAACAAAAACATAAAATGTAAAAAAAGAGCCAAGTTCTCTTATGTGCGAACAACACTGTGTAAAAAATCAGCCACCAAAAGTAATGAGATCTAAAAGAACGCCAATTTCTTACATTTAATAAAAGAGTTATATTGAATATTTTAAATCGTAGAAGATAATACAACAATATTAAAAGAAAATAGAAAATAGTTTGGATGAAAATTTATAAGTTCACTTGGAAAGTTTTCGTTTGAAGCGTGATTAGTAGGGCAACCAAAAATATGCTCGAGCATGTTTTTTTTGGAACGTCGAATTTGCTAATTGACAAGATAGAAATACGTTTCATGAGAAAACAAACATTTTGGACCCTATTCGTTAGAGCATATTTTAGCATATTTTGTTATAAATGCATATTTTTGCATATTTTGAAATGCATAGCAGAAATGGAAAGTTGTTTGGTGGCAAGATTTGAACCGTATTTCACTTTGTCACCAGACGTCAATGAAGCAATTGTTGCCGCGGTTCTGTATCCATCTGTTAAACTTATATGGATTTCAGCCCTCAATCCTTCTTTTAAAGAAGGAAAAGTGGCTGAAGTAAGTTAGATTGTACGGTCCTGCATAAATGGCGCAATTAATAGGACCCAGGACTCTTGTGGCCCTGCAATGCCGAGATATTCCTTTTTTGAATTTTCTGTTTCAGGTAAAAACTTTATCATGATTATTAAGTCTTTGGCACGTGGTTTTAACTTTAATCATATGTTTCTATTGTTTCCAGATGATTTGGAAACTGATCCGCAAATCTTCGAAGAGGATGAGGCTTTTGATCTCTACCTCGTTCAGAAATCAACATCTTTAGAATCATTGGAAAAGCTTCCACCCCTTAAAAGTCCATTCTTGGGCTACAACCCTCCACTGCCTTCATCAGCAGCTGTTGAGAGGTTATTTTCCACCGTGGGGTTACTGAACACCCCGGAGCGCTTTCAGACATCAATTTTGAGAAATCGCTGCTCTTGAAAGCTAACTCCTCAATTATTTGACATCATTAAAAAAACAGACTTTTTATGTTTGTTTACGTGCCTTCCATTTATGGTATTTGGATTTTCATATTATTTAAATGTACACTAATGTGTAGAATTTGAATTTGAATGTTATTTGGATTTTTACACTAATGTGTAGAATTTGAATTTAAGTTTTTTGTTAAATGTTCTGCAATTTTTTTTTTTGCTCTAAAAAATGCATTGAAATTGTTTAACACAAATTTTGTGTTTATAAATTTCAAAATATTGTTTTTTCTACGATTTGTTGGCTTTTTTTATACCTCGTGCATCATTTTGTCTCCGTCTATACCTCCTGAAATATACGACCCTGTCCTTTGACAGCATAATGCATACGTTCATATCCCACACTGGGGTAAATTATTGGATGAATCCATACACAGGATTCTTCACAATGTGAATTCAACCGAAAAAACCATCATGTCGCCGACTGTAACTCCTGAAATATACGGCTATTCATATCCCACACTTAGGTAAATTATTGGACGATTCCATAAAGAGGATTCTTCACAATGTGAATTCAAACGAAAAAAATCCCTGTGTACTTCAGTACTTCAATAGTATTTTGATTCAATATTATTGACTCAAACCCAAATTATTACTTTAGAGTCAAAAAGACTAAGAAAAAGTCAATTGACTTAAAGTTACAGGGTTTAACCCCCCCCCCCCCCCGAATTTTTTTTTACATCCATTTTCCATTAAAAAGTTAAAAGTACATAAGTCGTTACATAGATGACTATATTTAAAAGTGCCATCTTGATAGCACATCCGTATTTAGGGGGAGGGTTACGGGTTTTACTGACCCCCCTCCCCCCAAATGCAAAATCAAATAATTATTGATTAATAACTTAATGAATTTATTTTTTGGCTAACACTGAATTTATAAGTTTCTATTAAGGCTTAAAGGCATTTTTCTTTAAGAATAAAAGTCTGTTAGAGCCATAGCCGTATTTAGGGGGGGGGGGGGTTACGGGGTTTTCTTTTAAATAAGTCGTTATATAGATGGTTACAGTAAAAAACGCCATCTTGATAGTACCAGTCAAATAAATATACAAAGCTCTGAACACACTTTTAACTGAACGTATTCTAAGCGCTCAAATTTTTTCGAGACATCCAATTGACATTCGTCATTTAACAGCCGAAAATTCATGAGAATTTTTTGTATATATGTTCTTGGGTAGTAGAGGCAAGATGGCAATCGACTTTGGTGACATCATGAGAGGGAAGCAGTTTTTTTAACATAAAAAATCCAATTAAACCCATCCTACTTTGACGCAGTTCGGACTAAAAATGTAATCCATTTTAACCAAACGTCAAAAAATTTCTCATTAATAAAAATAATTTGTTTCCGGAGTAGTAAAATTAGTGACGATAAGCTTAAATTCCCTTGTGGAAATTTGTTGTTGTTGATACTAATAAACCATCTGATGAACTTTTATCTTACATTTTTTCATTGCTTCGCTAAACTACCCTCCACAGTGGAATAAGTTTGTAAACGCCTGTTAAGATACATTTCTTTTATTAATAGCATTTTGCACTTAGTCCACAGAATAAGAAATATTCCTTCGTTATTCTGTAGGTACTATCAAAATAGCATTTTGACTGAATTTAATAATCTATATAATATTACAATATATAAAATAAACTTTTTCATCACTCTTGTGAATAAATAACATGTATACAAATAAATTCCTTAACATAAATTTATAAGATTTATAATTTTAATAATGTTATACTAGATAGATAGATTTTCTTTATTACAAACATTTAGTTTACATAATATATATACAAAATCATTGAGCATGGCATTGCCGTCAGCCGATTGACAAAAATAAAATTTACATGTTTTAAATCTCTTATCTTATTAGAATAATTAATTTAAAAAAAAAATAATAACTGAATAACTTGTAATTAACATGACTACCTTTACGTAAAGATTAAAAGTCTTCATCTATTATTTTTTGTCGATATCTTAACGCAGCTTTGCAGTACATAAATAATTTTGGGACGTTCATCTCATTGAGGAGATCTATTATCTGGCTAACCGATAAGATATTGGCACCTAGGTAACATCTTCTGGTTTCAGCTAAGACCGGACACCGGCCTATGAAATGTAAGGTATCCTCTCTCTCTTGCATGTTACATAGATCACAAATTATCGGTAGATCGTCTCTATGCGGCATGTAGTTGAGGCAAAGAAGTTCACCTCTTAATCTTCCCATCATGGATATTTCGTCAACACTATATTCATCTCGAAAATAATTCCTTTCATTAAGATTATGATTCAAACTGCTGTATAGGGTTCTATGAACTGAGCCTGTTGCTTCCATCACATATCCTTCTCTACACTTACGATCCACATTTGCTATTAGTTCGTAAAGCCTTGGTTTCCATTCGCTTAAGTTATCGCAATTGAGGTTAAGTTGCATCCCGCACCATTGACTGAGTTCCTGCCATTCTTCCATCCAGCCTGTATTACTCCTTATTATATGAAGCGCTACTAACTTTGGAAGTCTTTCATTAGACATATTCATGGCCTTAAGAATATAATCTATATGTAGCTTAAGGGTCCGTATAAACAGAGGAGGAAGTCCAGTTTCCAGCATGACCAGATAATTCGGGGCGTTGGACGGAATCCGAAAGATTCTTTTAATATAATATCTCAGCAATTTTTCCACCGTATCATACTGCTTGTAGCCCCACACCTGAGCCGAATATAACATTATGGCTTCTGAAACTGCTTCAAAGACTCGAAATTTGGCACTATGTCTAATATTTTTATTCGAAAAACACCTGTTCCACGTGGCAGCGATTGCGGTCTTAGCCTTTGCAAGCTTATCCTTAAAGTGGTTCTCCATGTCCAGGTTCTTAGTCATTAGTATACCTAGGTACCTGTACTCGTTGACAACTTCGATTGTCTCTCCGTTATACCACCATTTCTCACTGTTACGATTACGCCCGCCTCCTTTCCTGAATATCATGACTTTTGACTTCTCTAAATTCACAGTCAAGTTCCATAATTTACAATAGTCACACAAGCGGTTTATCATTAATTGGAGAGATTCTGGCGAGTATGCGAGGATGACAATATCGTCAGCGAACATCAGTGCCTTGATAGCTTTTCCGGCGTACTCAATACCACAAGGTAGGCATTCGACGAGATCTTCAATAAAGAGGGCAAACAACGATGGGCTTAGAGTACATCCTTGTCTAACTCCTGTGCAAGTTTGAAACCAATCTGACATCTCTTCGCCATTCCAGACAGCTGATTTTGTGCTGCAATAAAGATTTTGGATTATCCTTGCAAATCTCCAGGACATTCCCATTCCATACAACTTATATATCAAAGCATTTCTATTAACAGTATCAAATGCTGACTTAAAGTCAACAAATAATGCATATAATTTTGCTCCTTTATTCATAAATGATTCTGCAATACTTCTCAAGACGAAAATGTGGTCAATTGTGGAATAGCCTGATCTGAAACCAGCTTGACACTCCCCAATTAGATTATTGTTCCTGATCCATACATTGAGACGATGCTGCAGGACAGTTGTAAAAATCTTATATGAAGCGTTCAAAAAGGATATGCCCCTATAATTTGCCGGATCTGTTGTACTACCTTTTTTGTAGATAGGAAAGATCAAGGATTCTGTAAATTGACGAGGGATACACCCATCTTCCATTATGTTATTGAAGATTGTTACAAGATTACTAATAAGATCCTGAGTTCCATATTTGTAAAATTCCGCGGGAATTCCATCCGATCCTGCTGCTTTTTTATCTTTTAACCTTTTCAACGCGTCATTTACCTCATCTAATGTGAAAATTGCATCAAGGATCTCATTATCAATGTTTGGTGCAGCGTACAGAATTGTACTAGTATTTCCCGAAGCATCCAGTAACTTTTTAAAATGTGTAAGCAGTACATTTGGTTTCAGCTCTTGATTGATTACGTAAGACTTCCCATTGAGTTTCCTCACTAAAGTCCAAAAATCTGCTCCATTCCTGCAATTTCCTAATCGTCTGGCTTCAGCTTCATAATGTTTCTCTTTTTTTTGTTTACATAGCAACTTGTTCTTCGCGTTTGCTTCAAGATATTGAGTTTTGTTATGCAATTCATTTGAGTCGCGGAATGCTTTTAAATATGAAAAGGATGCTTTCCTCGCCATTTCACATTCCTTATCAAACCATTCAGATTTAGCAATTTTATTGCTTCTGCCTGTTTTACTTGGATACGAAATTTTGATAGCGTCTTCTATCCCTGCTAGATCAGATACCCGCTGCTCTGAGAGTGCTAAGTCCAATCGTCTTCGATAATTATCTGCATTCGCATCTCTCCATTTAAGCTTTGGCAGCAACTCCATATTCCTAACCCCTTCATCAAAAGGTTGATCCAGTTGTACCGTTGTAATGATAGGAAGATGATCAGAATATGAAACAAGGTCAATTTTGAAATCCTTGACGTGAACATTCCATTCACCACCAGCTAGACTGTAATCAATCACTGAATTTCCTTGCTTGCCAACGAACGTGTACTCTCCAGCCTTGTCTGATGAAGTAGTGCCATTAAGAATTCGCAGTCCAAATGTATTACACAAATCTAGTAACTTCAATCCTCTGCAATTACTAGTACAATCCTTAGATTGGCGTTCTATTCCTTCAGTTATATTAACGGAACCATATTCTTTTCCAATTCTGGCATTCAAATCTCCAATCAAAAGGACATTGTTACTATCCTGGTTCAGCATAAACTCCTCCACTTTTCCAAAGTCTTGTTCCCAGTTATTGCAGTTCAGGTATGTTGGTAGAATGATGTAGCGCTTGCCGTTGTACTTAAGGTTCAAATATGTTGTTTCATTCACTTTTTTGAATTCGCAGATAGTGTTTTTAATATTTTTTTTGTACGCAAAAAAGCATCCACCGCTGGCTCTTCCCCTGACGTTATATCTTATTGCTGGTATCCACATGAAATTAAAGTTCTTAAATTTGTTTTGACAATTCACAAAGTTATTTTCGGTTACATAAGTTTCGAATAAGAATACAAAATCAAATTGGTTAACATAGTTATAAAAATCAATAAATAGAGTCTTATTACATAATCCTGCTACATTATATGCTAAAATATTTATACTTTTGTGTTCAATTGTGTTTTTAGTTTTATAATTTTTATTTTTACTTCGGACGACGGCATTAGTACTAAAATCTCTGATTTAGTACTACTCTACTTGTAGTTGGAGCGACAGCACTGTTCAAATTCATTGTGGTGCTACCCTTAGCAGCAGCTATCATATTAGTTGTCATTGTTGCTGTCATCGATGTTGGTGTTGTCAAATCTCCAACCAGCTGATTTAAAAAAGCAAAACCATCTTCACCATCGCACATTAATTTGTTGTTTTTATCGAAATAAAATGTTTTTCCATTAATGACCATTGTTTCACCTCTTATTTGTGTTTTTATGTGATTGTTTTTAGCTGTAATCTCTTCCCGTACTGCAAGAATTCGTCTCCTACGATCCCTTGACGCCAAAGGGTAATCTTTATGCATTGAAATGCCTGTTCCATGCAACTTCGTTTTTGCTTTAAGTAGCCGTACCACATCATCTCTGTCGCTCAGCTCAACGATGACGTTCGCGGTTTTGCTTCCGGATTTGATTTGCCGTGCGCTGGCTACTTTTGCCGGATTATTAGTTTGCAGCAGATCCAAACAAACACATCTAGCTTCTTCCAATGGATTAAGTCCATCTTTCATCGGAATGTGAACAATTAGATTTTTCTCGTTCGTTCTTTTTTCAAGAAGTTCTACTTGACGTTCCAGTGACATACAGCGGGTGTGCATTTGTTCAAGTTGCATTTTAAGCTCTTTGTTGTTATGTTGAAGAGTTACAATTTCTTCGCTAATCTTGCCTACGTCTGCCTTGGTCGCCACATTTTCCAGCTTCGTGTCTAAAAGTTTAGCCATCGTGCTTTCTATAATAGAGGTCAAGTCGCTAATAGGTATATTAATAGATTTCCCAGCGCTTATTTCCCGTTGATCGTAGCCTTTCGGTGATCCTGATCCAGCCATACGACGTCTTTTAGAAGATTCGGATGCTGAGTCATGAAGAGGACTTTTGACAGGTGTTCTGTGCATTGTTGTTGTTGTTTTTCCTTTCCTTTTCTTTGCACTTTTTGCTTTTGCAATAATCAGCAGGATAATAAGGACTCACCTCAATTTTTATATTCTATGAATTTCTGTGACTTCTAACACTTTATTTCATGAATTAGATCACTAAACTTTATTGACTTTAGTTTTTAATTAATTATATCTGTGGAGCCGAATTGTAAACAAACTTTCCTCTTTGAAACCAGGGTTGTCAATCCTAATGTTATACTATATTTATGTATTTATTCTTCTTTTGTTTTTGTTTTTATTCGTTCGTTTAAATAAATAATGCCATACTGTGTTATTTTTGTTCAAAGAATTTATTTGTATATAATTAATTCACAATTGTGATGATCTGTGTGAAAAAAGAATTATTTTATATAGTTAAATATTATATTTATGTATTTGTTTTGTTTTTCTTTTGCTTTTGTTTTTATTCGTCCCTCAATAAACAATAATGCTTTTTATGAAAGAAGTTCTCTCCTACTTTTTCCAAAACAAAATAATACAAAAATGTTATTGACTTCAAATAAAGGTAAGTTAACTTAATTTAAGATTCATATATCTAATATACCATGCAAAAACATCTACTCTGAAGCTTTGAAGCCAATATCTTCAGTTAGACTTCAATTTTTTAGTAGAAATGAATTTTTTCATATGCATTCAAATCTTTATTATGTGTTTTACAATATATTTAAAAATATTGCATAAATAACAATGATCAAAGGGCACGGTAGTGCCCAGCCAAGTTCTAGCACTACTCCCTTTTTACAGGATCGAACTCAAGCACGTTTTAAACCCCCCATAACTTTTGAACCCATAGAGTTAGAAGCTTCAAATTACGTATTACCTTCATGGGCACAAAGGCCCTGTGAAAAACATAATTTTGTAGAACCACTACTTCCTGAGACATTGAACAGTAAAAATTTCAAAAACCGTAATTGACTGACTGACTGACTGATCATCAAAATTATGAAGCACTTCTAACAATAGCAGAATCTTGAAATTTGGTACAATGGTAGGTTTTCGGGTGTATACAAAGGAAAAAATCGAAAATTTCAGTTTGCTCATTCAGGGGGCGTGGTATCCGCCCACTTTCTAAAGCTGGTTGTAGGATCTTGAAATTTGGAATTCTTTTAAGGTTTTGGTTGAATAACATGAAAAAAATGAGAAAAAAATGTATTTCCGTTTAGGGGCGTGGTATACGCCCATTTTTTTTAAGTGGTCGAAAACGTTTCAATTCGAAATTCTGATAGGGTTTCGGTTGAGTATAAGAGAAAATATAGGTATACAATTCAGTTTAATTAAAGGGGCGTGGCTGTCGCCCACTTTCTTAAGATGGTCATAGGATGTTGAAATTTAGAATTCTGGTTTGTTAAACTTCATAAAACTCCATGAGTAACTTTCTTTACTGGTTTCGTAATGGACCTTGGGGTCTTAATGTGACATCTAGACAGTCACTCTAACCTAACCTACCTATTATTTATTTATAAATTGGCAGAGCAATTTGAGTGTTAAATTTTGCAAATTGCTAGCTTATTAAGTTTTTTCAAGGTTCATGCTTCCATAAAAAACTGCAAAAAGATGTGAAATCAGAACAAAAACATAAAATGTAAAAAAAGAGCCAAGTTCTCTTATGTGCGAACAACACTGTGTAAAAAATCAGCCACCAAAAGTAATGAGATCTAAAAGAACGCCAATTTCTTACATTTAATAAAAGAGTTATATTGAATATTTTAAATCGTAGAAGATAATACAACAATATTAAAAGAAAATAGAAAATAGTTTGGATGAAAATTTATAAGTTCACTTGGAAAGTTTTCGTTTGAAGCGTGATTACTAATCACGCTTCAAACGAAAACTTTCCAAGTGAACTTATAAATTTTCATCCAAACTATTTTCTATTTTCTTTTAATATTGTTGTATTATCTTCTACGATTTAAAATATTCAATATAACTCTTTTATTACATGTAAGAACTTGGCGTTCTTTTAGATCTCATTACTTTTGGTGGCTGACTTTTTACACAGTGTTGTTCGCACATAACAGAACTTGGCTTTTTTTTACATTTTATGCTTTTGTTCTGATTAATATTAAATATTAATATTAAAGTAAAAGATACACTCAAGAAATATTTTTAAACTTTCCATCAAAAATTGTTTCGTGAATTGGCTTCGGGGAAGTGAAAAATGTGATAAATTTGATAAATATGTTTCTTTTTTTATTAAAAAACTAGCCGACCCCGCGAACCTCGTCTCGCCTGGCACCAGATCAAATCAAATCTAAAAATAACTTAAAAAATTCTCGTTTTGTGGAGTTTTCTGATTTTTTTACTAATTTTTGAACAATTGCAGCTATTATCCCATACAAAAGTATAATTTTCGACCACCATTTGTTTTTTCCATTTTTCAGTTTTCCCGTAAAATGTTCCCAAAATTTGTTTTCGCAGGAACCCTGGCTCATGTTAGCTTTGCCTACATTCAAAATTTTATAACAATGTGTTGGACTACTTAAGAGTCTTTACCGCTCACACAAACAAATCAACATGCATCCATTTTATTGTTTACATTAATCTTTAGCTAACCTCGTTTCACCACCATTAAGCGCCTTCAGAGATTAGCTCTAAAATGATTATAAAACCTATATTTCCAATTTCAAAGTTATGAAATTTTTCTAGCTTGACAACGAACTTTCTAACACAGTCAAAATCCTAAATGTGATAAACAAAATCAAACGCGTTGCTCTTTTCCTCAATTTTCCGAAATTGCACCTTAAATTCTATGCAATAGTTAGATATTGTGCTCTCCCAGAGTTTTTCAAGTTCCCCATCACCAATTTTTCAGTTTTCCTTTTGAAAACCAATGCATATAGATACAATTCCATGCAGTTTTCGATTTAAAAACCAATACGTTTTCCGGGTTTTCCATCAAAAACTTTCTATTTGTAACGAATGTATAAGTTACAAATATAGGTTTATTTGTTATCTTTTTATTTATTACTATCTTTGTTTATTAAAGGTTCCTTAAGAACTAACTTATAAAATAATTTCATCACCATCACTACCCCCAGCAAGCAACCGAATTTGGTGTATTTTGCCGCTCGTGCAAGATATCAAATTCGTATAATTGCAAGCACAAAGTGTCGACGTTGTCGTCGTCTAGTGCCATTCTAGAAGCTCGTGATAGCGTTGGGTTGCAACATTGTCGTTTATGGCTGACACCTGTGGGAACTACTTCGTTGATAGAAGTAGCCGTGTCAGCACATACTGTCGACGTCGTCGTCGTCTCATTCATATTCTCGTGGTAACTTCTCCCCGACTTAAACGAGGGCCGTCCTCGGGCATCTTCAAGGTTTTAATCATGTTCTCGAAATCAAGTTTCCGACGTCGTTCTTGATGACAATGTTTGAGCTTTATGATGGTATAACAAATTCCAACGAACAATATGGTGATGCAGCAAGATATGATTGGATGGGTTGTTAGTTTCGTCTTCATCTCGCTTATATTGTGTAGATTTTTTACATTCATTTTGTGCAAAAATGGAAGGCTCAAAATATCTTTGTGACCGGTAATGTTGAGTAGTGCTGATGCCGCGCTTAGTGGTTGTTTTCTTTGGATGTTATAGCGATTCACAAATTTTGTCTCGTTGATCCAAACTTCGTTTTCAAATGTCAGTAAAAACGTACCGTTGATTTCTGTTTCAAGGTTATTGGCCTGAATAATTTTGGCTTGTCTGTTATTTATTATAACAATACCATCTTCAATTTCAAATACAGAGTCCCGATGATCTGGTTCCGTATTGCAGTGCGCCACCTCTCCGCAATGTAGTTGTTGGGCACATGTACCCGTTGCCACCTCCCTGCAGAATGTAGAAGATGCTGCCGGCATGCAATCCCGAACCGCCATCACCCGTCCTCCACACTCCGCAACCACATTGTCGCCGTTGAAGTGAATGATGTTTCCATTGTGCGTTACAGGGTAGATGATGATTTTCTTACAAACTATCTTAAGTCTAGGGTACTGTGCAAACTCGAATGAACTAGATCATATTCATTTTTATTAATTTAATTTGATTTCCGTTGTCCAAGTTAAATGTAATGAGACCTGCGATGTGAACGCCTAATTTTACAGGTTCACAGCCGAAATTTGAATAAGTCGTCGACTGCACACTGACTTGCTGAGTATGCAGTTCCCACGATAGCATGCGAACACATCGCAGGTTCTCAATTTTCATACACACCTCGACCATAATTTAAGTTTAAATAAATTCATTCTATTGTTAACACTCAACCAGAAAACAAGTCTTTTAATCTTGAACCAAATTCCAGTTTTCTAATTATTCATTGGCGACCGTGACAGGACACTACTTAAATAATTTAAGTGTACCTGAAGTAGTGAAGTGTAATACAGTAGAATCAGTGATCAGTTGAAACTTAAAAAACAACAACAAAAGAAAAGAGTGTAGATTCAGTGCTCCGTTTAAAACAAAAATAAAAATTATCTGTATAAATAAAATATAAACATCCGTCATAATAATAAACAAAAATATGTCGAAAAGTGGTGATAGTGATGTGTATCCTAAAGGACTAGAAGAGCTAGCTGACCTTCAGGAAAAAACGGGACAAGAAATTTTAGATCTTGCCCGCAACTACAGTAAGGACAGCGATAGTCGAAAGACTTTGACCAAGCTCATCCAAAAAAAGGAGAGATTGGAAGATTTGTGGGATTTCTTTGACACAAATGACTCTGAAATCCGAGACACATACTCAGACCAAAGTCACCACGAGTACTTCAAAAAGGAGTACTACGACAAGATCAAGAAGGTCTACGAAAACATGAAGTTAGACATCATCAATCGTATAAGCAGCTTGCAGGAATCAGCAGACCAAGCCAAGGAGAACAAGGAGAAACCACCACCAGCATCTCAGTCAGAAAAATCCGCAGCAGCATCAGAAGAACGAAAGATGAAGTCATCAAGATCAAGTTCAAAATACAAAATGCTGGCAAAACATTTCCAGTTATCGTTGAACAAGTGTATGCCTCAGTTAATTAATTCAAACTCCCAACTGTTCGACATAAAAGTCAATAACTTAAAGGACAATTTTGAACAGCTGAAATTAGTTTTCCAACAAATTGATGATGAATTAAAAGAAGACGATGTCAAGGTCTACTTCAATCTTCAAGAACAGTTGGAGTTGCTGTTGACTGGTATACCGCAAACAGGCGTCAACTTGAACGAGTCAAGAAATATCATTGCAAATACATCGTTGAAACTCCCAAAGATCGAGCTGCCAAAATTTGATGGAAATTATCTTAATTGGCGTCCATTTTACGATCTGTTCAAGCCAATGATTCTTGAACAACCGATATCACCGGCCCAGAAGCTATATTTCCTGAAAACTAATCTGACAGGGGAAGCACTAAGCTTAGTGCAAGGATTTCCAGCTACAGACAGCAATTTTGAAGCTGCATGGAAAACACTGACTGACAGATATGACAATAAACGGCTTCTTTTGTCTGCGCAGCTCGAAAAATTAATGGGTCAACACACAGCATCAGGAACTGCTTCCAGCTTGCGAAAATTACATGACCTCACAAAAGAGGGAATTCAGGCCCTGATCAACCTCGGATATCCGGCAAATGACTGGGACCCCGTCGTTGTCCACATCATTCTGAAGAAGGTTGACAAGGAGAGCAGGACGCTTTTCGAGCAGTCTTTGGACGATCCAAAATGTAGTCCTCCTTTATCAACTTTACTAAAATTCATTGAGGCTAGGTTTCAAACGCTTGAAACCATCACAACTCCAGACGAGAAGAGGAAAACAACTGCCATAGCAATTAATTCCAATGGCTGCGTTATGTGTAGCGCAGGTAATCACAAAATATATAAGTGTAAACAATTTTTATCTCTTTCAGAAGCTGATCGCGAAAAATCAGTTCAACGATTGGGACTCTGTCGTAAATGTCTAAGATCGGGGCACTCTCAAAATGCGTGTCACTCAAGGGGATGTTACCATTGCAATGGCAAGCATAATACGTTGTTGCACTATAAGAAAGAAAATAGTAAATTTAAACCAAAAATTAATGATTCAAACAACAAAATCTCTTCCACAGATGGTCAACAGCAGCAAGTAGTCAAGGGCGGGGAAGCTGTGCATATTAACTCACCATCATCTTCTCTTTCTAGATTTAATCAGCAGCAGAAGCAGGAAGGTCATTCGTCCAATGCAGCGAGTATTTCAAAGTCAAAACAACGACAAGTATATCTTGCCACTGCATTAATTAACGTACGATCAGCTTGTGGAACATTGCTTCCTTGCCGTGCGTTATTAGATTCTGGGTCACAGATCCATTTCGTAACGGCAGCATTTGCACATGCACTAGGTATTCCGAAACATCGCTCAGAAACTGCCATAAGCGGAATAGGAGGTCACGGAACGGCATCACAATTTGCCGTCCAACTTTCATTTGTATCAAAAAATACAAATTTTGAAGCCAACATTGAAGCAATTATCCTACCCAAGATAACAGATTATAAGGCAGAGGAAATTCACACCGAATTATGCGATCTGCCAAACTATGTTCAGTTGGCAGATCCAGGATTCATGAGCAATCAAAAAATCGACTTACTCATTGGCGCTGAATTATTCTTCCATTTATTGCTTCCAGGAGAAATAAGTATTGGTCCTGATTTTCCTATGCTTCGGAACACAAAATTAGGATGGATAGTTGCGGGTGGTGTACAAGCAACAAACCATAGTGCTATCTGCAACATCGCCACAACGCCATCATTATCAATGATGGAGAGACTTGTTTGCAGATTCTGGGAGAGTGAAACACATGACCCACCAGTAAAGCGCATGAGCAATGAAGAACGCAATTGTGAGGACTTCTTCAACGCAAGCACGAAAATTCTTCCGAATGGAAGATTTATGGTAAGTCTCCCATTTAAAAAAGATCCATCGCTCCTCGGTGAATCGTTTGAAAAGGCACGCAAAAGGTTTCTTTCACTGGAACGCCGACTTCAAAGCAACATTGAGCTACGTCAACTATACACGCAATTCTTATCGGAATACGAAGAATTGGGTCATATGAGTCTAATCGACAGTTCCGAAATTCCACAAGAGCACTACTTCATACCGCATCATTGCGTTTTGAAGCCAGAAAGCTCTTCAACAGCATTACGAGTAGTTTTCGACTGCTCATCAAAAACATCTTCCGGAATGTCACTTAACGATATTCTAGGAATCGGACCAACAGTTCAACCTGATTTGTTTTCAATTATCATTCGTTTCAGACTAGAAAGGTATGCGTTTACAGCTGATATCAGTAAAATGTATCGACAGATTTTGGTCCGACCAGAAGACAGAGCCTTTCAACTCATTCTTTGGAGAACTGACAGCAATCAACCTCTGAAGATTTACAAACTTAACACATTAACTTACGGCTCCGCTTCTGCCCCATACCTCGCAACAAAATGTCTTATTCAACATGCACAAAATTATGAAAAGGTTCAGCCAAAAGCATCGCAAACCATAAGTCAAAACATCTACGTTGACGATTTACTTGCTGGAGCAGACACAGTTTTGGAAGCCAGAGAATTGCTTGAAGATATAACAGCCCTCCTAGAAAAAGGTAAATTCGAGTTAAGAAAATTTTGTTCCAATGATAACAATATATTAGAGAATATTCCTGATGAACACAAAGAAAGGCTAGTAAGATTTCATCAATCTGATGTTATTAAAACCTTGGGATTAATTTGGAATCCAACTATAGATCATTTTGAATTTGGATTTAACTCTGACAAATTTAAAACATCAGAAGCGACGGTCACACGCAGAACTGTACTATCAGATCTTGCACGTCTTTTTGATCCCTTAGGCTTATTGAGTCCAGCCATAATGCTTGGAAAGCTTTTTGTACAAGATTTGTGGAAGACAAATTTCTCATGGGATGACGAGCTTCCCATGGATCTGGCAAGAAAGTGGAAGGATTACATTTATCAATTTTTTGACCTTGAAAACATCAGCATACCTAGATTTGTAATGTGTCCGAACCCGATAAGAACCGAACTACACGCCTTTGCTGATGGCAGCATGTCTGCACTTGGAGCATGTGTGTACGTAAGATGTAAAGACGATTCAGGTAACATATTTAGCAAATTACTATGTTCAAAATCTCGTATAGCTCCAATGAAAACCACTACAATAGCTCGCCTTGAACTTCAAGCAGCAGAAATTTTGGTTGAGCTTGTCAAAAGAATACTTCAAACGTTTAACAAATATATTCAAAAAATAACATATTATACAGACTCTACAACTGTACTTGCTTGGATAAACTCACCTTCTTATGTATGGGACACTTTCGTTGCAAATAGGGTAGCAAAAATCCAAGCTGAAACCCAAATTTTACAATGGAAACATATAAAGGGAGAAATAAACCCAGCTGACTTAATAACGAGAGGATGCACTCTTGCCAACCTTTCATCTTTATCGCAATGGTTCGAAGGACCGGCATTTCTAAAATTGGATGAATGTTATTGGGAAGAAAGTAAGTACACCATTCCACAGGTAGTACCTGAATTAAAGAAGATCAAGACGGCGTTGCTTACTGCAAGTAATAACGAAGACATAATTAATCATATAAATCACAAAAATTCTTTCTACACGTTACAAAAAATATTTTCATATTGCATGAGATTCATAAGAAATGTTCGACAACCTTATCTACTAAGAAGATCTGGTTTGCTTTCCGCTGATGAACTAAGAGACGGAACCTCCTTCCTCCTAATATACGCTCAACGTGCTGCGTTTCCAGATGAGTACAAGGCTCTGAAAAATCATCAAGGTGTGAGTACCAAGTCAAGTTTATCACCTTTAACACCATATTTTGACAAAAAACTTAATCTGATTCGTGTGGGAGGTAGGTTGGTTAATTCTATTCTACTTCCGGATGCAAAAAATCAAATCCTTCTTCCAAAAAATAATATTGTCACAAGACTTATTTTAGAACATCTTCATAAAACAAATTTACATGTATCTCATAGAGCACTAGTAGCAATCTCGCGACAGCAGTATTGGATATTAAGCGTCGGTAGAGAGGCAAAATCAGTTATTAGAAGGTGCATAATTTGTGCGAAATCTACACCTAAATCCATCACCCAGCTGATGGGCAACCTACCATTTGAAAGAGTAACGCCATCTCGCCCATTTTATTTTACAGGAGTGGACTTCGCAGGGCCCATAAAATCCCATTATAAGGTTAGAGGTAAGACACCTACCAAATCTTACTTAGCAATTTTTGTGTGTTTTTCTACAAAGGCAATCCATATTGAGGTTGTTGGAGATCTCTCCACTGAAGCGTTCATGAATTGTCTCAAGAGATTCATTGGCAGGCGAGGATTATGTCACACTATTTTTTGCGATAATGCGACTAATTTCGTTGGTGCCAACAACCAACTGAAAGAACTGAAAGAAGTTATGCACTCAAAGAAAATGGAAGGGGC
The DNA here is from genome assembly GCA_943590905.1 of Sphaerophoria taeniata. Classification (NCBI taxonomy): domain Eukaryota; kingdom Metazoa; phylum Arthropoda; class Insecta; order Diptera; family Syrphidae; genus Sphaerophoria; species Sphaerophoria taeniata. The sequence continues at coordinate 112,377,486 of OX016541.1, read as the reverse complement.
TATTCAATCTTCTTGCGTTCAAGTGGGAATTAACTGGAGGTTTATTCCTCCCCGTTCACCGCATTTTGGTGGTCTCTGGGAATCTGCGGTAAAGTCAGCCAAGAACTTGTTGGTTCGTCATCTTGGAGAAGCGTCCTTAACATATGAGGAACTCACTACAATCACAATTCAGATCGAAGCTATACTCAATTCGAGACCAATAACGCCGCTCACTTCGGACCCCAACGATTTAGAAGCTCTCACTCCCGGACATTTCTTAATAGGAGCACCACTTCTTTCAATAGCTGAACTCGATATCACTGACAAAAAATTAAGCTCTCTGAATAAGTTTAAACAAATCCAACATGTCCAACAGTCATTTTGGAATAGATGGTCCAATGAGTATTTACATCTCCTACAACAACGTGCAAAATGGAAGACTGAATCTCAAAACGTTAAGCCAAACACCCTAGTATTGTTGAAAGAATCCAACATGCCTCCATCAAGATGGAAACTCGGACGTGTAGTCGACGTTATAAAGGGAAGTGACGGTTTTGTACGGGTTGCTAACATTAAGACCCAAGGGGGTGTCCTGCAACGAGCGATTCATAATTTATGTCCTTTACCAATAGAGGAAGCGGACAATGCACCTCCCGCAATCCAGCAGGTGGACAATTCGCTCTTGACATCTGAGCAAAATCCATCTACAAAAATTAAACGTGTAGATATAAGAAAAGGACTTATGTTGATGACATTCCTCCTTACATTTTTGGTGTCACCAATCATTGCGACAGCCGCAGACAATCACATTGTGATAAGTGGTTTGGATAATGCAATCGGAATCTATTTTGAAGATGTCGGAACTGTGCGAACAGTAGACAATTTTTGGAGTCTATATGTTTATTACAATATCACTAACTACTGGCTCGAACTAACTGAAACCAAGAGGTATTTAAAAGAATTGGAAAGAGCTTGCTTAGCTGATAAATCGCAAACAATTTATTATTGCCATGCGACAATCGATATTCTTCAACAAAGAATAACAAGTATTGAACAAAACAACGAGTTTATCAATGGTTTCAACATGACAAGCCAAGCGCATATGCGACATCGTAGATCTCCATTCGATTTTGTAGGAAGCGTTGCGCATAGCCTTTTCGGTGTACTTGACCAAGAAGATGCCCAACATATTCAAAATCAAATTGACCTGGCAAATAAGCAAGAACAGCACCTGTCATCCCTCATTAAAAAACAGAGTTCCATTGCAGATTCGACTGCGAATATATTGAGACGTAACACAATAGAAGTTAGAAATGATTTTGAAAGATTAAATACCTACCTAGCAAACAGCTTTAATACGATTGGACAAGAGCAAAACGAAATAAAACAAAATCAACACTTTATGTCCCTCACCACGTATTTGACTATGATGCTGAATAATTTTCAACGTACTCAAGATATTCTTTTAGATGTTATACTCGATTTGAATCATGCAAAAATTAACCCTCAGCTCATCACACCGAAGCAATTAAGTAATCAACTGCAGCTTATTCATGGGAATCTGCCATCGTCGCTGAGGTTGCCGAATGTTTCGGTCTTAGAAATGTTCAAGATAATGACAGTCAAAGGGCGGACACTTTCTGGAACAATCGTTTTTGAGATGTTAATTCCTTTAACGGATGATCAAGAATTCCAGATATTCAAGCTCATTCCATTGCCTATTATTCACAACAACATGAGCTTGCTAGTAGATACAGCAACCCCATACCTTGCAGTCACATTAGCGAGAGATAAATATTTCGGACTAACTGACTTTGAGTTTACATCTTGTAAGTCCATAGCCACAAGCAACTATTTGTGCAGACAAATCGTGCCTACAAGAATTCATTTCAAGAACCAACAAGTTTGTGAAATGGCTCTATTGAACCACGAAGACAACGCCTTGCACATATGTAATGTAAATGAAATAATTCCACGTGATCATTGGTATGCTTTAAGGCAAACAAACAACTGGTTATTTTCGTTAATCAATAATGTTACCGGCCTCCTGATTTGCAATGGCCAAACAAAAAACGTGACCCTAGCAGGAAACGGAATAATTGAGTTTAAAGACATGTGCACCCTTAAGATTGGTACACTGCTAATAAATGGTAATTCGAATCTTAAGTCTGTAACATCAAAATCTTTCATCCCAAGTGCAAGGCTAAGCAATTGGATTGAGAACCGCGAATTTGGAAATGACCTTTCTTCTCCAGTGTCGGTAAGAAAAGATATAAATTATGATAACTTCAAGAATCTTTCGCAGGAAATTCAAGAGATGAAGAGAGAAATGACGGCATCTGAGATTCCGCCCTTGAACATTCATGATTACCATCACTACGGCTTGAACTACTTGCTGCTGACGATCATCATAGGAATGATAGTATATTTTTGCCGATACAGAAGACAACGAGCACAGATTCCCAATCGAAGAAGAGGTTCTCGTTTTCAAGCCACTATATAGTTTGAAGGTTAGGAACCTTCAAGGAGGGGTGTATGTGCAAACTCGAATGAACTAGATCATATTCATTTTTATTAATTTAATTTGATTTCCGTTGTCCAAGTTAAATGTAATGAGACCTGCGATGTGAACGCCTAATTTTACAGGTTCACAGCCGAAATTTGAATAAGTCGTCGACTGCACACTGACTTGCTGAGTATGCAGTTCCCACGATAGCATGCGAACACATCGCAGGTTCTCAATTTTCATACACACCTCGACCATAATTTAAGTTTAAATAAATTCATTCTATTGTTAACACTCAACCAGAAAACAAGTCTTTTAATCTTGAACCAAATTCCAGTTTTCTAATTATTCAGGTACCTTATTATAAAGTGGAGTATATCAGCATTTTGCAAAATTTTAACATTAGATACTTCCATTACTTCTATTACGCTAACATTTATGAACTGATCATTAATTATTGTTTTTAAATCGTCATCTTCTAATATTATTGGATTAATTATATTTAGTTTTGCAAGTGTTATTGAAAGCATTAAATTTTGAATTTCGGATATAAGTATTCTGTTTCTTGCAAGTAAAATTTCAAAAAGATGACCAGTGTCAATGTTTTCTTTCTTAGAATTAGCCAAAATATTATTTACTGTATCAGTTAACCTGTTAATTTGTTCTTGAGATTTTGTATTTATAATTAATTGCCTGTTATTAGAATCGATGAGCTGAGCTTGATTTAATTTAATTTGTTCAAAGTCGTAAAAATCAGGTGTTCCGGCAATAACTTTTAATCCCGTTCCTAAGAAGTTAAGACTTCTGGCGTTTCTATGATGAGTGTTAATACTTGCTAGAAGAGTTTCAAGGTGTTTAAGATCGATATCCAAAATTTTTCGCATATGCGATTGCGGGAAGAGATCGGTCATGTTTTTTGATTCATTCATTATTAGTTTGTAAGAGGAAATGTTTGTAATGTGACTTAAATAGCCATAAACCTGCCAGAGAATGGCTTCTCCGTCCTCTATTGGAATGTAGTTAGAGTTGGAGTAGTCGGTCAGTTTAGCTGTCACAGCTGTCATCATAAAAAAAATAGAAGAATCCTGAAAAAATAATATTTTCTTTAATAATATCTCTCTGTTAGAAGTGATTACTGCATAAATTATATTTCGTACTCTATTTAATGTTGTCTTTATGAACGACCCTCCCTTTTATTAAGACCGTTGTTCCTAAATCGGCTTCCACCTTCTCTTCATTATATAACGGAGTTAGTTTATTACCTAGCCGTCTATTTGATTTAACTAAAACTTTTTCTCCAACACGGAATATTCTATTCTGCCTTGTTTCATTTTCTCTTGTCAATTGTAATTTTTGAGCCTTTTGAACTTTATTTTTAATTATTTCTCTAAAATCTTCCGGACACGAGTGTATTATATCAATTGGTTTTTTATTCGTAACGGAGTGGACGGTCCTATTGTATTCTGCAGTTGCCAACAGTATTAACTCGACAGTGTCCTCAATCTTCCTCTCAAGCTTAAGACATCTAGCGATTTCTAACAAAGTGCTGTGGAATCTTTCAACTTGGCCATTGGATTTACTGTGTAAGGGTGGGGCATTTACGATGTCAACATTAAAATGGTTTAGCAAAATTGACCGTATTGTTTCAGATTTTAAAGATGATTCATTGTCACAGTAAATCTGTTTCGTATTGGGAAAGATATTCATTATCTCCAGAATTGGAATTTTAACATCTACTATTGTACGTGACAAAATTGGCATTACAACTACGAATTTGGAAAACTTGTCGATGCATGTTAAAAAATATTTCTTATCAGTGGAGAATATATCTATGTGGAGCATTTCTCCAGCGTAAGAGGGGATTGGTGTTTGGCCAATCAATTGTCTTTTTGGACGTCGATCGTACTTTGATTTTGAACATATTTTACAGTTTGCAACAACCTCATTTGCCTGCTTTGTCATTTTTGGAAAAAAATAGTCACATAGAATTTGCTTAACGTTTTCTTGAACTGCTCTATGTGCTCGGTTGTGTTCGGTAATTATAATTTCTTTTTGCTCATTTGGGTCGAATATATCTAACACAAATTTTTTTGTATGCCAAAATTTTGTTGATGGAAATAACTCGACCAGATTGTGTTGAATTGAAGCCAAAACTGGAAGGTCACAATAAATTACGTTGACTACGTCTATTTTTATTATCTACATCTTTTAAGGTATTTATCAGAGTATCTCTGTCTGAAAAATTAATGAAATGTCTGGTTTTTTTTCCAAATATTATAAATGAACGGGTTGAAGCGCTTGGTGCTTCCTCTATAACTATTTGATTTCTGAAGCAGTTTAAGGGTTTGTCTGTTGTTTCGATAACATAAGTTAAAGATAGTTCACTGTGAATTGTAGCAGCATCGGAAGTTGCCTCATTCTCTATTGCATGAATATTTTGCCTTGAGAGGGCGTCAGCGACATGATTTTCCTTTACTGGTTTGTAAAATATATGAGCATTATGCTCGTCTACAAAAGCTTTCCAGCGCTTAATTTTTGCGTTTGTGTTTTTGTCTGAAACAGAAAATGAAAGAGGTTGGTGATCTGTAAAAATATTTAGAGTTCTGACTCCATAAAGATAGTTACGAAGATTTTTTAAGGCCCACACTATGGCCAAGAGCTCTCTTTCGTTAGTTGCAAATTCTAATTCATTAGCTCTGAGTGTTCTCGATATCATAGTTATTGGTTTCCCATTTTGAGATAAAACCGCCCCAAGACCAGTTGATGAAGCATCCGTCGTAAGATCGAATGGCTTCTTGAAGTCTGGGTATAACAATGTTACGTCTTCAGACGCCAAGATATCCCTTAGCTTATTAAATGCTTCCAATTCTGTGGCATTAAATTGTATTTTGATACCTCTTGATCGATTAGCAGTTATTTTGCTATTTTCACCCCCCAATATATCTGTCAGCGGTCTAGCTATTTTTGCGAAGTCCTTTATGAAGCATCTATAATAACTTGCTAGACCTAAAAAAGACCTTAGGGCAAAGAGTGTAGATGGCTGAACGTAATTTTTTATTGCCTCCACCTTAGCTGGAGAAGTTTTTATACCATCTCTAGAGACCACAAAACCCAAGTACTCAACATCCGTCTTAAAAAAATTAGATTTTTCCCTTGAAACCCTCATATTTGCTTCATACAATTTTTTTAAAACCAAATTGATATCTTCGACATGTTTCTCTTCAGTTTCCGAGAAAACAATTATATCATCGACGTAAACGTGGCAAATGTTGCCTATATGTTCACGTAAGACATCATCTATGGCCCTTTGGAAAATACTTGGAGCATTCTTTAAACCAAATGGTAGACGGCAAAATTCGTATTTTCCGCCGTTAACGGAAAACGCTGTTTTTTCCCGATCCCGTTCGGCTAGTACTATTTGATGAAACCCTGACTTTAGGTCAAGGGTTGTGAAAAATCGTGCCGTCCCTAAGTTTGATAGAATTTGTGTAATGCTGGGCATGGGATATTTATCGTCGATGGTTTTTTGGTTGAGCTTTCGAAAGTCTATTACTAAACGTTTCTTTTTATTGCCAAACTCATCATATCCCTTTTTATCTACTACCCAAATGGGATTATTGTACGGTGACCTTGAAGGTCTAATTATGCCATTTTTTAGAAGGTCTTTTATTTCATTATTGACAAAATCTTTCAAACCCATAGGGTATGGGTAAAATTTTGAATAGATGGTTTCGTCACATTCTGTACGTATCGTGGCGACGATATTTGTATTATATGGCAATGACTCATTTGTGTCTGCAAACGTGTTCGTTCTTTTGCGAATCATATTTTTGAACTGAACGCCTACAGAAAATGGAACATCTATATCTTCTATTCTTGTGAAATTAACGTTTTGACACTTAAAAAAATTTATCTTTTCAGATCCAAAGTCATAATATATTAAGCTTTCCTTCAAACAAATTGTGGCATTTATCTGTGTAAGCAGATCAAGCCCGATTATTCCGTGGAAATTTTCAAGACACGGTAACATAAAGAAAACACTAGTGACTCCAAAAATCCTCAAAAAACATTTAGACTCAACACTATTAAATCCATGAATTGACTTAACTAAGAATGGGGCGTCAACTGGAACTACATTTTTTATTTCTTGTATTGGCATAATATAATTTTTCGAAGCGCCAGTGTCAACTAATAACTTTATTAACCTCCCTCCTACTGTTTTTTTCAATAAACGGTAGTTGGGAGCATCCCCTAAAAAATTCACATACTCAAAATTGCGTGACTCGTCCTCCACTACAGCTGCTTGAAATTCAGCTGTGGTATCGTAGTCACTTTCATTATTGGATGGAGGATTTTCTTGCGAAACGTAGTTTACTCTTTGGCGACGCTGCCCACTAAATCTTTGAGAGCTATTTGGCCTCTTATTTCTTTGTTCTTGATTTTGGAAGGTTGAAGATTGTCTAAAACGCGAGGATGTTGGATCGACATCCATTTTTTCAACAGCCTCACGACTACTTGAAGCTTGGTTGTAATCATTATTAGATTGGTCTTGACTAAAATAAGTTTTTTTTTTATTATTATCATTTTCGATAGCCTGACTGTCGTAGTTATTAGTGTCTTTATTTTTATTTTGTTGTCTATTCTGTAGTCTTTTGTTTTCGAATTTCTTAGACCTTTCTTCAGAACTTCGGGCATAATTTGATGCAAACAAATATCTTTCATGATTAGACTCAATTTCTTGAGCTAATGCCAATGCGTTAGGTAAATCAATAGGACGAGCCGAAAATAAGATATCACACAATGGTTTCCTCAAGCCAGATATAAACACCCGAAGAGCGTCCATTCTATATTTCTGGTTGAAAGAATTTGCTAAATTTGTCTCATAGGACATATTGGTCTTATTTGTGAGCAATGTAAGCTTCTTTTCGACTTCGTCATAATAATCTAACACGGAGAGATTTCCTTGTCGTAATGTACTTAGCTCCTGCTCGATTAAGTAGATAGGGCGCACATCAGCGTACGTAAAGTCTAGCCTAGCTATAATAGCTTTAAAATTTAGAACTGTATTAAATGATGCTAGAATCGCATCGGCAGGACCTCTAATTTTATTTCTTATTATTGCTACTGCTTGGTAGTGTTTAGAACTACCTTCATATTTTTGAAATACTTTGTATGCTGAATGGACCGCTTGTCGCCAAGAGACGTTAGTGCCCTGTTTTCCTTCAAATTCTGGAAGTGATTTAACTACATCTAGACACTCTTCGCACTTTTTACCTTCTTCAATTTCAATTTCTTTAAAAATTTCCACCTTCTGTGGACTTTGAACTGTTAGATTTTTTAATACATCACTTAATTTATTTTCAAACTCAGCTCTTTGCGCTTCTAGTGCACCACTCACTGCCGATTCGACAAGCACTTTTAAATCTGTTGCATTCATATTTTCTTGAATAGAATCTTTAACCTTTAAGGAATTAAACTTTTTTGAAAGTGAATCGATAAGTGAATCGATGTCGTTCGCGTTCATTAATCAAAAAGAGCACAAAATAGTTTAAAAACACTTGCAAACTTTACAAATTCAAAGATAGGTATACAATATAAAAAAAATTCTTACATATTAATACTATCAAAAAAATGATTCGTGACTGTTGATTTGGTTTGGGTTCTTCACCGTTGGGCGCCAGTTACAAATATAGGTTTATTTGTTATCTTTTTATTTATTACTATCTTTGTTTATTAAAGGTTCCTTAAGAACTAACTTATAAAATAATTTCATCACCATCACTACCCCCAGCAAGCAACCGAATTTGGTGTATTTTGCCGCTCGTGCAAGATATCAAATTCGTATAATTGCAAGCACAAAGTGTCGACGTTGTCGTCGTCTAGTGCCATTCTAGAAGGTCGTGATAGCGTTGGGTTGCAACATTGTCGTTTATGGCTGACACCTGTGGGAACTACTTCGTTGATAGAAGTAGCCGTGTCAGCACATACTGTCGACGTCGTCGTCGTCTCATTCATATTCTCGTGGTAACTTATATACTATACATCCATTTTTATATATATAGAGATTTTGAAAAAAAATTATCATTTATCTTAACCCCCCCCTCCCTCGTCATCCTGTGCAGCACTGCTTTGTATGCTTCTTGCTTGGCTGCATATACCTGCCTGCATTCATTATCAAACCAGTTATTAACCACAGAAAAGTGAAGTTATATCCCACCATAGTTGGGATATAATTTCACCAGAAAAAAGTTAAGATATTTCCCAAATAATTTTACTGAGCGGCGAAAAATCCGAAAACATATAAAAACAATAAAATTGAGTCTAAACCTTAACGAATTTTCACTTTTTAATTTGATACATCAAACAAAACAAAACAAACTTTTATTTAATATATTAAATGAGTTTTGTTTAACGTGTTAAATTAAAAAGTGAAAAATCGTTAAGGTGTGAGTCTACACCTTTTATTGTTTTTATAAGTTCGGCTTATCAGTTGTAAATAATCGTTGGCCTACTTGTTTTAAGTCGGATGCTAACCCTTTGCTTTTAGACATGTTTTTGACCACTACTAAGTGTAAAATTTTGGGTAATGACCAAATAAGACCTACATTCACGACTTTGTATTCTGCACCTCAATTTGAAAAAGACGTAACTAATTTTTCTAGAACAATTAGCTTTACATCATATCGTGATTTCAGCTATTAGGATTTGTCGACGAATTTCAGAAGGTCTGATTGGGATGAGATATATTACTCGGCTGATGTCAATGTCAAAGTGTCACTATTCAACAGTTTACTCACACGATTGTATAATGATTATGTCCTAGTAGAACTAAAGAACTAAAAAGGAATTGTTGCCCTTGGTTTAATCGCAATATAAATTACCTTATTAGAGAAAGGGAGCGTTTTTTTCGAAAATTTAAAAACAGTCCTTGTGAATACAATAAAAGACAATATGTACATGCCCGAAATAAGGTGAGCTCGCTGATTCGCAACTCTAAACGCGCTTACTTGTTGCAAAAACTTGATCCTTCGCTGAGTACAAAGGAGCTTTGGAGTAACCTTAGAAAACTTGGTGTGAGGAAAGATAAAAACACAAAATGTCCTTTCAGTGCTGACGAGATTGGTGTTCTTTTTCCGTCCTTGTCCAGAAATTGAAGTCCAGAAGATTTTCTAACATTGCCAGACAGTGGAAAGTTTTTCTCATTTGCTTGTATTGATGCTAGTGAACTAATTAACTCTGCAAAGTCTATTAAGTCCAATGCGATTAGTCCTGATGATATTTCTCCAAAATTTTAAAAAATTGTTCTCCAAATCGTTAATAACTACTTACGCCATATTTTCAACTATTGTATTTATAGTGGTAGATTTCCAGAAATATGAAAAAACGCAAACGTCATTCCAGTTCCGAAAAAAACAAACCCTTTGAATACATCTGAATATAGGCCCATTAGCATTTTATCATTTCCCTGTAAGTTGCTGGAAAAAATTATGCATGACCAAATACAGACCTATATCAATAACCGTGATCTTCTCTCATAATGGCAATCTGGGTTCAGAAATAAGTACAGTTGTGAAACTGTTAATATCAGAGTTACAACAGACATTCGGTATGCCCTAGATTCAGATAAAAATGATATCATTGTGCTCTTAGACTTTTCTAAGGCATTTGATTGTATTGATCACTCTATTTTACTTGCTTAGCTAAAACATACTTTTAATTTTTCTAATACATCACTGATCACAGCTTTTGTATAATTATTTAGCTGATAGAGTCCAAAGGATTAAAACAGATGTTGGTAGTTCAAAAACCCTAACTTCTAACATAGGAAAAGGAATACCCCAAGGTTTAGTACTGGGTCCTCTACTTTTTTCAATTTTCATAAATGACCTTCCTAATATAATTTGTAACTGTCGAGTTCACTTATATGCGGATGAAAAAAAATGATGTGGCTCTCTATTTTTTTCGCCCTACTGGTTTGCTGGAAGATTGTGTTGCAAGAATAAATGAGAATTTGAGTCATATTTTAAGTTAGTCTTATTAAAACCGCATGAAATTAAATCCTGCTAAGTCTCTAGCCATGTATTGCTCTAGAGCTGAGTATGACCCTTTTGACTTACCTGCAGTAGTTCTTAATAATGAAGTCATAACCTATGTAAAGGATGTTACCTAATTAGGCTACAAAATAAATACTAATGTCAGCTGTTGTATCGCAGTATCAGGTGCAATCAGAAAAATATATGGGGATTGCGTAGTTTGAGGTATACTTCGGAATTAGTTTTGCCTCAATAGTGGAGTCAATGAAGCTCAAAAAAGGGCGTTTTCAGAAAGTCCACAGAAACAGCTCGGATTTTGTAAAAAAAAAAATTCCAAATTTTTTGTTTTTTATATTCTTTAAAGTCTGAAACAAATCATTTGGGGGAAATAATTGCTTATATTGTTTAAACAATTTTTATATTGTTTATAAAGAGAGATCCAAAAACAATGTTTTTGATAATTGGAGTGTTTAAGTTGCGTTAAGACAAAAAAAAAATCATATGGAAGAGGGGTCTATTATCCCCCGTTTAGCCAGGAGGGGCTATCTTATAACAAAAAAAGCCTATTTTTCAAAAAAAATATTAAAAATCAACGGCTTTGTCCATAATGCCGTGTTGCACCTTCTCGCAAAGCTTAAAAATGCTTCTTTCATTTTGCATTTAAATAAAACTATTTTTAGGAATGGTTTTCCAAAAATTTATCTTCAAAATGAAAATATTGAGATTTTTAACTTTTTTTTCAACTTCGAAGTAATTTTTTTTTCGAAATTTTGTGTAATTAAGTACTAACTTCTTTCACAATTAAATGTGGTTACAAGTTCTTAATGAGATCCAGAAATTCGCATGCCTTAATGTCTTCTTGTTTTCGAGAAATTAAGAAAAAACTAAAAATACTCAGAAAAAAATTCAAAAAATTACTTGTATGTAAGTATTATTTTTTCGAATAAACAGAGCAAAATATCATCCAAATCTTCTGAGTTTTTTGGGTTTTTCTTAATTTCTCGAAAACAAGAAGACATTAAGGCTTCATTGACTCCACTACAAGGTAAGAAACAGCTCATTAAGTCTTTATTATTGCCTTTTTTTTCTCTTATTATGCTTGTATTTATCCTGCTTTAGACTGTGATTGTAAAGGTAAACTTAATGTAGCTTTTAAATGATTGTATTTGTATTAGAATTATTTATAGTGTCCCGAGACACACGAGTGTGTCTCATTTGCTGCATACTATCCTAGGAATGAATCTGTATGACTACTTGAACTTTCGGTGTATTCTGACACTACATAATTTCATTCACAGAAGGTGCCCCAGTTACCTCAGTGAGGATTTAATTTTTGTCCAGTAACAAAGAGGTTTAAAACTTATTTTGCCGCGTTTTTATCGCAACATTGCAGAACGATCATTTTACGTTACAGCAATTCGTCTGTGGAACTTTCTTCCTAACGAGTTGCAATGCACTTCTCTTCCTAGTTTGACGTTAAAATCTCCTAAGACGATTTTAACGTCGAAGCTAGGGCATTGCTCGTATGTTTTGTCGAGAAGCTCGTAGACATTGTCTTTGGTGTGTCGTCATCTTTCTCTTCTGCGGAGGCGTGAGCGCATACTAGGCTTATGTTGCCGAATTTAGCCTTTATGCGGATTGTCGTGAGGCGCTCGTTGACAGCTCTGAAGCTTAGGACCTGCTGTTTAAGCCTGCCTCCATCGACAAAGCCACATCCAAACAGACGCTGTTGTTGTTCTCTGTAGCAGTCGCCATAGTAGATACAGCAGTTTTTCCTGGATGGCAGTTATATCCGCCTTATAACGGTCTAGGGTCTCCGCTAGTTGTTCGGCTGCGCGTGGTCTGTCAAGAGATCTAACATTCCCCGTACACATCCGAATCTCGTTGTCCTTACTACGTTTGCATAGTTCGTCATCAGTAAATCCGTCTGTATCCGAAGCTTGTTGTTGCTTCGCAACTAATTGTCCTTTATGTGATTAGGAAGTCACCACAAAGCATGACCTCTTAGCTGGAGGGCCAGGTCCATATTTAAACTCCAAGGGCAAAGAGCCGGATAAACCGCTCCTTATCGTCCTGATCTCCAAATATTTCGAAGTAGCCCGTATAAGGTGTTCACTGAGTTCTGCAACCTAACTGTAGACAACACCGTTGACTCCATCCAGGGAATTCATTCGCTGCCGCCTGGAAAAAGGAGTAGTCCCCCGCCCTCTCTCGGTAGCTGCCGCCAAAGCCTTCCATAGGGCTTTTCATCCTATCTCCAGCTGAGGTACTAGAGACGTTGCATGGTCACCACGTGCAGATGAGAGTAGGACTTGGTAGACAGAGGTTGTTGAGGACGTTATGGTCCCCATGAGTGCACTGATATCATCATTTGAAATTTCTGGCTAGTTTTTCTTTAAATAAAGTAAATCGACCTAGTGACAGGCTGTAGACGCGGTGATAGACAATCATTATTTGACTTCGGTTGAACTATATAAAAGTTGGCAACATGAACATCGTTTTGATATTTTTGTAAAAATTCCGTCAGTTAAAAAAAAAAAATGTCTCTTCACTTGTTCCGCGTTCAAAATGCCTTGTCAAAGTTTTCAATAGCCGCGTTTTATTATCCTCACTAACCCATATGGGTTTATTTTTTGTACACAAAACAACAACAAACTGTAACTCCGATAGCTATCGGGGTTTATTTTGTAACTCAAAAACTATGTTCTAAATATGGCGGATAGATGGCGAGTGTGAGACAAAAAAGAAGTTATTGTAGAAAGAATTATTAATATCAGCCATATTAATAAAAAATAACGCGTATTCCACTCTTAGCCACAGTTTTATAAAGCCATAGGATAAGAATCAATCCAATTAATTAATAAAAACAAGTTGTTTGCGGAAAAGCAAAATAAAATTTAGCTGAGGGTTGCGTCTTGGATAAAAACATAGCTTAAACTTCTACCTTTTTAACCCAGATCGTTTTATTATCACGGGGTAACCCATATGGGTTAGTGAGGATAATAAAACGCGGCTAATATCAAATATTATTCTGTTTCTTAAAACCTCCCATCTTAAAACTTCGAGTAATTGATGTACATATGAGGATTTGTTTAGCAAATGTCTAAGAAATAAACGTGAGGAGCGATGACATCAATTCAAATTAATTAACACCATCAACCGATTGAAATTTCTAAAACTAGACATCTGTGGTCCCCTTCTTATTTGCTTCAACATAAAAGTCAGCGAAATCAGTTAGAAAAATGTCTGAAAAAGTGAGTTGGCTTAGTCTGAATTTAGAAAGCGCTTGTGAAATGTTGCTTCAATTAATTAATTATTCTCCCAGGTTGGATGAAAGTCACATATACATACCTACTTCTTCTTCAGGATTTATTGTTTGATTTTGTCATTCAAACTGTTAGAATTGAAATCTAATGGACTTTTGTTCTATTTACAGTTAAAGAAGCAGTCAGTCGTTTTTTAGCAAACGCCATCCGGAATTTTAGACAATGATATTCGGAGAAAATCAAAAGGTGAAATACAAATAGCTCTGGCACCAGATGTTCAGTCCTATACCACTCAAACTGGTGAAAGGCAATCGTGTTTCAACGTTGTGCTGCCAATTGCATTCGAAAGAGCTGATCCAAAATCTTGGTGTAATCCGAAATTCGACTCACCTGTCCTGGAAGAACAGTTTTCGAATAGTGTTTTTCCACACATGCGAATGCTATATCGGTAAGTAGATTCTTTGCCTTCATTCAAAAGGTTTTTTTCAACATTTTTTATTTCAGATTCTCACTCGTGTATATATTAATCTGCACCTTAGGGTGGGCCCTGTATTTTTGGATCCAAAAAGATTGGTTTGTGGTATCGCTCCTTATAATTCTATCGACTGTATCAATCATAGCTCTGTGGTTCACCAATACACACAAGTATCTGGTTTATTGTCATCTAACATCAATAATAACAAACATTGTTCTTTGTACAATTGGACTTAGTTTTCTATGTTTCTACGGCAACGCATTTAGTCCTTTGGGACATTTCGCCCTGTGCCTAGAAATTATCATTCTCATCTACTCAGCCACATCAACTGAAATATGGATAAGATATCTCATGGCTATCTCATATTCGATACTCTTTGAGACACTTAGTTGTGTTTTGCCAGGGATGGTAGGAGTGCATGGAACCGATCCTTTGTATTACAATAGGGTTCTAACTCTTCGGATACTATTGCAGTTCAGTGTGCATTTGATGGTGAGTCATCAACTTATGATGAGAACTGTACGCCAGCGTGGAACGTTCATGAAGATGGGTCGCAATCTGTTGGTTCGACGACAATTGGAAATGGAGAAAAAGCTGAATGAAAATATGATTCACTCTGTGATGCCACCGAAAATGGCTGACATGTTGCTGAATGAGGACGGAACTCAAGAGATAGAAGAAGGAGCTAAATACATGCGGCCGCGACGTTTGAATCAAGTAGACGACGATTTTAAGTCTTTTTTTTCGGCCATTTCACATACGCAGCATGAATAATGTGAGCATTTTGTTTTCTGACATAATTGGCTTCACTGTTTGGTCATCGAACAAACCAGCCGACCAGGTGGTTGAGGTATTGAATGATCTTTTCGGAAAGTTCGACAATCTATGCTCGTTCAGTGGGTGTGAGAAGATATCGATTCTCGGAGACTGTTATTACTGCATTTCGGGGTGTCCCGAGCCAAGGCCGAACCATGCTGTCTGTTGTGTGGAGATGGGCCTGGGCATGATCGATGTCATGCGTTATTATGAAGCCTAAGGACTCGAGGGTGTTCAGATGAGATTGGGTGTTCACACGGGCACAGTTTATTTCGGTATTGTCGGAACTCGAAGGGTAAGGTTTGACGTGTGGAGCAATGATGTTGATTTGGCCAAATTGTAAGTTTTTGTTTGCTTGCTTGTTAAACAAATATTTTTCTTTGATTTATTCCTCCAATCCAGAATGGAATATACTGGGAAGCCAGAACAAGTTCACATCACTCAAACGACCCTGAATGATTTGGGAGATGGTTATCTTGTAGAAGAGGGCGAGGAAGTCATGGGTTAGTTCGAGGTTTACTTGTTAAAATTTGATAAGACAATTTTCAATTTCTTATCAGGCCAACGAACGTTCTTCGTGACGGGGCGTAAAGAAAAGGAAATTCCGAAAAACTCGAAAAACTCGCCAGACGGCCAAAGATCGAGATCACAGACTCAATCGCCTAAGCATGGATTTTTACCGTTCATGAGGTAAGTGCCCCACCCTACATCTCAAAATCAAGTAGTCATATCTCACCATGCAAACGTTTTGGTAGCTTTCGACCACAAAATATAAGAACTGACCACTCGGTTAATCGTCGCAGAGATTTAGGCATCGAGAGCAATAGCCACCGATCGAGCACACTGCAGATCTATGCCCTTAATCAAGCCGCTGTGATTTCGCAGCGTAGATTCTCCGGAGACAGAACAAGTTCGAGCATCGACCTTGGCGAAGCGCACATTCAAAATCGTTCGTTTATTATAACTCCAGTGCCAGGAAGTCCGACACAGCCTTTTGCGAATCTCTTAGAGGAAAGCCTTGAACAGCTGCAAAGGCAATCCGATGTCCAATTGACACACTGTGTTAGAGATAGTGCTAAATGGACGGAAAGTAATTTTCTTAACCCTCCGCTTCATCCTATTTCCTTGGTCTTTCAAGCGGAAGAAATTGAGAGAGAGTTCCGTTCGAAGACTCGTCGATTCGCAATTGAAAATGAAACTCAGGGCCCACCAACAATCGCCACGCCACGCTACAGTACCTACCTCAATATCTTCGTCGGCTTTGTAGTTTACTGTTGTGTTGCAACATCACTACTTCTAATGGCACCACATTCTGTCACGCACTTGAACACTTGGCTGGTGTGCTTTTCTGTTTTTACAAGCATTCAGTTGTTTGCTTTGGTTTATTTCACCCGGCAATTGTGTCATTTTAAAGACAACACAACAAAAGATTCGTATGGGGATCGGATCTTCACAGCCATCTCCAGCTGGTACCCATGGCACATTTGTATAGCAATTCTAATGGCAATGCCAGTCGTCTTGGTCATAATTCATTATTTTCTACTAAATCTGCAAATGATGCAAACATACGAGTACCATTATGGATTCCTGATATTTGTTTGCATTGTCCAATTCTGCAATTTCCCACAACTTAAGTACTGGATGCGGAACATTTTAGCTCTTTTAGCGGCCATCGGGCTTATCCTTATTTGTTATATGCAAATGATAGATCACAATCAAACATTTTTGAAGAAAATAAATCAAATGAGAATAAGCGCAGCACAGAGAAATGTTTTCAAAGAAGTCCAATGGTTTAAAGAGTACTACTTAGAGATTCACCTTGATCTTCTGTTCCTCCTTATTCTTGTTTGGATGCTCAACCGGGAATTAGAAATCGGTTATCGACTCAGATTTTATGGTAATGCCGTTGCCAAGCACGATAAAATCAGAGTGCTGAATATGAAGAACCAAATGGACGTGTTGTTGCATAACATCATGCCGAAACGTGTTGTAGAACATTTGAAAAATACGGCTAAATACTCGGAGAACCATAAAAGTATCGCGATCATTTTCGCCAGCATTGTTAATTTCGACGAATTTTGCGACGATAGATATTTGGCAGGCAAGGAAAATTTACGAGTGCTTAACGAAATAATTGGAGACTTTGACGAACAGCTATCGCGTCCGGAATTTAAGTGTGTTGAGAAGCTCAAGACAATTGGTAGCACT
This sequence comes from Sphaerophoria taeniata, assembly GCA_943590905.1. Classification (NCBI taxonomy): domain Eukaryota; kingdom Metazoa; phylum Arthropoda; class Insecta; order Diptera; family Syrphidae; genus Sphaerophoria; species Sphaerophoria taeniata. Next base: position 112,360,203 of record OX016541.1, on the reverse strand, counting down.
TTTATGGCAGCCAGCGGATTAAATCCACACGATCGGTGTGTTAAGAACCATCATATTGCTGCACTAATGGAATTTTCGAAATCCATGCTGTTGACGATTAATTCTTTCAATAAGCATCTGTTGGAGTTTGAACTTATTTTACGAATAGGTTTCAATGTTGGTGATGTAACGGCCGGAGTGATCGGAACGAGTAAATTGCATTATGACATTTGGGGTGATGCTGTCAATGTGGCCAGTCGCATGAATACGATGGGGGTGTCGAGTAGAATTCAGGTGGGAAAGAACTGTCTGCCATACTTAAAGGATTGGTATGAGTTTGAGTCAAGAGGGAAAATTTATGTTAAGGGTAAGGGAAATATGGAGGTGTTCTTGTATAAAACGGACAAACCATATTCGGCAGAGAATGACTGTGGGAATGAATGTGGGTTGAAACACCTATTGAATAAACTATGAATGATTGGGGCCTTAAAACCTGCTCTTGGTTTCTGTTTTGAGACGTTAGCCCATGCGATTGATGCTGGATGATGGTGGTGTACGAAAGGTTGGAAAAGCTCGATGTACGCCGCAATATAATCACGTTTACATATTTTTACGAACATTAAAAGGAAAACCGCAGTTAGTTTTTATTTTATATACAAGTAACCATAATAAAGAAATTATAAGAAACAATCCAAACTTGAGCCTTTTATTATTATTATTATTATTATTATTATTATTATTATTATTATTATTATTATTATTATTATTATTATTATTATTATTATTATTATTATTATTATTATTATTATTATTATTATTATTATTATTATTATTATTATTATTATTATTATTATTATATCTTTATTTTTTCTTCAAATAAGTACAAGCTTAGTTACATTTCAAAGATTTACAAGCATGGCTATTCAGCCGTCTGCCGGTTATATCTAGACTTTTAACATTGAGAGAGAAGATATAAACTTATATGTTATACATTACAAATTTACAATTTAGAGAATAATTAAAGATTAAGAAAATTTTTTAAACATGCCAGATAGAACAATTTTATTGTTTTGAAAGTAACAAATATTACGAGCTTTTTGCTAAGCAAATCAAAAATTACGAACATAGTGTTAAGTTAAGCTAATGATAGTGAATATTATTTTGTATTTTTTGTCCATAGGTTCAATCATTGTATTGTGTGTAATATCGCTAAAGATTTATTTTTAAACTATATAGAAAACAAAAAATATTAAGATACATAAAAAATAGAAGAGCAATTAAAGACTTTCAATAGCAACGAAGAAGCGGGCTTTTAGTTTAGCTAAAACAAAATTATACTAGATTGAGCATTACATTACAGGTCAACGAATGAATTTCTGTATGCGACAGTTTCAGAGAATAACCGGATAAGCAATTTCCAACCACTCTCACCATTCAAAACTCCAAGACAATCCTCAAACAAAAGGAAGCTCCTATTGAAGTAGAATCGCCGGATCTCTTGTAAGATTGGACATAACGCCAGGAAGTGAAAAACATTTTCAATTTGATTGATTTAGAATAGTGTACAATTAGGATTCATATCACTTCTGTGAGGTCTGTAGTTAAGCTCAAGCATCTCCGTGCGAACCTTAAATATCAGACTTATCTCCCTAGAAGTGAATTCGGTTCGAAAATAATTTGCTTCCCCCAAAGAGAAGTTAAGTTTTTTGTACAATGATCTAGGTACGGACTCCCTTGCCCGATTGAGAAATGTCTGAAACATATCGTCATCTATAACAGAAATACAGTCGTAAAGTTCATTCCTCCACGTATCTAGATAATCCAAACAAAACGTCAAAGGAAAGTTATGTTCTGAAGCCAACTCAATCCAATCTTTAAAAGGTGTTTATCTTCATCGTAAAGCTGTTTAGAGAATCTTTTTCTGCAAATTGTTGTTAGATCTTTTCATGACTTTGATCATATAGTCTGCATTCGCCTTAAGATTCTTTAAAAAGATTGGTGGTAGTCCTGACTCAACGTGTATTGCATAATTGGGTGTATTAGATGGGAGTCTAAAGATGCGCTTGAAGAAATATTTTTGGATAATTTCAATTTCGTCTAATTGCATGTAGCCATATACTTCATTTCCATAACAAAGGCAGCTTTTGACGGTTGCGTCAAACACTTTGAACTTCGAAACCGCGTCTATATCTTTGTTATTGAAGAAATTTGACCACATACAGTTAATAGCTGCTTTAGCTGCGGTCAATTTATCTCTTACATGACTTCGAAAATTCAGATTATGTGATATTGTGAAACCTAGATATTTGAAGTCCTTCACGGTCGTTACGTGCACTACGATTCTGGTGTCTAAATATCATGATCTTAGACTTCTCAGTATTTATTTTAAGGTCCCACAAAATCACAATATTGTTTTAACTTGTTAATTTGGAGGTGAAGTTTCACAGGATTATCAGTTAAAATAACAAGATCATCCGCATATAGGAGCACCTTGATAAGTAGATCACCAAAAACAACACCACCTGGTATATTATCTTCAATGTCATTGATAAAAAGCGAGAAAACTAGGGACTCAAAATGTAATCCTGTGGGACACCTGTTTCTGACCTAAATTGTTTCGATGTTCATGCCATTTTTAACCACAGCAGTCGTATTTGAAAGAAGTTGCTCATAAACTTTTATAAATTTTGTTGATAAACCGATACCTGAAAGTTTAAATAGTAATGAGCTTCGGTTGATAGTATCGAAGGCTGCTTTAAAATCAACGAAAATGCATAAAGATTAGTTTTCTTCTTTATAAAGCGCCTAGCAACACTAGTGAGAGTAAAGGTCCACAGTGGAAGAGATTAGCTCAAAACCCAGCTTGGAAGCAGCTTATTTTATTATTTCTTTCAGCCCAACTAATAAGTCTTAAGTAAAGGAACTTCAGTTAACTGAGGACAGAAATTCTCCTGTAGTTTTCAGGAAGGTTTGGGTCACCCTTTTTAAAAATTGCAGATATGGAACAAGATCGGAAAGAATTTGGGATATCCTCCTTATCAAAAATTCGGTTGAACAAAACTAAAATATGTTTAAGAAATTGTGAGCTGGCATTTTATTAAAACTCAGCTGGGATGCCATCTAAAGCCGGAGCCTTGTTATCTTTCATTTTGTTTAATGCAACAAGCAGTTCGAGCATGGAGAATGGATCATTTAACTCTTCAATGTGTATAAACGGTAACGCAAAGCTTATAGAAATTTGATTTGGATCCGCCAGTAAAAGTATTTCGAAATACGAAGCCATTTGATCGGCACTAATACAAATAACAGCCGACTTATTACGTCCACTTAAAATTTGCACATTAGCCCAAAACCATCTAGGATCTCTGCTGTGTACGAGATCTAATGCAGACTTGAGCCTTGTATAGATTCTTTTTTTCTAAACTTCTGAACAACCGAAGTTGTTCTTTCTGACCGATACGTAACAACTCCTCTTTCTTTTAACAAAAAAATGTGAATAAGGAATAATATTTTGATTAGTTGAAAATTCATCGACCTCAATAAAACATAAGATTTAAAATATAGGTTAGGACGAAGAATGAGGGGGCGCGAAATATGGCCCCAGGAAAAAAGGCCCCAAAAAAAAATGAAATAAAGCCCCAAAAAAAGGCACACAAAACAACAACAACGAAATTTCTCAAATTTTGGGGTTTTCTTTCATTTTTTGGGGCTTTTTTTCATTTTCTTTTGAGGCATAATTTCACTTTGAAATAAAGTTTTGAGACTTAATTTCATTTTAGTTTAAAAACAATTTGGAGCCCTATTTCATTTTTAAAAATTAACATGAAAATGCATTACCAAGTTTGTCTAATCGAGAACCCAAAGCTTGTTGGAGCTAATCGTGTAATTTGTGAGGATTTGCGAGCAAATATTTTGCTGTTGCCTTGTTAAAATCTTAAGATTTGAATGAATGCAACCTTAAAATTCAAGCCGAGTCCATTGTAGATGGACAGGAGAATTACAAGTGTCCTTGTTGTAGGGAAAATGTTCAAGATACAATTCAAGTATTTGTTTAAAATTTTGTGGTGATATCACCTTAAATAAAGTTGGTTATGAAAAAAACAAGTTGTTACATATTCCTATTTTCGCAATTTTGGTAGTAAGGTACAATTACGGAAAAAATTTTGCCCGAAAGAGAATCAATTTGGGGTGTGAAAATAAAAAATTCCCGCGAATTTTTTTTATTTTCACACCCCAAATTGATTCTCTTTTGGGCAAAATTTTTTCCGCTCGCTTCGCTCGCTAGCAATTGCACCTGCTGTATTTTGTTTCAAACTACAATTTTTAAAACATATAACACTGATTTTGGAGTTAAGGTTTAATAACAAAACAAAGTAAATGGTTCTTACGTGTTCAATATGAACTATGAAATCAATAATTAGATATCTGCTGAACTTTCTAGCAATAAAAAAAGTTGTTTCTGGTGGAGCTATTAATGCAATTAAAACAACTCAGTAAAATGAAAGTGGGTTCAAGTATAGTGTTCTTGTAGAATTCCCAACTCTTACCGAATCCCAAAGTTCGGTGAGTTTGCATTTTTACGTAACGTCACATAGACTTAAAGCATACGGTTTATTTCAACCGTTATGCAAGGGTAAAAGCTTGAAAATATTAAAAGCTTTCTACTCAATTTATTGTTTGACAAACAATTATCTAAAATTAACCACGAGGGTTAGAAGACCCGAATTTGATTTCGCAACTTATGATCCACCAAAGTGGGTCAGTAGTCTCGAATTCAAATTCTGCCCTTATGACCCACAAGTCTGTGGTCTCAAAGAAAAAAGGCCAAAGTCGATTTTCAACATTTTTCACGAGAGACGTTTGAAGTTTTTATGAAAAGTGCAAGATTAAAAATTGCTAAATAATGTTATTGGAGATTTAATTGCCTTGAAACCGGCATAGAATTGAAGGTATTTTAGCTCGCAATTAATTCAAATTTGCCCCTTATGACCCACCAGTTTCTATTCTACTAAGAGTCCTTGTTGCAGGGAAATTGTTAAGGTCACATTTCAAGCATTTGTGCAATAGTTTTATGAAAAAGACGAATTGGGGTTTAATTGCATTTTTCCAAAAAAAAAAAGTAAAACAAGTTGGGGCCTTACACTCGTTCTCCGATCATAGGTACATCCAATTCACTCTTAGTGAAGAGTCCCCAAAACCGATCCCTTTCCGGAATTATAGGAAAACAGATTGGCCAAAATATAGGACAACTCTGAAAAGTCTGATTAAACCAGAACTTAATGATCCTCCCTTATGTGCTCTTGAACTCGATAAAAAAGTTGATGAGCTTACAGCAGCCCTCAATAAAGCTATGGAAACTGCCTGTCCCCTCACTACAGTGCGAGGAAAGAGAAAACCACATTGGTGGGCTGCTGAACTAGAAATACTCAGGAAAGGTTGTAGAAGGCTTTTTAACCGTGCAAAAAAGTCTAGACACCTCCAAGATTGGGAGTCCTATAAGGAATCCCTCAAAAAGTATAAACAAGAATTGAGAATAGCCAAAAGATCCTCATGGAGATCCTTCTGTAGCTCAATAGAAGAGTCCTCGGAAGCATCGCGGCTAAGGAAGATTCTCTCGACAAATCCAACCATGCCTAGTTGTCTCAAAAACTCAGATGGTACATGGACTAACTCTTGCGAAGAAACGCTAAACCTGCTATTAGATACCCACTTCCCAGATAGCTCCAAATCCGTTAATACAATAAACCGTCCTGGATCGGGTATTAACTTAACTTTTCCTCAAGGTCTTGTCACAAAAGAAAAATTGACATGGGCTTTGAATAGCTTCAAACCTTATAAATCTCCAGGTCCAGATCAAATCATACCAGCTGAGCTACAACACACCATCGATATAACTCTGCCCATCATTGAGATGATGTTCAAAAGTTGTCTAGATCTGGCCTATATACCTCAGCGATGGAGAGAGGTAAAAGTAGTATTCATTCCCAAGGCGGGCAAATGCTCGCATGTCAACCCTAAAGATCTAAGACCTATTAGTCTATCATCTTTCATTCTCAAAACGCTGGAACGATTGATTGATATCCATATACGTAATAGCATTGATAGGGGACTATCGATGTCTCAGCATGCTTACTGCAAAGGGAAATCGGTGGAAACAGCCTTGCATACTCTGGTAAGAACTATCGAATACTCCCTAGAGCAAAAGGAGTATACTATGGTTGCCTTCCTGGATATTGAAGGTGCTTTCAACAACGTTGACACATCTGCTATCACTTCTGCTATGCATAGCCGTAGCTAGGATTTGGTTTCGGGGGGGGGGGGGGGGGTTAAGATAAATGATAATTTTTTTTCAAAATCTCTATATATATAAAAATGAATGTATATACTACGTTTGTTTGTTTATATGTCCTTTATGGACTCCGAAATGGCCAACTAGATATTTGTGAAACTTTAATGGTTAATACTGTTGTATTCAGTGATGCTTTCTGTGACAAAAAATTTAATTGAAAAACCTCATGGAAGAGTAGGAAAACTGGAAAAACCAAACAAAGGTCGGAAATTTGATTTTTTTTTTGCTTGGAATTTTTTTAGTTTTCAAAATGGGTTTTCGAATAGAAAAATAGAAAGTTTTTGATGAAAAACTCGGAAAACGCATTGGTTTTTAAATGGAAAACTGCATGGAATTGTATCTATGTGCATTGGTTTTCAAACGGAAAACTGAAAAATTGGTGATGGGGAACTTGGAAATCTCTGGGAGAGCACAATGGCAAACTATTGCATGGAATTTAAGGTGCAATTTTGGAAAATTAAGGAAAAGAGCAACATGTTTGATTTTGTTTATAACATTTAGGATTTTGACTGTGTTGGAAAGTTCGTTGTCAAGCTAGAAAAATTTCATATCTTTGAAATTGGAAATATAGGTCTGATAATCATTTTAGAGCTTATCTCTGAAGGCGCTTAATGGTGGTGAAACGAGGTTAGCTAAAGATTAATGTAAACAATAAAATGGATGCATGTTGATTTGTTTGTGTGACCGGTAAAGACTCTTAAGTAGTCCAACGCATTGTTATAAAATTTTGACTGTAGGCAAAGCTAACACGAGCCAGGGTTCCTGCGAAAACAAATTTTGGGAATAATTTACGGGAAAATTAAAAAATGGGAACAATCAAATGGTGGTCGAAAATTATACTTTTGTATGGGATCATCGCTGCAATTGTTCAAAAATTAGTAGGTATCTAAAAAAACTCAGAAAACTTCGCAAAACGAGAATTTTTTAAATTATTTTTAGATTTGATTTGATCTGGTGGCAGGCGAGACGAGGTTCGCGGGGTCGGCTAGTTTTTAATAAAAAAGGAAACATATTTATCAAATTTATCACATTCTTACACTTCCTATCAAAAACAATTTTTGATGGAAAGTTTAAAAATATTTCTTGAGTGTATCTTTTACTTTAATATAAATCTTTAATATTAATCATTGTTATTTATGCAGTATTTTTAAATATATTGTAAAACACATAATAAAGATTTGAATTCATATGAAAAAAAAATCATTTCTCCTACAAAATTGAAGTCTAACTGAAGATATTGGCTTCAAAGCTTCAGAGTAGATGTTTTTGCATGGTATATTAGATATATGAATCTTAAATTAAGTTAACTTACCTTTATTGGAAGTCAATAACATTTTTGTTTTGGAAAAAGTAGGAGAGAACTATTTTCATAAAAAGCATTATTGTTTATTGAGGGACGAATAAAAACAAAAGCAGAAGAAAAACAAAATAAATACATAAATATAATATTTAACTATATAAAAAAATTCTTTTTTCACACAGATCATCACAATTGTGAATTAATTATATACAAATAAATTCTTTGAACAAAAAATAACACAGTATGGCATTATTTATTATTATTTAAACGAACGAATAAAAACAAAACCAAAAGAAGAATAAACACATAAATAAAGTATAACATTATATAAATCTTATAAATTTATGTTAAGAAATTTATTTGTATACATGTTATTTATTCACAAGAGTGATGATCTGTGTTAAAAAAGTTTATTTTATATATTATAATATCATATAGATTATTAAATTCAGTCAAAATGCCATTAGTACCTACGGAATAACGAAGGATTATTTCTTATTCTGTGGACATGGACTAAGTGCAAAATGCTATTAATAAAAGAAATGTATCTAACAGGCGTTTACAAACTTACTCCACTGTGGAGGGTGGTTTAGCGAAGCAATAAAAAAATGTAAGATAAAAGTTCATTAGATGGTTTATAAGTATCAACAACAACAAATTTCCCAAAGGGAATTTAAGCTTAACGTCACTAACTTTACTACTCCGGAAACAAATTATTTTTTATTAATTAGAATTTTTTTGACGTATGGTTAAAATGGATTACATTTTTAGTCCGAACTGCGTCAAAGTAGGATGGGTTTAATTGGATTTTTTATGTTAAAAAAACTGCTTCCCTCTCAAGATGTCACCAAAATAGATTGCCATTTTGCCTCTACTACCCAAGAATATATATATACAAAAACTTCTCATGAATGTTCGGCTGTTAAATGACGAATGTCAATTAGATATTAAATGCGTCAAAATTTGAGCGCTCAGAACACGTTCAGTTAAAAGTGTGTTCAGAGCTTTGTATATTTATTTGACTGGTACTATCAAGATGGCGGTTTTTACTGTATCCATCTATTTAACGGCTTATTTAAAAGAAAACCCCGTAACCCCCCCTAAATACGACTATGGCTCTAACAGACTTTTATTCTGAAAGAAAAATGCCTTTAAGCCTTAATAGAAACTTATAAATTCAGTGTTAGCCAAAAAATAAATTTATAAAGTTGTTAATCAATAATTATTTGATTTTGCATTTCGTGGGGGGGGTCAGTAAACCCCATACCCCCCCCCCCCCCTAAGTACGGATGTGCTATCAAGACGGCACTTTTAAATATAGTCATCTATGTAATGACTTATGTACTTTTAACTTTAATGGAAAATGGATGTAAAAAAAATTTCGGGGGGGGTTAAACCCTGTAACCCCCCCCCCTAAATACGGCTATGCTGCTATGACGACCCTAAACGTCGAATACTCACTCTGTGAGCTGATCAATCTAATGCTTAATAGCAGGATCATCAACTCTGAGATGGGGGATTTTTGTACTAAAAGGTCTGTCAGTAGAGGCACTCCGCAAGGTGGTGTTCTGTCCCCTCTCCTGTGGAACATAGTAGTTAACGAATTGCTAATATCCCTCGAGAGGGAAGGCTACAGAGTGATTGCGTATGCCGATGATGTTGCTATCGCCGTCACAGGAAAACATCCTAATACACTGAGAGACCTCCTCCAAAACGCACTTAATATGCTCACTAGATGGGCTGATCGTTGTGGACTTAGTATTAATCCTCAAAAAACGGACCTTGTCCTTTTTACACGGAAATACAAGATCCCAGTAATTGTACCCCCTTCAATAAAAGGTGTACCACTAATTTTCACCAATGAAGCCAAATATCTTGGTCTGATATTAGACAAAAAATTAAGTTGGAAACCTAAAATTCAGGAAAGAGTGAAGAAAGCCACAGTAGCTCTTTTCTCTTGCAAGAAAGCCATAGGAAGCAAATGGGGTTTTCAACCTCGCATAACCTATTGGCTATACACATCGGTCATTCGACCAATTCTCATGTACGGGGTTGCAGTATGGTGGACTGCACTGGAGAAAGTCACTTACTGCGACAAACTCAGCAGAGTCCAACGCACTGCTTGTCTCTGCATAAGCGGGGCCTTGAGAACCACACCCTCAGCAGCGTTAGACACTCTCCTCCATCTGGCACCCCTCGACATTTTTAGCAAACAAGTGGCAGCGAGTACAGCTATAAGACTCAACGCCTCATCTCAATGGACCAACAATAATGTGGGACACTCCATCATTTTGAACTCTTTCGGTTCTATACCAAAGTACATAGACTACACCATTCCAAAACCACAATTTGGTAAAAACTTCCAGATATCCATTCCATCCAGAGAAGAATGGGAAGACAAAAAACTTCTGGATGACAAAGGCATTCATTTTTGTACAGATGGATCCAAGACAAGTGATGGAGTTGGTAGTGGTGTGTACTCAGAAAAGCTTAATCTAAGCATCTCATTCCGCCTTCCCAATCATTGTAGCGTCTTCCAAGCGGAAATTTTAGCGATCAAAGAGGTTCTCTCCTGGCTAAGAGAAAACGTGATATCAACTTCTGATATCCGCATCTTCTCTGACAGTCAGGCTGCTATTAAATCTCTCGATGGTGTCTCAACCAAATCTCAAACGGCCCTCGATTGCCGATCGTCTCTGATGGAGATGGCGCAGCAATTTAACATTCACCTCTGTTGGGTGCCGGGTCACAGAGACATCGAAGGAAATTGTAGAGCTGATGAACTCGCTAAAAATGGAACCGTCATACCTATTTCACCTGAAAGGGAGAAGATAGGTATACCGATAGCTACATGTAAACTTTTGCTAAAAGAAGCAGCTTTAACGAGAACAAACTACAGGTGGCACAATTTACCAACGTGCGCAGCTACGAAACTCATATGGCCTTCACTGGACTTAAAGCGCTCTAAAGACTTGTTATCTCAAAGCAGACTTCATATTAGCTCCCTGATAGGTGTCCTTACGGGACACTGTCTTATAGGCAGACACGCAATACAACTTGGTGTAGCCTCAAATGACTTCTGCAGGAGCTGTATGGATGAGGAAGAAGAGGAAACAATCTCTCACCTTCTCTGCACTTGCCCTGCTCTTTCACTAAGACGCAAACTTCATCTGGGAGAATACTTTTATGATAACCCCAGTGAACTAGCTAATAAGGATATCAAATATCTTCTTCGCTTTATAAAAAGCTCAAAATGGTTCGACTAGTAAGAAGTAATTCTCTAGATTCATGGTATCACAATGGGCCTTTCCTTTTGGCCTAAGTGTGTGGATTCTGAATCCGCAGCCACTGTAACCTAACCTAACCTAACCTGGGGCCTTATTTCATTTATGGGGGGGCTAAATTTCACAGTTTGGGGGCCTAATTTCATTAATTTTGGGAGCTTTTTTCATTTATTTGGGGCCTTTCATTGGGGCATAGTTTCATTATGAAAATATACCCCAATTTGGGGCCTTATTTCATATTTTCTTTGGGGCCTTTTTTCCTGGGGCCTTATTTCGCAGAGCCGAAGAATGAAAGCAAAAGAATTCTTTTCAACGTGTGATAAAATATTAAGCTTGAACGATAGAGGGCTGTAATTTAAAACAAAAAAATATTAAAAAATTAGACACTCAAATCTTAAAATGCCCAAAATTTAAATATTTTGTATGTGAACTTGAAAAAATTACTGCACGGAAAAAAAATTGGTAAAATCAAACAATTATCTTGTTTGTTTTTGCGTCGAGCACGAATATAGTCCAGACAAATTAGACATAAAAAAGGCCAAACCCAGAAATAATTCGCATAGAGCTGAAAATTCGTACAGAGCATAAGGACATCTTTCTATATAAGATGTCAAAATTCCCCAAAAATCCCATGGGTGCAAAAAAAAATATTCAAGGTTAAATGTCGAATATGTTGTTTTTTCATATTTAACTCTGTATAGATTTTGTAAATCCCTGCAAAAACTAAAGCAACGGTTTTCAAACTTTGATTCCTATCCAAAAGTTGCCTCTTGTCCACACTCTTTTCCACAGCACCCATGAGGTAGAGTCCTTGGCTTTATCATTTTTTTCTTTTGAGCGATCATTTATATGATGTGCACTCAAAATTTCGAACTCACTTAGATTGAAGTATTTGCTAATTTTTGTAATCCGAGACGCAACCCTCAGGTCCATCTTGCCATACAAATTGAATTTGACAGATAAAGTGAGTTGAGCGTTTTATTCGCACTTGATTACTTTACTGGCTACTGAGTAGTGAAAAAACACGACTATTATAAGCATTCATTGTCTGATTTGTGCTTGAATTAATAAGAAATTAATCAATAACATTGTTGACCAACAACGTTTTAGTGTTTCTTTAAATATAAGAAATGATGGTGTTACAATTTTCGTGCTCGAGTTAATACGAATTTGGTCAAGCTCGTTGTTCCTTAAACGTTCAAAATTTTAGTTGAAAATTATTGTGCTTTAAGGGAGTCAATGAAGCGAAATATACGGCTTGACCTCCGAATTTTTTACTGTGAACCGATTTGCATGCAATTTTTTAATTAGGCTCATCTTACCCTTAACTTTAAAAGTGAAAATGATTTGAACTCCACCACCACCCTGGGGGTGGTTGCCACCCCTTCTCGGGGGTGATTTTTTTTTTCAAAATAACCTCGGATATCGATAAAAGGCCTAATTTTAAGCAAAAAATCATCTATAAAGTTTTTAAAAAAATCCTATACTTTTCAAGTTAATGGCAATTGAAAATTCGCAATAATAACACTCCGAAATTTTCAGTTACTAAGTAGAAAAAAAATATGATAAGTTTTTGGACCATAACTCCTTCAATTTTCATGCTATTACAATTTATAAAAAACCATTGTAAAGGTAGTTAAGAGAGCTACAACATCCTTCATTGCAATATATAGTAAAAAAAAATGTTCAAAACGGTGAAGGGTTAAAGGGCTTAAGAGAGGCTGTGATTGCGCTGCCACGCGCTCTTTAAACAATCATATCTCCGTCAATTTTTGTTTCACAGAAAAAAAAACCAAATTGTTTGTCAGAAAAATACCTAAATTTTTAATCTTAACACTTTTATACGTATCTGTCGTCATTTTTGAGATATTATGATTTTGTTTTTTAATTTGAAATTTTGCTTTTTTTTTTAATCGTGAGTTTTTTAAAAAATATGTGTGCAGCCAAACTGATACTATCTATCAAACTCTTCATAATAAAAAATAATTCTAGGCGGAATACAATTAGCTTTAATTTTGGTGGAAATGGCACTTAAGAAACCCATTGATTTAAAAGAAAAAAACATTAGATGCTCCCCTTATTTGCAATACAGCTCACTTATCTTACGTGCAAAAGACTTTTAATAAAGCTCATCTTAAAGCTTATTTCAAGCACTATAAAACCCTTTTGTATTAGAATGCATAAAATGCATCTGCTCGCCACTAGATGGCATTGACAACATCGATTAAATTTCAGACAAAGTAAAAAACGGCTTTGATCTTTAATATCTAGCTTAATATTGCACTTAGAATACTTTTTAAAAAACCAAATTGTTCATTGTCTTACCTGCTACAGTTTTGTTCTCAATAAAATTTTCGATAAAACGTATATTTTTGCAGATTTTTGCAAGAATCCGATGAAAAACGTGAAAAAATTTCGAATTTTCAATTGCCAATAACTTGAAAAGTATTGGATTTTTGGAAAAACTTTATAGATGATTTTTTTCTTAAAATTAGGCTTTCTATCGATATCCGAGGTTATTTTGAAAAAAAAATATTCACCCCCGAGAAGGGGTGGCAACCGCCCCCAGGGAGGTGGCGGAGTTCAAATCATTTTTACTTTTGAAGTTAAGGGTAAGACGAGCCTAATTCCAAAATTTCATGCAAATCGGTTCACAGTAAAAAAAAATTCGGACCTAAAATGCTTCAATGACTCCCCTACTTAAATTATAACGACAAACGAACGTAACCACTAAGCCACGGACAGTGGACACTAAAAGTACAAAGTACATTCTTTTAGGCCGTGTGTTAATTGCGTTAAAATGTAAGTTAAAATTTAACCAGCGTTAAAATTTGACACTAATGAGGTGAATAAAATGGGTTAAAATTTATTGAGCTGTGGAGCAGGTTAAAGTGTGTTAAAATTTGACGTTTCTAGTGATAGAGAAATTCGCTCTTGCTTCTGCATTCAATTCAAACAACGAAATATGGATCAAGAAAAAAAAACGAAGGCAGACTAGAAAACCATACAATAAATGTAAGTTTGAAATCAATCTAATATATAAAATTCTCGTGTCACGTGGTGCGTAATTGAACTCCTCCGAAACGGCTCGACCGATTTTCGTGAATCTTTGCGAGGATATCGGCTTGGAAGGAGAATCGGACAACATCTATTTTTCATCCCCCTAAAGGTTTAGGGTGGGTAGGAAGCGATTATCGGTTAAGCGGGTAGCGTGTGTAAGTATTGGGTAGCGGGTAGTGGGGTAGCGGGTAACTGGCTATAACGGGGTAGCGGGTAGACGGTAGTGGAGAAGCAGGGAGAGGGTAGCGGGTGGTATGGTAGCTGGCTACAAAAGTCAAGGTATTTTTTATATCGATTGAGGCAGTACGAAGTCTGTCGGGTCAGCTAGTCTAATATATAAAATTCTCGTGTCACGGGGTGCGTAATTGAACTCCTCCGAAACGGCTCGACCGATTTTCGTGAATCTTTGTGAGGATATCGGGTGGAGAATCGGACAACATCTATTTTTCATCCCCCTAAATGTTAAGGGTGGTCCACCGTTAAATTTTTTTTTTTATTTTTTTGGACAACATTTTTTGTTTTTATTTTTTTATGATACATCATACTAAAATACATACAACCTTAAATTTTCACCCCTCTATGATCAACCGTTATTTTTTATTTATTAATTAAAAACTTTAATTTTTTTTATGATTTTTATTTTTTTTTGTCATGACTTAGAAGCGCGGTAATCGGTAGCGGGTAGTGGGTAGAGGATAGCAATTACTGGTGTAGCAAGTAGCGTTTAGAAGTATTGGATAACGGGAAGTGGGGTAGCGGGTAACAGGGTAGCTGGGTATAACGGGATAGCGTGTAGAGGGTAGTGGGGTAGCGGTTAGGAGGTAAGCGGGTAACGTGTGTAAGTATTGGGTAGCGGGTTGTGGGGTAGCGGTTAGTAGGTAAGCGGGTAACGTGTGTAAGTATTGGGTAGCGGGAAGCGGGGTAGCGGGTTGTGGGGTAGCGGATAACTGGGTATAGCGGGGTAGCAGGTAGACGGTAGTGGAGAAGCGGGGAGAGGGTAGCGGGTGGTATGGTAGTGGGCTATAAAAGTCTAGGTCTTTTTTATATCGATTGAGGCAGTACGAAGTCTGTCGGGTCAGCTAGTTAATTTATATAAATTCAATGGTTTTGTTTTCTAGGGTCTCACGAAGAAAAAATAAAATTAATTTGCCGGTGATGATGCAGCCACAAATAGGGAAATGGAATCCTGGCCCTATTAACAACTATTTCACCAAAATGCTTCCAAAAAGCACAACTACCACCCGCCTTTCCTGAAAGAAAGTTCATCGGGAGTAGTTTTGCTGTAACCTGCACCACCAACTGGAGATGTTTTGTTTCTTTTGAAATGTATGACAGATATCAGCTTTGAAAACAATTTTTCAGTGTTGCCACACCGAATAAATTTATTAATCAAAATGGGAATTTTGTTTGCATATTTTTGACTGTTGTTTTAAAATATGACATTAGAATCGAGAACAATAAATAAAATAGATTTTTTTTTTAGTTTCAGAAACTTTTTATCAACCATTTTTAAAAGGAATCGGAAAAGTTTCAACCCCTCGATATAACCATAATTATGCAAAACAATAGAGGAGACTTTTCCAAGCTGGAATATGAACCTGTCAAAGGAGTAGTGAAGACAATACATTGCATACGCAGATCCTTAAGAAAGTACATTGAATTTGCCTTCAAGTATGCAACAACACACAAACGAAAGAAGATAACTTTTGGCCAAAAAGCTTAATGAAGCCCCGCTTTCGGGTGGGTTGCATATAGAAGTAGCAAAGCGATTGTACAAAGAAAAATTTCCAAACATTGAGGTTGAGTATTTACCTATCAATCAATTAACACTGGATCTTATGACCAATCCTCATCATTTCGATGTTCTATGCTTGAATGATAAATATGGAACTTTTATTACTTCTATCGCGAGTGCTCTCTGTGGTGGAGTAGGCCTGTTTTCGTCCACAGAAATTGGTGAGCGATATGCAATATTTAAGCCTCTGCAAACAAAATTATCGATTACTGACTCCGAGAAGCTTTGTCCGTATGGAACTATTTTAACTACGATTGCTTTGTGGCAACATTTAAATTACACCGAGTGTGCAAATGTGCTTGCGAAAGGTCTTCATAAAGTAATGATTCAGGAAAATATACGGATCAAAGATTGGGGGGGTCCATATTGTGAGGAGGACGTTGTGTGCAGGCTTTTAGAAGTACTCGAACACGGAGTATGTCAAGGAAGATGATTCAAATGCTAATTTATCAATAAAAACATTGTGAACCTATCCAATAAATCTTACCATTTCAGCGCAAAAATTGTTTTGTAAGAGAAATTATTTTTCCGGGAAAAAGAAAACCAATTTTTGTTCAGGGGAACATTGAATTTACAGTACTTCGCACATGAATGTGACGAACTACAGACACATAGCAGCACTGGTGACTGAGACCATCGGCTGGGACAGAACAAGACATACAACAGAGAGAGACAGATAGATACATAGAAGGAAAACACATAACAGAAACCTACGTGGCTCAGAGGAGGAGACATAGATGTTATATTGTCTCATGTTATCGCACAGGTGGCCTCAGATAAGCTGGCGATTTTCGTAGAAAAAGAATGCTGCCGAAGCTGGGGCTTGAACCCGCAGCATTTGGCTTAGCAGTCAACTACTCATTCCTCTGAACCATGGCCACCTGCATTGTTCAGGGGAATTTCTTAAATTATCGAGGGAAATTTTGTTAACCTACGCAGAAATTTTGGTTAAAATAATTGTTTTAACGCAATTCACACAGCAAATGGCTAAATTTGATCCCACCTCAAACAAGCCGTCAAATTTTAATCGTGGTAGAAGTTTTAACGCAAATTTTAACGCAATTCACACACGGCCTTAAAGCACAATAATTAATGAAGGTGCCGTGTCATAAGGCCATAGGTCATAAGGCCATATACTCAAAAATTTTGAGTATATGGCCTTATGACACTTTCAAAAGCGTCATAAGGCCATATTTGAGCATATGGCCTTATGACGCTTTTGAAAGTGTCATAAGGCCATATGGCCTTATGACGCTTTTAAATAATTTTTTTCCTGAAATACCATAGTTCAAATAAACAAAAAAAAATATTTCTAAATAACGTACATAAAATGTTTATTCAAATTAATTAAATATTCATATAATGACCATAATTAAAGGAGATATGCATACATTAACGTGCATTTCAGCTCTAAACAGTTTTGATGTTTTATAGAATTCGTTTGCAAATTGTGCAGAGAATTGCGTTGTTATTCTTACATGAGTTAATGTATTGAAAAAGTTATGAATTTCAAAGGATCGATTTTAATCAATTTACTTGATATACAATTTAAATTAAGAGAAAAATAAATCGTTGCTCGCGCGAGCGGAAAATTTTTTTTGGCCCAGAGAGAATCAATTTGGGGTGTGAAAATAAAAAAATTCGCGCGAATTTTTTTATTTTCACACCCCAAATTGATTCTCTCTGGGCCAAAAAAAATTTTCCGCTCATGCGGATTTTGTATTTTCACACCCCAAATTGATTCCCTCTGAGGCAAAACATTTTTTTTCGCTCACTACGACTTGCGCGAATGAGTATTTTTTTTTCTCAATCTTAATTTTATATCAAGTATATATAAATAAATTAAAGTCTATTCTTGTAAATTCAAAATGTTTTCTATAGTGACCATTTATTCAAAAAAGTCGTAAGTAAATATGGCCCCATGACTTTCACAATGTTCCTTATTACCATCATATGGCAATTTGAAGCTTTTAAAAGTGTCATTTGACCATATGGCATAAAGTCGCAAATAAATATGGCCTTATGACGCTTTGGAAAGTGTCATAAGGCCATATGCTCAAATATGGCCTTATGACGCTTTTGAAAGTGTCATAAGGCCATATACTCAAAAATTTTGAGTATATGGCCTTATGACCTATGGCCTTATGACACGGCACCATTAATGAAATATACATATTGTAATGTGTATACACTTTATTTATCTCATACGCTCTGTATCTCCTTCTATTGTAATGTCTAATGTGTATACTTTATTATCTCTTACGCTCTGTATCTCTTTCTATATTTAATGTACACACTTTTCTTACTCTCTTTACTTACTCTGTATCTCTTGTTTATTTAATGTACTTTTACTCTCTTTACTTACTCCTTATTTCTATACAGCGTTGCCAACCGCTTTAGCCAAAAAAAAAATGCCTACATTTGGAAAAAAAAGATGCCTTTTTCATTAAAAAAATGCCTTTATTTGAGTTTTATCAGTGGAAGTAAAAAAAAAAACACACAATTCAAATTTTGTTTTTTATTTTAGGTCTAAAAACTTAAAAAAATGTGTTTTTTTTATATTTTGCTAAGAACTTAGAACATAAAACTAAAACCTTTTATTCTATTCGAATTATTTAAATTCGTATAAACAAATAATAAAAGTGAATTTACTTACATTTCTTCAGTTAAAAACGGCGAGGTCGAATGCATATGTAAGTAAATTGATAAACCGCAATCCGCAATGAATACAAAAACTGTTTACTTCAGTTTAAAATGAATAGAAGTGGAAAAAAAAAACAAAACAATAGAGAAAGCCTAACATCACAGCTTGCCTGTGTTAGACAGTGAGAAAGATGAGCATCAGAAGAAACTGTTCGGAAAATTCGAACAATTTGAAGGTGGAAACTCATTTCTAAGGCCGAATTTACATATGACAATCTTATAGGTTTAATATTTTAAGAATGCTTAATAAAATTAAAAAAAGTCAGTAGTTTAAAACTGAAATGAAAAAAAAGATGCCTTTTTGCCAAAAAAGAGCCTTAGCTGGAAAAATAATGCCTAAAAGGCATGAAAATGCCTAGGTTGGCATCGCTGTTTCTATAACTCTAATATCGTTTAATTGTAGTAGTAAACACTTGTGAGAACAATACCTAGTGATTAAGAGAAACTTTTTGTTTAGCATTAAGAACGTTAGTCCCTACAAAAAGTAATCCCAGTATTTTTATTTGTAAATGGAGAGCTTCCGGAACATTCAAGTTTCTCCGAGAACCAATATATGTAGTAGTTTCTAGAACCCATCATTTTTGTTATATAAATAGCCGTTTGGCGGCGAAGCTAATTAATTGATTGTGAACTGAGATAAAGTAAAGATACTGTGTTTGCAAAGTTATAATTGAAAGTGTTGAATAAATAAGTTTGTGAGTGATTTGAATAAAGTGAATTTGTGTTTTATTTAAAAAGTGAATAAGTTTTAATTGTCGGACCAAGCCGAATATTACATTGGTGTCAGAAGTGGGATTGAAACTTATTGAGAATAAAACAGTGAACAGTGATTAAACTATTTTGTGTGAAATAGTGAAGTTAAAACTTAAAAAAAAAAAAAAAACATGAGTAAAGTTTTGAAAGACTTAACCATCCTTGAGCTAAAGGCCGAACTAAGCAAACGTGGCTTAAGTGGGGCAGGATATAAAGACGAACTCGTAAAACGGCTACAGGAATATCTGGAACAACAAAATGAAGACCCAGATAAGTTTGCTTTCGAAGTGGAAGCAAAATCGGAAGAGGTAAATTAAATGCAACTGCCGACTTATCTAACATGATGTCACTTCTTCTAGCCAAATTCGAGAAAAATGTTCTGGAGCAACTACAAACACAAAAGAATGAATGATGTTGTCGAACAACTACAAACTCAAACGAATGATGTTCTGGAGCAACTACAAACTCAAAGAAACGAGCAAAATAAGGAGCAGGATAATGTTCTCAAGCAACTGGAAACTCAAAGAAACGAGCAGAAGACCGAGCAAGAGAATGTCCTCAAACAACTGGAAACACAAAAGAATGATGTTCTGGAACAACTACAAGCTCAAAGGGATGACGTTCGAGATCGGTTTGATGAACAGAAAAATCTGCTAGAAGGCAGGTTTGCGGACTTCGAAGACAAAATCAATACTCTCGATGAGCGTGTCGAAAAACAAAATTCAACGACTAATGCACGTTTCAAGAAAATAGACGACCAGATCGAAACCATTACAAGCGAACTAGAAAAAGTGCAAAAGATGAAAGCTCGAGAACCTTCTGGTGAGTGCTCAAGAAAGAGAGAAGTGAATCCTCCAAGCTTTGATGGTCAGATACCGTGGTCAATCTACAAGAAACAGTTTGAAGCAGCAGCGTTAACAAACGGCTGGGACGATGACGAAAAATACATTGCTCTTACGCTTGCCTTGAGAGGAGCAGCTGCTGAACTGCTACAAACCATCCCAGCAGAGAAGAACGGTGACTTCAAAGTTCTGGTAAACGCCATTGAACAGCGGTTTGGGGATAGCCACATGACAGAAGTCTTCCGAGTTCAACTAAACAACAGGGCACAGAAAAGAGGTGAAACTCTGCAGCAGCTTCAGGCAGATATCGAGCGACTGGTTCACCTGGCATACGAGATAATTAATCAACTTGCTGTTGAAGCCTTTGTGAGAGCTTTGGGCGATATAAATCTCCAAAGGGCTATTCGCACTGCCGGAAAGCAAACACTACCAGAAGCATTGGCTTTCGCTCTAACAATGGAAGCCGCAGAACAAGCATCCCAAAACGTGCATCGCGTGAGAGAATTGGAAGTCCAAGAATGCTCTTGTCAGAAGGCTACTCTGGAAAGGAGTCAGCGCGACGGACCAGCACGATGCTGGAACTGCAACAAGACTGGGCATCTTCAACGACAGTGCAGATTACCGCGAAGACGAACCTCATGTCAACACTGTGGAAACAGAACTTACTCAACAAGTCAAAGTAACACCAACAACGTTGCTGCCGAAGCTGTTTCCCACCCGGGAAACGAATAAGAACCAACTTCGAGGGGCAGAAGCTGGTTTCTGGTATCGATGGCCCCAGAAACACCATCCAGGTTTCTCAAACCAAACTTGACAACAAGAGCCTGACCGTGGAAGCAAGTATAAACGGCAACAAATGTGTGGCTACCATCGACACCGGTGCCACGGCGTCCATTGTACGGCAGGACCTCGTTAAGAAGACATCGCTCCACAACACCAATAGCTATCGTCTAAGGACTGCAACTGGAGAGGCCGCAAAAGTTTATGGTGAGGTACGTCTTAAGATCCGTATGGCAGAGCTCTCACCTGTTCCTGGTAGCAGATATATGCGACGAGTGCATTGTCGGCGTCGATTTCATGAAAGATCACGGATTGATATTGGACATCGGGAACCAAGTCCTGAAATATCGAAACATCGAGACTCCGATGATCTATGGGATTCACTCGTATGAGACCTCGCTATCTGTGAAAACCATCATCAAAGAAGATCTGATTTTGCCTGCTTCTTCAGAAGTATTCGTGTGGACGAAATTGAAGGGTAAGCCTGGAAGCCATCGATACCTCATGGTCGAACCAGCATCTGTAAAGTCCTCCCAAAACGTCACCTGGTCTTCTCCGAACCGACCATGGAGCACTAAACTAGATTTTGAATTTCAAGAATCCAGAGGGTCAAGTGGCGAGATGGATTGAGAGGCTGCAGACGTACGATTATGAAATTAACATCGGAAGGGGAAGCTTCACTCAAATGCTGATGCACTGTCTCGGAGACCATGTAAGCAAGACTGTAAGCATTGCAACAGCCAAGAAGAAAAAGAAGTGGTCACTGTCCTACGAACCAGAACCGATCCCATTTATGGCTGGAGCAACGACGAGTTGAGGAAGGCTCAACAAGATGTTGAACCCATCCTCGCATGCAAGGAACACCAGGAAAAACCAGAATGGGCTGATATCTCCGACAGAAGTCCGGCTCTGAAGGCCTATTGGGTACAGTGGGACTCGTTGCATGTCCAAGAGGGTGTCCTTCGACGTAAATGGAAATCAGCAGATGGAAAGTCCTATGTAATGCAGCTAGTCTTACCGAGATCGATGATTATGGACGTTCTGCGAGAGATGCATGATGGAGTTTCGGGAGGCCATCTAGGAGTAAACAAGACGCTAGAAAAGGTTCGACAACGATTCTATTGGCTACATGCAAGGGAAGATATCGAGAAGTGGTGCCGAAAATGTGATACCTGTGCTGCCACCAAAGGCCCGAACAAAAAGAATCACAGCCAAATGCAGCAGTATAATGTCGGATCACCCTTTGAAAGGATTGCAATAGACGTGGTGGGTCCATTTCCGGAAACAAATAATGGAAATCGTTATATTCTGGTCGTCATGGATTAATTCAGCAAGTGGCCTGAAGCATACGCCATACCGAATCAAGAAGCCAAAACAGTCGCAGACCAAATTGTGTTCAACTGGGTGAGCAGATTCGGTGTTCCATTAGAACTGCATTCCGACCAGGGAAGGAACTTTGAATCAAACATATTCCAGGAAGTTTGTGGGCTTCTTCACATCAAGAAGACAAGAACAACACCACTCCACCCACAATCTGATGGCATGGTCGAACGATTCAACCGAACCCTGAAGGAACATCTTTGCAAAGTTGTGGACGACAACCAGCGAGATTGGGATCGACACATTCCACTGTTTTTGATGGCGTATCGAAGTGCAAGACATAGCTCAACTGGCCATACACCGTCTGAGATTTTGATGGGAAGGAACATCAGATTGCCGAGTGAAATTAAATTTGGATGTCCCACGTCGGAACCGCAAGCGGAGGATGACTACATGGATGACCTCAGAGAAAGACTCCTTCAGATCCACGACGATACCAGGTTAAAATTAAAGATGTACAGTGACCGAATGAAGACACGCTACGATATACGAGCGACAACAACAGAGTTCCAAGCAGGAGATCGAGTGTGGCTTTACAATCCCCATCGACAAAAAGGGTTGTCACCGAAACTTCAACGGGACTGGGAAGGTCCATATACAGTGATTAGCAAAATCAACGACGTCGTATACCGGATACAAAAGGGAGTCAGAGGTAAACTTAAAGTCGTACATCGCGACCGACTACATCGCTACAGTGGTGATGAGAATGGTGGATTTGTTCGGGATGATCAATCCTAAGGAGGGGGCAATGTAATGTGTATACACTTTATTTATCTCAAACGCTCTGTTTCTCCTTCTATTGTAATGTCTAATGTGTATACTTTATTATCTCTTACGCTCTGTATCTCTTTCTATATTTAATGTACACACTTTTCTTACTCTCTTTACTTAATCTGTATCTCTTGTTTATTTAATGTACTTTTACTCTCTTTACGTACTCCTTATTTCTATAACTCTAATATCGTTTAATTGTAGTAGTAAACACTTGTGAGAACAATACCTAGTGATTAAGAGAAACTTTTTGTTTAGCATTAAGAACGTTAGTCCCTACAAAAAGTAATCCCAGTATTTTTATTTGTAAATGGAGAGCTTCCGGAACATTCAAGTTTCTCCGAGAACCAATATATGTAGTATTTTCTAGAACCCATCATTTTTGTTATATAAATAGCCGTTTGGCGGCGAAGCTAATTAATTGATTGTGAACTGAGATAAAGTAAAGATACTGTGTTTGCAAAGTTATAATTGAAAGTGTTGAATAAATAAGTTTGTGAGTGATTTGAATAAAGTGAATTTGTGTTTTATTTAAAAAGTGAATAAGTTTTAATTGTCGGACCAAGCCGAATATTACAATATAAAGGAAAAAAGTACTTTTTTATCACATTAAAATTGCAAGTTTTAGCTATGCTATTCCGGCAGATCGGCCAAGAAACTAACATCTTCTCTTCTTAAATCATAAAAATGTTCTTCCTCCTCAGTATAACCTCGTCCCGCGGTTCATTGTTAAGTTAAAGCCTTTATTTTTCAGCAAGAGAGATTTCAAAACATAAACATAATCATGATGATTCGGTTAGTAAAAATAACATGACACTGTAGTATAAGAAACCGCTTACCTTCAGATGCTTCAAATTCTTCTCCCAAGTTAAAATTTTAAAAACTTTTTCTTCTGTGGAGATCTTGAACATATAGGGAAAAGTCTTAAGCCAAAAATTAAAAAGCACTTTGAGTCGAGCTTGTACAGTTTGACATTTATTCGATTAAAGAAGAAAGAAACAGCTAGCGAAAGCTGTATTTATAGCTTTTGTCATGTTAGTAGTATAAAAAGGTAACTCCCAGGACAACCTTGGCATCGGCACGGCACGGCGGCGGCGGTGCCATCCCAATGGGGACTTATGCCAAGTTTCAATTTCACTCACTCCCAAGCCACCGGCACGTACCGCACGTACCGCACCAATTGGGATGAATGTCAAGTTTCCAGTTTGATTCTAATTGGGAATAATTGTCACTGGTTGGATTTATAACTTGGCACGTGGAAGTGTCGTCAAGTGCTCGAAGAGTCCGGTTGTGTCTGTGCTGTGCTCTGTCTCTAGTTTTTATTTTTTATGTCCCGTTTACGTCCCTCGCGTCCGTTAATAGAAACAAAAAAAAATTAAAATTATAAATACCACCAATAAAAACAACAATAACAAACAACATTAAATAAAACATTAACGTGTTTTAACAAACATAAAACTAATATCAAAAACGAGCAAAAAAAAAAACACCTACAATAAATTCCAATATCACATTCAATCGTGTCTCAAACAACAACAATAACAAAACAACGCAAATCACCACCAGAAAATGCACCCACAAAAAAAGGCGTACAAAAAATTACCCGCTAGCCACAAGAGCACAGTACGTTCATAACCCATCCCGTTCTCCTCGTTTCCCTGTCGTACAATTGCACAGCTTATCATATGCATTACATTGCATTGAGCTTTTTTTACTCATTCAATGTGTGCATATGGTGTGTTGTCAATAACAGATGAATAGAGATTAACTGTTTGAATTCCGGGGTCGGATCGATTCACGCTGCCGTTAAGGCATAACACTGACAGTGGCGCTGAATCGTAAAGATTTCTGATATTCAATTCAGTAACTCTTTTAGATCTTGTCTGTTTTGGTCTTTTATTTTTTTTTAACTTGCAATGATCGATAATTTCAGAGTCGATTATTGCAATATTCGTGGGCTGAGAATTAATTTTCTTGCTGTGTACATTCACACTGTTACAAACAGGCCAGCTGTTTTGGCACTGAGTGAAACCCAAGTAGGTGAGAATACCGACCCTACTGAATTTCTTATTCATGGGTATTGCTTAGTGCCTTTATTCCTCTCCCACCATGGTCTCGCCGTCTACATTAGGGATGATGTCGCTTATCAATTCCTTCCACAATACGGACATCGCTCCGACCCTTTTTTAATCTTATGTGGTTCAAGTTCACCATGAATAAGCACATCATCCACTATTGTTTCCTCTATCGAAGCCCAAATTTGGACAGAGCTTCAACTTCTCGCAAATTTGATTCTCTGTCTGACTCCATCCAAAGAATTGTTTCCCTGTACCCTCACACTGAAATCGTTATTACGGGCGATTTCAATGTACACAATTCTTCGTGGCTTCTCCATTCGGGCCAGACAACACCCGAAGGAATGTGTGCTGAAATGTTTGCTGAGTTTAACCACCTTACTCAGCTCGTCACTGAGCCCACTCGAATATCGGATATTGATGGCCAAGCGGAAAATACTCTTGACTTGTTCCTTACGTCCGACCCTGATAAATACACTATCAGTGTATTAACGCCTCTAGGCAGATCAGACCATAGTATTATATCTGCAAATTTCTCGTGCCAAACTAATCCAGTAAAAGAAAGAGCTCCGAAGAGAACCGTATGGCAATACGAGAAAGCCAACTGGGACGGTCTCAATAACTTCTTCCGGATCTTTAACTGGTCACTATGCTTCCTCGATAGTGACGTAGACGCCAGCGCAGATATGATTACCAATATGATTATCTTGGGAATGAAAACTTTTATCCCGAATAGAGTTAAGAGCATCAAACCTAAGGAAAAATCGTGGTTTGATTCAAGCTGTAAAGAGGTTATTAGGGAAAAAGAAGTAAAGTTCCGGTGTTATAGAGCCAACCCAACTGAGGAAAACCGGAACAAGTTTAAACAAGCCAGGAAGGCCTGCAATGCCCATATTCGACGGACTAAGTTTTTGCATGACCAAAAATTAAGGCAAAAAATACTGCAATGTCCCAAAGGCAGTAAGAATTTTTGGTCTTTTGTGAAAAATATGAAGAATTCTTCTTCTTCCTCGGTCCCTACGCTCGTTGACAATGACACTCCAGTTGTTAGCTCTCTCGCGAAAGCTAACCTTTTTGCTAGGCAGTTCGCCTCCAACTCTTCGCTGCCAGATAGTGTCATGACTCCACCAGCTCTAGAGCGCGTCAATGATTCCATGGGGCAAATCTTCTTTCGCACTCGTGCTGTGGCAAGAGTCCTCAAAGATCTCAACATACATAAATCCGCTGGTCCGGATTGTATCCCCGCTATTGTTCTGAAGAGGTGTTCTTCCACGCTGGCAAAACCCTTGCGTAAGCTTTTCCATCTATCCTATTCTTCTGGGCTCGTTCCGAGCAGTTGGAAAACAGCATTTGTCCAGCCAATCCCAAAAAAAGGCGTATCTTCTTCTCCCTCCAACTATCGTCCGATTGTACTTACGTCCCTTCTTTCTAAGGTCATGGAAACGCTGATAAACTATCAGCTCAAGAAATATCTCGAAGACCGAAAGCTTCTTAATGACCGGCAGTACGGCTTTCGCAGCAACAGGTCCACTGGTGATCTGATGGTTTATCTCACCGAACAGTGGAACAAATCTTTACATCGTTTTGGAGAAAGTAAGACTGTTGCACTTGATATTTCAAAGGCATTTGATAAAGTCTGGCATCTTGCTCTTTTATCGAAAATGCGTGCTTTCGGTATCGATGAATCCCTTCTTCGATGGATTAGAAACTTTCTTTCGAACCGTTCAATACAAGTTGTATTGGACGGATTCAAGTCTGAAACCCACAACATAAATGCTGGTGTGCCCCAGGGCTCCGTTTTGTCTCCGACCCTCTTTCTCATTTTCATAAATGATCTCTTGTCTGTAACTTCTAATCCAATTCATTGTTTCGCCGACGATAGTACCCTTAGCTTTTCATATTCGTTCCCAGACTCACATCCCTCCACTTCGGATGTGGACCTGCAACGGCAAAATATGATAAGCTCATTAAACTCTGACTTAAACAGCATTGTACAATGGGGAATTAAAAACCGCGTCGAGTTTAATGCTTCGAAAACTCAATGCTGTCTTGTATCGTCGAAGCGAGATGTACCCCCCTTGCCACTGTCCATGAGTGGCACTTGCATCAATGAGACCGAACGTCTCGTGATTCTCGGTATGTGCATTACAGACCACCTTTTGTGGAGCGAGCACATATGCGATGTCGCCAAAAACGCCGCAAGATGTTTGGGTTTCTTAAGAAGGTGCAAGAAATTTTTCTCCCCCTCTGATCTGGCTATTATCTATAAAACATATATCCGTCCAAAGCTTGAGTACAATTCCCATCTCTGGGCTGGTGCTCCAGCTACTTACTTAAGCCTCTTAGATGGAATACAAAGAAGAGCTGTAAGAATGATTGGTGATAGAGAGATCACTGACTCATTCACCCCTTTAGACCACCGTCGCAACGTAGCGTGTCTCTCCTTGTTTTACCGTTACTTCTATGGTAATTGCTCTAGTGAAATAGCCAGTTGCGTTCCTCCCCTCAAACAATTCGCCCGTAATACTCGCGCTTCTAGGAATGCCCATCAGTTTACCCTCGAGCCCAACTTCGGACGTACTCTCAAGTATAGAGAATCATTCTTTAGCCGTACTGCGCGAATGTGGAACTCTCTTCCACACTCTGTCTTTCCCGATCATTGCAATGTACAAGAATTCAAGACCAATGTACATCGACACCTCTTTTCCAACCCCTTCACCTCTTCCTAATGCACTCACTGTGTCTCTGGCATAAAAAGGGTATAAAAAATCCCTTGAGTGGGTGCAAATTATTAAAAAAAAAAAAACCAACAAGGCACCCAGACCCAATACATATTTAGTTGGGTAATTCTGTTGATTGTGCTGTTTAAAACTGTGTACAAGTCAATAGAATGTCAGAAGAGTTTGATTAAATGACACATTTGTCTTTTTTTACGATATTTATTTATATTTAATTTAAAATTTTGAAAACTTTATAACATTGTTCTAATAAAAACCTTAAGCATAAATGACCACAAATAAATGTATCAAAATCGTGTTCTTGTATATAATTATAGTTTATTTTTGTACCATGATAGTTTATTACTGGAGCATGTCAATTTTAAAATAACATAGACATCCCTGGGAAGGTCATGGATGTTGTCAAAATCTAATGCGGAGGCTTGCTCGCGCAACGCAAATATCAGTGCTGCTGGTTATTTTTTAGTTGTTTATTCCTACTGCCGTTTTCAGCAGCCTCCATCGCTGCCCTGATTTCCCTGACTTTGTCAGGAAAATCCCAGCACTTTTCTTCAAACTGATTAATGAAAATTTTTATTTCTGTAAACATTTTTTAAAAAAGAATTCACACAATCTTAATTGTAGAAGCTAAGAACATTTTGCTTTTATACCCTAAAATATCATTCAAAATGATCTTATCCCACACACATACTCCCAATAGTAATTTCATGCTCTATCACAACAACTTTAAAATTTGATCTCAAAACCCGAAGACTTTTGTTTTCTTTTTTTCGTCTGTAACGGTATAAAATTTATCTTTAACTTTTTCATCCTGTAGGTACAGATCCTACACGAAAAACCTTCGACGGAAAAGTGTCCAGTCGGAAGTGACCAGGCCAGGCATGCTTGGTTTTAGCTGAGCTTGTCGGATATGGGAGTGGGTTCTTGGTCCGCCAGACTGGACTACCGTGATTCAAATCATGCCTGTTTCAAAATTATTTATAAGAACGACAATTTAAACTGAAAAATTAAATAAACTAGGACAGCAAAATAATGTGACAAGGACAGACAAAATACGAACATTAAAACTAAGTTACGTTACGTTAAACAAAAGAATCTAAAAATGTTTGAAAATGAACAACAATTTCTGGACTGATTTGCTTATTAGTCCTTTTGATACATGGGTGCCTTATAGGTGTTAACGGCACCCTTGAGCATCCCTCCCCATTGCCAATCTCAGATTCGAGATGGCACCTTGGCTGCCGCGTGCTCAAAAAAATGCGACAACGATTTATTATTTGAAATCTGTATCTTTCTGCTTTCGAAGTGTAACAAAATAGTTTTTCCCAATCTTTTCCATTTAGTAGTTCCATCATTTCAACTTCACTCAAAACATTTTTTCCGAAGTAAGCTCTTCTGATTTCCTTCAACACAGGGCACACACCCAAGAAGTGGAATAAATCTTCCCTCGTTCCTAGGATACACATTGTACATTCAACTCTCAAATCTTCTCTATGCGGCTGATAGTTAAGCTTTTGAAGCTCTCCTCTCATCTTGAAATTGTGTATATTTTGTTCACACTAAAGTTGATTTGGAAGTAGTTTCTATCTTCGAGAATGTGCTGCAGGTTTACGTATTTAGATCGATGCATTGACGTCCTCGCCTTCCATATACATTTCTGCATCCATTTTTGATCCAAGCACTTCACCATTTCATACATTTGTACCTTCCATGTGCCAACGTTTTCTAAGGTAAGATTCAGTTGAACTCCACACACCGTTGCTAAGTTGAACCATTCTTCAAACCACAATGATTTTCGTTGCAAGGCATACAGAACAGTTTTTTTAGGCAGCATCACTTTTGTTACATAGTCAATATGCACTTTGAACGTTTTTATAAAGAGCTCAGGCAGCCCTGTTTCTACGTCCAGCACAATTACACTTATGATAAAAATGTATGTATGCGCCTCCCTAACAGTTCATTCGTATGAATAACAAATAAAACATTCAGAAAATTCGTTTTGAATTAATATAATTCTCCTGAAAGAACATGAAAATATTTCCTCGTAGGATAAACACGTAAGGATACCACATTGTACGTATTTGATAGGATCAACACATAAGGATTCCACATTATAGGTATTTGATAGGATCAACACGTAGGGATCCCACATTGTAGGTATTTAATAGGAACTCAGTTTGAATTTTTTGATTGTTTGGATGCTACTTGTCATGGTCATTTCTGTGAGCAATGAAATAAAAATCGGCTCTTGTGATAATTTTTCTATTTTTTTTGTGCGAGTGCGAGCTAAATTGCAATATCAAATGGTAGTGAGGCAAATGCATCTATGATGAAGTTTAATTGAGAGCCAGAATCAAGTAATGCTCAAGCTGGCATATATTCTCCAGAACTGCCCTTCATTTGCACAATTGCAGTGGCAAGAATAACTTTATCAGTCGAAACAGAGGCATGCATAGCTTGAAAACTTGTTGATGCTTGTGCCGGTAATTTATTAAAAGTTGATTCGTACTGGTGCAGCAATGTGTGATGAGATCGATTACAAACGCTGCATCGACTCATCTTGCATTTCGAAACTGTGTGTCCCTTTCGAAGGCAGTTAATGCAAATTGGAACACCTTTAGCATATTCGAATCTTTGCTGGACAGACAATAAAGTAAAATTTTGCCACGTCGTTTTGTAATGGTCGTTTGATTTGCAATATATGCATTTGGATGTATTTTGTTGCGGGTTAACACAAGTAAATGAAGACTTTTGATTTCTGAAACGACTTGAATCTTGTTTGGTTTGGATTGCTTATCGGAAGATTTGAACTTTGCACTTGAAGCTTCTTCAGCAGAAATATGCTGATATCTTTTATTAAGAGCTTCTTCACAATCTTTCCATAAAGGAAGTGTATTGAAATCTAATTGTTCTTCCCAATTTGACCTTGTGATTGCATCCATCTTTGACATAACTAAATGTATAATGATCGCATTTGTTATATTCTTTTCATCCTCCAATATGAAAGAAACGAATCATAAATTGCTGAAACTGTATCGATCATGCTTCGCAATGAAGACGAAGACGCCGATGGTTTGGAAATTTATTTTAATCCGAAAAGTGTTGAAACACTGTCGAAAAAGGTTAAACAATTATTGTCGTAGACTTTCTTTAAACTCGCTAATGCTTTTGGATAGTTTTGTTCTGTAATTTGGAAAGCCTTAACTGTTCCTAAAGCTGCACCTGATAAACAAGAAATTAGGTGATTGAACTTTTCAATATCTGGAAGCATTGGATCGTTGTCTACTAAACTTTCGAAAAGACTGATGAAATTTTTATATCCAGAGTATTTTCCACTGAATTTAGGTAGAGACATTTTTGGAAGTCGTGAATGGTGTGGGTTGCTAAAAGAATAGTCAACTACACTCGACTTTCGTCTTTTATTGACGTGTGAAATAAGAAGTGCTTTTTCACCAACACAAATGTCTTCCAATTCACCGCGGGCAACATCAGTACGATCAGCTGATTCTATTTGCGACCGACAGTTCATAAATTGGTCAATGTATGAATTTAAAATATCTAATCGACAATCTAATTCGATTGGATTTAACGATAAAGTTTTTTCTTCAAGACCCGTTTTAATGCGAATTATATTATTTTTAATCATTAGTCGCTGATGAATTAAATGCTCAAGATCTGCGTCCTTTTTTGGTGATGGCTGCCGCTTCTGTCTGTTTCTGCCCGTCATTGTAAATAATTTATTTTATTTAATAACTTTCGATAAATAATTTATTTATTAGAATAAGTTTATCCAAATTATTTAATTTGCACTTCAGTTTTTGAATTTTAAAATTTGGAAAGTCGTTAGAAAATTAGTTTACTTCTATACGAAATTCCTCGAAAATGAAATTAATTTCAAAAAACTATTTATGTACAAATTGCCGAAAGTTGTTAAGTTCAAATCGAAATTGTTTGAAACGAAAATAAAATAAAATATTTTTTATAAATATTTTGCTGAACACACTCTTCGTATAATAAATTTGAAAATTATTTTGCGTTACTGAACACAACCACTCTTGACAGCTGAGAACTTAACGAAAGAGAGTATCAACTGAACGAACTGTCAAACGAGTCAAATGTCAAAACAAATTGTAAACAAATATGTATCACTATTAACATGAGTTTCAGTAAAATTTGCATAAATTGTTTTATTTTATTAAGTTAAATTAATAATTCGCAAACTATTGTTTTGTTAACAAATCGCATTTACAACTTTATGAACGTAAAGTTCGAAACAATTTTCACGAAGTTGAAATTAGTGTATTTTCGCAAAATAAATATCGATGTGTACGACAGACGCACTATGTGGCAAATTCCCGATTTGGTGCGATTAATTAAAAACGGTTGTTATTCATTGTTTTTTTTCAAAATATAAGTAAGTTGAGTTTAGAAATGGACAAATTATGTGTTTATTTTAGTTAATTAAGGTATTAATTTATAAAAATAACTTTTTTCTTTAAATAAAAACTAGGTATATATTTTGCTTTTATCAATCACCGAGGCTAGTATCTAAAAACTCTTAAGGCTCAAACATTTGAATTACGTCAGGATTATTTTGTTTTCTGTTAGAACTTGTCAGTTAACGATTAAGAAAAACTATTTGGGTCGGATAGTAAAAGCATCCTTTGAAATATTTATATATTTAATAATTTATATTTTATATTATATATTATTATTCATACATAAATATTTATTTTTTTACATCACTTGACAGCAAAAAACTCTTTAGCTCTTGCTTAAAAATGCAATTTTTAATAAGTATACAAGAAATAATGCTCTTTACTCTACCTATCTGAGAACAACAGTCACTCAAAGATGTTTTTGTTTAAATTTTCGAGAGATTAAAAAATTAAATTCAATTTTCTCGAAAAGTAAGCTACTGATTTTCATAATTTTTTTTGGAATATCTTTGATACTATGCTATTAAAATTTTTGTATTCAATTTTTTCTTATGCTTAAAAAAAAAAAAAGTGATTTCATTTAATGTTTTTTTTTTTTATTCAATTTTCTCGAAAAGTAATTGATCAATTTGAATGATTTTTTTTCTAAAAAATCTTTAATAGTACGATAATAACATTTTGTATTCAATTCTTTTATTTGAATTAAAAAAAAAAAAGAAATACAAAAAAAATGATTTTTTTAATTTTTTCGATTCGTCGATTTTTATAGTTTTTTGAAATTTTAATACCTTCGGGGCAGAATGATTTAACAAAACGCTTTTGATTCTGCTTGAAGAAACACTTGTTTATATGTATGCAAAAGATCAGTTTGATCATTTTGCCCCTGATATGGTTTTCGGCCACTTGAAGATATTCATATAAAAATTTTGACCTCAAATCGGAAAAAATTGTTAACATTTTTGAGTCTGGAAAAAAGTGACACAGCTCTAAGAATACATAAGAAAAATAAAAAAATAATAAAAAGATATGTCATAAGAATATAGCAAACAAAATTCAAACCAAAGTCATTTTTTTTTCTTGATAAGAAAATTAATACCAATTTTCACATAAATTTCCAATCTTTGAAGCCTTCTATCTTCGCAATGGAGCAACATAATCTTATGAAAATGAAAATTATGAAATTGAAGCTAGGTTGGAAATAATGTCTAGTTTAAAACTGCATTCAAATTTTTATGAAAACCTAAAATTTTCAAAATTGACTTTATCGCACGAAATCGGGAATTGGCCACATAGTGAGACGGTATCAGTGGCGGCGCGCGGCGACGCACGCGGCAATAGATCGAGATGCAATTCAATTTTGCTTTTTAATTAATTAAATTTAAGATAGTGTTGTGAATTATTAGCTTTAATATCGCTATAATAAATTTATTGGCAATAAAATTTTGGCTCAACTTTCCATTACCGAAAACTTAATTTTGACAAAAAAAAAACACTTTTATTCGAAAGATATATGTATTTAATAAACAAATATAAAAAAATTGAGGCGAGGAATCACTTCTTTCTATTTTTAATTAATTTTTAAACTTTCTATTTTTCATATGAAAACACAAGAAAATGAACAAAATGGATGTATTTTGACAGTTCTTCCAAACACAAACACAAAGCAATGTGTTTAATTCAGAGTATATCTAATAATGAGTAGGGAAACTCTTTTGAAAATGTAGTTGGCACTACTACAACCATAAATTTTCGAAAAAAAACACAACAAAAATG
This sequence comes from Sphaerophoria taeniata, assembly GCA_943590905.1. Taxonomy (NCBI): domain Eukaryota; kingdom Metazoa; phylum Arthropoda; class Insecta; order Diptera; family Syrphidae; genus Sphaerophoria; species Sphaerophoria taeniata. Next base: position 112,326,182 of record OX016541.1, on the reverse strand, counting down.
ACATAAGTGAAAATAGTCTAACCAATTCCTTATGTAAAAGTGCCTTAGCAAGAAGAAATAACTACACGTTCATCACTTGCTTCTTTCCCTTTTTCACTAATAGACTTTCAAAGGCGGTCTGACTTGAACATAATTTATTGTATCTTTCAAATAAAAATCAATTCGTTGTGGAAAACTGCCTGCGCAAGAAGAAATGACTACACATTCATCACTAGCTTCTTTCCCTTTTTCCCTTATAGACTTTCAAAGGCGGTCTGACTTGATTGTCATAAATTAAAATAAAAAATTATTTGACAAAAAAGCTTATGTTGTTTCCCTTTCCTTCCTACAAGTTTCTCATTGGCATCTACATATTTCCAATATCTGTGTGAAAATATGTGTGAATCAACAGGTGAATTTTTCTGAGTTTCCCTACTCATTATTAGATATACTCTGGTTTAATTTTCATCTGTTAAGTGCTCGTATGGGTAGTGTATTATTAGTTCTTTTGGGAAATATTTTGGGAAAGTTTTGTTATTTTTCTAAGTTTTTAAAGAAAAATGTTATCGCGCGATTTTTTCACTATGAACTTGGTTTTGAATAGAATTCAAGTTTATAGTGCAAAAATCGCGCGATTTTGAATCTTGAATTTTTTCAAAAACTATTTGCTGAATAACCTACTCGTCCACATCTCTGACATTCCTTGTCTTCATTGGGACTGATGTTTCTTTTATGAGATGGCTGAATTCTATTGATTCCACTTGACGAAGGAATTAATACCATCGATTCTATCTGGTTTGCAATCTGTTCGTGTACTTGGCTCATTTCTAGAACTTCTTGCGAAGAGTGTTCTTTTCAAGCAAACGTTTCTTAAAATCCTTTGAGGCCCATCCATCTATAATTTTATCTTTATTATAAATTTCCAGAACTTCTTGTTTTGTTTCACCAAAATAACATTTAGTTGCCTGATTGCGAAGCCGTAAAAGGATTTTACTAAAGCTCTCTTCATCATCAGGCTTCAATGTTCTGAACAAATGCCTTTCAAACGTCGAATTTCTTTTTGGAGAAAAATATTCATTTAATTTTCTTACCAAGACCTCGAATGCGTTGTCAACAGATCTTCCATGAACTAATGCTCCAGGAATATTAAAAATGACTTCTTGCAATTGGGGCCCTCCTAAATGCAATAATTTATTTTTCTTCTTCATTGGATTAGTTATTTCTTCAGAATCCAAATACAAAGAAAAATAACGAAGCCATTTTTCTCATTCTGTTCTTATCAAAGACTTATCAATTAAGTCACAAAGAAAAGGTTTTATTCCAGAATCGCTCATCGTCTTCTCTTTTTTTTTCGGATTCAATGAAATTTTAGTTCTGCAATTTAATGCAATTAATAAAAACAAAATTTTGAATCCAATTGAACGGACATACCTTCCGGCTTTATATATATTTATGTATATACATTTTTTAAACCAATCGGTTAGCAATGAGAAACCAAAATTCTGCAATTTAATGCATTTATTAACGTACATACACATACATTAAACTAACTCCCATTTAATGGATGTACCTTTAGATTTTTTTAAAAATCTGTAGCACCAAATACTTAGAACCAGGGTATTGCGTAGTGGGGAAGGGGTGGGGGGAGGCGGTAGCGGATAGCAATTACTGGTGTAGCGGGAAGCGTTTAGAAGGGTAGAGGGTAGCGTTTGGTATGGTAGCGGGCTACAAAAGTCTAGGTCTTTTTTATATCGATTGAGGCAGTACGAGGTCTGTCGGGTCAGCTAGTCATGTAAAATAAAAATGAAAATTATACGTGTCAGCTCCGAATGGTGACTGGAGTTCACTCAATAAGAATGATTATTAAGGTGGGTCGATTTTGTATGGAAAAAAATAAAAATTATTTGATCATATGGTAATAGCAATAATATGTTGTGTAGAATCCAAGCAAACAATAATTGTGAAAAAAAAGTTAAATTAAACCATATCTTTAGCCCGCGCATGGGCTTTGAAGTTTCGGAGATATTTGTAAAAACATCGTTTTCTTTAATTTAAATATTTTATTGAAACAAATTTAATATAAGCATACAATTATTAAATTATTCATTAACAATTAACAAAGAACACAATTTGGTAGTTGAAATCACAAAATTTAAGTTAATTAAGACATTTTTTTTTGTTTACATTTTGGGCATGAAATCTTGTTTGCTCTCAAATCGGGTCATTCGTTTTCTGGATGCAAGTTTCGCTTGAATCGAGCCTTCTCTTGACTTTTTGTCACAGACAGTCATTGAAGCTTCCGTAACTACTTTCACAGAACGTTCCACTGCCTGTGTGTGACATGGTAGCCTTAGGAAAAGAAGATTTTCGTTGCCCTGAGAACTAATAACCTCGTTTATTTCTTCATTGGTGATGTATCGGAGAATTGGTGGATCGTAAGACTCATGCTGCCAATCTATGAGGTCAATATAGCTTGCAGCATTGAAATTAATCTGAGGAACTTCAAAGACACGAGGCTGTTTTCCTGTATGAGGTGAGATTCGTGCTTTTAGTATCCTCCTTGCTGCTAGTTCCCTGATTGTTTGACTTTGATCAGACAACATCGATAGCAGCAAATTCTCTGGATGAGCAAAATAGGCGTTACGTTGAATTACGGAATCAATTATAAGTTTCAACTCTGAAGGCAGATAACGAGAACTTTTAATTAACATCCACAAATTCTTAGATCCATCTTTACACGTTTAATTTGTTTTTATTTCAAACCACACCGGAGCGTATACTTTGACACAATATTCAGCTAATATTTGCAAGTTATTTGATGGAGTTGAAGAAGAAATATAAAGCCGCAATATCCTATTCGCTTTTGTTAACCATCGGGCATGGGACATCTTTCCTGGGGATCTGTTAGCCAAATCATCAGGACATTGTCCATTTATAACTGACTTTGTTATTTCGTAAAGGTATTTCTGGTCGGTACTCAGATCATCAAACTGAATTTGTGGCAGTTCACTTTCTATTTTTTCATAACAAACAGTTTCCTCAATAAATTTTATCTTAACTTACCTTCAAAACTATAGATTTGATCGAAAAAAATTATTATTATTAGAATTACAAGTGTACTTCCGCTATTTTGCACCAGAGAGAAGATTGGTGTTTGACACGAGATTATGTGACTTTTATTTTATTATATGTAACAACATATTATCTTTGGTTCAAGTGCATTAGCTGACATTCACATTTGTTACACTACCTATATTTTTGTTTGTCATTTTGTTGGGACTAAGCTGCAATAAATAGACCAATAGGGTGATTTGTTTTCTTTGGCTGACAAAAGCTAATATTATATTTTGGGAGTAAAGAAAAGTTAATGTAACAATTGTTTGTCGCACTGAGGTCAAAGTAAAACAATCGCAATATTATATGGGGAAAGGCTTAAAACAGCTTTCAACTACCATCTCAAAGTCTTGCAAAACAGAGATTTTATTTAAAAATACTTAAGGTGGCGCTACAGTCCGGGGTGGACTTGGGCCTCAACCAACAAGCCAACAAGTATTTAAAAATACGGACATTAAATCTCTATGCCTATTGAAAACATTAAAATGATACGCATTTAGCTTCCAAACGTATAATTCTAATGGCCTAGGATGACATTGCATTTAAACAATATTTTGCACGATCTTATCAAAATAAAATCTCGATGCGCGGGCTCTTACACTGAAAATAATTGAATAATATTTTAGGTGTGCGCAATTGAGATAGAAACGCAACATAATTTCTCTATTACAAGTCAATTTGACGAAAAAATAAAAATCGACCCACCTTAATGATTATCTAACACGCAAGGGATTGAACTTATGCTATCATATTATTACTTCCTAATATGTAGTTTGATAAAGTATATTACTTAAATTATCATGGTATAAGCAATTTGATCTGTTGACAACTTTGTTTAAATCGTTCTAAAGTATTTTTAAATGAATCAATGTTATATGCGCCATCCCAAAAGATTATTTCACATTGCTGCAAAACTTTTGACATTCCTGATCTCTTTAAAATCTTACATGTTGGTGCTTCAATAGAAATAACATTCAAAGGGAATTTCAGTGCAGAATGTGCAGTTCTACCACCATTCAATAGAGTAGCTGCAATGCCAGACGACGACAGTGGTAACGCTAATTTGCCTTGTGAACGTATTTCCACAAAAATCAAATATATTGAAAACGTTTTCCCTGTGCCACCAGGTGCATCCAAGAAATAAAAATCACCATTTCCACTTTGAATGGCTTGCATGATTGAATCATAAGTTCTTCTTTGTTATTCATTCATTTTGGGCCCATTATATCTGTTTTTTTACTCCCTAAAACTGCCGAAAACTGTCGAAAACTTCCAAATTCTCCCACTTTTCTGTTCTTTTACTCCCGATTTTTGTAAGTTCTCTTGCTTTTGAAGGAGAAAAATATTTCCCCTATCTTCCAATTTTAGCCACAAAAATTTCTTGTGGGAGTTTTTGTTAGTTCTGTCTAACCGTTAGACATTGAATTTTGTTTACGTTTTATATAATTTTGTGCATTTGGGTGATTTTTGCTGTGTGTTCTTTTACTTTTAGGGAGAATCACAAATTTTCATTCCCACTCCTCGATTTTTGAAAGTTTTTACAAAAACTGCCGGAAAGTAAAAGAACGAACCTATTATCTTGAACATAATTTCACTATTCATTTATGTCGTATTGTCGTTCACGACTGAGCTCTTGGTTAAATGCATCCTTCATCAACCTATCGCGAGCAATCATGCCACACTGTTGCAATGTCCTTTTTGCGATCATTAAACGAATATCCTCTATCTTATTCAATGCTACGTTGTACATGAGTTCTGTGAATTCCAATCGTTCAAGGAAACACGTCGATATTGATGCAAAATGTCCTCAGTCATTGTTGTGAGAACATATCAAATGAAGTTGAGAAGGAAAGTTCTTATTATAACATTACAATACTTTTCACAGTACTTCGCACATAAATGTAACGAACTACAGACACATAGCAGCACTGGTGACTGAGACCATCGGCTGAGACAGAACAATACATTAATACAACAGAGAGAGACAGATAGACACATAGAAAGAGATCACACCTAACAGAAACCTACGTGGCTCAGAGGAGGAGACTTAGATTTGTATTGTCTCATGTTATCGCACAGGTGTCCTCAGATAAGCTGGCGATTTTTGTAGAAAAAGAATGCTGCTGAAGCTGGGGTTTGAACCCGTAGCGTTGGGCTTAGCAATCCACTACTCTATCCTCTGAACCATTGCCACCTGCGTTCTTATTATAAGTTTAGTACATAAGTTTAGTACCTAAAAGAAATGTCATAGTTTTAAGTTATGTTATATTGATGAATAAATCAGTCTTAAAACAACTCTCGTCTTCACACCACAATATGGTGTCAGAAGTAAAAGCTAATACTTAAAAAAAAATTAAATTAATGCGAAAAGTTGCAAATATATAAAAAGTTTAAAAACAAAAATTTATGACTGAGGACAAAAGTTTAAATAACACTGAAACTACTGAAAATAAACCTATCAAAGTTGAAATCATGTCAGAAAAAGAAGGGCACCTGGGAATAGTCCCAACGTTACCCACCATTGGATTTTACAGGTGGTCATCAAAATTTATCCGATCTCTGGGAAAATTGGGTCCTACAGTTTAAAATTTTTCTGAGAGCATCCAATATGGAAACAGAAAAAGATCTCCGAAAATTGGCTATATTTTTGCATTATCTTGGATCAGACTCGCTGACTATCTTCAGCTCGTTTGGCCTTGATATGGACACAGTAAGTTTGAAAGACGTGATCGATAAATTCGAGGAATTCTGCTCTCCAAAAAAGAATATTGCAATGGAAAGACACAATTTCTTCACGAGAAAACAAGCCAGTGGTGAGTCCATTACAGAATTCGTCACAAACCTAAAAAATTTATGCAAATCTTGTGAGCTTGGAACGTTGCAAAGTAGCATTTTTTTTTCAAAATTCATTTTTTTTTCAATCACTTATAACTACTTAATACTTGACAAAGGAATTCAAAACTAGCTTATGATCTAAATCTTATATTTAACTTACTCGCCCCAACCGGGCGCTGCGCTCTAAGGAATTCATGATTTCTTAAAATTAATGCCTTTCGGCCTATGAACTAAGTGTTTTATTTACTTAATTTTTTGTTTCTTTATAGAAAAATTGAAAAAACTAACACGGTGTCATTTTTATGTTTTCTTACAAATAAACATCAAAAATAAAACTTAAAATTAACTTAAACTACCTATTCTACCTAACAACTACTTACAAACTAGAACAGCCACAGCAGCAAATCTCTATCTTTTTTTTTCATATCACTTCTTTGTATTTTTCTTTTTTTTTCTATTTTTTTTTCTATTTTTTTTTTTTATATTTTCTTTTTATTTCATTTTTTTTTGTAATTTCATATTTGTTGTCCATGTCAATATCTGTGCCACCATGCCTACTCTACTTAAAACTAAACCCAAAACCCTTAGACTAAAACAAGTATGCAAGCCGGCCAAGGCTCAAAACCCCACCCCGACTACCCATTATCAAGTGCTGACTGAAGCCACCACAACTTTTGCTCCTGCTTCACCCTATCGATTCGGTCCCGTTCGGACAAGCTTTACTGAACCGAAGGAGCTCTGCTCCGTGCTGTGCGAGGACGTTGCGATGGTAAAGGAGCCGCCGATCGACGGTACACTTGACAATTTTTTGTTGTCGATATTTTTCCTTTTTTAGACTTGTTGCTTTTGATATATGGACTTGGAAGCGGGGTTTGTGGGGTAGCGACGAGCGGGTATAAGGGAGGAAGAGGATAGCAAGTAGCTATGGAGGGTAGGAGGGTAGGTGGGTAGGGTGCTAGCAGATTCAAAAGTTAAGGTCTTTTTTTATCAGATTTTTTTTATGAAAACCTCGGAAAACTCATTCGTTTTCGAAGGGAAAATTGCATGTAATTGCAGGTGCATTGGTTTTCAAATGGAAAATTTCAAAGTGGGTTTTCGAATAGAAAATAGAAATTTCTTGATGAAGAACTCGGCAAACTCCTTAATTTTCAAAGGGAAATTGCATGTAATTGTAGTAAAGTGGTTTACAAATGGAAAAATGAAAAATTTCAAAATGGGTTTTTGAAAGTAACTCGGAAAACTCATTGCTTTTCAAAGGGAAAATTGTATGTTATTGTAGGTGCAGTGGTTTTCAAATGGAAAACTGGAAAATTTGTGATTGGGAACTAGAATGCAAGAAAGAGTAAAAAAAAAAATGGAAAATTTGAAATGCAAAAAATTTTTGAATAAACAAAAATCTCAAAAAACACTTTTGAAATGGTAAAATGGAAAGTTCGTGCTGGGGAACTGGGGGAAATCCTGGAAAGCAAGTTTAATAAAAAAAAATGCATTGCAAAAATACAACAAACTCGCAATGGGAAACTCCTGAAGCGCATAAAAACCCAAGTCATATTTTGCATGGATTTTAAAAAAATGGGAATATAGAGAATTCGTGATGGGAAAATCTCCTTAAGAGATTAGACCATAGTCCTCGCGGCTCCAGGAATGCTTTCAAAACCAGCTTCGGTCGACAGACCGAGTGACAGGCGAAATCAATTTTTTGAAATGTCTCTCTATTTTCATTTCATTTCATTTAATTTCCTTTTCATTCTTCCTTATTATATTTAAGGCTGAACTCCTTCTTAAGCTTAAGGACCAAGTGTAAACATCGCGGATTCTTGGGAACGATTTTCTGAGCAAAAGAAAATTTTAACAACGACATTTTAAAAAGGCATGGATTTAAGTTTACACAATCTACGTGCATGAAAATTTCGCATTATGAATATTGGTTTTCAAAGGGAAAATTGCATGTAATTGCATTGATTTTCAAATGCAAAATTTCAAAATGGGTTTTCGAATGGAGAAGGAGAGTAGAAAGTTCTTGATGAAAAACTCGGAAAACTCATTGGTTTTCAAAGGGAAAATTGCGTGTAAGTGTAGGTGCATTGGTTTCCAAATGGAAAACTTGAAAATTTTAGAATGGAAAATATAAATTTCTTCATGAAAAACTCAGAAAACTCATTGGTTTTCAAAGGGAAAACTGCATGTAGTTGTAGGTGCATTGGGTTTCAAATGGAAAACTGGAAAACTTCAAAACGAGTATTCGAATAGAAAATAGAAAGTTCTTGATGAAAAACTCGGAAAGTTTCCAAAGGAAAAATTGCATGTACATAATTGTAGCTGCATTGCTTTTCAAATGAAAAACTGGAAAATTTCAAAATGGGTTTTTGAATGGAAAACAGAAAGTTCTTGATGAAAAACTCGGAAAACTCATTAGTTTTCAAAGAGAAAATCGCATATAATTGTAAGTGCATTGATTTTCAAATGGAAAAATGGAAAATTTTGATTGGGATTGATTAATTGGCAGTTGCCCGTAGCTAAGTGGTTAAGTGCGTTGGCTGCTAAGCAGAAAGTCGTGAGTTCGAATCCTACTCATGCCCATAGTTTTTATTTCATCCTTCAAGGGCACTGCTTCTTTCGAAGAATTGACAAATCTGTCGAAGAGAGTATCAATCTGTCATGAAAAAGTGCTTCTCAACTCTGCCGTTCGGAATCGGCGTTAAATTGTAGGTCCTCTCAATTTTTCACAATCACTTAGAGAATTGTTGAGGAGAGTAAGCTACTTAGGCCCTGGCTCTTCAACAGCGTTCTCGCCACTCTATTTAGTTTTCTCAGAATTCAGAAAACTCTGCGAGAGCACGAAGAATACAAGACCTTAATTCAAGTTTTTGCATATAATTTGAGCTGTATTGTTAAGTTTGTAAGTCCCGTAGAGACTCTATATCCGCTCAATCCTCAATGCATTTTTTATAGAATTTTTACTTTAGATATAGGCCTGAGTAAAATCAAATTTTTGGGCCAGTCTAACGTGAAAATCAGCAAATAAGGGGGGACAATCATAGCGGTTACTAGGGTAGCGCAAAAGCGGGTAGCGAGTAGAGGGTATTGGGTTAATGGGTAGAGGGAAGCGGGTAGAGTAGTAGCGGGATACCAAAGCCTAAAGCTTTTTTTATCGATTGAGGCAGTACGAAGTCTGCAGGGTCAGCTAGTATTGAATAAAAACTCTGAAAGTAAACAATTTTTGAGACAAGTGTTTTTTTTTTGTTATTCCGTGTAAAACAATAAATTCAGTCATGTTAAACAAAAAGAGACATAAGTCTTAAGTTTTGGAATATGGAACAAGAAAATCTGGATAGGCTAGTACAAGCTATCGAAGCCTTAGCGGTAACGGGAAGGCAACAAGATAGTGCAACGGTGAAGGTACTAAGAGAAATAGCGTACATCCGAGAGTTTGAAGCGAACAGTCAAACGCTTACGCAACGCTTAAAACAACACTTCCCGGCCCAACATCAACTACAAGGATATCGCAAATAAGATATCGTATCTAAAGGTAAATTCTATAGCTGATTTAAACTATAAAATTGAAGACATTATTCAAGAAGTGAATATGTACTCAACGTATGAAAGTAACTCAAGCGGGGTGAAAAAGAATTTCTATGCATTAATTAATAACAGAGTAAAACAACTAGCTTTAGGGAATCTATCTAGAGAGATAAAAGATATTTATGATATCCATAAACTAAAACAAATTTTGTATACGTATATCGGCCATGACTAGGGAAACATACAAATAGACAGAAGAAATTATAGTTTTAAAAATTTCAGGCGTAACGAAACCAGTTATAATTTCAATCAATATTATCAAAAACAAGACAATAGTTTTCCAAGCAATTCCAATCTCACAGGACAGTACCGAAACTTTACTTCATACGAACAAAACAATTACCCCAGACAAATTAATTTTAATAACAATCAAAATGCTATACAATATATCTACACTAATATATAAAGCTGAAGAGTTTGTTTGTTTGAACGCGGTAATCTCAGGAACTACTGGTTCGAATGGTATAATTCTTTTTGTGTTGGATGGTGTCTTAATCGACTTAGACATTAGGCTACTTAACATTAAGCTGTGACCAATAGCAGCGAAGAATCTGTGGAAAATGTGAAAAAAACGGCAAAAAATATACATTTTTCTGCGTTTTAACGCACTTATCTCAGGAACTACTGGTTCGAATGGTAAAATTCTTTTTGTGTTGGATGGTCCATTAATTGAGGAAGACTTGAAGCTATTTAACACTAAGCTGTGACCAATAGCAGCGAAGAATCTATGGAAAATATGGAAAAAACGGCAAAAAATATACATTTTTCTGCGTTTTAACGCGCTTATCTCAGGAACTGCTTTATGAAATTGAACAATTTTTTTAATGTTGAATGGTCCATTTATCAAGGAAGGCTTGAAGCTATATAAAATTTAGCTGCGACCAATAGGAGCGAAGAATTTGTGTAAAATGTGGAAAAAACGGCAAACAATACAATACAATATATAAAGTTTGTTTGAACGCGGTAATCTCAGGAACTACTATTTCGAATTGTAAAATTCTTTTTGTTTTGGATAGTCCATTAATCGAGGAAGGCTTTATTCTTCTTAAAATTAAGCTGCAACCAATAGCAGCGAAGAATCTGTGGAAATGTGAGAACTGAGATTTTTTTCTGAGATCTCTGAGATGAAATTATTTTGGATTCGATTTCTCACTCAGCTATTTGACGTGGCTGACATATGTGCAGCAACAATTAGTAAGGTAACCATTAAATCTCAATGATAACTGAGAATTATGTTCCACCAAGGCACCAAATGATTTTGCCTCAGTCAAGGTGACATTGAGATCTCAGTGAGATGTTGTTAGGTGGAACTGGCCTAATAACTGCTCAAATTAGAATTTTGAGAGTTCAATTGATTTGTGAATGTGATTGATTGCACTATTTGTGCAGATTATTGTGTTTAAACCATATCATTTTATGTACTTCTTAACTAAAAAATATGCTCAGTTTAAAGAAAAAAAAATTTACTTAACGAAAAAAACGATGCAGAAGTAAGAGAGATATTAAAATTAGGGACAGTTCACCCAAGGGAATGCTTTAAGTATGAACAACTGAAGGGAATCATAAAAAATGCTCAAATTTTTCAAGTTCAAGAGAATTACGACCTAGGGAGAGTTGACTGCAATGCAATTTTACAATAACTTCCGAACAAAATTCCCACGCGCGCATGATGCACAAGTCGAGATGATACTCTGGCCGGTGGACGAGGGAGAGGCGGACGAAGTCGCGGGCAACTGCTAGTTAACAATAATTTTAATCCATTTAGACAATATAGCCAAAAGTATCAGCAACCAAACTTTATCCCTTCTGGTCAAAACGCAGTGCAATACCCGGCACCAATGTTTATAGATCAAATCGAATCTAAGGAAGAGGAAATTCATAACATTTCGTCGATGCTGAATTTCTTTCTCCGATAGGCCTCGGAAACAAAGTTTTTATGGATATTACAATCGACGACCAAATTTACAAAGGCTTAGTAGATACAGGTTCGATAATGAGCATAATTAACTCAAATTCAGTAGATTGTAGTAGATTCCCAATATGTGAAAAGCTTAGATTACAAACAATTAATAATATAACAAACGCAGTTCTTGAAAGAATAATAAATTACTTCCATGCCAAAGGAATTTAACTATAACACCAAAGAAGAAACGAAATGGTATAAAAGAAACTTATTGTAATATTCGTGGGCTAAGAATTAATTTTCTAGCAGCGTACATCCTCACTGTTTCGAACAGGCCAGCTGTATTGGCACTAAGCGAAACCCAAGTAGGTGAGAATTCCGTCCTACTGAATTTCTCATTCATGGGTATAGCTTAGTGCCACAATTCCTCCTCCACCATGGTCTCGCCGCGCGCCGTTTACATTAGAAATGATGTCGCTTATCACAATATGGGAACTACTCCGACCGTTTTTTCAATTCAATGTGGGTCAAGTTCAACGTAAATAAGCACATCATTCACTATTGTTTTCTTTATCGAAGCCCAAATTTGGACAGAGCTTCAACTTCTCGTGAATTTGACGCTCTGTCTGACTCCATCTAAAGAATTGTATTCTTATATCCTCACACTGAAATCGTTATTACGGGCGATTTCAATGTACACAATTCTTCTTGGCTTCTCCATTCGGGCCCGACAACACCCGAAGGAATGTGTGCTGAGATCTTTGCTGAGTTTAACCACCTTACTCAGCTTGTCACCGAGCCCACTCGAATATCGGATATTGATGGCCAAGCAGAAAATACTCTTGACTTGTTCCTTACATCTGACCCTGATAAATACACTATCAACGTATTAACGCCTCTAGGCAGATCAGACCATAGTATAATCTCTGCAAATTTCTCGTGCCAAGCCAAACTAATCCAGTTAAAGAAAGAGCTCCGAAGAGAACCATATGGCAATACGAGAAAGCCAACTGGGACGGTCTCAATAACTTCTTCCGGATCTTTAACTGGTCACTATGCTTTCTCGATAGTGACGTAGACTCCAGCGCAGATATGATTACTAATATGATTATCTTGGGAATGAAAATTTTTATCCGGAATAGGGTTGAAAGCATCAAACCCAGGGAAAAGTCATGGTTTGATTCAAGCTGTAAATAGGTTATAAGGGATAAAGAAGTAAAGTTCCGGTGTTTTAGAGCCAACCCAACTGAGGAAAACCGGAACAGGTTTAAACAAGCCAGGAAGGCCTTCAATGCTCATATTCGACGGACAAAGTTTTTGCATGACCAAAAATTAAGGCAAAAAATACTGCAATGTCCCAAAGGCAGTAAGAATTTTTGGTCACTTGTTAAAAATATGAAGAATTCTTCATCTTCCTCGGTCCCAACGCTCGTTGACAATGACACTCCAGTTGTTAGCTTCGCTGCCAGAGATTGCCATGACTCCGCCTGTTCTTGAGCGCATCAATGATTTCATGGGACAAATCTTCTTCCGCACACGTGCTGTGGCGAGAGTCCTAAAGGATCTCAACATACACAAATCCACTGGCCCGGATGGTATCCCCGCTATTATTCTGAAGAGGTGTTCTTCCACGCTGGCAAAACCCTTGCGTAAGCTTTTCCATCTATCCTATTCTTCTGGGCTCGTTCCGAGCAGTTTGAAAACAGCATTTTTCCAGCCAATCCCAAAAAAAGGCGAATCTTCTTCTCCCTCCAATTATCGACCGATTGCACTTACGTCCCTTCTTTCTGAGGTCATGGAAACGCTGATAAATTATCAGCTCAAAAAATATCTCGAAGACCGAAAGCTTCTTAATAAACGTCAGTACGGCTTTCGCAGCAACAGGTCCACTGCTGATCTGATGGTTTATCTCACCGAATAGTGGAACAAATCTGTACATCGTTTTGGAGAAAGTAAGATTGTTGCACTTTATATTTCAAAGGCATTTGATAAAGTCTGGCATCTTGCTCTTTTATCGAAAATGCGTGCTTTCGGTATCGATGAATCCCTAATTCGTTGGATTAGAAATTTTCTTTCGAACCGTTCAATACAAGTTGCTTTGGATGGATTCAAGTCTGAAACCCATAACATAAATGCTGGTGTGCCCAAGGGCTCCGTTTTGTCTCCGACCCTCTTTCTCATTTTCATAAATAATCTCCTGTCTGTAACTTCTAATCCAATTAATTGTTTTGCTGACGATAGTACCCTTTGTATCGAACATCGAGCTCAAACAAGCTCATGTTCGATGTATTGAGAAATATTTTACTTTCGAGAAGAAGGAAAGCTTATTGTACGAGTCAGTCTAATAAGAGAACTCGCGATAGATAGTCGATAGACGACAGAATAAACCGAGAGATCGTGGTTTTTTTGAAGATTTATAACATACTTAAACTATACTTACCTTAGATTACCTAGAAAAAAAAGAAATGTTAAATTAAACCTTATTAAGTAATTTTTATTATTTCTTACTTACCTAAACGAACCGTTGAACATACATTTATTTATAGAATAAGATATTTAAGAATTTTAGATTTTGGTAATTTAATAAATGTTAAAAATAAGTTGAAACACCCTGTTTTCGTGGTTAGCAGATAACCGTGTGGAAATTCAACCCTTTAACTTATTTGATTTTTAGCTTCTTACAACGTTAGAATGGGCTTGTAAAAAGTCGGTCAAAAACGAGGTAAGCTGGGATGGTAGGGGAAAGTTAGGACAAGGTGGTTCGGGATTAGGGGCTACCACACAAAATTGGAGGTAGTGGTAGCCATGGTGGTGTCGGACCGACACATGGGTGGGAAAATCCTCCGAGGGCCAACAACACCAGGACCCTCGGCCCTACTGGAGTCACCCCTCCCCTTACTTGTTATTTCGGGTTCCCATAAAGTTTTTTTTTTTTGTTCCAGATAGGCATGATTAGAACGTAACATCTGTCCAGCGCTTCGATTCCAAAGAAATCCGCCCCATCCGAAGAGCACCAGCCGGTGAATAGCATGCCGAACGGGGGTCGGAGCCTGGACAACCCTCTACCTCCTGCTGCCCGGACCAGCCTCATACACCTGTAGGTATGAGGTTGTAAGGGTGGTCTACGAGGAGTAGAGGGGCGGAAGATCTATTTTGTTACAAGATGGAGAGAATTTTGGGAAGAGATTGTCTTCTTGGAAGACATAAGGATAGATCGATGGATTGGGACATCCTCGAAGATGCGCAAAGAGATCCACGGGTTTTCGGATGCGTCCGAAAAAGCCTATGGAGCGGTTGTTTATGTGAGAACTGAACACCAAGATGGAAAGATATGGTCTACACTATTGACCGCGAAGACGCGGGTAGCACCATTAAAGACGGTAACAATACCGAGACTCGAGCTTGCTGCAGCAGAGTTGCTGGCAAGGTTAACTGTCGAGATAATGAGAACGATGGAATGGAAAAAGGTGGAGTATCACCTATGGACAGATTCGTTGGATCAATAAGTCGCCATGCGATTTAAAGACGTTTGTTGCGAATAGAGTCGCATCTATACAAACGAAGACAGAAGTCGAGAGATGGAGGCACGTTGGAACAAAGGATAATCCAGCAGACCTTCTAAGTAGAGGAATGAAACCGTCAGCGTTGGTCAAGAGTCAACTATGGTTGCAACCCAAGTCGGAATGGAGATCTGAAAATTTTGTGCCAAATGTTTCAGATGGGGGGAGGGATGAAATGAAGGTGCTGACGGTGATGAGATTCAGTGAGACACTATCGCTGAAGACGAAAGACACTGGAGAGATACTGGGAGTGTTAGCTTACGTCTTTCGCTTTATTGATGCGATCAAAAAGAAGATTGAGCTGAAGAGAGAACGAGAGAGAATGCACGAAAAGAGAAAGAGAAAATCGCTACGACAGATGGAAAGAAAAGAGAGACGTCCAATACAACCGACTGCCCAAGAGAAAGAGAAAGTGATCAACTACTTACTACGGAAAGAGCAGGAGAGATATTTTGGTAGAGAGATTTCCGCGCTCAAGAGGGGCAAGGAACCACTAGAGAGAAGCAACATTGAGTCGCTGAAGCCTGTGATAGGTGAGACGGGCATATTGAGAGTCGGTGGACGATTAGAGAGAGCAGAGATAGAATATGGCAGGAAACACCCAGCCATAGTGCCGACAGGGTCCAGATTAGCTTGGCTAATTATGGACAGCGCTCATAGAGCAACCAAACACGGAGCTACCCAGATCATGATGCAACACATACGCGAGAGATTCTGGATCCCAAGACTCAGAAGCGAATTGAGAAGGTTTATATATAAATGCCTAGTATGCGTCCGATACAACCATCGATTCGAAACGCAATTGATGGCGGACTTGCCGAGAGACAGAATCACGCCTGGAAAGCCATTTCTGCACTCAGGTGTAGACTATGCAGGGCCGTTCGAGATAAAAACATTGGACAGAGCTGGCGAGCAAATTGTGAGGCAGAAGTGCTGGGTAGCAGTTTTCGTATGCCTGAAGACCAGGGCAGTACATATCGACGTGGTGTCAGACCTGTCATCAGTCGCCTTTATGGCTTGCTACGAGAGATTCATAGCCCGAAGGGGAAGGTGCGAGAGAATTTATAGCGACAACGGCACTGCGTTCGTTGCAACTACGAAAGAGTTACGAAAGGCGAAAGAGCGATGGCATGCGAAAGAAACACTTGACTTCATCGGAGCCAAAGGGACTGAGTGGAGGTTTATGACACCTGCAGCTCCACATCAAGGGGGCATCTACGAAGCGGCGGTTAAGTCGATGAAATTTCATTTGAAGAGAGTGGTAGGAATGAGGGTGTTAGTCTTCGAGCAACTGTTGACGTTACTGGTGGGGATTGAAGCAATTTTGAACTCAAGGCCGCTGCAAGCCTTGAGCGACGATCCGAGTGATTTGCAGGCGCTTACGCCGGGACACTTCTTGGTAGGCGAACCACTGGTTCTTCCGCTACCTTTTTCTACGAATGAGCTGTCGAATTCACAAGGCGTGAAGTTATGGAAAGAGCGAAAGACAATGCTTGCGCATTTTTGGGCAAGATGGAGAGAAGAGTACTTGGTAACTCTGTTGGAAAGAAAGAAATGGAGACGAGAGAAACATAGCGTGCGAGAAGGGCAACTACACTAGTCAAAACAATTAAAGGAACACTTGAAAAAACTCAAAAATTGAGTGGTTTTTTATAAGGCTGTATATCAGTAGAAAAAAGTCGGATTGAAGTAAAATAGAAAGTTTTTCAAAGGTTATCATTTTTTCTTTTCAAATTATTTTGAGTTAAAAAAAGGACCGTTAGTCGTTTTTGCTTGAGCGTAAAAATGTTCACTCAGTTTCAAAACGAAAAAAAAATAAACTTTGAGTTGTCATAAAATGAGCGGAAATTTTTTTTCAATCCAACCAATCTAAGATTCAATTTGAGAATTTTGCTGGCTATAATTCACTGGTTAGTTCAGATCGCTACGATTTTTTTTCTTATCAAAAACTGGGTTTACATGCAAAAACACAATTTTGACTTTGGACCCTAATAACTCTGCTAAATATTAACTAAGGGCAGATTTGAAAAATTCATTAAATTTTTTTTTCTGTTCTTTTGAATTAGGTCAATATTTAGCAGAGTTATTAGGGTCCAAAGTCAAAATTGTGTTTTTGCATGTAAACCCAGTTTCTGATAAGAAAAAAATCGTAGCGATCTGAACTAACCAGTGAATTATAGCCAGCAAAATTCTCAAATTGAATCTTAGATTGGTTGGATTGAAAAAAATTTCCGCTCATTTTATGACAACTCAAAATTAATATTTTTTTTCGATTTTGAAATTGAGTGAACATTTTTTACGCTCAAGCAAAAACGACTAACGGTACTTTTTTAACTCAAAATAATTTGAAAAGAAAAATGATAACCTTTGAAAAACTTTCTATTTCACTTCAATCCGACTTTTTTCTACTGAGATACAGCCTTATAAAAATACACTCCATTTTTGAGTTTTTTCAAGTGTTCCTTTAATTGTTTTGACTATAGTTCGTTCAATAAAAAATGTCAGTGAAGGAAAGATAGGGCATTTGCCTCTCATTCTGGTAGCAATAGCTTCCATATGTCTATTTCAAGCAAAAGCTCTGCCGTGGTTGCCATACTTTGTAAATTAAATCACCGGAATTCGAAGAGTAGTGTGTATGGTTACCACCTGCTGGCGATTTAAATTTAAATTTAAAAATAAAAAAAAATAAACATCAAAAATTCAGTCTCAAAGTATTTGCGCAAAAATTATCACTAATCTGTCGAACAGTCGCTGCTGCTACTTTCGTCATTTAAATCTATCACTAACCTTTCAACAGCTTCCTCAGCAAATATGTCCATTTCCCACATTTAAGGTTCAACAACCCGTTCAACATGTTGGACACACCGATCCCATTTTTCGCTGTCAACGGTGGTGAGTGATTGGGTAAATAACTCTTTTATTTCTTTAATTTTAAAGGTCTTGTTTTGGCATGCTACTATACCTCTCACTTAGGCCCAAACCAATTCAATTGGATTAAGCTCGCAGTGATAAGGTGGCAAGCGAATAACAGTTGTTACACTTAAATCTTTTGATGCTTTTGCAGACATTTTCGTTAATATACAAAACAAAACAACACTGTTCACTGTTATTATTATTATTAACGAATTTTGTTATCATTTTTTCACCGCATTATTTGACCTATTTTTCTCCACAAAGAAATAAAACCACGACACTATATGAACAAAAAAATCTTATCAATAAATGTATAACCGCATTCCTGCAGCGTTCAGACAAGCAAGTAAAATAAATTCAAAATTCAAAATTCAAATTCAAAATTCAAAAATATTAAAATTGAGGCGGTAATACCTAACGCTCTCATCTCAATAAATGTTGTTCTCAAAAGCTTTAAAACAGAAAGCTCTTTCACAAAATCCTTTGAAAAAGCTCTTGAGGTTTGCTTCCAAAGGGTAATGGCAATGCTGTCATTTCTCACATTGAGAGAAGAAAAAAGAATACGATCAGTAGGTATAGGTACTTTCAGTATGCTTTTAGCATGCAAAATGAATGGTCATGGAGAGGTGTACAACGTTTAAGGGAAAATAAATCAATTGGTGTGTATAAATCAGTGCCGACGCGCTTGTAATTTGGGAGCAAATTTGTGTCATTTCTATGAAGTGAGTGTTTAGCAGCCACCTCTGCTTAAAAAAAAGCTCTCCCATAAGGCCTTCACTGACATTTTTTATTGAACGAACTATAGTGTATGTATCATAAAGAGCGAGAACTTCCCACCGGCTGCTTGGGCCATGGGAAGGATTACGGAACTAATCAGAGGAAAGGACGGACTGGTGCGGAACGTGGTGGTTCGAACTGCAACCAATCAACTCACAAGACCAGTACAGAAGAATTGTATATTACCTACGGAAGGAGAAGATCAGAATTAAGCAATCATATCTGAGTATAAGTACGTAGGCCTTATTTTGTAGCACTACATAGGCAGGTTCATATATGCGTAAAGATAAGTATGAATAAGACTTATGGAAAGATGTATAAGTACATGTATACAATTTATGGAAAGATATATAAGTATATAGAGATAAGTATACAACATATGTAAAGAAAATATGCGAGAGAAGGGAAAACCGTTGGTTTTCGCCGGGACTGTATCGAACATCGAGCTCAAACAAGCTCATGTTCGATGTATTGAGAAATATTTTACCTTCGAGAAGAAGGAAAGCTTATTGTACGAGTCAGTCTAATAAGAGAACTCGCGATAGATAGTCGATAGACGACAGAATAAACCGAGAGATCGTGGTTTTTACAGGCCTGCCTGGTTTTCCACGTTAAGATTTGTATTTCATTTTAAATTCAGTTTTTATTTCAGGTTTAGTGGTTTACAGTCCACTGTTTCTCCGCGATCGAAAACACCCTTAGCTTTTCATATTCGTTTCCAGACTCTCATCCCTCCTCTTCGGATGTGGAACTGCAACGGCAAAATATGATAAGCTTATTAAACTATGACTTGAACAGCATTGTACAATGGGGAACACAAAATCGCATAGAGTTTAATGCTTCGAAAACACAATGCTGTCTTGTATCGTCTAAGCGAGACATACTCCCCTTGCCACTTACATTCATTATAATGTTCAGGAATTCAAGACCAATGTACACCGACAACCCCAATATAATGAAAATTATGATAATTTTTGCAATAATTTCAACAATAGTCCAAGAAATCTTATAGTTAGTGTGAAAAAAAAATCAGGAGTATCATACGCTATACTTGATTACTAGCTGACCCACCAAACACTGTTTTGCCATATAAATGTTAATCTTCGGATATACTATTCCGATTAGAAAAATTCAGGAGTAATATAGACTGTATTTAACTGTGCGCCACCATTATTCAAATGAACTTAATGCATATCTCAAATCATCAGTTTTATATAGTTTAACTTTGAAACCAACGTGCGTGTACCATCAATACAACGGAATGCATCGGCTGGAAATTTTACAACTAAGTATATTGGGAATGGGTGAATGCAAATTGTTGAATCTTCAGAATATATCAAATTTCCAGCAAACTTCTTCAAGATACTGAAAAGGATAGACCAATTGGTACAAACTGTTTTCCCAAACAATACACTGAACTACAAAAATCATCAGTGGCGCAATAGGTAAGCATCGAAACGATGTAGTCTATAAAACTAAATCCTCGAATTCACTTGATCTGCAAGGCATGCCACTGCACGTTTTAACATTGAAAATTGGTATACCCATTATTCTTCTTCGAAACAAAAGGCCACCATAACTTTACAATGAAATCAGCAACTCAGTGCAAGCCAACATCTTCATTCGTTTTTCTTTTAATTTCTTCTAATTTTGTATCTGTTACTGACAAATTCGATAATATCAAATTCACATGAACATTCACCTTGAAATTTCGTAATCTTTTTTACGAAGTAATTTGCTCTTACTTGAGCTTAGTTAAAAAACTTAGAAAAAGATAAAATTAAACTTTTTGCGAGAAAACCCGATTAATTAAAAAATGCGTGCGTACAGTGCGGTTATAACGTATGGAATCAGTTTTATTATTCTTTTCTTTTGCTTTTCATTCTTCTTTTTAGATTTCAAATTTAATATGGCCGGATGGGCGGGATATTTGAATTTTATACCAGTTTAGTTTAGATCACAATAGTCAATTTTAGTAGATACAATTTAATTCAAAGTTTCATTCGTTATTTCATATAATTCAAAATTTCAATAATTCATTGTACAAAATTCATATTTGACGAAACACCGGCCACGTTGAAAGGCTGCAGGCTTCAAGATTCTTCATCGGGAAGTAGGGCCAGTTTGACGACAGGGCGTATGAGTACGCCGTTTGACGTTTTGACGTCGGCGACCCTGACCTTGCTGTCCTGCTCTTCGACGACCCCTTTAACTCGTCCTGTTTTCCACCGCTGAGGAGGGGAGTTGTCCTCGTGGATGAGTACTAGTTTGCCCACGGCGAGATTGGGCTGCTCCTGTACCCACTTGGATCTTGCTTGTAGGCCAAGCAGATACTCCCTGGACCACTTCTGCCAGAACTGCTGCTTGAGCCAGCATAGAAGCTGCCATCTTTTCAAGCAGCGCGTTTGCCGTTCCGGCACTGGTTCTGGGGCAACGATCGTAAGCTGCTGCCTATTAGAAGATGCGCTGGGGTGAGGGCTTCTCCGCCGTTGGGATCGGCGCTTAGTGGTGCGATTGGCCTTGAATTTAGGATTCCCTCGACTTCGATTACCATGGTGAGAAGCTCTTCTGTTGTGAGCAGTGCGTAGCCCTTGGTACGCTGTAACAGCGTTTTCGCTGCTTTCACCGCCGCCTCTCATAGACCTCCGAAATGCGGTGCCCTGGGCGGTATCAAGGCGAAGTTGAAGCCTTCCTCTGCTGCGTACCGTTGAACAGCTTCTGCGCCTCGCTCCATCTCCTCTTGAATCTCCCTCAAGATCGTCTGAGCTCCGACAAAGTTCGTCCCGTTGTCGCAGTAGATCGTCTTCGGAAGTCCTCGGCGACAGATAAATCTTTTAAGGGCGAGAATAAAACATTCAGACGACAAATTAGAAGCAAATTCAATATGCACAGCTTTGGAGGCAAAACAAACAAACAAAAAAGTAAATATATGTCTTATTCGGCGGCCGGCCACGAATTTTAAGAGTCGTATTTACCGGGCCACAGAAATCTACGCCACATACTAAGAACGGTCGTTGCGCTCGCAATCGATCCGCCGGTAGATTACCCATTATTTGTGAAAGTAATTTTGGTTTGTACTTAAAACAATTAATACATTGTCCCACAACCTTTTGGCAAGCTTCTTTGGCATTTATTAGCCAAATCTTTTCACGAAGCAATGCCACCATAGCTAGAGGTCCAGTATGGTAATTTTTTCGATGCAAATACGTTAAGTACGTTTTTAAAAAAGGTGAATTTTTGGTTAACAAAAGCGGGAATTTTGCATCATATTCAATCGGGGCGTTCAAAAGACGGCCACCTACACGAATCAGTGAAAATGAAAATTCGTTGTCTTGAAAATCATGAATAAGTTTTTGAATACTATTTTGTAGATTTATTTTCCTACGAAGTTTTTCAATTTCTTCTGGGAATTCATAACTTTGGACGATTTCAACTATTCTTAGAAACGCCAAGTTTTTCTCTTTTGCCGTTGGAAATTCTTCAAATCTTTCTTCTGGTTTGTTTTTTGATCTTTTAAAGAATCGCATTATGTAAGCAAAAATAGAAATAAGGTCGGTATATGAGGATTGTTCTTCTATAAAATCAAGAAGTTTAGTTCGGGGTTTCTCTACTGCTATTAGAACCATATTTGTTTTACGTTTCTCTAAAGCCTCATCTTCTGGAGACAACTCAAAATGCGAATTGACCGGCCACGATGATTGTTCGTTCAATAAGAACTGTGGACCTTTGAACCAAATTGACGCATTGATTTCTTCAACATTACAGCCTCTTGATAGAATGTCTGCTGGATTTTCTTTTGTTGGAACATGTCTCCATGATACTTTTTGCGTCCACTCTTGGATGTCGGACACTCGATTTGCAACAAAGGTTGTAAGCGTAGATGGATGTGTTTTGATCCAATGCAGTTTGTGAAACTTTTCCAGAAAGGCGATCAGAAAGACACGTTGTTTTCAGTATTAGGAATTGTTAAGACTAAAGAGCTTTATTAATTCAAGTATGCAAATTAGGTACATAGATTATATAATGCAATTAAGTTACGGACTATATGTTGACACATAGCACATTTCAATTTTAACACTTCCACTTGTGTCATACATATGTACATCTTCAATCGATTCATACAAAATTCATTACTATAATTTCAAAATAAATTCAATTGCTGAGTAAGAATACAAAAATTACATTTTCTTTAAAAAACATGTTGATGAAATAATATTCAAAGATAATTTTAAATTACAAAACGATTCTTTTGGCAAAGATTTAGTTAGTAAATCAGCAATTTGTTTTTCACTGGGAACATATTCAATTTTAAATAATTCTTTTTCATAATTTTCTCTTATAAAATGATAACGCACATCTATGTGCTTAGTGCGTTTGTGAAATTCAGGGTTTTTTATTAATTTAATTGCACTCTGATTGTCTAAGTATAATGTTGAACAAGCTGCGGTTGTTGA
Organism: Sphaerophoria taeniata; assembly: GCA_943590905.1. NCBI lineage: Eukaryota > Metazoa > Arthropoda > Insecta > Diptera > Syrphidae > Sphaerophoria > Sphaerophoria taeniata. The sequence continues at coordinate 112,303,065 of OX016541.1, read as the reverse complement.
TGTCATCTCGCAAAAGAGCTTCTGCAGCCAAACCAAGTCTTTCACAGCCTCTGAAGCAGCAATATACTCGGACTCAGTAGTAGACAGTGAGACGCACTTCTGTCTCTGTGACTACCATGATATCGCTCCACCCCAAAGCATGACAACGGTACCACTTGTTGATTTCCTTGTTTCAACGTCGCCTGCGTAATCAGCATCGCTAAAACAATATAAATGCAATTTTTTACACACTATCAGAATTGGTCGTATGGGCTTATAGCAAGCACCATTTTACGACCAATGGTTTGCCAACACAGAAACTGTGTTATACCACCGGCTCATCACTTAGTGTGGTGTTAGTTGTTAGTAAGCAAATAACGAAACTATAACAAATAACACAGCACACATAAATAATAACATAAAATAAACAAAGAACATGACAAAATTAACATAAAACATTTAAAAAAGTGGAACACAGGTTTTCAAAATTGTTTTTAGTTGAATTTTACTTAAATTAAAATCAAAAAGTTTTGAGTTCCAGTTTATTAGTTTACCCATACGTGTCAAAGGCTCATGCATTCCATAGTTAGTTCGATGAATATCGATCTTAATCAGATCCTGACTACGGAGATTATAACCTCCTCCTCGATAGCAAAACAAAATTTTACAGAGAAGATCAGGAGCATCAGTGACTCCAGTTATGATTTGATGGAAAAATACAATATCATTATTATTTCTTCTCTGTTGTAGTGTTTGCATATTAAGGATTGACAAACGATTTTCGTATGGAGGGACATTAAGGGGATCAATCCACTGAAACCCTTTTAACAAAAAACGAGTGAAATTCCGTTGCACAGATTCCAGTCTTTCAATATAAACATCATATAAAGGGGACCACACCTGTGATGCATACTCTAGGTGGGGACGAACCAAACTGTTGTATAAAACACAGGTGACATTAGGATCCCGGAATTCTTTTGACCACCGCTTAATAAAACCTAACATAGAATTAGCTTTATTGACTATGCCGATTAAAATATGGTTTGAAATGACATAGTCATAAGATGAAGGTGAACGTTTTTTAGAGAAGGTCATTGTTTGGCACTTAATCGGGTTAAGGTTTAAACTGTTCTTTTCACACCATAATGTAAAAAGTTATGTTTTTATATATCTTCATATCATCCGCGAAGATGAGAATTTCACTATTATTTACACATAACGGTGCATCATTGATAGCTAATATAAAGAGGAGGGGTCCCAGATGGCTCCCCTGCGGAACACCTGATTTGGCCAAATATGATTTAGAGTAACTATTTCTGAATTTAACTTGATAAGATCTATTCTCAAGGTAAGAGACAATCCACGAAATAAAAAAAAGTGGGAAGCCGTAAGAGGTTAATTTAAACTTGATAATCTCATGAGATAGTTGATCAAAAGCCTTCGAGAAGTCCGTGTAAACACAATCTACTTCTTGGCCACGTTCCAAAGCATGTAAACATTTATTTAAAAAAATAACCAGATTAGTAACCGTGGATCGTTTTTGCATAAAGCCATGCTGTTGATTGCAAATAATATTTCTACAGTTGAATGCCAAATTGTCACACACTAATTGCTCAACCAACTTTGGAATACATGAAAGTTTAGAAATCGGCCTGTAATTACAGATATTGTTTTTATCACCTTTTTTATAAACGGGAGTTATAAAGGCACTCTTCCATACAGCAGGAAATTTACTTGATTTCAATGAAAGATCAAAAATGTTTCGCAAGGGAAGAGCTAAGACTGACCTACACTTTTTAAGAACTACGGGTGGTATTCCATCTGGTCCAACAGAATAGTCTTCTTTAAGATGAGACATAAATTCTAAAATTTTATTATATTCTATTGTAATACTATTAAAAGACACTTGGGGACAGTTTTGCAAATAACGGAAATAGGTTTTGTCCACAACAACAGGAGAATCAATGAAAGATTGACTAAAACTGTTAGCAAAACCGTCACAAATGTCGGTAGTAGTGGTCAATGTTACATTAATATAAGTGAAGTTAATAGGATATCCGTCACACTTCTTCTTGGAGTTAATAAATTTCCAAAAGTTCTTTGGGTCTGATTTTAAAGAAGCCCCCATCGACTCTATGTATTCATTATAAAGTTCGTAAGAAAGTTTTTTAAACTCTTCAAACAAAGAGATATAAATGACTTGATTTTCCACCGTCATATGCTTAATATATTTCTTCCAGGCCTTATTTCTTTTGTTGCGAAGATGTTTAAGGTCCTTAGTATACCAGGGATGGAAAGGGGTATTTGAGGGAATCATCCTTTTAATTGGTACTGCTTCCTTTATACAATTTAACAAAACTGAATAAAAACTCGAAATTGTTTCGTCAATATCGTTAGAGATCGGTAAGTGGTCTATACCGGACTTATTTAAACAATCCAAAAGCTTTTGAAAATCAGGTTTGCGAAAATCAAATGCATGTGAGCAGTCATGAGAATTACTATTTTCTAGTAAATGACCGCTCGTGTCGAGAAAAATGTCAAGAGGTGGATGGTAGTTATCTATGTTACATAAAGCAGAGGAGGATTCTACCACTACAGTATTAACGGCGTCAGATGAGAATACTAGATCCAGCATTCTATTTCTATAATTTTTTATGGAACTTACTTGGTGCAAATCCGAAGAGATAATGGTATCTAACATTTGAAGCTCCAGTTGGGATGAATTGGTTGAAGCTTCAAAATAAGAATCGTCTTCGGAAGGAACCCAGTCAATGTTGGGAAGATTAAAATCTCCCAATAATAATATAATACTGTCAAGGCTTGCTAAGTTGATAATAAAATCAATTGCAAGGGAAAGTTCAGAAAACGAAGACATTGGGCTTTTAGGTGGGATGTAAACATTTAATACATACATTACTAAAGATTGTTAAGATATTTTTACACAGACAGATTCATTGGGAAAAATATTTTGGTTGAACAAACACTATTTCTTACAGCAATGAGGACTCCCCCACCAACCGAATTAATGACATCACCATGACGATCTTTACGAAAAACTACAAACTCATTATCCAAGAGTTCTGTGTCTAAAATTGTGGCATTAAGCCAAGTCTCGGTAAGAGCGTAAAGATCGTATGGCAAAGATTGGGAATTTTGAAAAATAGTTGTAGTTTTACTACGAAGTCCTCTTACATTTTGGTAGTAGAGGGAGAACCTTTGCAGTTTTTTGAATTCGGACCAGACGGAGCAGTGAGACCTGATTTTCTTCTCTGAGTAGCAGAAAATTCTTTAACTAATGTGTTTAGAGGCCAAGGACTACTTAGAATGGGTTCAAATAGGGAATTGGGAACAGTTATTTTAAAAGACGCTACAAAACTGTTTAGTTTACTTATTTTAGAACATTTGATGCTCGATGAATCATTAATTATTTTCGAGGCAACCAAATGTTCTATTACGTCTTTAGTCTCAGTTTCAGGTGAAAGACGAGAGATAAAGATAGATTTAGGCCTAGGTACTGAGGTAAGAATATTTGGAAGGGAATTGTTAGCAGCAGGAACGTGATGAGGACTCGAATGATCCTTATCGGTCGGGGTGTCAGAGGGATTTGGTTCAGAAGGCCTAGCATATGTCTCAACATCGATAGTGTTGATTTCATGATTGGGAGGAGGTACCGGTTTGGAAATTGTGTCAGTACTAACACCACTTTCATTACTTTTCGAAGACGAAAGTTTTTTTGGAGCCGGACTTACGTTGGCTGAGGAAGAGCTGTTTTCCCTTCCTCTTTTTTTACTTTTTTTAGGGTTAGTAGACATAGATAATATTTTGCGTTGAGAGATCATCCATTGAGCAGGATTTGTCGGAAACCTGTACCAGAGAAGGAATTTCATTAGCAACGGAAGCTAATTTAACGAAGTTGGTACTTAATTCTTCAAACCCCTTGGATATTTTACTAAGCTCGTTTCTTAAGTTAGATAATTTAATAGAAAAATGAGCCAGGGAAATCTTTTTACAATCGGCACAGTACCAAAAGGCTAGATTCGATGAATTTATTTTATCCAAAAAGGCATTGTTCGAACCAACGCATTTAGAGTGGAATATTTTACCACACGGACCATAGCAGTGAAAAAGTGCGGCTGAGCCAGACCGATCGAGACAGTTTGTACTAGCACAAGTCATAGTCATTAATAAAAAAAAAAGAAGAAATACAAAGAAAAGAAGGAATAGGAAAAAAAAAGAAACTTGTGCTGCTACCGAGAGTTGAACTTGGGGCTGTATTTGTAAGTGAATGGAAATTTGAATATCGACGCACAAACTAATTAAGCCACGGAGTATTGTGGAATGGAATCTTTTTTTTTAATAAGAATGTCAAAATCTTATAAATTTCGGAAAAAAACTCAAATTATGTTTGAGTGATTTATAAAGGGACAGTTAAGAGGGAGACAAACGAAAGTAATGCAGCGTTTAAACACATAGGTAAACAAGTAAATGGAATCAAAACTTAACGTGCAATGCAATCACAATAAAATTTAGAACGAAAAATTAAATTTTAAACTGGTTTTGATTATAAAATCTAGTAGCATGAGTTTACATGCATGTCAAATATGAAGTTTAATATTATAAACACAATTTTAATTTTTAAAACACAAGAAAACTTGAATTAAATAAAAAAAATTGCGGAGAGAGAAAACAAGACACTCCTGCTAGTAATCGAACCAGTGTTACCACTGTATTTGTAAAATTATAAACAATACCGTGGTCAATGGTTCCTTGTATATATTTAAATATACGCTTCACTGCGCATATATCAGATGCGTCTGGATTATCCAAGTTTCGGCTGACTAAACCGATGGCAAAAGAAATATCGGGTCTTGTGCCAACAGCCAGGTACATCAGTGATCCCACTGCCTCTCGAAACGGAAAATTTCCATCATACAGAACTCTACTGACGGCATGCGGTGTCTTCTCTGATGGAGTTGAAACTGGCTTTGAATTACTCATGCAGAATTTTGCTAAAAGACGTCTTGAGTACGCGGCTTGATGAATCATAACGGCACCATCTTGTCTCCGTAAAATTTCCAGTCCAAGAAAATAGGTAGCATCACTGTGTTTCACTTCAAATTCATGCTGCAGATATTCAAGCAGGTCATCTACGTCTTCTTTGTTCGATGCCGCCACCAGACCATCATCGATGTAAATCGCGAGCAAAATCCTTTTCGATTTAGAGCTGCTTATAAAAACACAAGGATCATAAAGACTTACTTTAAAATCGAACTTTTGAAGGAAAGCGGAGAATTTTTTATTCCAACACCTGGAGGACTGCTTGAGTCCATATAGACTCTTTCGCAGTTTACAGACTCTGCCACTTCCATCGTCGTAGCCTTCAGGTTGTTGCATAAAGATGTCCTCCAACAGGTCGCCATTCCAGAAGGCGGTTTTGATGTCGAATTGAAACAATTTCAAATTCTCAGCTGCAGCTATAGCCAGAATCATTCGGATTGATGCAAACTTGACGACAGGGCTAAACGTTTCAATATAGTCCAAACCATATTTTGGTTGTAGCCTTTGATAACAAGGCGAGCTTTATAACGGCTAATTTTTCCATCTGGTGACAGTTTAACCTTAAACACCCACCTATTGCCGATTACTTTTCTGCCTTCAGGTAATCTTACCAGCTGCCAAGTGTTATTCTTCAGTAAACTTTCGATTTCCTCATCCATCGCACCTTTCCATTCGACTGCCATTGAAGAGTCCATTGCCTTGCGATAATTCGGAGGTTCAACAAGCTCAGCAACAAACGCAAAACCTTCAGACATAACAAAGTTTAACTGCTTCCTCTGTCGAAGCTTCGACTTGTAGTCTTCTTGAGTCGTACCAATGTCCTCCTCAGCCGCTTCGTCGACGACCGACGCACTATGTCGCAAATTCCCAATTTCGTGCGATTAATTAAAAACGGTTGTTAATCATTGATTTTTTTCAAAATAAGAGTAGGTTGATGTTAGAAACAGATAAATTATGTGTTTATTTTAAATAATAGAAAGTATAAACTTATAAAAATCACTTTTTTTTAATAAAAACCAAATATTTTGGTGTTATCAATCACCGAGGCTGGTTTCTAAAAATTCTTCAGGTTCAAACATTTGAATTACGTCAGGATTATATTGTTTTCTGTTGGAACTTGTGAGTTTACGATTAAGAAAAACTATTTGGGTCGGAAAGTAAAAGCATTCTTTGAAATATTTATATATTTAATAATTTATATATTATATTATATACTATATCATATATTATTATTCATACATAAATATTTATTTTTTTACATCACTTGACAGTAAAAAACTCTTTAGCTCTTGCTTACAAATACAATTGTTAATAAGTATACAAGAAATAATGCTCTTTACTCTACCTATATAAGAACTACAGTCACTCAAAGATGTTTTTGTACGAATTTTCGAAAGATTAAAAAAATAAATTCAATTTCCTCGAAAAGTAAGCTACTGATTTTCATAATTTTTTTTCTGGAATATCTTTGATAATATGCTAGTAATATTTTGTAGTCATCTTTATTTTATACTTAAGGAAAAAAAAAATAAAATAAAAAAAATAAAATGATATCATACATTTTTTTTTATATTCAATTTTCTCGAAAAATAATAGATCAATTTGAATAATTTTTTTTTCTAAAAATTTTTTAATAATACGATAATAACATTTTGTATTTAATTCTTTTATTTGAATCTTAGAAAAAAAGAAATAAAAAAAAAACGATTTTTTTAAATTTTTCGACTCGTTGATTTTTATACTTTTTTGAAATTTTAGTACCTTCGGGGCAGAATGATTCAACAAAACCCTTTGGTTTCTGCTTGAAGAATATCTCATTAATATGTATGCAAAAGATCAATTTGATCATTCTGCCCCTTAAATCGAAAATTGCCCCTAATATAAAATTGGTAACTTTTTTGAGTCTGGAAAAAAGTGCCACAGCTTTAAGAATACATAAGAAAAATAGAAAAAAAATTATAACAATTATCACTAGAATATAACAAAAAAAATTCAAACCAAAGTCAATTGTTTTTTCTTGAGAAAAAAATTAATATCAGTTTTCACACAAATTACCAATCTTTGACGCCTTCTATCTTCGTAAGGGAGCAACATAATCTTATGAAATTTTAAAGCTAGGTTGGAAATAATGTCTAATTTAAAACTGCATTTAAATTTTTATGAAAATCTTAAATTTTCAAAATAGACTTAATCGCACGAAATCGGGAATTTGCGACATAGTGCGACCCCTTCATCATTACCACCAGCAAAAGCCTCATCATCCTCAACAACACCACCACCATCAACAACATCTTCACCACCATCAACAACAGCTTTCTCATCATCATACGTTTCGTCTTCAAGCATTTTTATATAAATAAAATCATTTGCTTCTTCTTTCGTAGCAGAAGGCCTTTCGACACATTCATTGAAGAGAACATCGCGTGAAATTTCAACTTTTTTAGTTTCATCTAAGAGAATTCGATGGCCTTTGGACTTTGGTATTGGTGGCGTAACCTACCCAAATTCCTTTCTTGGCCTTTTTATGCCATTTTTTGGTTTTGTGACTAGGGATGTGCATATATACTTCACAACCAAATGGCTTAAAATCAAAGAAATTGCATTTCTTATCAAACCAGACCTCATACGGAGATTTGCCATTTACTGGACTTGGACAGCTCCGGTTCAATACGCCTCAGCCCAAAGTTTCGCACTGAGATTCTGCCCACAAATCATTGACCTGGCAGCTTCAACGATTGTTCTCATGCCTCGTTCGGCTCGGCCATTATGTTGCGGTGTATATGGGACTGTTCTCTGATGGCAAATACCGTGTGTCCTAAGTAATGAGTTTACTTCCTTGTTAGTGAACTCGCGCGAATTTTTTTATTTTCACACCCCAAATTGATTCTCTTTTGGCCAAAATTTTTTCCGCTTGTGTCTATCCATCCTTCAATGTAAATGAAATAGCTTGGTTATTTTAGGTGACAGATAGATACAATAAGATGAAATTGGCTTCAAGTATAGTGTGCTTGTAGAATGCCATATCCTCACCGAACTTTGAAATCCCAAACATTTATTCGGTTTTTAAATTTAAAAAAAAAATTAATTCACAAACCGAATAATTCTTGAATGACCAAAAGTATAATCGTACGAAGTTAGAAATTTAAAATTTGTCAACTTCATTTGTGATGTTTAATTTGTTTCTACTCACGTGGCCAAAGTGTCTAGGACGCCAGCGCAAGTGTTCACATCCGAGGTTGAAAAGATCTCTTCCAAAAGAAAATAACACTCGCGGGTGTTAGTGCCAATTTCAAATGGCATTAACACCCGCGGGCGTTAGTTCTTTTTTATGGTGGGCCTTTTTGCCAATTCAAAAAGGATTTAACACCCGCGGGGGTAAATTCCTTTTGTTTTTGGAATTAACACCCGCGGGCGTTAATTCCATGGGCGTTAATGCACTGCACCGTATAATTTCACCGTTGCCCACTTGAATATTTACTGGTTTATCAAATTTTTTGTATGAAACGAACCACTCTCTTCGAGACGTCATGTGGTCACTCGCTCCAGAGTCAAGAAACCAGCTATCTCTATCGCTTATTTTGTTAAAAACAGTTTGCGAAATAAAAGCGTCACCTCTCTTAGAATCGCATGCATTGTTCTTCTCTTTCTGTCTCAAAGGACAATCGGCTTTCCAATGGCCCGTTTTCTTGCAAATAAAACACTTTCCGAATTTCTTGCGATAACTGTTATCCGGACGATGAGCTGTTCTTGATGCCGCCGTTTTGCCTTTTCTTGCCACGAGAGCTTCGCATTCAATTTCATTCTGCATAAATTCATTCTAGACTCCTCCATTAATAGACGTGCGGTCAAGTTCTTCAATGTTTGTTCACTTGATATTGTTGATTCCCATGCGCTGTAAAAGTGGTTATAGGCAGGCGGTAGAGTCATCAAAATCTTGGTAATGACCATTGTCTCAGAGACATCCTCACCAAGGTCCTTAAGTTGTTGCACGATTTTCTGTAGCTTCGACATGTGTAGTGAAAGGCTTTCATCTTCACTTTTGGTAAAGCTATAAAATCGTTGTTGCAGTAAATGCACAGACGTCTTGGATTTTTGTTCATACACGTTTTCTAACTTGGTCCACATGTCAAAAGCACTTTCACAACTCATTATATGTAACATGGGCTCCTGCCCAATTGACGTGACGATCACTCTCTGAGCCTTGCTGTCACTTTTAGTCCATTTCTTAAGCAACTCTGAATCCGCGGCTGCTGTTTCGGTCTTAACGATAGGCTTCGCTGACGAACCATCAACTATGTCCCACAAATCATATGCTCGTAATAACACCTTGATTTGGAACTTCCATACTAGCCATTGCTCCGAACTGAGCAATTTTTCAACTCTTTGCAGATCGGTTTCCATTCTTTATTCCCCAACACGACAAGTTTTTCAAAAAAAATATAATCCGCGTTTAAATCGACTTGAATCAAATTAAATACCTTAAAGCATATCTATAATTTATTTAAAGATTAAACGCTATACAATCTATAAACTTTTCCGCCGCGTGTCTGGGCCCATAACCTGTGAAACTTTTCCAGAAAGGCGATCAGAAAGACACGTTGTTTTCAGTATTTGGAATTGTTAAGACTAAAGAGCTTTATTAATTCAAGTATGCAAATTATGTACATAGATTAGATAATGCAATTAAGTTACGGACTATATGTTGACACATAGCACATTTCAATTTTTCGGAATCGGTCCAGAAAATAACTTGTTTGACGTCAAGACTCAACATTGCCTCTACTCTTGTCCATAACTTAGCAAGAGTATGCGCTGCGCAAAGTTCTAATCGAGGGATCGATTTCGTTTTAAAAGGGACCACCCTAGACTTTGCAGTTAATAGCGTCAACTTGATAGTGCTTTGGCTTCGGATGTAAATAGAACAACCGTAAGCTCTCGTCGAAGCATCGGCAAACCCATGAACTTGAATGTTTGCGTTCGAATGAGTTTCAACAAATCTTGGTAGTTTTATCTCGCCAAGTTGAGATAAATTAGTTTTGAAATTTTGCCAACTTGTATCAAGGCACAATGGAATCGACTCATCCCAATCAATTTGTGCAATCCAAAGCTCTTGTAATAAGATTTTTGCTTTGGTTAATATGGGGCATAACAAACCAAGAGGATCGAAAAGACGAGCGGAAACTGATAGTATGTTTCTCTTAGTAGCTCGTAGATCATGGAAATTATTGTCCAAATTGAAGCTAAATGTATCTTCTTTAGGGTGCCAACAAATTCCCAGAGTTCTTGTGTAGTCTGAATCATTGAAATTAATTGATTTTTCAGAACTCTCCGTATTAAGATACTCTGGATGATTTGAAAACCATTTGGCTAATTGGAACCCTCCTTTTTTGAGGATTTCTTGGATCTCAAACTTCATTGTTTTAAGTGTTTCGAGATTATCGGCACCAGTTAAGAGATCATCAACGTAAAAATCTCTTCGAATAACATCTGACCCCGTGGGGAAAGAAGACTCGTTAGCATCGCCCAACATCTTTGAACACCGTATGGCGCCGGAGACGTACCATACGTTACAATGTTTAATCGAAAGATTTGCAGTGGTTGTGACGGATGCTGCCTCCACACTATGAGCTGGTATTTCGTGTGCTCTTTCGTAATATCAGCCGTAATGGCATATTTGTGGGTACGAAAACGGAGCAACGTCGAAAATAGCTCCTCTTGAATGGTTGGCCCAACCATCAAGGTGTCATTTAACGATAGTTGAGAAGATGTTCGACTTGAGGCGTCGAAAACAACTCAAAACTTCGTACTTGTACTTTGCGGTCGCAAAACACACTGATGTGGAATGAAATAGTGCGGGCCTTTTGGGATTTCATTATTTGTTGGTGACATGTGGCCCAACGAAATGTATTCTTTCATGAAATCCATATACATGCCTCTCAAATCCGGATCAGCTAGTTTAATGTTGGAAGGAATATTCCAATCCGAAGTATTTATTGCTTGATCCGTGTGATACGAAGATATTGAGTTCATTATCCAATAATCAGCAGAAAACGAATGATCGTTAAATCTTGATTTTACTTCTGCATGTACTTTTCTATTTACTGTAGTACTTGCCTTTCCAATGCCAAGCAGATTCAGAAGTTTTTCTTCTTTTCAAAGTTTTAATCTTTGGGCTAATTCTTCTATGATGAAGTTTAATTGAGAGCCAGAATCAAGTAATGCTCAAGCTGGCATATATTCTCCAGAACTGCCCTTCATTTGCACAATTGCAGTGGCAAGAATAACTTTATCAGTCGAAACAGAGGCATGCATAGCTTGAAAACTTGTTGATGCTTGTGCCGGTAATTTATTAAAAGTTGATTCGTACTGGTGCAGCAATGTGTGATGAGATCGATTACAAACGCTGCATCGACTCATCTTGCATTTCGAAACTGTGTGTCCCTTTCGAAGGCAGTTAATGCAAATTGGAACACCTTTAGCATATTCGAATCTTTGCTGGACAGACAATAAAGTAAAATTTTGCCACGTCGTTTTGTAATGGTCGTTTGATTTGCAATATATGCATTTGGATGTATTTTGTTGCGGGTTAACACAAGTAAATGAAGACTTTTGATTTCTGAAACGACTTGAATCTTGTTTGGTTTGGATTGCTTATCGGAAGATTTGAACTTTGCACTTGAAGCTTCTTCAGCAGAAAGATGCTGATATCTTTTATTAAGAGCTTCTTCACAATCTTTCCATAAAGGAAGTGTATTGAAATCTAATTGTTCTTCCCAATTTGACCTTGTGATTGCATCCATCTTTGACATAACTAAATGTATAATGATCGCATTTGTTATATTCTTTTCATCCTCCAATATGAAAGAAACGAATCATAAATTGCTGAAACTGTATCGATCATGCTTCGCAATGAAGACGAAGACGCCGATGGTTTGGAAATTTATTTTAATCCGAAAAGTGTTGAAACACTGTCGAAAAAGGTTAAACAATTATTGTCGTAGACTTTCTTTAAACTCGCTAATGCTTTTGGATAGTTTTGTTCTGTAATTTGGAAAGCCTTAACTGTTCCTAAAGCTGCACCTGATAAACAAGAAATTAGGTGATTGAACTTTTCAATATCTGGAAGCATTGGATCGTTGTCTACTAAACTTTCGAAAAGACTGATGAAATTTTTATATCCAGAGTATTTTCCACTGAATTTAGGTAGAGACATTTTTGGAAGTCGTGAATGGTGTGGGTTGCTAAAAGAATAGTCAACTACACTCGACTTTCGTCTTTTATTGACGTGTGAAATAAGAAGTGCTTTTTCACCAACACAAATGTCTTCCAATTCACCGCGGGCAACATCAGTACGATCAGCTGATTCTATTTGCGACCGACAGTTCATAAATTGGTCAATGTATGAATTTAAAATATCTAATCGACAATCTAATTCGATTGGATTTAACGATAAAGTTTTTTCTTCAAGACCCGTTTTAATGCGAATTATATTATTTTTAATCATTAGTCGCTGATGAATTAAATGCTCAAGATCTGCGTCCTTTTTTGGTGATGGCTGCCGCTTCTGTCTGTTTCTGCCCGTCATTGTAAATAATTTATTTTATTTAATAACTTTCGATAAATAATTTATTTATTAGAATAAGTTTATCCAAATTATTTAATTTGCACTTCAGTTTTTGAATTTTAAAATTTGGAAAGTCGTTAGAAAATTAGTTTACTTCTATACGAAATTCCTCGAAAATGAAATTAATTTCAAAAAACTATTTATGTACAAATTGCCGAAAGTTGTTAAGTTCAAATCGAAATTGTTTGAAACGAAAATAAAATAAAATATTTTTTATAAATATTTTGCTGAACACACTCTTCGTATAATAAATTTGAAAATTATTTTGCGTTACTGAACACAACCACTCTTGACAGCTGAGAACTTAACGAAAGAGAGTATCAACTGAACGAACTGTCAAACGAGTCAAATGTCAAAACAAATTGTAAACAAATATGTATCACTATTAACATGAGTTTCAGTAAAATTTGCATAAATTGTTTTATTTTATTAAGTTAAATTAATAATTCGCAAACTATTGTTTTGTTAACAAATCGCATTTACAACTTTATGAACGTAAAGTTCGAAACAATTTTCACGAAGTTGAAATTAGTGTATTTTCGCAAAATAAATATCGATGTGTACGACAGACGCACTATGTGGCAAATTCCCGATTTGGTGCGATTAATTAAAAACGGTTGTTATTCATTGTTTTTTTTCAAAATATAAGTAAGTTGAGTTTAGAAATGGACAAATTATGTGTTTATTTTAGTTAATTAAGGTATTAATTTATAAAAATAACTTTTTTCTTTAAATAAAAACTAGGTATATATTTTGTTTTTATCAATCACCGAGGCTAGTATCTAAAAACTCTTAAGGCTCAAACATTTGAATTACGTCAGGATTATTTTGTTTTCTGTTAGAACTTGTCAGTTAACGATTAAGAAAAACTATTTGGGTCGGATAGTAAAAGCATCCTTTGAAATATTTATATATTTAATAATTTATATTTTATATTATATATTATTATTCATACATAAATATTTATTTTTTTACATCACTTGACAGCAAAAAACTCTTTAGCTCTTGCTTAAAAATGCAATTTTTAATAAGTATACAAGAAATAATGCTCTTTACTCTACCTATCTGAGAACAACAGTCACTCAAAGATGTTTTTGTACAAATTTTCGAGAGATTAAAAAATTAAATTCAATTTTCTCGAAAAGTAAGCTACTGATTTTCATAATTTTTTTTGGAATATCTTTGATACTATGCTATTAAAATTTTTGTATTCAATTTTTTCTTATGCTTAAAATTCAATTCTTTTATTTGAATTAAAAAAAAAAGAAATACAAAAAAATGATTTTTTTAATTTTTTCGATTCGTCGATTTTTATAGTTTTTTGAAATTTTAATACCTTCGGGGCAGAATGATTTAACAAAACGCTTTTGATTCTGCTTGAAGAAACACTTGTTTATATGTATGCAAAAGATCAGTTTGATCATTTTGCCCCTGATATGGTTTTCGGCCACTTGAAGATATTCATATAAAAATTTTGACCTCAAATCGGAAAAAATTGTTAACATTTTTGAGTCTGGAAAAAAGTGACACAGCTCTAAGAATACATAAGAAAAATAAAAAAATAATAAAAAGATATGTCATAAGAATATAGCAAACAAAATTCAAACCAAAGTCATTTTTTTTTCTTGATAAGAAAATTAATACCAATTTTCACATAAATTTCCAATCTTTGAAGCCTTCTATCTTCGCAATGGAGCAACATAATCTTATGAAAATGAAAATTATGAAATTGAAGCTAGGTTGGAAATAATGTCTAGTTTAAAACTGCATTCAAATTTTTATGAAAACCTAAAATTTTCAAAATTGACTTTATCGCACGAAATCGGGAATTGGCCACATAGTGAGACGGTATCAGTGGCGGCGCGCGGCGACGCACGCGGCAATAGATCGAGATGCAATTCAATTTTGCTTTTTAATTAATTAAATTTAAGATAGTGTTGTGAATTATTAGCTTTAATATCGCTATAATAAATTTATTGGCAATAAAATTTTGGCTCAACTTTCCATTACCGAAAACTTAATTTTGACAAAAAAAAAACACTTTTATTCGAAAGATATATGTATTTAATAAACAAATATAAAAAAATTGAGGCGAGGAATCACTTCTTTCTATTTTTAATTAATTTTTAAACTTTCTATTTTTCATATGAAAACACAAGAAAATGAACAAAATGGATGTATTTTGACAGTTCTTCCAAACACAAACACAAAGCAATGTGTTTAATTCAGAGTATATCTAATAATGAGTAGGGAAACTCTTTTGAAAATGTAGTTGGCACTACTACAACCATAAATTTTCGAAAAAAAACACAACAAAAATGACATAAGTGAAAATAGTCTAACCAATTCCTTATGTAAAAGTGCCTTAGCAAGAAGAAATAACTACACGTTCATCACTTGCTTCTTTCCCTTTTTCACTAATAGACTTTCAAAGGCGGTCTGACTTGAACATAATTTATTGTATCTTTCAAATAAAAATCAATTCGTTGTGGAAAACTGCCTGCGCAAGAAGAAATGACTACACATTCATCACTAGCTTCTTTCCCTTTTTCCCTTATAGACTTTCAAAGGCGGTCTGACTTGATTGTCATAAATTAAAATAAAAAATTATTTGACAAAAAAGCTTATGTTGTTTCCCTTTCCTTCCTACAAGTTTCTCATTGGCATCTACATATTTCCAATATCTGTGTGAAAATATGTGTGAATCAACAGGTGAATTTTTCTGAGTTTCCCTACTCATTATTAGATATACTCTGGTTTAATTTTCATCTGTTAAGTGCTCGTATGGGTAGTGTATTATTAGTTCTTTTGGGAAATATTTTGGGAAAGTTTTGTTATTTTTCTAAGTTTTTAAAGAAAAATGTTATCGCGCGATTTTTTCACTATGAACTTGGTTTTGAATAGAATTCAAGTTTATAGTGCAAAAATCGCGCGATTTTGAATCTTGAATTTTTTCAAAAACTATTTGCTGAATAACCTACTCGTCCACATCTCTGACATTCCTTGTCTTCATTGGGACTGATGTTTCTTTTATGAGATGGCTGAATTCTATTGATTCCACTTGACGAAGGAATTAATACCATCGATTCTATCTGGTTTGCAATCTGTTCGTGTACTTGGCTCATTTCTAGAACTTCTTGCGAAGAGTGTTCTTTTCAAGCAAACGTTTCTTAAAATCCTTTGAGGCCCATCCATCTATAATTTTATCTTTATTATAAATTTCCAGAACTTCTTGTTTTGTTTCACCAAAATAACATTTAGTTGCCTGATTGCGAAGCCGTAAAAGGATTTTACTAAAGCTCTCTTCATCATCAGGCTTCAATGTTCTGAACAAATGCCTTTCAAACGTCGAATTTCTTTTTGGAGAAAAATATTCATTTAATTTTCTTACCAAGACCTCGAATGCGTTGTCAACAGATCTTCCATGAACTAATGCTCCAGGAATATTAAAAATGACTTCTTGCAATTGGGGCCCTCCTAAATGCAATAATTTATTTTTCTTCTTCATTGGATTAGTTATTTCTTCAGAATCCAAATACAAAGAAAAATAACGAAGCCATTTTTCTCATTCTGTTCTTATCAAAGACTTATCAATTAAGTCACAAAGAAAAGGTTTTATTCCAGAATCGCTCATCGTCTTCTCTTTTTTTTCGGATTCAATGAAATTTTAGTTCTGCAATTTAATGCAATTAATAAAAACAAAATTTTGAATCCAATTGAACGGACATACCTTCCGGCTTTATATATATTTATGTATATACATTTTTTAAACCAATCGGTTAGCAATGAGAAACCAAAATTCTGCAATTTAATGCATTTATTAACGTACATACACATACATTAAACTAACTCCCATTTAATGGATGTACCTTTAGATTTTTTTAAAAATCTGTAGCACCAAATACTTAGAACCAGGGTATTGCGTAGTGGGGAAGGGGTGGGGGGAGGCGGTAGCGGATAGCAATTACTGGTGTAGCGGGAAGCGTTTAGAAGGGTAGAGGGTAGCGTTTGGTATGGTAGCGGGCTACAAAAGTCTAGGTCTTTTTTATATCGATTGAGGCAGTACGAGGTCTGTCGGGTCAGCTAGTCATGTAAAATAAAAATGAAAATTATACGTGTCAGCTCCGAATGGTGACTGGAGTTCACTCAATAAGAATGATTATCTAACACGCAAGGGATTGAACTTATGCTATCATATTATTACTTCCTAATATGTAGTTTGATAAAGTATATTACTTAAATTATCATGGTATAAGCAATTTGATCTGTTGACAACTTTGTTTAAATCGTTCTAAAGTATTTTTAAATGAATCAATGTTATATGCGCCATCCCAAAAGATTATTTCACATTGCTGCAAAACTTTTGACATTCCTGATCTCTTTAAAATCTTACATGTTGGTGCTTCAATAGAAATAACATTCAAAGGGAATTTCAGTGCAGAATGTGCAGTTCTACCACCATTCAATAGAGTAGCTGCAATGCCAGACGACGACAGTGGTAACGCTAATTTGCCTTGTGAACGTATTTCCACAAAAATCAAATATATTGAAAACGTTTTCCCTGTGCCACCAGGTGCATCCAAGAAATAAAAATCACCATTTCCACTTTGAATGGCTTGCATGATTGAATCATAAGTTCTTCTTTGTTATTCATTCATTTTGGGCCCATTAGATCTGTTTTTTTACTCCCTAAAACTGCCGAAAACTGTCGAAAACTTCCAAATTCTCCCACTTTTCTGTTCTTTTACTCCCGATTTTTGTAAGTTCTCTTGCTTTTGAAGGAGAAAAATATTTCCCCTATCTTCCGATTTTAGCCACAAAAATTTCTTGTGGGAGTTTTTGTTAGTTCTGTCTAACCGTTAGACATTGAATTTTGTTTACGTTTTATATAATTTTGTGCATTTGGGTGATTTTTGCTGTGTGTTCTTTTACTTTTAGGGAGAATCACAAATTTTCATTCCCACTCCTCGATTTTTGAAAGTTTTTACAAAAACTGCCGGAAAGTAAAAGAACGAACCTATTATCTTGAACATAATTTCACTATTCATTTATGTCGTATTGTCGTTCACGACTGAGCTCTTGGTTAAATGCATCCTTCATCAACCTATCGCGAGCAATCATGCCACACTGTTGCAATGTCCTTTTTGCGATCATTAAACGAATATCCTCTATCTTATTCAATGCTACGTTGTACATGAGTTCTGTGAATTCCAATCGTTCAAGGAAACACGTCGATATTGATGCAAAATGTCCTCAGTCATTGTTGTGAGAACATATCAAATGAAGTTGAGAAGTAAAGTTCTTATTATAACATTACAATACTTTTCACAGTACTTCGCACATAAATGTAACGAACTACAGACACATAGCAGCACTGGTGACTGAGACCATCGGCTGAGACAGAACAATACATTAATACAACAGAGAGAGACAGATAGACACATAGAAAGAGATCACACCTAACAGAAACCTACGTGGCTCAGAGGAGGAGACTTAGATTTGTATTGTCTCATGTTATCGCACAGGTGTCCTCAGATAAGCTGGCGATTTTTGTAGAAAAAGAATGCTGCTGAAGCTGGGGTTTGAACCCGTAGCGTTGGGCTTAGCAATCCACTACTCTATCCTCTGAACCATTGCCACCTGCGTTCTTATTATAAGTTTAGTACATAAGTTTAGTACCTAAAAGAAATGTCATAGTTTTAAGTTATGTTATATTGATGAATAAATCAGTCTTAAAACAACTCTCGTCTTCACACCACAATATGGTGTCCGAAGTAAAAGCTAATACTTAAAAAAAAAATTAAATTAATGCGAAAAGTTGCAAATATATAAAAAGTTTAAAAACAAAAATTTATGACTGAGGACAAAAGTTTAAATAACACTGAAACTACTGAAAATAAACCTATCAAAGTTGAAATCATGTCAGAAAAAGAAGGGCACCTGGGAATAGTCCCAACGTTACCACCATTGGATTTTACAGGTGGTCATCAAAATTTATCCGATCTCTGGGAAAATTGGGTCCTACAGTTTAAAATTTTTCTGAGAGCATCCAATATGGAAACAGAAAAAGATCTCCGAAAATTGGCTATATTTTTGCATTATCTTGGATCAGACTCGCTGACTATCTTCAGCTCGTTTGGCCTTGATATGGACACAGTAAGTTTGAAAGACGTGATCGATAAATTCGAGGAATTCTGCTCTCCAAAAAAGAATATTGCAATGGAAAGACACAATTTCTTCACGAGAAAACAAGCCAGTGGTGAGTCCATTACAGAATTCGTCACAAACCTAAAAAATTTATGCAAATCTTGTGAGCTTGGAACGTTGCAAAGTAGCATTTTTTTTTCAAAATTCATTTTTTTTTCAATCACTTATAACTACTTAATACTTGACAAAGGAATTCAAAACTAGCTTATGATCTAAATCTTATATTTAACTTACTGGCCCCAACCGGGCGCTGCGCTCTAAGGAATTCATGATTTCTTAAAATTAATGCCTTTCGGCCTATGAACTAAGTGTTTTATTTACTTAATTTTTTGTTTCTTTATAGAAAAATTGAAAAAACTAACACGGTGTCATTTTTATGTTTTCTTACAAATAAACATCAAAAATAAAACTTAAAATTAACTTAAACTACCTATTCTACCTAACAACTACTTACAAACTAGAACAGCCACAGCAGCAAATCTCTATCTTTTTTTTTCATATCACTTCTTTGTATTTTTCTTTTTTTTTCTATTTTTTTTTTCTATTTTTTTTTTTTATATTTTCTTTTTATTTCATTTTTTTTTTTGTAATTTCATATTTGTTGTCCATGTCAATATCTGTGCCACCATGCCTACTCTACTTAAAACTAAACCCAAAACCCTTAGACTAAAACAAGTATGCAAGCCGGCCAAGGCTCAAAACCCCACCCCGACTACCCATTATCAAGTGCTGACTGAAGCCACCACAACTTTTGCTCCTGCTTCACCCTATCGATTCGGTCCCGTTCGGACACAGCTTTACTGAACCGAAGGAGCTCTGCTCCGTGCTGTGCGAGGACGTTGCGATGGTAAAGGAGCCGCCGATCGACGGTTCTCCGCCTGACGTGGTAGATTAGCGGGATCGTCAATCTGACCTGTATCAGACCGAATTTATCTAAATGGAGGAATGCCTCTGATGGAATGAAGCCGCTTGAGCGTGCACTATCAAAATATTCGTCGTTCGGATAGAACGCCCAAAAGATCAGATTATTTGTCGAAGTCATAGCTCTCGCAATGTGACCCCGAATAAGTTTTATCACGAAATTGTCAATTCTGTTGATCCGAGCCTTGTTGTACAGAACCTCGTTAGAATAGTAATGTACATAAGAAGATTCCGGTGTCCGATACAAACCGAGACAGCGCCGAAGACACTGCCTCTCGAACACATGAATTTTCTCCATTTGAGATGGTGCAACGTTGAACCACACTGGACAGCCATAAACGATCATCGGCCGTATGAGGGCCATGTAGCAAATTACCTTCACTCTGGGGTCAAGCCGACTGCTGTAAAACAGCCGTTTCGTCAGAGCGAAGGCTCCACTGGTCAGAGCAGCATCTTTATATCTGTCGAAATACTTTCGGCAGCTTGAAAGCAAAAAAACCAAGGTATTTCTACGTCTAACACTAGGACGCATGCAATGAAAGAAACAAAAATAGAATCCGTCATAATGGAGACATTTCACCACATTGCAACAGGTATGCGCGGCCTTTCCGGCTAACTCAGTTCACGCCGACCAAGCGAATCTTATTCGTCTTGGCTTTAACTTTAATTCCTCATTAAAAATTGTAGTGGGCGCGATGACGGGAATTTCTTGTATGGGGGCTCCTGGGCTATTATGACTTTGTGAAATTCGGACGAATTTCCTTGATTTTGATGAAAATTCGTCCAAAAAACACATAACAACAGAAACCTAATGAACAACGAAATAGACCAACATCTACAACAGATGGACGAAACGATAAAACGAACGATGGAACGGACAATACCGAAATACAAGGAACGCGACCAAAACGAGGTCAACAGAAACGCGACTATAGACGCACTTCACAGACACAAAAGTGGACTATTGACAAGACTGAAAAACTTGGACAGACGCTTCACAGACCCACACGACCTGGAGATTAGGGCACTGAATTCGTCGATCAAAAACACCAACCAACTGATTAAAGAGAACTATAGACTATCTATCAATTTGTTTTGGAACAACAAAATTCGGGCCGTTAATTCTAGCGACCCGAGTGGCCGAGTATGTTTCCCCAAATCAATAAGATATTTAGAAAAAACAATCAGATAGACCTTCCGTGCCTGAAACTCCAGAGGACTATAGAGAACAGAGACGTACTCCTGATAGCGCAAATTGATCCTGAGGAAGCCGTCTTGGACGACGACTTCTTTGTGATTGAAGATCCGCAGGAGAAAGTGGAGACAGCTGGTGCTGCTTTCCAGCAAGTGTATAAGATGAATGCTTGCACTCGCCCAAACCACGACCTGGAGAATAGAGCCTTACTTCATCACTTCTACCTAAGGAATGATATTTCGCATTGGCGATCCGAGAACCGTGGTTTTACACGGTTTGATGACGACTTTTTAGCAAACGCTACAATCGCCGAACGAACGGGCCCAAGTTCCTTGCTCATCACGAAGGTAGAACTCCACCTCATCTTCGATTCAATAAAGAATAAGAAGTCAGCAGGTGTCGACGGTATATCCAACATTGTACTAAGACACTTACCGACTGAGGCAATAGACATCTACACCACTCTGTTCAACAACGCGCTGAATAATGCATATTATCCAGAGCGTTGGAAAACAGCTGTGGTTCATCCTCTCCCGAAAAAGGGAAAGGACAACTCCAATCCGTCAAATCTTCGGTCGATAAGTCTTCTTCCAAGCATCAGCAAGGTATTCGAAAAGATAATCAATAGGGCTCTGAATGATTGGGCTGCGGACAACAAAATAATTCCGGATAACCAGTTCGGGTTCAAGGCGGGACATGACACCATGGTTAGAAGGGTTGTACCTAAAACTCACCAGACTAGACATCAGTAAACCATTATTGTAATGCTTTATGACATGCTCAACGGTAGAAAGTTTGTTGTCAAAACGATCTTCAACAGGGAGCGGTGAACTCGCCGATCCTCTTCAGCATTTACACCATCGATGTGATAGGTAGCCTTTCCCGGGCAATTGCGTATGCCGACGACATGATTGCGTACAGAACTGCCCCAAAGGTCGAAGTAATTAGAATTCTCTTGTAACGTGACTTCGAGAAGATTCAGCGATAATGCGATGACTGGAAACTAAAAATAAATGTCCAGAAATGCGAAAGAATTCTGTTTCGGACCTCGTTGGCTGCACTGAGAAAACAAACGTTCGTTAATATAAGAAACGGCGTTTATTGACTTGTTATTTATTCTCACAATTAAGTTTTTCTTGCCACAATAAACGGTTTGTTAAAAATATGTCAGCGTTTGATAATCGTTTGTTAATACTATTAATGACCATTTATTAAATGAAAAATAAAGCACTGAATCACCGTTTTTTAAAATAAGTAACTTTATTAATTGCCACAAATATTTCAGATATAATAATTAATCGTTTATTGCGATAATAAACAAGATTTTTAAGATGGTTTCTAAAATATTTTATCCCAACCTTCATCCAATACCACAACCAAATCTAAACGGGATTGCTCATTTTATAAGGGACATCCGGCCCGGAGTGTACACCAATGAGTTTGGTATCAAATTAAAGGTTGTTCTAAGACGGATATATTAGCAAAAATATTTTGTCGACAACTCATGGGAGTTCCGAGATATTTGAGATTGAAGTTCGAAAAGTGCAAACATTAAAAATCGGCACTTTTTCGACATAAATGCCAATATCTTTGGATTTAAATGAGCTAGGAAAATCGCAGTGGTACTAAATTAAAGGTGTCAAACATGTCTTTCAAGTGAAACAACAATTATGTTTATATGATTTATATATTTTGAGATATTTTGAATTAAAGCTTCGAAAAACAGTCGTTTTTAGGCAAACTTTTATGCGATAATATCTTTTAAGATTCAATGACGACTTTTATTTCTTTTGGCACCGTTAAGTAGTCTAGTTCACAACCTTTATTTTCATATACAATTTATCGGGATTTCTTTAACAATTTCTTCATTTTGACAATAATAGATAAGAAATATGCTGTCAAAATGCAACAAAAATCTCATGAGACTAAAATAAAATATAAAAATAATTAGTATAGTAATGGTGGAAAATTAAAACAATAAGTAAATAATTTTTTTGCGAATGGTATGAAAGTTGAAAGTTGAAAGAAAAATAAATAAATCTAATGGTAAGGAGCTTGGCAAAACATAGGTTATTCTAAACCGAATCATTAGTTATTAAAAGTTTATTAAGAATTGGGAAGGGAGTCTTATAAACTACTTTCATATCTTGCCCAACTTAAAAACCAAATTAAAGTCATAATATGAGCTCCGCGTCCAACCGTTCTTCGACCTACTAGACAATTGCAGTAACATTGAACAACCGCTTCTATATCCTGTTGATCATCATCATAACACACGTGTTATGCGTTAAATTCATTTTTCCATACTTTTTGAAGGATGAAAGCACAATAAATTGTTTCTTTCATTCAAATACTTAATAAAATTAATCTGACATCAAAAAACTAAAACAAGCTTCTCCGACTTTTTTCAAAATATCTTTCCTAAAAGATTCAAAACGCTTCGAAATATGAACGAAATCTTTTTTAGTTTTGATTATTTAAAATAGGTATCCAGATCCATAGCGCTTGCAAGTTCAAAAACTAATTTTGAAAGCCTATTAAGTGTGTGTTATAGCTTATAAGGATATGCAAATTCTTTAAGGCCATTACAAATTACGATGCTGTGGGCGGTCATGAACTTAAAATATATAAGTCTTATATTTCTTGGGTTACAAAAGAAAAATGGAAGCGATGTCATAATTTTTTTAGGAAAAAGTTTTGTTTCAATAAGGTCACACGTCATATCTTTGCTTAGTCAGAACCCCGAGAAATAAAATAAAAATTTTTAACTATTCAAATGACCTTAACGATATACATTTCTTGTACAGACAAAAATAGAAGAGAATTAAGATTCACACAAAAAAAATGTTTATCGTTGACAAAACAACGTTTGTCGGGTCAGCTAGTTAATTCATAAAATATATAAAAATTATATTTTCCGGCTCAAACGGCTTATATGTTTGTTAGGGGTTAACCTGCTGGGAGATTGTTGGTTGGGTCCTTGTTTATTATAAGAGCCATAACTTCGGATACACTCCACGTAATAAGAAAGTGCTTGTTTTAATTGATAAGTTGCACAACTGAACAAAATATGGTTATTATAACTAAAGCGAGTTAAAGAAACATTTATAATCGTAAAATAAATTCGTCTCCTAAAATTGTTTTCTATACAAAAATCTGCTAGAATATAATTCAAAATTCATGTATAGATAATAGCGTGAGTGCTGCAAAGTGGTTAAATCTATCTAGTATGATAGGCTTATGCCACTGATATGGTACTCTTTTAATATTTAAGAGATGAAGGTTATCAAAATCCACTCAGCTTCTTTTCAGGAACTATTTCATGGTACTGCTCAGGATGTTTTAAGTACCTTTTCAAAAATGCATGTTTACATAACTTAATACATAAGAATAACTAAAAAGAGAAACTTCATAATGTTTACGTTTGAGGCGTATTTTGAAAGATTTGTTGCTTATAATCAAAAATTTTTGAAGAAATCCCAATAAATTGTATATGAAAATAAAGGTTGTGAACTAGACTACTTAACGGTGCCAAAAGAAATAAAAGTCGTCATTGAATCTTAAAAGATATTATCGCATAAAAGTTTGCCTAAAAACGACTGTTTTTCGAAGCTTTAATTCAAAATATCTCAAAATATATAAATCATATAAACATAATTGTTGTTTCACTTGAAAGACATGTTTGACACCTTTAATTTAGTACCACTGCGATTTTCCTAGCTCATTTAAATCCAAAGATATTGGCATTTATGTCGAAAAAGTGCCGATTTTTAATGTTTGCACTTTTCGAACTTCAATCTCAAATATCTCGGATCTCCCATGAGTTGTCGACAAAATATTTTTGCTGATATATCCGGCTTAGAACAACCTTTAATTTGATACCAAACTCATTGGTGTACACTCCGGGCCGAAAATGAGCATACCCCTTTACAAGTAGTTGATTATTTTTAATAACTTTATTCACTGAAACAATAAACATTGGTTATTAAAAAATAATAAACCGTTTACTGTGGTAATGAACAAAATTATTAAGAAGAAATAATGCCAACCATCATTTTCTTGTGATTCTTTGAGTTCACAGGTTTTTTTTTCGTAACTGTGCTTGTATAAATAAGAATGGATTTGCTTGCTTAAATAACAACTCAAGGTGCTAGTAGTTCAAGGAATTTAAGTAATCAAGCAAAAGTTAAGGCGCGCGGCGGCGCAGTATGGGAGAGAAAGAGACTGTGTATATCGAGAAAATACACACGATGACACTTGCAGAAGAAACCAAAACAAACATAAATAAATAAGAATAAGAACCAGAGAAGTAAATAGATACAGAATTTTATGATTTTTTTTTTGAGAATCAATAAATTCTGTTTATTGGTGCTATAAACGGATTAATTAATATAATAAACGAAAATAATAAACGGTTGTTTGTATTAACAAACGGATTTATTAAAATCAATTAACTCTGTTTATTGTGGTTGTAAACGAAAATTATTAAGGGTTAGTAAAGTTTCCAACCATGGTGTTAACAATTGAAGTTTAACGAAAAAGAAACGAAATCGAAATTAGTTTTACAAGCGAGGTTTTATTTTTGATGTCAATCGATTGATGTCCAAAAGCGAAGTGAAGAAGAAAAAACTTGTACAAAGTATACATATGACGATAACATGATGAGCAAAAATTAACATAGTAACGGTTAATTACAGCAAAGAGAACATTATACATACGATTTGATTGCAACGGGTTAACATGAGAACAAAAATTGAGATTTAACTTAAAAACATAGGGTATATGAACAATATTCGGTAACAAAAGAAATTACAAGTAAAGTTAAGCAATTATGAATTTGATTTGGGACTCATTCCTGAACATTCCCCCGCCCCTGAACAATAGTTTCAGAGCAAGGAAGAATAGCGAGCTTGTGGATTGGTCGAACTAAATTGCCAGTAGCGGTTTTCAATGTGACGACCCGAACATGACCGTCTTTTCCTGGATGCGTTGCTAACACTCGGCCCATTGCCCATTTTCCCGGTGGTAGATTCGTCTCTTTAATGACAACTAGATCGTTGACTTTCACCTCTGTTCGAATTTGCTGCCATCGTGGACGATGCTGTAACGAGGTCAAATATTCCATCTGCCAGCGTTTCCAAAATCCTTGTATCTTGGATTGTAATTGTTGCCAACAAGATAGCTTGTTTAATGGGATGTCAATCATTGGCTCGGGGACAGCAGCGTATGACTCACCTAAAACGAAATGACTGGGGGTTAGTGGGTCGAGGTCAGTGTCCGAAATTTGACATAACGGGCGCGAGTTCAAAATCCCTTCGATTTGAGTTAAAAGCGTATATAGTTGTTCGAAGGTCAAAATATCGTTATTTATTACACGGTGCAAATGCTGTTTCACGGATTTGACTCCAGCCTCCCATAAACCGCCGAAATGTGGGGAGGAAGGAGGGATGAAGTGCCACATTATACCGTCACGAGCAAGTGAATCGGCAACTAGGGAGTTGTGAGCTTGCGATAGTAAGAGTTGATGCATTTCGGATAGCGAACGTGCTGATCCTCGAAAGTTTGTTCCATTGTCAGTATACATATGTGATGGCTTTCCGCGCCGAGCCACGAACCGACGAAGGGCGGCGATAAAGGCATCGGTAGTCAAATCACTCACTACTTCTACATGAATACATTTCGTAACAAGGCACACGAACAGCGCGATATATCCCTTAGTTAAAACGAAATTTCGACCCGATTTAGATTTCAAAGCTAAAGGTCCCGCATAGTCGCAACCGCAATGTGCAAAAGGTCGACTTATTTGTACTCGTTGAGGGGGCAGGTTACCCATCAGCTGATTGGTTGTTGTCTTACGCTGCCGGAAGCACTTCATGCAGTCATGTGTGATTTTGCGTAGTATGTTGCGACAGCCAATTATCCAATACTCCTGTCTTAACAGCGCAAAAAGGGTTGATATACCTGGGTGACAAAAGCGATTATGTGCGTCGAGAACGATTAGTTTGGCTATGACTTGGTCTTTGGGTATGATTATTGGATGCTTTGTATTAAACGATGCCTCAGAGTTAGAAATTCGTCCACCAACTCTGATTATATCATCTTTGTCTAAAAAGGGAAAAAGACTAATTATTTTCGAATTGTTAGGAAATTTACCAAATTTCTTGAACGATTTGATATCTTCTTCGAAAAACCGATTTTGAAGCCATCTTATGATGCACTTTTTAGCGTTGAAAATTTCATGTGGTTCTAAACACAACGAAGAGGGTATGGGTTCCTTCCGACATCGTGTTGCAATACGCTGGATTCGAGCTACAGTGCGAATAAGAATGTTCCAAGTTGAAATACGGGTAGAAAGCGATTGAAATGGATGATCATCGAACGGGATGCGAGTAGTTAAAGCTTGCGGAGAAACTTTTCTTTCCTCCTGTAAACTGACATGATCATCTTCGAGACTTGGAGTGATTGGCCATTTATTCGATGGGCCTCTCAACCATAATGGCCCTTTCCACCATAATTCGTGTTGAAGAAGTTGAGATGGAACAACTCCTCGAGAAGCCACGTCGGCCGGATTAAAATCAGTTCGAACATGAAACCATCGGCATCTAGGGATTGTTTCGAGAATTTCCGACGTGCGATTACCAATAAAAATGTTCCATCTACGCGGTGGAGAAGAGAGCCACGATAACACAACTTGCGAATCGGACCAAGCGAACACGTTTTCGAATGTTATGTTGAGGGATTTTTGCACAGCGGAAAGAAGTCTGACTAAAAGCACAGCACCGCACAGTTCCAGCCGAGGAATGCTTATTTGTTTCAGCGGAGAAACACGAGTCTTAGCAGTGATAATGTTTGTTTCATAAGTTCCGTCCGGTAACACATAACGACAATATATTGCAGCAGCATATGCGGATTCCGATGCGTCAGAAAAAGCATGCAATTGAAACCCGTTCGTTGCAAGACCTATCGACCGAGGTATTTCAATTTCCGTGAGACATGGTAGTTCGTCGCGATATTTTCTCCATTGGGAAACAATACGGTTGGGAAGTTCGTCATCCCATGCAACATTTTGTTGCCACAATTTTTGTAACAAAATTTTTAACGACACGACAACGGGGGCAAGAAAACCGAGTGGGTCGAAAATTCGAGCTATATCACTTAGAATTTGTCGTTTTGTAATTTTCTCCGTAGGTTGGTAGTTTAAACGAAAACTAAACACATCACTATCAGAATTCCAAAATAGACCTAGCACTTTTGTCCAAGGATCATCGGATCCTGAATCGAGCGAATGAAAGCACCGGTCGGTAGTTTGTTCTTGACGAAGTTCGGGGCAGTTACTTTGCCATTTGCTTAAACGCATACCGCACTTGGCGAGGAGATTGACTAACGAATCGCGTTTAGACTTTGCTTCGGATACGTTATCACCACCCGACACGACGTCATCCACATAAAAATCATTTAGTATAATGTCTGAAGCAATTTGAAACTCTTCCCGATAGTCTCTTGCTAATTGCTGCAACACACGAACAGCTAAAAAAGGGGCACAAGAAGTTCCGTAGGTAACCGTTTGTAAGCGAAAATGTTTAAGGGATTCCGACGGTGACCGACGCCATATAATGCGTTGAAAATCTGTGTCCTTTTTAGATACCAATATCTGTCGGAACATCTTTACTATGTCCGCGGTAAATACAATTTTATGTCGTCGAAATCGTAGACAAACCGAAAATAAATTACGTTGAATTGGTGGTCCAATTAGAAGCGAGTCGTTAAGGCTGTTGCCTCTCGAGTCCTTGAACGATCCGTCAAAGACAACACGGAGTTTGGTGGTGCAGCTGTCTGGCTTCAGAACAGCGTGATGCGGCAGGTAAAATACGTTGGGTTTCGAGATTTCAGATTCTGGAATCAGTGACATGTGTCCAAGGTTCGAGTATTCATCTAAAAATTTCGAATAGCTTTCAAACAGATTGGAGTTCTTTGAAAACTTTTTCTCCATCCACTCCAGACGAGATATAGCACCAGATATGGTATTGCCAAACGAAGGTTGTGACTTAAATGGCAAATCAACAACGTATCTTCCATCGGAATCTCTACTCACCGTACGTAGAAATTGTTCTTCAATTTGTTTATCTTCGACAGAAACTATTGATTTTGGATCGACTTCGTCGATCACCCAAAAGGATTGTAGGAGCGAATCAATATTTAAATGAACGTGATGCGATGTAACAAAAGATGTATATGTCGAATTTAAGTTGCCTGCTAAGACCCAACCGAAAATGGGTTTTTGCGCGATGGGATAACCTTGGGAGCTAGTGACACTTTGACCTTGAAGGATTTCCCAGGCTTTGTCTGCACCGAGCAAAATGTCCACAGGGCCACTTTCGTTAAAAGTAGGATCGGCTAGGTCAAGTCGGTGTAAGTGGTTCCAATCATCGATGTTGAAGGATAGTGTTGGCAAGTTTGTGGTCACGTTCGATAGAATATATGTATCGACTGGGATACTATACGTATCACAACGAGAAATTATGACCAAAGAAAGCAGGCCTCTGGAGTTTCCAGCGTTAGTGGATCCAATACCACTTATTGGGATTCGGGCATTTGTCCGTTTCAATCCAAGTCTTTGCACGCAAGACTCAGTGACAAAAGATACCTGTGAGCCTGTATCGATTAACATCCTGACTTGCTGATGTCTGCCATTAATGTCTAATACTTTACCGAGAGCTGTTGGTAGCAATGACTGCTTAATTGGATTCGTTACATTAATAGAATGGTTGTTTATTAACGCTTGCGACGAAGTTGAAGGATGAGAGTTTTGTGGATTCTCAACACCAAAGTTTGGAAGTTGAGCAGAGCGAAGAGTATAAGAATTGCTTTGAGGTTGAAACATATACGAATTAGTTGTATTTTGTGGCATAAAGTCTTTACTTGGATCATGCCTCAAATTTGTTTTATTTAAAATTGAATTTGATGTGAATTGATTGGATGAATCATCATGAACTAGAGAATGATGACGTGTGTTGCATATCCTACAACGAAATTTCGATTGACAGCGTGCTGAAGAATGTCCACTACGAAGACAGTTGAAACAAATTTTGTTTACTTTAACGAACTCTCGTCGAGATTTAATAGTCATGTCAATGAAGTCCTGACATTGGGATAGATTGTGACTCGCTTTACATTTTTGACAGATGACTGAGCTTGAAACATGCATGCTTCGTACGAAAGGCTTCTTGTTACGATTCGACTCCCGAAAATCTACCTTACAGCTTTCCAATGCTTCGCAACGTCGGTCTAAAAATTCTAATAACTGACTAATAGTGGGTTCATCTTCAAAAAAGTGTTCTTCGGACCATGCCTGTCAACTTTCTGGATCTAATTTTGTATTCAAAATGTAAATAAGCCACGGATCGCGAGACAACGATTGCATTGCGTTTAAGCCCCTAACAATTTCATCTGCCCCATCTGATATTTTACGTAGACCGTTAACATTTGAGGAATGAAGCGAAGGTAATTCCATGAAAGCTTGCACGAAACTATTAATTATATTACGTGGTCTATTGTAACGCTTTTGAAGTTTATCCCATGCTTCATCATAAGTCTCATCGCATATTTTAAGATGGCTTAAGAGACTTAACGCTTCTCCTCTTAGGCACGAAATTAGGTATTGAAATTTTCGAACTGGTGCAAGTGTTGGCTTATTTTTGACGACGCTTTGAAAGGTATCACTAAACGTTGGCCAATCTTTATAATTACCCGAAAATGGCTCGATTCTTACCGACGGTATAAAACTATCATCACTTTTCCCTGTCGAAGCATGACTAAACGATTCAATCAAAATTTGTTGCTGGGCAGCCAACTGAGCAATGGTATCGTTTTTCTTATCTTCTTTTTCGCGATCAGAAATAGCTGATAATAGACTCGATTTAACATGTAAAACCTTATTTTCGAATTCCTGATAATCTGGAATTGGGTCCACATAGTTTTCATCATCCGAAAACGTGTACCATTGGTTTTGTGTTGCCGAAAACTCCTTCCAAAGGTCGTCGGCTTTATAATAACGAACTTTGAGTTCTGATAATGAGACTGATTGTGAAATAGACTCCGCAAACGAAGCCAACTTCGTGAGTGAACCCTTTAAATGTCCACGTGTTGCACGAAGCACCGATAATGTAATAGAGTCAGCCATTTTGAGTCACGAAACGATTATAAGGAAGGTTCCCGAAGATTTATTCAAAATTTTATAATTATTAAATTTACAATAACTATAAACCAAATGCAGAATTGCAAAGGTTTAATCATAAAGATGAATATTAAACTTTCTTTCAATAATTTAAATAATTTACCATGCACATGCGTTTATATATATAGTTTTTCAAATCAACACTGTCTTTTTATTTTATAGTTCAAATATTTTCATTCATTAGTTTTTATAAAAACCGATTGATTTCATTCATTAGTTTTAAGAAAAACCGATTGTTCAATGTTCATAACATAACCGAAATAATATTAAATCCGGCTCGATTTTAGGACCAAATGTTAACAATTGAAGTTTAACGAAAAAGAAACGAAATCGAAATTAGTTTTACAAGCGAGGTTTTATTTTTGATGTCAATCGATTGATGTCCAAAAGCGAAGTGAAGAAGAAAAAACTTGTACAAAGTATACATATGACGATAACATGATGAGCAAAAATTAACATAGTAACGGTTAATTACAGCAAAGAGAACATTATACATACGATTTGATTGCAACGGGTTAACATGAGAACAAAAATTGAGATTTAACTTAAAAACATAGGGTATATGAACAATATTCGGTAACAAAAGAAATTACAAGTAAAGTTAAGCAATTATGAATTTGATTTGGGACTCATTCCTGAACACATGGTTTCTGCGGAAATGAAAAAATATAAACGGCCATTTATTGTCACAATAAACCTGTTTATTGGACAAATTCCATCACTAAATTAATTGTCCCAATAAACTTTTTGTTTGTATTTACGTACCTTTTTGGTTCAGTGTGGGATGTGCGGGAAAAAGTTTGAGTTAATCTTGTACCATTACATAGTTTTGGTTGGCAATAAATATAATCGGTGCACCTATTTTCAATTCTATTGGATAATTCAAAACTTCATCTGGAAAAAGGTGCACTGATTTATATGTGAACACTTTTTTTTTGAAATAGTCTCCTTTAAATCGTTGACATCTCTGTTCTTTGGGGCCACAAGGCTCTTTCACTAAGCAAAACATGTTTTGAACACTGCAGTGCTATTATACTTGCGAACAAATTATAATCAATTCTTCTATTGATTTTTAAACTTGTCAACAACTATCAATACTGCCATTATTAATCCATACCATTAAATTATTTGTCAAGTGTGATTTTTCCAAATTGCGGAATGGTCGTTTTATATTTGATCGCACATGTTTTTCATTAGTGTCAATGTTTTTACATAGGTATATCCACAAAATTGAAGTCTTCAAACTCGCGTTTTTCTGCCAAATGTGCCAAAGCACCAGCAAACAATTGTTGATTTCCAATGATTTCTTGTTTTCCATTGGACACTCATTCCAAATGATGAAACTTTTGCCATCTCAGACGTTTTATAGATGTTGCATTGGATTTTCATTAACTTACATGTAAAAGGGTAATACAAATAACAATAAGTGCTGAATGAGCTGTTAGATAAAGGGCGAGCAAACCTATTATTTTTCCTTTTTTTTCAAAAAAAATGCGCTGTATCAGCCCGTATATTTGTTAAATATTTCACTAAAATACCAGACGCTCAAACTTTTTTTACCATTTCGACGTAGAGGGTCTTATTTTGTCATATTTGTGTGACTTGGCATGCCTTTTCTTCAAAATACAAAATTGGGTCTCCTTTCGATTTTTGTTATTTACATCTGCAAATGGTTCGAATAGATTTCCTTACTTCAAACCTTGCTATCACCAGCCCCGAGGGCCTCCAGAGCTTGTTACAGCCCTGAACGAAGCTGTCAAAAAAATAAAAACAAATCTGGGGTTTGTTTCACATTGACCGAATTAGTAGTGCTCTGTTTAGGGGCCGACCCATAGAATCCGTCAATCCGTCGTCAGCGTCAACGTATTCGCCGGTTGGAACCGTTCCATAGAATACGTTGCATACTATGACATTTTTATTGGATTGATTGTAAAAAACGCAATCCTAAACATAAAGTTTTAAATTATAATATAAATTTTTTGCATAAAATTTCGATCGTCCATTGCTTTTCCTATAGTTGCTGCGGGAACACATTGAATTGACTGCTAGTCAAACGCAGCACCAGCCAGCGGACGGACGCAAAAAGAAAAAAGTTAACCAACTCTATCATCGTATACGTCACATGCGTTGCTTACGGGGTGAGTTCCATAAGAGCATGTGTACTCCATTGTGCTGTTAGTTGAAAACGTTGACGCTGACTTACTGGCGGATTTTATGGGTCGGCCGCTTTTTTCAAAACAGCTGAATCGAACAGTTCCGAAATTCTTGCCCCAAAATAAAATCGAACACTGAAACTCAATTCGAACACATCAAACGATGGATATGCACCGGGACGAATAAAAGAGGGACAACGAACAACTCAGTCCGAAAGCAGAGTGCAGAGCGACCCAGGGTTCATATTAAACATACCTGCTTGCATTAGAGACATCCTCGTAGAAGAAATATTTGGGGCTATTCGGCGAAATCTTTTATTCTGTTATTCTGTTATGAATTCCCATACAAAAGTTTTATTTGTCAAAAAATCTTTTTTGAATAACAGATTTGGTATTCGGCAAGCCAAATCTGTTATAAAATCTGTTATGAAATGAACTGTCAAAAAATTCGAACATACTGAAAATCTTTTATAAATCGCCTATTTGGTATTCAGCAAGCCAAAATCTTTTAAGAAATCTGTTAAAAATCATAACAGAATAACAGACAACTTTTCGGGCCTTTTATGATAAAAGATTTCAATAAGAACTACGATTTCAGTTAAAAACAAATTTTTTTAATACTTTAATTTGAAGCGTGGAAGACACAGCTCGTTCATAAATACATAAAATGGTTATATTTTATGTTTAATCCCATAGTTTTATGTTTTAAGTCGTTTTAAGTATTTCCAGTGAAGGGAAAGTGGTGCATTTTAATAACAAATTTGCATAGCTGGGCATTAACGGGCATTTTTTCGTTAATCCGTTAATCGTTAATTAACGAAGTTAACATTCCCATTAACGGATTAACTTTTCAGTTAACTTCAAAAAAATGTTAACGATCGTTAAATTTTCCTAAGTCCGTTAATCGTTAATCGAACACAAATACCGTACAGATACACATTCAAATTAGATTAATGGTAATTATTTTTATAACTTATTAAAATTAGTCAACACCCTTCAGGAAACACAACGGCATGCGACTTGTCTATTCCGCTGCCTGTCTGTGTGTTTTTTTTTGGTGCTATAGGCCTATAGGTAGGTGCGGGTCCATAACTTCACAGGTCATAACTTCACATGGGTCATAATTTCACCTCTAGTGGGTTATAATTTCACTTTTTTTCGGGTGAAATTGTTTCCCACCTTAGGTGAGCAATAATTTCACCTGAAATTTGGGTGAATTTATTTCCCACCTATTTAGTCATTCCACGGCGCAGAGAATCTGGTCTCGAAGTCAGAAGTCCTGAAAATGGTTTTCGGGACTAATGACCCACTATGGTGAGTCATAGGTGCCGAATTTTACTTTGGGACTACTAACCAACTATGATGAGTCATAAGTCCAGACATTAAATTCGGGGATTCTGACCTTCGCGTTAAGTCTTAAACATTTTCTAAAACAATAAATTGAGTAGACAGTTTTTACATATTTTCAATGTTTTTTCAGTGCACAACGGTTGAAATATACCGCATGCTCTAAGTCTATGTGACGTAAAGGAAACTTTTTCCAATGCAAACGATCTTCTGAACCTTGGTATTGGGTAAGGTGAGAGTAAGGCAAGCAAACTGTACTTGAATCCAGTTTCATCTTATTGCACATTTTTGTCATCTAAACTAACTGATCTGTTTCAATGACATTAACAGTTCTTTCGAAAAGACATTTTTTATTGATGGGATGATCAGTGTCCTTGTCATGTGAATGCAGACGGAAGCGCTATTTTTCAATGCTATCAGTCGGCAATTCCTATCAAGAAAACGTTTTTCATTATTGAGTTTTTCAATACTAAACCTTAACTCTATAATCAGTCTTAAAAGTTTTTGAAAATTGTATTACGGATTTGGAGCTTGAACCAACCAGCGAGCGAAGCGACCGGAAAAAATTTTCATCAAAATTCATTCTCTTTTGGGCAAAATTTTTTCCGCTCGCTTCACTCCCAATCAAAATAAATCGAATTTGAATGTTACAGATCGTCATCATGCTCGAGATGAATCATTGCACTGCAGCACCTGCTTGCCAGACACTAGTATGCATTACAAGATGTGTGGTGGTTGCTTTTCCAACCAACAGCTTTGAAAAATGAATTAAAGCACTAAATAAGAATGGTTATTAATCAGACTTTTTTGTAGTTGTAGTTCGGAAATTCAGTTTTCAAGACTCTGAAAATAATAAAAAATCGCGCCAGAGTAATGCAGTTTTTGGTAGACAAAGTATGTATAAGTAAATAGTACAAAATGATAATTTCTTGCAACTGCAGTAAAAAGTGAAATTATATCCCAATTTGAGTGGGACAGAAGTGAAATTCTGGCCCACAAAAAAGTGAAGGTAATTCCCACCTTAGATGGGACACAACTTCACCTGAAGAAAGTGAAATTATAACTCACTAGAGGTAATAACGGCACCCGGAATAATAGTGGCATTTCAAATTTTACTAGGGTCCGAACCTCGCCGGCACGGCCGGCGCTGCACATTTCGACTAGCTCATGATTCGTATAAGAATTGTTGTTTTCTCGCGAAGCCGCGGCGGCGGCGGTGCGCACGGTGAACCTTTTCACCAAAAATTTAAAAAAAAATAGAGTGGCGCGACAGCTCTTGAAGAGCCAAGGCCTAAGTGGCTTACTCTCATCAGTCATCACCAATTCTCTGAGTGCGTGTGCAGAATTGAGGGGACCTACAATTTAACGCCGATTCCGAACGGAAAAGTTGAGAAGCACTTTTTCATGACAGATTGATACTCTTGGAAGACTTGTCAGGTCTTCGCAAGAGGCAGTATCCGTGACAGATGAAATAAAAACTTGGCCTGAGTAGGACTCGAACCAGCGACGTACTGCTTAGCACCCAACGCACTTACCAACTAAGCTACGGGCAACTGCCCAACAACCAAAAAAAAAAATCTCACCCTGCATAGGTTAGGTAACACAAAAAAAATTTTCCATTGGCAACCAACAACAGTTTTTTTTGCTGGCAATAAAGAAGCTAGTAAAAAACGCTCGGCAATGAATTGAATTTGCGATATTTCTGTATACCTATAGGTGCGGGTGCATAACTTCACGGGTCATAACTTCACATTATTAGATTTTCAATTAAATTTTCGTTTCGATTTGACAAAAATGAATGACAAAAAATGTTAAGTATAAGTTTTTTGTTTCTGTTTTTTTTTTTCGATAAAAAAACAATTGGGGCTATTCTGCCATTTCTGTTATTCTGTTATGAATTTTCTGTTATGAATCATAAAAGATTTAGAAATAAAAGATCTTTTATAATTCGTATTCAGAACTTCGAACTTTTATAAAATTCTGTTATGAATTTTTCGAAAAAGAAATCTGTTATGAGACATCTGTCATTTATCAGCTGTCACCTAAATAAATTTTGTGATTTGTATGTATGTATGTGTGTTTATTTAGCTTTTCAACTATTTGATTACAAATGATATAAATTTACATTAATTTTTGTTACATATTATATGGAATGGAATAAGAGAGCTTTACATCAAATAAATAATTTAACAATTTTTTAAATAAACTTAATATTATAATTATGTATATGAATGTTTCTAGTAATATAATTTACATTTATAATGATACATTGCGCTGAGTTTTTATATGCGCTATAATTTTTCGTTTGAAAACGTTTACATTTAATTCAGTCTTTAATTCACTTGGTAAATCATTGAAAGCTTGAAGTCCTTTGTAAAAAATACTGTTCTGACTCGCAGTTGTTCTTGCCATAGGTAGTCTAAAATCTTGATTGTTTCTTAAATTAAAGGGTTGCACATTACCAACATAGTTTAACAAACGTGACAAATAAATCGGCATGAGATTGTTTTTTATTTTGAAAACAAATACCAAAACATTCAAAAGGATCCTTTCTCTAACATTTAACCACATCAACACATCCAACATATGACATATAGGTGTATAAATATTGCACTTTAACATAATTCTCATGGCTTTGTTTTGAAGTTTTTGGAGTCTATTTAACATACTTTGATTCGACAAAAAAAGGACAGATGAACAATATTCAAAATGGGGTTTTATAATTACGTTAAATATTTGTATTGCACTTAATGTTGATATGTTTTTACGAATTCGTTTAAGTAGATTTATTTTTTTAACAATTTTCTTTTCAATATAGTCAATATGTTTATTAAATGTCAACTTATTATCTATGACAACACCAAGATGTTTTATATCTGTTACCACTTCAAGATTTTGACCATCAACTTTTATATTTACAGCAGAATCTCCTCTTAAATTATTACTTAATATCATAATTTTGGTTTTAGCAACATTAAGCTTTAATCTATTTGCTCATTCATGCATTTTCATTACACCATCTTCTAAGTCGTCACATTTTAAAAACAATAAACCATCATCTGCAAATAATGCACATTCACTATTTCTTAAAACTTTTGTAATATCATTTATATAGATGTTAAATAAAAATGTTCCTAAAATAGAACCTTGGGGAACGCCAATATTGATTGCAGCTTCTTCTGATAGTACATTGTTCACTTCAGTTTGTTGTTTACGATTTGACAGATACGAGGTCATCCAGTTTAATGATTCAGCACGAACTCCATACTGTTCCAATTTTTCGAATAAAATTGCTCTATCAACTGTCTCAAATGCTCGTTTTAAATCAAGAAAAACACATATTATTTTCGTTTTTGTATCGAGTTGTTGTTTCCAATTTGCGATTACCATATTAAGTGCACTTTCACATGAATGTTGTTTTCTGAACCCGGATTGGTTTTCAATTATCAACTTATTATTTTCGAAAAATGATTCCAGTTGAATATATGCAACTTTTTCGAGCACTTTTTCATAGAGAGGGAGGGCATTAATTGGTCTAAAGTCTTCGCATTTTTTTGAGTTTTTAACTTTCGGGATTGGAGTTATTTGAGACACTTTCCAAGAGTTCGGAAATTCACCATCACTAAAAGACTGGTTTATTATTTTCACCAATGGAGGACCAATCCAATTGATCATGTCTCTAAAAATCTTAATATTTATATAATTAGGATCTCGTTTGTTTTTAATTTTATCAAACACTTTTTTCAAATCAGCCAATTGTATTTCAGAAAAACTGAACGCTATCGGGTTTCTTGTAATATAATTTACGAATGGGGCATTAGGGATGGAGTCACTGATTTCCGTTATACTTTCAACAAAATACTTATTGAACTTGTTAGCTATAATTGAATTGTCACTACACATTACACCTTCAAACACAATTTCGGAGATTAGCGATTGTTTTTCTTTGAGAACAAATTGTTTTATATTTCTCCACATTGATTTTTGATCAGTTGAACTGATTATTTTATTTTTAATAAAGTTACTTTTTGCTTTGTTTATTTCGAATTTATAGTTATTTCTCAAATTTGTATAAGTATACCAATCTCTCGAATTATTTGTAAAACGGGCCTTATTATATATATATTATAAGCCGCAATTTTTTGATGTTTCAAGATTCGGAGTTGGTTACTAAACCATTCAAATTCATCTTCACGCACGTTTATAGTTTTCATAAATGAGTTTGCAGTTTGTTCGATAATATTTTTAAATATCAAACCCATTTCATTCGTTTCATTTAGATAACAAATGTTATATATGTTACTTGAATTTAAATGATATTCAAAATTTGCTCGATTATATTTCAGAACCGTTAACTTTTTCTTTTTAATTTCTTTTTTTATTTTTATATTAATATCGATTAAAACAGATTCATGATCGGTAATTTTGAAATCAGGGGCAGTTTTAACCGTAATTTTTTTTTGAATTCGTAATAGCAAAGTCAATTAGCGTTCTTGAAGATTTAGTTATTCTAGTGGGAGAGTTCACAAGTTGTTTTAAACCGTTTGTTTTTACATATCTTTCAATATTTTTCTTGTAAACGTCATTTGACTGGAACCAGTCGATATTAAAGTCACCAACGATAAGTATTTCATCCGAACGCTCATTAAGTTCATCAACCCATTCAATAAATTTTTCACAAAAAACACTTTTTGAGCAACTTGGTGACCTATATAATGCCACTAGTATAAACGAGTATGTTTCACAAAAAACTCTTAATGATAGCCACCAGATATCCTTGTTTATTGATAAAACTTGTAGAGTTTCAGTTTGCCACCTATCATTCACGAAAATTATTACACCACCGGTATGTCTTGATTCACTGTCACATCTGTTAATATTATAGTTCTTTAAAAATAGTTCATTGTCATCGATTTCAGTAGTTACGCAAGTTTCGGATAATATTATAAATTCAAATCGGTTATTTTGTACTACTGTTTCAAGTTCGGTGAAGTTGCTCAAAATACTTTGGATGTTTAAATACAACGCTTGAACATGCTCTGGTTGCTAAAACTCTACTTTGTTTTTTTTCAATTGATATTTATTTTTAAAAACTGAATAATTTTTATCTCTAGCGTCATGATTAACATCTAATGTTGTCAACCTGAATGGAATTGTTAAATGAATTTCTGAAGAATATGGATATCCAAGACTGATGGTAAGTTTAATTTCTATTCAATTCAGTTTTAATTTATCTATTTTATATGAAGATGTCATCTTTTCAGAAACCAGCCCCTGCATTTTCCGGAACAAAACAGGAGTTCCAGTTTCCTGAAATCGCCTTGGCGGATTACAAGGACAAGTATGTATGTTTGTTCTTCTATTTATTGGACTTCACCTTTGCCTGCCCAATTTAGATTATTGCATTCTCTTACCGTGCAAAAGAATTCCGCAGCATTGTGTAATGATTGCATGTTCAACACCCGAAAAATGGTGAAGCAATCAATGAAATTGCACAAAAACAATACTGCCCTTCACAGTCCTACTAATCGGCACAGAAGCAGAAATGGAAACACATAAAGGCCGACTGGCGACAGGAAAAATTGAATTTCTTTAACGCCCTCATTGGACCATCGCAGAACTGGTTACACATTCAAAAGATTCTAAACAATTCTCAATGGAACTTGCGGAAGTCGTTCCTGCTTAAATCACATTGTAAGTAGGTTTTTATGGAATTTCACAAAAAATACATATTTTTTTGCTTTATTAGGAAATGGCATATGCCCGTGAGGTATGCGAGTAAAATACCCTTGTTAACAAGGGA
Source organism: Sphaerophoria taeniata (assembly GCA_943590905.1). Lineage (NCBI taxonomy): Eukaryota > Metazoa > Arthropoda > Insecta > Diptera > Syrphidae > Sphaerophoria > Sphaerophoria taeniata. The sequence goes on along the minus strand of OX016541.1, from coordinate 112,262,544 downwards.
GCTTTGCGACCACATCTCGTACAGAAATTCACCAAGTCGCTGAGTGGTTCGAAGACCAGAAAATCTGTGAAATTTGGGAGGTCATGAAGTACATGGTAAACGTGACTCCGGTCTCTCGAAGTCGCGATCCAATTCAGAGTTGAACAGGCAAAAAACTATCTCGAGAAAAATCACAATAATCAGTGGGAATTTGCGTGAAGCACAAGTTTGTTTTGGCTTGCAGGACATTGCAATCGAAGGCAAACAGTTCTGGCCTATGGTTTATTATTGCATGCGATGTGAAGACTTGCAATCGGCCTTGCAGTGCGTGCAGATGGGAGGGTAAATGAAGTGAACTAATTGTCTTTTTCTTAAAACAAGCTTATATCTTGCAGGGCCGGTCATGAAGATTTCATTCAAGTACATGAAGAGAAAATCAACAAACCCGGACAGAAAATTAAATCTAAGATGGAAGGTTAACTCAAGCTGCATTACCGTAATAAAATCAAGAACTCCACTGATGAATTTAAAAAAAGCTGTAAGTCGCTATACGACATAAACGAACGACATCACGAAGTTGCCAAAACCACTGACGATTTCTTGTGGATTCAACTTTCGATTCTACGATCGGATTCTCCCGACAACTCCGAAATCTCAACATAGTCCGGTCTGCAAAAAATGATTTTGGAGAAATATGGCGAGAAACATTTCAATGCCGGCGAACAACGTCATCTGTACTTCCAGGTTCTTGCGCTTACAGGACAATTTGAAGCTGCAATTGAATTCCTATCTCGAACTGAGAAATACCGAACACATGCCGTTCATACTGCTCTCGCCTTGAATGAGCTGTTTCTGCTTGGAGGCACCAGAAATGTCCAGGAGCCAGTGAGTAGAATCCAGTTCGAATCGGGATGAAAAATAAACACAATATTCTTGTTGCAGTATCCGTTGACATTGAGGACCCGGTTCCGATGAGAAGATTAAATATCGCTGGATTGGTGATGTTGTATGTGAAGAAGTTCGAGATAACCGATCCCGCAGAAGCCCTACAGTACTTCTTCTTCTTGCGGAATCTCAAAGACAACGAGGGACGCAATTCGTTCCTTGTGTGCGTTAGCGATCTGGCAATCGAATGTCGGAACTATGATCTTATCTTTGGTAAAATGCAACAGAATGGTATTCTTGTCTGGTAGGCACTAAACAAAACAAAAAAAACTTTCCAACTTGATTAAACTATAAAATATTCCAGAGGGCTTTTCCAACAATTCCATTGTGTTGATTTCGACACTCGTACCGCCATTCCAGCTGCGGTACGAGTGTCGAAATCAACACAATGGAATTGTTGCCGAAGATCTAGTAAAGAAGGGAATGTTTGAGGATGCCATTAAAATGTTCGACATTGCTGGGGTAAGTCGAAGCAACCCAGAATGTGTGGGTGTTCCTTTTTTCTAACAATTTTCTGTTTAAATAGATGCAAGGTCAAGCTCTGCGATAAATTTCTATTCTCCTCTCCCAAGTGGTGCACCAAAGTACAAAAAAGGGATCCCTCAGGGAGAGACTACAATTTCTGGCTAGTGATTTCAGTGACAGACTGCGAGGTAAGACTGGACTGAATCTTTTTGTTTCTTGCACGCTTTTCACATTCCTACATTTATCTTTAGGAAACAAAATTGAATGCGAACCCCAAATTATTGCCACTTTCCATCTGCTGAACGAAGTCGTTCAATTCTTCGATTTCTACCATGAGAAAAAGTACAATTTGGATGATGACGAGGAAGATGATAATGATGAAGACTGAGGATGACGAAGAGGATTCTGGAGAAGATGAAGAAGAATCAGCGGATGAAGAAGTGAAATCTGAAATGACAACAGTCGAAACCAAACAAAAGAAACAAAAGCTTCCGAAGGAAGTAAGACTTCTAAATGAAAAACAAGCCGCCCAAGAACTCGCCCTGACACGAATTTTCACCGATGGAGACTTCAAACGAATCGACATGGCCAACATCAAGAAATGCGTCGCTCCTTCTTGTTTTTTAAAGATTATTTTATTAAAATGACGTTGGAAATAAAATACCAAAATAAAATAAAATGTTTTATTTATGATTTCATTTTGATACCGTTTTTGGTGGTAGCCTTGACACGATATACTGTGTATATATTTTGTTTGGTAATTCTATAGTGCAAATATTTTTCTCTTTTAAGCAGATGGTGATGGTAATTTTAACTTTAACTTTTCTTACATTTCATGGTTGTTGGAACAGATCCCGATAACATAAGATGTGCTCTGAATGTGTTGTGTGGTGCGTTTAATGGTCTTAATGTTTGTTGTTTAAATGCCGAAAGTATTCGAGTAAAATATACTATGGTAGGTAGGTAGAAATGGCTGTCCTGCTTCGCGCAGGACACAATTAGCGCTGAGTGCGCCGTTTTGATACCATACCTCGTGAGATTCTGAATGGATTTGAAAATGGGCTATGGATGGTGCACGTTCCGCACATGCAGTCCTATGTAAAATATAAAATGTAATTTTATTCTCCTACCCTACGGCCTATTATCTCATAGTACCATTTAGTGAGGGAAAAATAAGGGGGAGGGGGTTAAAGCCACTTTGTGCTATTTAGGTATGAGATCAAATCTTTGATCTTGAATTCTGAGAGTTCCTCAATACCGTTGAAGAATTCCTTACCCAAGTGGAGTGCTCTTTTCCTGGCCAGGGCCGGACAATGGCAAAGAAAGTGTGGGACTGTTTCTTTTTCATCCCGGTTCTCGCAGCTGCGGCAGAAAGGGTTATGTGGTATACCCAATTTTGCCGCATGCTCCCCTACAGGCCAATGCCCTGTGCAGGGTAGCGACAATCCTTGCTATGTCATGCCTTGGTTTGGAAATTAAATTGATTGATTTTGGTTTGTTATAGGCGGGCCAGATTTTCCTGGATATAACGCAACTCGTTAAACTACTCCACCTATGATTTGCTTCTGATGTGTATTTGGTCAGGATATTGCCCTTCACAACTCCAAGAGGAGCATATACTCTCACTGCCAGAGAGTTGTGTAGGGCTGATCCTTGCCTAGCTAGCTCATCTGCCTTCTCATTTCCCTCATAGCCCCTATGGCCCGGTATCCAGATAAGAGTGACGCTCATATCCAGTTCCTTTAAGGCCTCTTTACATTGCTGGACCAGTTTGGAGGATGATAAAGCTGAATCAATGGCTTTAATAGCTGCCTGACTGTCTGTTAGTATAGCTACATTTTGGTTCTGACGGATATTTTTAAAGGCTGTACAAGCTTCTCTTATCACCAACAGTTCTGCCTGGAACACGCTGGCGAAATCGGGAAGTCTATAGGTTTTTGAAATCTCAAGAGATTCACAGAAGACACCTGCACCAACACCGCATTCCATCTTCGAGCCATCCGTGAAGATAGTTGTGTCGAAGTCTTCCGTCACAACGCCTTCCTCCCAGTCGGTTCTTGACGGGAGCAAGACTCTAAACTTCTTTGAGGTGTCTAGGGTAGGGATGCAGTAATCGGTGGTTGTGGATAGGATGTCTGATGGTATCAGGCTTGTTTGGTTGCAGTGCCCGTAAGATCTAGGTTTCCAGCAGCCTATTTCTTTGAGTCTCAAGATACTGCAGGACACCTGATATTTAATAAAGAGGTCAATCGGAAGAAGGTCCAGGATGATGTTGAGTGCATCCGTTGGACAGGACCTGATTGCCCCTGATATCCCTACGGAAGCATTTCTCTGCACCTTTGTAAGCTTGTTTACTATGTAGGCTTTGCTCAGAGCGGGCCACCACACAATGGAACCATAGACCAGTATCGGTCTTACAACCGCTGTGTATGTCCATTTTATCATTTTTGACTGGAGGCCCCACTTTTTGCCGAATGTTTTATTGCAGGCGTAGAATGCGACACACGACTTTCTTACCCGCTCTTCGATGTTAAGCTTCCAGTTTAATTTGGTGTCTAGTATCACGCCCAGATATTTTGCACTGGAAGACAATGATAGTGCTTGTCCGTTCAACCGAGGTAGAGTGAAGGGTGGTACCTTGGTTATGGTGGTGAAAAGCATCAACTCGGTTTTGTTGCTGTTAACACCTAGTCCGCAGCTCGCAGCCCAGGTGCTTACTTTCTTCAAAGCCATATTAGTGATTTCACTGATCACGCTTGGAAATTTTCCTGAAACTAGAATGACCAAATCATCGGCGTACGCAACCGCTTTCACTCCACTACTCTCGAGTTTCACTAGAACGCTGTTCATGACCAAAAGCCATAAGAGAGGACACAATACACCTCCTTGAGATGTTCCTCTGCTGGCATATTTGGTACACGTTGAATATCCTAACTTTGATTGAATCCTCCTATTACTTAGCATGGATATTATCCACCTTCTAATGTAGTTCTCAACACCGAAGTCTGCAAGTGATTCAGCGATAGATTCAGTTAGGACATTGTTGAAAGCTCATTCTACGTCTAAGAAGGTGGCTAGGGTATATTCCTTGAAATGAATCGTGTTTTCTATCGTTCTCACTTCCTCGTGAAGGGCAGTCTCTGTAGATCTGCCCCTCATGTAGGCATGTTGCGAGTTAGATAGGGGACAACTACTCAGAATGCTCCTTATGTGAGATTCTACGATTCTCTCCAGGGTTTTAAGAAGAAAGGAAGTAAGGCTTATAGGTCGGTAATCTTTGGCAGATTCATGCCCTCTTTTACCAATTTTTGGTAAGAAAACCACTCTTACCTGCCTCCAAGACATGGGGACATGGTTTAGTAAGAGGCAACCTTTAAAGATCCTCTCAAGCCGTGGTACTACTAATTCAAGCTGATTTTGCAGCATTATAGGTAGTATTCCATCAGGGCCTGGAGATTTGTATGGCGAGAAGGTCTTAATAGCCCAGACTATATTTTCTCTAGTTATAAGGGCGTTTACCTGCTCTATGGGGGTTGGGATGTTGAAAGTCAGGTTGGATTCGGTTGGTTCTTCTGCACAACCTGGGAAGTGTACGTTCATTAGTAGCTCTAATGTCTCCATTGGAGATGCTGTCCAGCTTCCATCTGGTTTTTTAAGAAATGAGGGGTTCGAATGTTCTTTCGATAGAACCCTACTAAGCCTGGCTGAATCTTTGATGTTTTCGATGGACTGACAGTACTCTTGCCATCCTTGCTTTTTGGCTTGAGCTATAGAACGCTAGTATATTCTCAAGCAGTCCTTATAAGGCTGATAAAATTTATGCTTATAGCAGATATTAAAAATGGTTCTTGTTATTTTCCTCAGATTAGATAAGTCTTCATTCCACCAAGGTGGAAAGGTTTTCTTACTGTATCTTATCGGACAAGAGACCTTGAATGCGGTGTTCATAGAGTCCTCGAAGTTTGAAATCTCTAACTCAAGATCTGTTACCGAGTCGTAACTCGCGTTCGGTATACTGCGCAACTTTGAGCCAAAGATCTGATTAAATTTCTTCCAGTCAATTCTTCTTGTATTTCTATAGGGGGAAGGAGATTTTATTTCAAATTTAAGATCAAATAGAATCCGTCTATGATCAGAAAAGGAGTTAAGAAGAGATACTCTCCAATTTTCTATGGAGAGGTTGCCATAAATATTGACAAATGTAACGTCTAACACATCTTCCCACCCTTCTGAGTTGTCCGTACTCGGAAAAACAAAAGTGGGAGTATTGCCCCTGTTACATATAGTCAAGTTATTTTCGATTATATAACTAAAAAGAGACTCACCTCGCTCATTAATTTCACTGCTGCTCCAGATTGAGTGCCTCGCGTTCGCATCACTCCCTACAAGCAGACTTGTTTGCCTGGCTTTTGCCTCTGCCACAAGAGTATCTACGCACCTCCTCAGGCGGTGACTCTATGTCATGCGCCATGTATGAGGATGCAAGAATCAAGCCCTCCGCTTGTTTCCCCTCTAACCTAACAACTGTTAAGTCAGAAGTGCTAAAGTTTGGACACAGAAAAGCTTTTAAGTGTTTTTTTAGCTAAAATACAAGTTCTAGGCTTACCTTGATTCTGATTGTCGGGCTTGTAGAATAAATCGTTTTGGCTGTCATTAAGGACTCTAATCGCGAGGCCATTAACCCATGGCTCTTGTACAAGGGCGACATCTATATCTTCCTCACTCAGGAAGATCCTCAGGTTATCCGAGGCACATTTAGAGTGCTTCAGATTAGCCTGGATGGCGCGTAGCTTGTCGTTTTTAATTGGCAGGTGGAACTGCAGGGCCAGGATCCAGCGCCTCGCCGGGGGCTCCAACCTGCATGGTGACATCGTCTACCTCGACAATATCATCACCCAGGGTGGGGCCAACTTCCTGACTCTGCAGAATCTTTATAGAGACACTTTTGATGCCGAACCTCAGCTTGTACTGTGCCTCTTCTAGGGCTTTGCGACTAGCCTCGCAGATCCTCAGAAGATAGACCGCGCTATTCTTGCGCGGTTCCTCTGTCTTGATGACTACCCAGTCATTCATAGGAATCCGCGGATTCAGCCGTTGAAGGCTCCTAATCAGCTCCACTCCAGTTGGCTTAATGCTCATCAGTGGCAACAAGATGCGAGCCAATTGTTTTCTAGGAACCTCCCTGGCGGGAATGAGCTTGAGTTTCAAGCCCTTCCAGTCGTTGCTCATCTTAGCAACTCCTTTGCCAAGGAAATCCCTTGAAAAGTCGTCTACGCACCTTATCACTTTGTAACCCATGAGCATTTCGCCGGAGTCAAAGCTGGGATAGGGACCTTCTTTCGCCGAGATTGTGTACTGGAAGACCAATTCCGAGAGCTTAGCCTCGATTGAGTTCCACGCTGACATCAGAGCTCTGTTGTCTGTGGAGAGCTCATCTACAATCGCCACCTGGAGGTTGTCTCTGACGACCTCACTCAAGGCGTGCGGTTGCGCTGTCGCCCTCGGAGTCTCTTTTCTGGCACTGCCACCATGTTTGGTTCTCTTTTGAGGTGGCTTCTCCTCCTCCAGAGACCTGTTCCTCTTGGTGGACTTTTCTTTTTTGCTGGGTGGCGCACTCTTCTCCCGACTGTTGAATTCTTCAACAACTTTTTGATATTTAATTTTGTCGGCAGCATCACGCTCATGTACCTTTCCGGCTTTTTCATTTTCGGCAATCTTGCCAAGAATGAAAGTAGCCTTCCTGTACTTGATCTTGAGCTGATCCGCAGCAGAGTGATTGTTGGGCTTGGTAGTGTTGCTCTGGCGAGCCTTGCTACTTGAAGTTACGGGCGTTTTTTGAGAGGGATGCTGAAGCACAGGGGTACTAGTACCTCCCGTGTTACCTCTAAGTGTAGCCTGCTCTGAGGTGCTAGCGTCTCTAGCTTCCCCTGAGCTACCTACAATAGTATCCTGACTGGAAGCCAGGAGTTCATCCTCGGACTCGATGGATGAGATTTTAACACATAAATTGGACGAAGACATGATTGTGAAATTCGATTTGATTCCCACGAGTAAAACGGAAAAGAAGGTCACCCTCGGCAGAGCCGCATACCGAGGGAAGGTATTAACAACAAAAACCGTTACCCACCACAGGCCTCCGGCTGAGCTCGTTCATGGTTGATTTATCCCTCAACCTTTAATTCTTGAGCACGGATTTACTAGCTCACACCACCACTGAAACTAGGAACCTTGGATCTATGGTGAGAGAGGATATCTGTGAGTTGTGCTATAAAAGAAGTCAGAACCACACAGCGATCCAATCTAACCTTAGCTATCACCGTCTGACACCTACAGACCAAAACTGTGGTGACATTGTCCGCCCGGCACCCACTAGGAGGGTTCGATCAAGGATTTATGCCGAGCAAAATATACTATACTGTATCAAGTATGTAGTTAGGATGGATGTTATTATGATGACAGAAACGTGGCTATACTAGCATCTCTGATGCATTAGCGGCATTACCGTATATGTATAGAAGTGACCGTAAAGATAGGGTTGGAGGTGGTGTCTGCGTTTATGTTCGTGATAATATATTAAGTTCTACCGTGTTCAAATCCACTGCTTCCAATATTGATTTCGTCTGTGTTGAAGTGAGGAATGGCTTTGAAAAGTTTAATATGTTTAATGAAGAAAACCTGATTGAATTTGAAGAAACCTTGCTTAAACTTGGCAGTAAATACAATGACTTATTGATTGGGGGTGATTTTAATGTAAATCTTTTGGTAAATAGTGATATTACGGGACTTTTTAAGCATTTTTGTGATAAAATGGGTTTAACGGTAGTAAATAATCGGTGGCCAACTTTTTACAAGTCAATTAATAACCCATATTTGCTTGTTGCACTTTATTTTTCTTTGATTGCCGAAATGGCCAATGAATCTTTATTTAAAAATTAGAACACGTTGGGCGCCAATTTGTTGCACTTTCTTTTTCTTGCCGAAATGGCCAAGTATTTTTATTGAAAACTATTAAATTAGTTATCGAAAACAAAAAGGAAAATAAAAGTAAACTTCACTGCAATTTCCACGTTTCGAAATGTCAAATCAACAGCTGTCGGTTTGACATTCGTTTCAAAACGTGATTCTATTTTAATTGTCATTTCATTTGCTTTTGCTCGGTTTTGGTTTCTTTCGATTTAATTTAATTGTTCTAATTTTTAAATAAAGATTCATTGGCCATTTCGGCAATCAAAGAAAAATAAAGTGCAACAAATTGGCGCCCAACGTGGGGCTTGTGCTTGTGATAGAATATATAGACAGAGTTTCGTTTTCCGGATTTCTTGTGTTGTTCCTTGTGTCTTTCCTTTAGATAAGTTTTGCATTTTTCTATTGTTTTGTTTTTGGACTTTTTACTTTTGGTTCTTTGTGTTTTCAGAACAGAATTCGAGAATCAAACCAAGAAGAAAAGATTTTATCGGACACCTGTTGGATTTTGATTTTGGAAATTTTAGAGTTCAAGGAGTGAGAATTGTTGTTGTTTAAGTTGGATAAGCGGATTATAAAGGTTTGCGGCGTATCAAAGTGAGTTCTTTTTTCGTTTTTCTTTTATTAAATCAATTAAATTTTGAGAATAGTGTTACCATATACATATTAATATATACATACATATATTTATTGCAAGATTTTAAGTATATATATATACAAATATTTCATAAAGTGTTAGCTTGGGTTAGCGGAAACTTAGAATTTCAAGGTGACCTTTTGATCACTTCCTTGTTCATATACTTATATATAATTTTGTTCTAATACAAAGCAAAGTATTTTGAGGTTAATTATTGAATTCTTTTCTATTGATTTCTGGAAATTTTAAAAAACTTTTTCGTATCGTTTTCTCTTTTAAAACTGAATTTTACTCAATTTATCTTGGAAAATCGGAGTTTTATTTTAGTGTGACCATATTTCAAGGTTACCATATAGTTTTTTTTGTTAGTAGAAAATTATTTCTTTGAAGTTTTGTGAGATTTTTCTTGAGCTAGAGATTTGGAAGCGACCAGTTGGGTCAAAGAAAATTTGATAGTGAAAGTTTTAAAGAGAAATCAGGAAGATATTTGAGCGAACAAAGAGATTTTGGGAATTTAAAAATTTGGATTTGGTTTTTCGGATTGGATTTAAGCAATTAGAAAGGAGACACCCAAGGAAGACCCAAAGGATTTGGTTGAGTATATATCAGGTGGTATTCGATTTAATTCGATTTTTGGTATTTTTTTTTGATTATGTTTGGTTTTTTTTTTACTTGTGAGGAATTCACGGAATTTTTCGTAAGCGACTTTTACGGTCTATCTTTCCCTCTTATTAACTGTTTCTTAAAAGCCTTTGTTAAAACCCTATTGAGTCGAAAAGACTTGGTTTTTAATTCATTATTTTCATCGTCGGTTCCGCTCCGAAGGTTTGTAATTTCCTTCTTCACAAAAAAATTGCTGGCGCCCTTTTCCATTTTTCAGGTGAGACGCTCCTGGATTGATCAAAAGTAAGTTTATTAGACTTTAATTAATTGACTTTAATCAAAAGTTCAATTAAAACAATTTTCCATTTAATTGTGACCCACCCCCTTGTTGAGCTAAGCCGTGGTGGCAATACTCTTCTAATTGCCATTGTGCACTGTCCTTTTTGCCAAGGGTCAAACAGCTGTTGATTTGACATTTCGAAACGTGGTTGAAATTGTCATTTATAATTTGCAAATCTCTCATTGAAATTGCAGTGAAGTTTACTTTTATTTTCCTTTTTGTTTTCGATAACTAATTTAATAGTTTTCAATAAAAATACTTGGCCATTTCGGCAAGAAAAAGAAAGTGCAACATGCTTGACATGTTTTTGACTACTTCTAAATACAGAATTCTAGGAAATGATCAAATAAGACCTACCTCAGATTTCATCCATGACTTCATTTTCTGTTCCTTTAAATTTGAAATAGAAAGAACAAATATAGTTCGTTCATTCAGTTTCAGGTCGTACCGTGACTTTAACTATGAGGATTTACAGATGAATTTCTCTAGACTGGAGTGGGATAATATTTACTTTATTCCAAACGTGAATGATAAAGACTCAGTATTTAAGAGCTTGCTAACGCGCCTTTATTTTAACTATATTCTAATAATTACTAGGGAACTAATAACAACATTAAGTTTCTAATAAGAAAGAGGGAACGTTTTTTCAGGAGATTTAAGAGTAATCCTACCCAGTTTAATAAAAGACATTTAATTTTCGCCAGAAATAAAGTAGTTTCAATAGTATGTAAGTCAAAACGCGATTATTTACTTAACAAACTAGATCCTTCTCTCAACTCTAAAGAACTGTGGAGTAATATTAAGAAATTTGGTATAAAGGATGATAAACACAAAACTTAATGTTCTTTTAGCCCTGAGTTGATGTAAAATGTTCTGATTCCACCCATGTCAAGTTCACATATTCCTGAAGATATTTTTGTTACACCTGATAGAGATAATTCCTTCTCATTTAATTGCATTGGCGCATATGAGCTATTTAAATCCATCAAATCAATAAAGTCGAATGCAATTGGTCCCGAGTAAATTTCTCAAAAATTTCTTAAACTGATTTTCCCATTTATTGTAAATTACCTAGTCCATATATTTAATTTTTGTACTTATCGGTCACTTTCCTGATATGTAAAAAAAAGCGTGCATTATACCTGTTCCCAGAAGTGAAGTTCAGACCTTTGTTTAGTAACGCTATTTCGTTTTCACTAAACACAACATCAGATTCATTACAAATGAAATCTGGAATAAATGTTGGTTGGTTGCACTTTACATTAATTGCTTCCTTTAATTTCTCATATTTTTTGCGATGTGTTTCTTTTTTCTTATTAACTGCACTTAATAAAAGGAGGAAGCTCGGTTTTCGGTTTTCGGTTTTTGGCTAAAAAGAAAATTGTCAGTGTCCAATCCACAAGTCCCGCTTATTTATTGTCTTCCCAAAATCCATAAATCCGGTGATAGACCAATTGTTAGCAGCATATCGTCTCCTTCTTATTTATTAGCAAAATGGCTAGTTAATGAAATGCGACTTTTGCCTCCAATTAACAGCCTTTCGATAAAAAATTCATTCGATTTCGTCGAAAAAGTAATAAGCGAAATAATACAAGAAGATGAAATGTCTTGACGTTGTGTCTCTTTTCCCAAGTATTCCGGTAGAAATCGCATAATGTGAATTTGAAAAATATTTGAATACGGTGGATGTGAGCAGCGAGAAAAAAGCGTGTTTTTTTAAGGTTGCTAGACTTTGCATGAAACAAAACTTTTTCCAATTCAGAAATAAGTTTTATAAGGTAGAAAAGGGAACAAATATGGGGAACCCGTTGAGTCCTCTAGTATCGGAATTATTTATGTCAGCATTTGAAATTCGGTTGAAGAATGAGAATTTACTACCTCGGTTTTGGTGCCGATATGTGGATGATGTGTTTTCTATTGTGAAAAAATACAACATAGATAGTACGTTGAGTGTGTTAAACAGCCAATTTGAATCAAAAAAATTTACAATTGAAACCGAGACAAACAGAAAAATCTGTTTTCTAGATTTCGAAGTAAGAAAAACGTTGCAAAATAAAATAGAGATTTCGGTTTACCATAAACCAACAAGTACACTCCGGTTCATTACAAGTGATTCACATTGTCCGACTCAACATAAACACGCCGCGTTTCATTCAATGATATATAGAATGTGTAAGCTCCCTTTATCAGCTTTAAACTACAAAACTGAATATGAATACATTAAAAAAGTTGCAGATGTAAACGGCTACAGTTTAAGTTTAGTGGATAAACTAATCAAAAAACATTCTAAGAAAATTAAAAAAGCAAACATGTCGACGCTTTTCACGCAAAACATAGAAAGAAGTGAAGTTAAACGAGCCGCAGTGTGTTATGTGCCTGAAATAACCAACAAAATATCAAAAAATTTCCGAGAACATAATATTCAATTGGTTTTTTCAAGCAAAACAAAACTCAAAAACTTACTCGGGTCAACAAAAGACAAAATTACAACATGAAAAAATCAGGCATATATGCAATCAAATGTGGTGACTGTGAAGGAGTTTACTATGGTCAAACCAAAAGAACTATAGAAAAGAGATTTAAGGTACACTGTGCGTACATTAAGCAAAATAAAAATCAAAGTTCTGCCATTGCAGACCACGTCTTAAAGCTCAACCACTTCAACATAAATGCAAGCAGTGTGAGTCTCAAAAAACACATAACAGATGAGAAAAAATTGGATGCCTATGAGAGCTATTTTATACAGAAAGATAGCAATGCTATCAATGCTGATAACGGCAACATATCTTCGAGCCTCTTTTCTCTCATCTGATTATAAACCCAATAAGATGACACCAATTTGATCAGTCGTGATGCTGATGATGGACTGCATATAGTCCGAAATGCATACAAGGTACGTGTTTTTGATCGTTCGTTAGTTTTGTTTTTGTTTATTTCGTTTAATCGATTAATTAAAATTTAGACTAAAAACGACAAAAACCTATAGTGTAAAAACATTAAGGTGGTTTAAATATTTGTTTATTGGCCTCTTGCAATACAAAAAAAAATATCACAACTCTGTCATAAAACACTTGTCTTTATGTTTAAATGAAAAAGTGCACTCTTACTGAGGCACCCTATACTTATTTGTTCCAAACCAATTAAAAAATAAATTGGGTTCTCCCATTTATTTATAGTACCTAGTGCCTTATTACCTAGTACCTTACTACCTACTTACCTACGCAACATCTTTCGACAACAACGCTATTCAAGGTGTCGTAAAAAAAATAATGTTGCAGTTGCACTTGTCATATTTTGGTGCCTATTGTTTCGCTTTTTTTAATTGGTCCCCAGTCACTTCGTTTTTCACACTACAACTTTTGTTTAATTCGCCAAACTATTGTTTGTTTTTTTTTACTTAGTTTTTCGATCACTTTGCCCCACTATAACTTCGCATTTGTTTCTTTTGTTTTTCAGTTGTTTTGCATTTCCGTTACAAGTGCACTGAGTTATTTGGTTTTAGTTTATCTCGATAACGGTTGTTTCGCCTTTTGTTTAATTTGATTCGAGGTTATTTTGTCAGTCTAATTGGGATCGATGACCAATCCACGCGTGTCGGTGTTAAAATTATTCTATTTCTAAAAAAAAAGTGTTTTCAAGTCTATAAGAAGTCGAAACAAATTAAACATTTAACCTTTCTATACTCGCGCTTTTTGACAGTACACGTATACTCGCGCACGGTCTCTCAGACCGAAATCTTATCTCGTCTACATTTTCGTGAATATGTATTTTCCAAATTGTTTTTGCGGTTTATTTTAAAGAAAGTAATATATTTAAATGAAACAAATAGAAAAACATAGCAACTTTGAACTTTATTCGGTAGCAATTGTTGCGAGGCAAGAGGAGGGGAGCCTTGGGAAAAATCTGACAAGTCAGATTTCGGAGAGGAAGGAAACTAGGATTGGGATACTGGGGTCGGAAAAGGAAAAAATGCTAAGTTCCGGGGACGCGGCCTGCTTGCGATGCACGGCGTCAGCTCGTCGGACGGGGGGGATCTTGCCCCCGAAAACTTAACCTCACCTGCAAACAAATACATATATCAGGCCTAAACACAAAGGGAAAAAAAAGGACTAGAAACTGACGGACGGACTATCTTAACGTCAGAGGCACTGCTGGTGTTAGTGCAGTGAGGCCATTACCCACCCTACCATAGGAATCTTCGGCCATTTTTAGATTCCCCCAAGATGGTAGATGGTCGGCTTCAACTCACCACATCCTCACCTGTCAAAACTTCGGCCACCTTAGGCCCCCCCTAGAAAAAAAAAACTTCCTATTCCATGTTGCTTCGTAACCGAAACAACAGAAAAACAACAGAAATTAAACTTGAAACACCAATTTTAATTAACAAAAAAAGTAACGCTCACATAGTTCTTAAATGGAATTTACAAGAAAAATTAGGGTCGGTTTTCAAATTAATAATATTGGAACTAAGTTCGGGGCACCCAATGTAGTGCTTGACACCCGAAACTCAATACAAAAAAAACGGAACTTTACTAACGCGTACTACAAAACCCTACCTCAGAGAGCTCTGTGACGGCGGTATTGGAATCGTTGACTGTCAACGCTCAAATGAACTAACAAAAAAACGAAAATAATTAAAAAAAACAGACCTGACCTTACAAAAATAATGAAAAATTGGTGAAAATAAATAAAGAAAAATAAATAAATAACAAAAATGTAATGAATAATTCCAAAAAAAAATAATAAATAAATAACAAAATATAAAGCTTAACACTAAAAGCAAACACAAACACAAAAATTTATTCTTCTGGCAATGAAAAAACCTGAACGGTGACTGTGTAGGCGGGGTAAAGTTGAACGCACCCACTCTACTTTTTTTGGATGGCGGGAGCAACTGTTACGGTAAGATTTACCGCAACAAAAATCATCCCTACTATGATTCTTAAAATCATTTTCGGACCATGAATTTGCGTCATGGTTTACTCTCATTGTGTGTCTTCCTCTCCATCCCAACCTTTCCCATGTTTTAAAATTTCATTTTTGGCCCGTTGTCCTCGAGGGTCATGAGAGTAGCCCTTAGAGGATGACAACTTTAGGTACACCACGTTTGGGGATCGTGCTGAGCCAGCGGACGAGCTGGAGACTCACACGACTAAATGCTTAAAAGAGCGAGGAGCGCTAAAGAACCCTAAGGCCGTTGAGCCCAACAACCTGTTTCTAAAAATGGCTAATATGCCCAACGTTTTATTAATCATGGCCAGTGAGCCCAACGTATTGTTTTAGTATGGCCCTTGGATCCAGCATAACTTTATTAATTTTTAACTTACTTTAATTGTTAAAATATGTACAACCGAAATTGAATGAAGCGCGTATTAACTTAAATTTTTCAATTCTTATCATTTTTTTCGGGACCGAATAATAGCGGTCCATTCAATCGGTTTCGGTTTCGTTGTCTTGTCTTTTCTTTGCCCTTGAACTTGCAAAATTACTGTTTCTTGCTTTTGATTCTATTGTATAATTTCCATTATTTTCTTTGAAAAGATTCCTAGGTTTTTATCCGAAGCCTTCTGCCACGGTTTCCTAGGACACCTTTTTTTTTTAAACAATAAAAATAAGTTAACTCCCCATCAGGGATTTAAAACGTTCGTTTCTTTTAAAATGTTGAAGAAACATTTTCAGCTTCCCGGTCAAGGCAAACGACCCTATAAAAAGTTTCCTGGCGCCCACCCTAAATTCAAGTACGCCCCTGTACTTTTATTTAACCAAATTCAATTCGATTAATATCGTTTTAATCGAATTGTATTTTTATCATATTCGCTTAATTCGTCATTCGTTCTTTTTTTCTAATTCGAATAACCCACGCCAAGCTGAGCTAGTCGGTGAGCTGCACAGGTGTTGCAGTTGTTGTTGCAGTGTTCCATTTTGTCTCTCTACTTTTTTTTTCTTCGTTCGATTGTGACAGCTTGGTCATAATCGATTTTATCTTTCGCGGTGCCGGTTGCACATTTGCCTTCGTTTGTTTTGATTAATTTTACTAATAATTGGATTCGTAACATCCTAAGTTCGCGGTTTTTAAGTAGTTCTCGTTGTCTTCGTAAATCGTCCTAAACTTAATATAAATAAATTCGGTTCCCCCTTGAAGTAAAAAACACTGCAACAATTTTGGCGCCCAGACGTGTTTGTGCAATAAAATAAAACCTGGAAAAAATATTCTACTCTGTGCAAAGTGTTTTGGTTTAGTTTGTGTTTCGTGACAAAAAAATCGTTCCTCTTTTCTGTAAATTGAATTAGAACATTTAACTAAAGTCTTTTATTTTTTTCCCTAGGTTCTTTTAATTGAAAACCTTTTGTGCTTTATTGTGAGTGGCAGCAGCAGCAACAGTATTTATCATACAAAAAACAAAAACAACAACCACCCCACAAAAGTGATTGAGTAAGGTTTTTTTACTTTTCCCTTGGTTTGTTCTTTTTTATACATAAGTGTTTTCCTTTTATATGTATTTCTTTCAATTCGATTATTAATTTATTGTGTAAGCTTTCATTTTTTTTCTCAAATTGAAGTCATTAGTGTTTTTTTTTATTAATAATCAAATTCTGGACATAGACATTTTGCATAGAAAATATTATCAGTTTATGCTCTCTCTTTTCACATATATACGGTGTATTAGGTTTAATAGTGTTAGTGATATTAAATTCTGTTTGAACAGGGCCGCCTACTTTTTTTCTAATAGTACTTTTAGTACTTCATTTAATACTTTTTTTCGGATTAGGAGATTTGTTAAAATTTGGGAATTCAATTGTTTCTGTTTAAATTTTAGGGTGAAATTATTTCATTTTAGGCAAATAATTTTGGTTTGAAAATTTAAACCAGTTTAGGGAAAAATATATTATTTCCGATACTGAGTGGTGAAAATTAATTTTTGTGGTCACACTCAGATCATTTAGAATAACATTTATTCAATTTTATTGTGAGGAATTTTAGAGCAGAGTTGCCAAGTGCAAATATTTAGGTAAAATTTTGTTATGTGTTGCAAGGGATTTAAATATTCTTTTTATTTACTCTTTTTTTTACTGAATTTGTTTTTTTTTTAACTTTAAATTGAGATATGGAGATGAATAGACTAGGTCAGGATGAACTCGCCTACGAGATGGAGTGGCGTGGTCTTCCTGTAGCATCAGTAGATGAAATGCGGAAAGCACTCAGGGTTGCCATCAAGCTGGCACTTAGGGATTCCTTTACCGTGCCTGAGTATCCTTTCAGTTTTGAACAGGATAAAGAAGCGGTGGAGAAAAAATTAGTTGAGATAGGGAAATTACTAGAAAATCGACCTCAGTCAAAATCATCAAAAGAATATATGAAAATTCTGACAAAGGTTGAGTGGGGGCTACGTAGGTTGGATAGATCAATACCAGAGGGGGAAGAGCACGAAAAGTGCAAACAGGTTCTTAAGAACAAGTTAGTAATGGCTATGGCACAACTAGATGGTGATGATAGTGGGGATGAAAATTATGAGAGGGATAGTTTGGAAAAGGAGGAAAAGTGGGGTAGGAGCAATGCCAGTAGCCAACAGTCAGACAGACCTCAGTTTAGTGGGTCGGTGAACACCGCTGCCGGTTCATTGACGACTATAGGAGAGGCAGGGAATAGGGAAAGTAGGGAGAATCCGGAGTTCGGAAATCGACCTGTTGAAAGTATCTTGGTTCAACAAGAGAGATTCGAACCGATTCATAAGTGGGAGATAAAGTTCACTGGAGAGCGATGTGGAGCCTCGGTGAACGCCTTCTTAGAAAGGGTTGAGGAGAAATGCGAGTCACGCGGGGTTTCAGAAACCCAGTTATTTAGGTCCGCGGTGGAATTGTTTGTAGGAAAGGCACTGATATGGTATAGGGCTATTAGGGCGTCGGTTAATTCGTGGTCGGAACTCGTCAGTGAGTTGAAACTGGAGTTCTTGCCACCGAATTACGACGATTGCTTGCTGGAGGAGATAAGGCATCGTACACAAGGCCAAGATGAGTCCATCGGGGTCTATGTGGCTACGATGAAAAACTTATTTAGCAGGCTTTCAGAACCGATTTCTGAAAAAAGAAAGCTGTCAATGATTCAAAGGAATCTGACTCCTTTCTATCAGGCACAGCTTGGTCTGGCGAGGCCAAATACTGTGGCTGACCTAGTAGCGTTAGGTAGGGATTTGGAGGCGGTTCGTGCCAATGTTGAGGCTTACGTTCCCCCTCCAAACAGTAGAAATAGGACTTTGCTAGAACCGGATCTAGCATACGTAGGTGTAGGCCCAATTCATCCGGAAGTTTCGGTTGTCATAGACGACAATCAAGTTGTTCGTCAGGGTCAGGTGTCGAACACGTTCCGAAACCAAGGTCGGGATAGTTCGACAAACAATAGAGGTAGGAGTAGGTTTGAACACCCAACAGTTTCGGTTGTAGAAGACAACCAAACTGCTAATAGGAATGGGAATCAAGGTCAAGGGTCGAATCCGTTCAGGAATCGTGGCACTTTGACCAATGGAAATAGGCAGGTTAATTCGCAGAATAGTAGTGTAGGGCGTGTTAGGTGCTATAATTGCAATGGAGAGGGCCATTTTGCCAATAGGTGTACCGCTGCAAGGCGCTGTTATGGTTGCGGTAGGGTTGGAGTTACACGGAGTAACTGCCAACAGTGTTCGGGAAATGGGGATCGAACTCTCGTTCCAGCAGGGCGAGAAGTTCGCAGGACTTAGGAAGGTTACCTGCTGGTAACCAGTCGGGGGTCGTTAATTTAGGTTTCACGCTTGAGCAGGATGGTAGGGACCAACGGCCATATGTTGGCGTTGAGATTTTTGGGGTGAAAATGTTAGGGCTATTAGATTCTGGTGCTTCACGCACAATAATAGGTAGGAACGGATGGGAAATTTTGAAAGATTTAGGGACACAGTTAGGGAAAACAAAGTTAGGAAATGTCATTTTAGCGGATGGTGCAGGTATTGGAGTGGAAGGGGTTGTTTCACTGCCAATTAGGTTAAAAGAGAAAGTGGTTTTGATAGAGTGCCTCGTTATTCCGCGCCTTCCCCACAAACTGATTTTAGGGGCCGATTTTTGGGCTCTATCGGGAATTGTCCCGGACTTAAAATCAGGGGAGTGGACTTTCTCGAACCAAAGTGCGTTGGCTTCGATGTCCACGGCGGGGCTTGTTTCAGTTTTTGAGGATGCCGTTCGGATTGCATAACGCACCCGCAACTTGGCAAAGATTTATAGATCAGGTTATAGGGGCAGAGTTAGAACCATATGTTTTTGTCTATCTCGATGATATAATCATCGTGACAGATACTTTTGAAAAACATATGGAAGTTTTAGATGAGCTTTTCAAGAGGTTAACCAAAGCAGGTTTGAAAGTAGGTAGGGAAAAATGTCATTTTGTTAGGCCCTCTCTAAAATTTTTGGGCTATGTCGTTGACAAAAATGGTCTCCACATGGACCCAGAAAAGATTGAGAGTATGTTAGGTATTCCCTCGCCAAAGAACGTCAAGGAAGTTAGGAGTTTTATCGGCGCGGTATCCTGGTACAGGAGATTTATACCAAACTTTGCGAGTTTGATAAAACCGTTGACCGACCTTCTCAAAAAGGATAGGAAATTTATTTGGAGTGGGGAGTGTGAGGAGAGCTTTAGGAAAGCTAAAGAGTGTCTGGTGGCTGCACCAACCCTAACGTGTCCGGATTTTTCGAAGCCGTTTGTCGTCCAAACTGATGCTTCTGACTTTGGGATTGGCGCAGTACTAACACAAGATTTTGAAGAGGGGGAAAAAGTGATTTGCTATTTGAGCAGATCACTTAACAGGAATGAAAGGAACTATTCGACCACAGAAAAAGAGTGCTTAGCTGTTCTGTGGGCGATAGAGAAATTGCGGCCATATCTGGAGGGGGTGAGATTTAAGGTTATAACCGATCACCACTCTTTGATATGGCTTAGTAAATTGAAGGATCCAGCGGGTAGATTGGCTAGGTGGGCTGTACGTATGCAGCAATTTGAATTTGACATTATTCATAGGAAGGGAAAGGATCATGTGGTGCCGGATATGCTTTCCAGAAGCGTACCAGTTTTATCTGGGATTTCAGAGCCCAAAATTGATCCTTGGATAGGGAAAATGATAGGAGAGGTGGAAAAGAAACCGTTATCTTTTCTATCTTGGCGAGTGGAACAGGGAAAGTTATTTAAGTTTGTTAAACCGAACCATATCGTTGTACATAATAACAACGAGTGGAAGTTAGTAGTTCCAAAAGAGGATAGGAAGAAAGTCTTAGAAGAAAATCACGACCATCCGTTAGCAGGGCATATGGGGGTGAAGAAAACATTTGCTAGAGTAGGAGAAAAATACTACTGGCCTAAAATGAGGTCAGATATTACGAAATATGTTAGGAATTGTAAAATTTGTCAAAGTGTGAAACCAATTAATGATAAACCGGCTGGGTTAATGACAGAGTGAAAGGGCGTAGTAAATCCTTGGGAAATGGTTTGTGTAAACTTGGTGGGTCCACTTCCAAAGTCGAGTAGGGGTTTTGTGTATATCCTCACAGTTGTAGACTACTTTACTAAGTTCCCCTTGTTGTTCCCTTTGAGGTCTGCAACAGCAAAGTCTGTTTGCAAGGAGTTGGAAGACAATGTCTTCTTGTCGTTCGGCGTACCCAAATTCGTTGTCTGTGACAACGGTCCCCAATTTAAGAGTAGGGAATTGAAGGCCTTATGCGATAGTTATGGTTCCACAATTAGGTTTACGGCTCATTACCATCCTCTGGCTAATCCGGCGGAGCGGATTAACCAAATTCTGAAGACAACTCTTAGGGCATATGTAAGCGAGAATCATAGGGCTTGGGATTCACAGTTGGCGAATGTTGCGTGTAGTATTAGGACTGCACAGCATGAGGTGTTAGGTGTATCACCGTACTACGCAAATTTTGGTCGAGGAATGGTGACTTTTGGAGGCGATTCCTTAACCACCACTCCGAACAGTAGGGACAATAATACGGTTGATACTAGGGAACAATTTAGGAAGCTTAGGGAAGAGATAGGGAAAAGATTAGAGTCGGCAACCAAAAGGGCGGCGAAAAATTACAACCTTCGTCGGAGAGACGTTCAGTTTCTACCGAACGAGTTGGTTTGGCGACGAAAATTTTCGCTATCGAATTATTACACGGCCAAATTAGCGCCGAAGTGTGTAGGGCCGTTTCTCATTAAGAAACGCGTCTCCCCTTGGACTTACGTCCTGGTAGATGATAAGGGTACGGATAGAGGTACCTGGAACGTTAAGGATTTAAAGCCTTACTGTGATGATTCGCAAGATTAGTCGTGTAGCGGATGAGCTGCGCTAAGTGGTACTGAGAGTCTTAGGGCTCTGTGATGTACATTCTCTCGCAGGGAGCGATTGAGGAATTGGGTTATAGGGATTTAACCTTTGTGTTGTCTTTATAGTTACTTCGTGAAATTATTTCATTTTAGGCAAATAATTTTGGTTTGAAAATTTAAACCAGTTTAGGGAAAAATATATTATTTCCGATACTGAGTGGTGAAAATTAATTTTTGTGGTCACACTCAGATCATTTAGAATAACATTTATTCAATTTTATTGTGAGGAATTTTAGAGCAGAGTTGCCAAGTGCAAATATTTAGGTAAAATTTTGTTATGTGTTGCAAGGGATTTAAATATTCTTTTTATTTACTCTTTTTTTTACTGAATTTGTTTTTTTTTTTAACTTTAAATTGAGATATGGAGATGAATAGACTAGGTCAGGATGAACTCGCCTACGAGATGGAGTGGCGTGGTCTTCCTGTAGCATCAGTAGATGAAATGCGGAAAGCACTCAGGGTTGCCATCAAGCTGGCACTTAGGGATTCCTTTACCGTGCCTGAGTATCCTTTCAGTTTTGAACAGGATAAAGAAGCGGTGGAGAAAAAATTAGTTGAGATAGGGAAATTACTAGAAAATCGACCTCAGTCAAAATCATCAAAAGAATATATGAAAATTCTGACAAAGGTTGAGTGGGGGCTACGTAGGTTGGATAGATCAATACCAGAGAGGGAAGAGCACGAAAAGTGCAAACAGGTTCTTAAGAACAAGTTAGTAATGGCTATGGCACAACTAGATGGTGATGATAGTGGGGATGAAAATTATGAGAGGGATAGTTTGGAAAAGGAGGAAAAGTGGGGTAGGAGCAATGCCAGTAGCCAACAGTCAGACAGACCTCAGTTTAGTGGGTCGGTGAACACCGCTGCCGGTTCATTGACGACTATAGGAGAGGCAGGGAATAGGGAAAGTAGGGAGAATCCGGAGTTCGGAAATCGACCTGTTGAAAGTATCTTGGTTCAACAAGAGAGATTCGAACCGATTCATAAGTGGGAGATAAAGTTCACTGGAGAGCGATGTGGAGCCTCGGTGAACGCCTTCTTAGAAAGGGTTGAGGAGAAATGCGAGTCACGCGGGGTTTCAGAAACCCAGTTATTTAGGTCCGCGGTGGAATTGTTTGTAGGAAAGGCACTGATATGGTATAGGGCTATTAGGGCGTCGGTTAATTCGTGGTCGGAACTCGTCAGTGAGTTGAAACTGGAGTTCTTGCCACCGAATTACGACGATTGCTTGCTGGAGGAGATAAGGCATCGTACACAAGGCCAAGATGAGTCCATCGGGGTCTATGTGGCTACGATGAAAAACTTATTTAGCAGGCTTTCAGAACCGATTTCTGAAAAAAGAAAGCTGTCAATGATTCAAAGGAATCTGACTCCTTTCTATCAGGCACAGCTTGGTCTGGCGAGGCCAAATACTGTGGCTGACCTAGTAGCGTTAGGTAGGGATTTGGAGGCGGTTCGTGCCAATGTTGAGGCTTACGTTCCCCCTCCAAACAGTAGAAATAGGACTTTGCTAGAACCGGATCTAGCATACGTAGGTGTAGGCCCAATTCATCCGGAAGTTTCGGTTGTCATAGACGACAATCAAGTTGTTCGTCAGGGTCAGGTGTCGAACACGTTCCGAAACCAAGGTCGGGATAGTTCGACAAACAATAGAGGTAGGAGTAGGTTTGAACACCCAACAGTTTCGGTTGTAGAAGACAACCAAACTGCTAATAGGAATGGGAATCAAGGTCAAGGGTCGAATCCGTTCAGGAATCGTGGCACTTTGACCAATGGAAATAGGCAGGTTAATTCGCAGAATAGTAGTGTAGGGCGTGTTAGGTGCTATAATTGCAATGGAGAGGGCCATTTTGCCAATAGGTGTACCGCTGCAAGGCGCTGTTATGGTTGCGGTAGGGTTGGAGTTACACGGAGTAACTGCCAACAGTGTTCGGGAAATGGGGATCGAACTCTCGTTCCAGCAGGGCGAGAAGTTCGCAGGACTTAGGAAGGTTACCTGCTGGTAACCAGTCGGGGGTCGTTAATTTAGGTTTCACGCTTGAGCAGGATGGTAGGGACCAACGGCCATATGTTGGCGTTGAGATTTTTGGGGTGAAAATGTTAGGGCTATTAGATTCTGGTGCTTCACGCACAATAATAGGTAGGAACGGATGGGAAATTTTGAAAGATTTAGGGACACAGTTAGGGAAAACAAAGTTAGGAAATGTCATTTTAGCGGATGGTGCAGGTATTGGAGTGGAAGGGGTTGTTTCACTGCCAATTAGGTTAAAAGAGAAAGTGGTTTTGATAGAGTGCCTCGTTATTCCGCGCCTTCCCCACAAACTGATTTTAGGGGCCGATTTTTGGGCTCTATCGGGAATTGTCCCGGACTTAAAATCAGGGGAGTGGACTTTCTCGAACCAAAGTGCGTTGGCTTCGATGTCCACGGCGGGGCTTGTTTCAGTTTTTGAGGATGCCGTTCGGATTGCATAACGCACCCGCAACTTGGCAAAGATTTATAGATCAGGTTATAGGGGCAGAGTTAGAACCATATGTTTTTGTCTATCTCGATGATATAATCATCGTGACAGATACTTTTGAAAAACATATGGAAGTTTTAGATGAGCTTTTCAAGAGGTTAACCAAAGCAGGTTTGAAAGTAGGTAGGGAAAAATGTCATTTTGTTAGGCCCTCTCTAAAATTTTTGGGCTATGTCGTTGACAAAAATGGTCTCCACATGGACCCAGAAAAGATTGAGAGTATGTTAGGTATTCCCTCGCCAAAGAACGTCAAGGAAGTTAGGAGTTTTATCGGCACGGTATCCTGGTACAGGAGATTTATACCAAACTTTGCGAGTTTGATAAAACCGTTGACCGACCTTCTCAAAAAGGATAGGAAATTTATTTGGAGTGGGGAGTGTGAGGAGAGCTTTAGGAAAGCTAAAGAGTGTCTGGTGGCTGCACCAACCCTAACGTGTCCGGATTTTTCGAAGCCGTTTGTCGTCCAAACTGATGCTTCTGACTTTGGGATTGGCGCAGTACTAACACAAGATTTTGAAGAGGGGGAAAAAGTGATTTGCTATTTGAGCAGATCACTTAACAGGAATGAAAGGAACTATTCGACCACAGAAAAAGAGTGCTTAGCTGTTCTGTGGGCGATAGAGAAATTGCGGCCATATCTGGAGGGGGTGAGATTTAAGGTTATAACCGATCACCACTCTTTGATATGGCTTAGTAAATTGAAGGATCCAGCGGGTAGATTGGCTAGGTGGGCTGTACGTATGCAGCAATTTGAATTTGACATTATTCATAGGAAGGGAAAGGATCATGTGGTGCCGGATATGCTTTCCAGAAGCGTACCAGTTTTATCTGGGATTTCAGAGCCCAAAATTGATCCTTGGATAGGGAAAATGATAGGAGAGGTGGAAAAGAAACCGTTATCTTTTCTATCTTGGCGAGTGGAACAGGGAAAGTTATTTAAGTTTGTTAAACCGAACCATATCGTTGTACATAATAACAACGAGTGGAAGTTAGTAGTTCCAAAAGAGGATAGGAAGAAAGTCTTAGAAGAAAATCACGACCATCCGTTAGCAGGGCATATGGGGGTGAAGAAAACATTTGCTAGAGTAGGAGAAAAATACTACTGGCCTAAAATGAGGTCAGATATTACGAAATATGTTAGGAATTGTAAAATTTGTCAAAGTGTGAAACCAATTAATGATAAACCGGCTGGGTTAATGACAGAGTGAAAGGGCGTAGTAAATCCTTGGGAAATGGTTTGTGTAAACTTGGTGGGTCCACTTCCAAAGTCGAGTAGGGGTTTTGTGTATATCCTCACAGTTGTAGACTACTTTACTAAGTTCCCCTTGTTGTTCCCTTTGAGGTCTGCAACAGCAAAGTCTGTTTGCAAGGAGTTGGAAGACAATGTCTTCTTGTTGTTCGGCGTACCCAAATTCGTTGTCTGTGACAACGGTCCCCAATTTAAGAGTAGGGAATTGAAGGCCTTATGCGATAGTTATGGTTCCACAATTAGGTTTACGGCTCATTACCATCCTCTGGCTAATCCGGCGGAGCGGATTAACCAAATTCTGAAGACAACTCTTAGGGCATATGTTAGCGAGAATCAAAGGGCTTGGGATTCACAGTTGGCGAATGTTGCGTGTAGTATTAGGACTGCACAGCATGAGGTGTTAGGTGTATCACCGTACTACGCAAATTTTGGTCGAGGAATGGTGACTTTTGGAGGCGATTCCTTAACCACCACTCCGAACAGTAGGGACAATAATACGGTTGATACTAGGGAACAATTTAGGAAGCTTAGGGAAGAGATAGGGAAAAGATTAGAGTCGGCAACCAAAAGGGCGGCGAAAAATTACAACCTTCGTCGGAGAGACGTTCAGTTTCTACCGAACGAGTTGGTTTGGCGACGAAAATTTTCGCTATCGAATTATTACACGGCCAAATTAGCGCCGAAGTGTGTAGGGCCGTTTCTCATTAAGAAACGCGTCTCCCCTTGGACTTACGTCCTGGTAGATGATAAGGGTACGGATAGAGGTACCTGGAACGTTAAGGATTTAAAGCCTTACTGTGATGATTCGCAAGATTAGTCGTGTAGCGGATGAGCTGCGCTAAGTGGTACTGAGAGTCTTAGGGCTCTGTTATGTACATTCTCTCGCAGGGAGCGATTGAGGAATTGGGTTATAGGGATTTAACCTTTGTGTTGTCTTTATAGTTACTTCGCTTTCATTTCTGAAAGCCAGCTTTCACTCCTCGGTAGGTAAGGGTGAGATTTGTTACGGTAAGATTTACCGCAACAAAAATCATCCCTACAATGATTCTTAAAATCATTTTCGGACCATGAATTTGCGTCATGGTTTACTCTCATTGTGTGTCTTCCTCTCCATCCCAACCTTTCCCATATTTTATAATTTCATTTTTGGCCCGTTGTCCTCGAGGGTCATGAGAGTAGTCCTTAGAGGATGACAACTTTAGGTACACCACGTTTGGAGATCGTGCTGAGCCAGCGGACGAGCTGGAGACTCACACGACTAAATGCTTAAAAGAGCGAGGAGCGCTAACGAACCCTAAGGCCGTTGAGCCCAACAACCTGTTTCTATAAATGGCTAATATGCCCAACGTTTTATTAATCATGGCCAGTGAGCCCAACGTATTATTTTAGTACGGCCCTTGGGTCCACCATAACTTTATTAATTTTTAACTTACTTTAATTCTTAAAATATGTACAACCGAAATTGAATGAAGCGCGTATTAACTTAAATTTTTCAATTCTTATCATTTTTTTCGGGACCGAATAATAGCGGTCCATTCAATCGGTTTCGGTTTCGTTGTCTTGTCTTTTCTTTGCCCTTGAACTTGCAAAATTACTGTTTCTTGCTTTTGATTCTATTGTATAATTTCCATTATTTTCTTTGAAAAGATTCCTAGGTTTTTATCCGAAGCCTTCTGCCACGGTTTCCTAGGACACCTTTTTTTTTTAAACAATAAAAATAAGTTAACTCCCCATCAGGGATTTAAAACTTTCGTTTCTTTTAAAATGTTGAAGAAACATTTTCAGCTTCCCGGTCAAGGCAAACGACCCTATAAAAAGTTTCCTGGCGCCCACCCTAAATTCAAGTACGCCCCTGTACTTTTATTTAACCAAATTCAATTCGATTAATATCGTTTTAATCGAATTGTATTTTTATCATATTCGCTTAATTCGTCATTCGTTCTTTTTTTCTAATTCGAATAACCCACGCCAAGCTGAGCTAGTCGGTGAGCTGCACAGGTGTTGCAGTTGTTGTTGCAGTGTTCCATTTTGTCTCTCTACTTTTTTTTTCTTCGTTCGATTGTGACAGCTTGGTCATAATCGATTTTATCTTTCGCGGTGCCGGTTGCACATTTGCCTTCGTTTGTTTTGATTAATTTTACTAATAATTGGATTCGTAACATCCTAAGTTCGCGGTTTTTAAGTAGTTCTCGTTGTCTTCGTAAATCGTCCTAAATTAATATAAATAAATTCGGTTCCCCCTTGAAGTAAAAAACACTGCAACACAACTTGGACGTCTCTTTTGAAATGCACGCTGGGGGGTGGGTTTTTTTCTTCAATGAAGTTTTGGGTAACCTCAAATTTTATGCACTTTGGCTACCACACAAAAAAATTTCTTGGCGGCCCAATTATGGGTCCGCTAATAGCCGTCAAATGGAATTCCTTTCCTTTAATAAAAAAAAAAAAACAAAAAACTACTTTAGGCTACTGCCAACTACCTACAGTTTTTGCCACTCACCACTGGCTGTAGTGTTGTTTTTCTTTTTTCTTTCTTTTTTCCACTGTCACTGTTCTTTGTTTCTTCCTTGTTGTTTTTGGTTTTCGATATTTCGTTTATGTGTATATAATTTGGGAATATGTTGTTTTTTTTTTTTTTTATTATTTTGATTTTTCATGTTCAATGTTCACTTTTTATTTCGCTCTTAAAGGTTTTTTGTCTTTTTATTTACTTTTAATTTTAGTTTTAGAGAGGAAGAAAAAATCTCGCACCGCACTTCACAAATTGCCAACTTAACCTTTTCTTGTTTTCTTTCCCCGGCCCATGCCGACATCTGTCAGTGAAACAGAAAACCCAACCACAACTAACTTCGCCCTGGTACCACGTCAACTTTGACAACTAAAACATAAACATAACAAAAGATTTGCATTTTAAAAAAGAAAATACTTTTTTTTTCAGGGCTGACGAAGTGGTTTGGCCAAGGAAACCTAAGACCGGCCTTCGTAACAAAATGTTCGGATTTGTTTGAAGTTATTCAGACAAATACGAACACAAAAGGAAGGTCGGCGTTGTTTTTAATCGCTTGCTAGTGGGGAGCTACCCACGTTACAGCCGGGCACACGAAAGCATATAACAAAAAAACATGAAATTAACTAAAACATGAACATGCATTCAAATAAATAAATAAATAAAACTTAATTCTAATATCACAGAAGCAACTTAAAGTAATATCACAGATTTATATTATCGAGACTCGGTCTCGTGAATATATGATCAGTAAATATCACAGTTGAAAATAGCTAATCTAATATCACAGATAAAAAATGTTGCAAATATCACAGTTTGAGCTAATCAAATTAGTATCACAGTTTTTAAAGCAAATATCACAGATTGAGCTAATCAAATTAGTATCACAGTTTATGAAATAAATATCACAAATGTATATGTATAAGTAAAACAAATAGAACTAACAAATAAACCTAACACTAACACGAAGTCCTAACACTAACACAAAGTCCTAACACTAACTATCGACTAAACCTAATTTCTAATAAACCTAAGCTTAAAGAGATTTTTTCGTTTAACGAAAAACCCTAAACTAGTGATATTTATTAGAAATTAATTTTTTTTTTGAAATGTCCTAATTAGATTTTTGGTCAATCAAAAAACTGCTAGGATTCCAAAAAAAAGAGGGTTAACAAAAAAAAGTTAATTACAAAAAAAATTAACAAAACTTACAAAACTTTATCAAGTATTTTTTTTTCATAAGCATACGGGGTGCTTACAGTGGCTTTTTGTTTTACAGGTGAGAATGCGTGAGCCTACTCACGACCATCTTTAAACACAAGGACGTCAGACGGACTTACTGACCCCTCTGACGTCAAGATAATTTTAGGAAAATCAAGAACACTTACAAGATACATTACAATGTTTCCCTCATCGTTCCCGCAATTCCAGTCTGTCTCAAGGACCTTGCTGGAAGACTTGAAACGATGAGGCAAACGAAAACAAAAAATATTGGTGTGGAGCAACGATGTCCGACGAGAAGTCAGACACGGACACCACGACCAAGTAATGAAAACGCACTAAAGGAAATCGAAAATTGAAATTAAGAAAATAGAAAAGTAAAAAAAAAAATATAAGGATGGGAAAAGGATGAACACATAAATAGTGAAGGCTGCCGCCGCTACAGGACTCCGAAAGATCACGTCGCAATACACCTAGGTACGTCAGAGACATTCCTGGTGCAGACATACATGTCTTTCAAAGGCCTGCAACAGCCACAGACAAACACCCAACACACAGGAACCGCAGTCACTGTGAATTTTCAAAGACTCGTCGCAATTTATCTAGGTCCGCCCGTGGCCTTCCTGATAAAGACTTACGAGTGGTTCTTACTTACACAACATGAAAAAACTGAAACTAAGACATAAATCCTAAGCTAAACTGCCTAAGACGTTGGGCGCCATTTTGTTGCGAGGCAAGAGGAGGGGAGCCTTGGGAAAAATCTGATTTTCGGAGATTTCGGAGAGGAAGGAAACTAGGATTGGGATACTGGGGTCGGAAAAGGAAAGAATGCTAAGTTCCGGGGACGCGGCCTGCTTGCGATGCACGGCGTCAGCCCGTCGGACGGGGGGGATCTTGCCACCGAAAACTTAACCTCACCTGCAAACAAATACATATATCAGGCCTAAACACAAAGGGAAAAAAAAGGACTAGAAACTGACGGACGGACTATCTTAACGTCAGAGGCACTGCTGGTGTTAGTGCATAGGAATCTTCGGCCATTTTTAGATTCCCCCAAGATGGTAGATGGTCGGCTTCAACTCACCACATCCTCACCTGTCAAAACTTCGGCCACCTTAGGCCCCCCTAGAAAAAAAAACTTCCTATTCCATGTTGCTTCGTAACCGAAACAACAGAAAAACAACAGAAATTAAACTTGAAACACCAATTTTAATTAACAAAAAAAGTAACGCTCACATAGTTCTTAAATGGAATTTACAAGAAAAATCAGGGTCGGTTTTCAAATTAATAATATTGGAACTAAGTTCAGGGCACCCAATGTAGTGCTTGACACCCGAAACTCAATACAAAAAAGAAACGGAACTTTACTAACGCGTACTACAAAACCCTACCTCAGAGAGCTCTGTGACGGCGGTATTGGAATCGTTGACTGTCAACGCTCAAATGAACTAACAAAAAAACGAAAATAATTAAAAAAAAACAGACCTGACCTTACAAAAATAATGAAAAATTGGTGAAAATAAATAAAGAATAATAAATAAATAACAAAAATGTAATGAATAATTCCAAAAAATAATAATAAATAAATAACAAAATATAAAGCTTAACACTAAAAGACAAACACAAACACAAAAATTTATTCTTCTGGCAATGAAAAAACCTGAACGGTGACTGTGTAGGCGGGGTAAAGTTGGAACGCA
The DNA here is from genome assembly GCA_943590905.1 of Sphaerophoria taeniata. NCBI lineage: Eukaryota > Metazoa > Arthropoda > Insecta > Diptera > Syrphidae > Sphaerophoria > Sphaerophoria taeniata. The sequence goes on along the minus strand of OX016541.1, from coordinate 112,232,031 downwards.
CCCACTCTACTTTTTTTGGATGGCGGGAGCAACTTGGACGTCTCTTTTGAAATGCTCGCTGGGGGGTGAGTTTTTTTCTTCAATGAAGTTTTGGGTAACCTCAAATTTTATGCACTTTGGCTACCACACAAAAAAATTTCTTGGCGGCCCAAATATGGGTCCGCCAATAGCCGTCAAATGGAATTCCTTTCCTTTAATAAAAAAAAAAAACAAAAAACTACTTTAGGCTACTGCCAACTACCTACAGTTTTTGCCACTCACCACTGGCTGTAGTGTTGTTTTTCTTTTTTCTTTCTTTTTTCCCTTGTCACTGTTCTTTATTTCTTCCTTGTTGTTTTTGGTTTTCGATATTTCGTTTATGTGTATATAATTTGGGAATATGTTGTTTTCTTTTTTTTTATTATTTTGATTTTTCATGTTCAATGTTCACTTTTTATTTCGCTCTTAAATGTTTTTTGTCTTTTTATTTACTTTTAATTTTAGTTTTAGAGAGGAAGAAAAAATCTCGCACCGCACTTCACACCCCCACACAAATTGCCAACTTAACCTTTTCTTGTTTTCTTTCCCCGGCCCATGCCGACATCTGTCAGTGAAACAGAAAACCCAACCACAACTAACTTCGCCCTGGTACCACGTCAACTTTGACAACTAAAACATAATAATAATGGATATTCTTTGTACCTACAAAAACAAATATCCAACTCTCATTAATTTTTTTATTTTGTCATGTCCAACAACAAAAATTAAAAAGAAGCCACTTACTTACCGCATTCTTTATATGCGCTTTCTCTATCTCCCGCTCTAGCCCTTCTTTTATATGTCATCTGCACCTATCTATTTTCTCATTGTTGAGAAGAAAAAACAACATCTTTTGCAAGAAAGGGAAGAGAAAGCAAAACAAATTGCAGCACCACCTAGTGGCATTCCTTTGAATCCTGCTTCTTTGTGTATGTGAACGACCATTCTTTTTTGACAAAAAACGCAAAAAAGACTATTTTTCAAAAATTAAAATAAAAAAGACCATAGGCAAACAAGTTATTTTGTTATTTGAATTAAATAAAAAAAAAAATAACAGAAAAAATAAAAAAAATATGTGCTAGTTTTTTTTTTGCCTATATTTCACTTAGAATAACCTTACAAATATTGACCTTTTGAAGTTTATTTTTAAATATGTTACAGGTGAAAAATTGATATTCCCGGGAAAACGCGCAAAATGTTAGGCAAAAAATAGGTATTTTTTATGTTTGTGTCAACAAAAAAAAAAAAAAAAAAATTACTCCGTTGAAATTACATATTTAAAGCTTTTAAAAAAGTTAATTTGACTTCATTACCTTTTCTATTTTAGAAGTTATACTAAAAAATGCATTCATACTTTTAACGTAATTTGCTGTATTTTTCATTGTTTTTGGAATTTTGTTTGGAAAACATTCAGCCCTATTATGACTAGCAACTATCGACTTGATAGTTGATATATATCAACAAATTTAATGAATACGTATTATGACTATCAACTGTCAGCATTTTTTATCGACTTTTGAATTTCATTATATTTAATAGATATTGTGAATGATTTTTTTGATAGACACGGTATTACGAATATCAAAAAATTTAAGACACATCAACTTTTCTATCAACTAAAAATTCCTGTTTGAAACGCAAAACAAACAAATTGATTTGTTATTTTTAAAGGCCAAAAAGTCAAAAAGAATTAGGATTTCGTGTTCCACTCATAAGTGTTTTTATTGTACTTCAATTCTCAAAAACAATTTTTGAAATAGCTTAAATGGTTTCCGTTTTATTTAAGAAAAAAAGTTTGCAAGTCGTTTTTGGAAATATTTTTATTTCAAATTTGAAAAGTCAAACATTAAAATAAAATTTTTTTTTGATAAATATTCACAATCGGTCAAAAATAACAAGTTGATACTCATAATACGAAACTATCAACTATTTGATAGAAACTATCGACTATCAAATTAATAGTCATAATAGGGCTGATTATAACTATAATCGAGAAAAAAACAACGATATTAGCTGACAGGATATATTGTCATTATAAAAAAAATATAAAATAAATAAAAATATAATATTTAACCCATTTCCCATTAGTTTGCGCTAGCGTCTTTCAAAATTTTATAGTTTTTCCGTTTGCTTGTCGGTTTTGAGGTACATCGAATTTTTATTTATTTTTTTTTAATTATATAAACATTTGACCCTATTTAATATCAATCGAAAAACGTTTGTTTTATTAAAATTTTCGAAAAATTGCGAACGCTACACAGTTTCGCGCAAATGTCTAACCAATTTTTACTCGGGAAACCTCCCCTTAATGCTGGATTCATGGTCACTCTTTCTTGGACCGTTGTTGAAAGCAGTTCATTTTGCCATTATTAATTATTAAAAAACGAATATTAAAAAAATTTTTAAGAATACATTTATGAAAATGAAAAAAAAAATAAATTTATTAAAATAAATAAAAAAAAAAAAATAAAAAGCTTTTACTTCAAACACAACATAACTCGCGCTGTAGTATATCGTCCTCCTTTTGCCTGGCCCATCCCATCGCATTGCCTGGATGGCAGTTATATCCGCCTTATAACGGTCTACGGCCTCCGCTAGTTGTTCGGCTGCACGTGGTCTGTTAAGAGGTCTAACAGTGCCCGTACAGATCCGAATCTCGTTGTCCTTATTTCGTTGCATAGCTTGTTGTTGCTTTGCATCTAGTTGTTCTTTAAGTGATTGGGAAGTTACTCCAAAGCACGCGCCCAACCTGGAGGGCCGGGTCCATATTTAAACTCCAAGGGCAAAGAGCCTGATAAACCGCTCCTTATCGGTCTGAGCTCTAAATATGTTGAAGAGCCCGTATAAGCTGTTCACTGAGTTGTTTAACCTAACTGGAAATGTAGACGCCACCGCTGACTCCACCCAGGGAATTCTTTCGCTGCCGCCTGGAAAAAGGAGTAGTGCCTCAGTGGAAAACACTCTCCCCGCCCTCTCTCGTTAGCCAAAGCCTTCCATAGGGGTTTTCACCCTATCTCCAGCTGAGGTACTACGTACTCGATGGTCACCATGTGGAGGTGAGAGTAGGGTTTGGTAGATAGAGGTTGCTTAGGACGTTCGGGTCCTCATGAGTGCACTGATATCTACCATTTGACGCACCATTTGACCTTTTTGGATAGGTTTTATTTTTTCAAATAAAGTAAATCGACCTAGTGAACGGCTGTGGACGCGGTGACAGACAATCATTATTCGACTTCGGTTGAACTATACAAAACTTGGCAGCATGAACAATATATTTATATACATATATTTTTGTAAAAATTCCGTCAGTTAAAAAAAATGGCACTTCACTTGTTATGCGTTCAAAAAGCTTTGTTAAAGTTTTCAATTTCAAATATTATTCTGTTTCTTAAAACCTCCGATCTTAAAACTTGATGTATGTATAAGGATTTGTTTATCAGATGTCTAAGAAATAAACGTGAGGAGCGATGAGATCAATTCAAACCGATTGACATTTCTACTTATTTTCTTCAACACAAAAGCCAGCAAAATCAGTAAGAAGAATGTCTGAAAAAGTGAGTTGGTTCAGTCTGAATTTAAAAAGCGCTTGCGAAATGTTGCTTCAATTAATTAATTTAATTGTTGGATGGATGCAAATCCCATATATGTACTTCTTTTTCAGGATTTATTGTTTGATTTTGTCATTCAAACTGTTAGAATTGAGTTTTAATGGTTTTTGTTCTATTTACAGTTAAGGAAGCATTCAGTCATTTTTCAGCAAACGCCATCCGAAATTCAAGACAATGATATTCGGAGAAAATCAAAACATGATATAGAAATAGCTCTGGCACCAGATATTCAGTCCTATATGACTCAAACTGGTGAAAGGAGGCAATCGTGTTTCAACGTTGTGCTGCCAATTGCATTCGAAAGAGCTGATCCAAATTTTTCTTGGTGTACTCCGAAATTCGACTCACCTGTCCTGGAAAAACAGTATTTGATTAGTGTTTTTCCACACATGCGAATGCTATATCGGTAAGTAGATTCTTTTGCCTTCATTCAAAAAGTTTTTCAAAATTTTTTACTTCAGATTCTCACTCGTGTATATATTAATCTGCACCTTAGGGTGGGCCCTGTATTTTTGGATCGGTAAACGCCGAATCCAAGAAGATTGGTTTGTAGAAGTATGGCTCCTTATAATTCTAGCGACTATATCAATCATTGCTCTATGGTTCACCAATACACACACGTATATGGTTTATCGTCATCTAACATCAACAATAACAAACATTGTTCTTTGCACGATTGGACTTAGTTTTCTATGTTTTGGCAGCAACGCATTTAGTCCTTTGGGACATTTCTCCCTGTGCCTAGAAATTATCATTCTCATCTACTCAGGCATACCAACTAAAATATGGATAAGACATGTTATCGCTATCTCATATTCGATACTCTTTGAGACGCTTAGTAGTTTTGTGCCAGGGATGATAGGAGTGCATGGAACAGATCCCTTATATTACAATAGGGTTCTAACTATTAGGATACTATTGCAGTTCAGTGTGCATTTGATGGTGAGTCATCAACTTATGATGAGAACTGTACGCCAGCGTGGAACGTTCATGAAGATGGGTCGCAATTTGTTGGTTCGACGACAATTGGAAATGGAGAAAAAGCTGAATGAGAATATGATTCATTCTGTGATGCCACCGAAAATTGCTGACATGTTGCTGAATGAGGACGGAACTGAGGAGCTAGAAGAAGGAGTTAAATACATGCGGCCGCGAAGTTTTAATCAAGTAGACGACGATTTTAAGTCTTTTTTTCGGCCATTTCACATACGCAGCATGAATAACGTGAGCGTTTTGTTTTCTGACATAATTGGCTTCACTGTTTGGTCATCGAATAAACCAGCCGACCAGGTGGTTGAGGTATTGAACGATCTTTTCGGAAAGTTCGACAATCTATGCTCGTTCAGTGGGTGTGAGAAGATATCGATTCTCGGAGACTGTTATTACTGTATTTCGGGGTGTCCCGAGCCAAGGCCGAACCATGCTGTCTGTTGTGTGGAGATGGGCTTGGGCATGATCGATATCATGCGTTATTATGAGGCGGAACGACTTGAGGGTGTTCAGATGAGATTGGGTGTTCACACGGGCACAGTTTATTTCGGTATTATTGGAACTCGAAGGGTAAAGTTTTACGTGTGGAGCAATGATGTTGTTCTGGCCAATTTGTAAGTTTTTGTTTGTTTGTTAAACATATACTTTTCTTTGATTTATTCCTCCAACCAAGAATGGAAACCACTGGGAAGCCGGAACAAGTTCACATCACTCAAGCGACCCTAAATGGTTTGGGAGATGGCTATCTTGTAGAAGAGGGCCAGGAAATCAGAGGTTACTTCTAGGTTTACTTGTTAAAATTTGATAAGATAATTTTTAATTTCTTATCAGGCCAACGAACGTTCTTCGTGATGGGGCGTAAAGAAAGGCACTCCCAAAAAAACATTACCAGAACGAGCCGTCGTGTCACATATCCCTTGGTACATAACAACAACGATGACACTATTTCCATGAGTTCAATCAATGCGGAAATTCCGCAAAACTCGCCAGTCGGCCAAAGATCGAGATCAGAGACTCGATCGCCTAACCATGGATTTTTATCGTTCATGAGGTAAGTGCCTCATCCTCCATCTCAAAATCAAATAGTTATATCTCACCATTCGAACGTTCTGGTAGGTTTCGATCACAAAATGTAAGAACTGACCACTCGGTAAATCGTAACAGAGATTTAGGCATCGACAGCAATAGCCACCGATCGAGCACACTGCAGATCTATGCCCTTAATCAAGCCGCTTTGATTTCGCAGCATAAATTCTCAGTAGACATAATCAGGTCGAGCATCGACCTTGGAGAAGCACAAAGCTTTGAACAGCTGCGAAGGCAATCCGATGTCCAATTGACACACTGTGTTCGAGATAGTTTAAAATGGACGGAAAGTAATTTTCTTAACCCTCCACTTCATCCATTTTCCTTGTTCTTTCTATCAGAAGAAATGGAGAGAGAATTCCGTTCGAAGACTCGTCGATTCTCCATCGAAAATGAAACTCAGGGCCCACCAACAATCGCCACGCCACGCTACAGTACCTACCTCAATATCTTCGTCGGCTTTGTAGTGTTCTGTTGCGTTGCAACATCACTACTTCTAATGGCACCACATTCTGTCACGCACCTTAACGCTTGGCTGGTGTGCTTTTCTCTTTTTATAAGCATTCAGTTGTTTGCTTTGGTTTATTTCACCCGGCAATTGTGTTATTTTAAAGACAACACAACAGAAGACTCGTATGGGGATCGGATCTTCGCAGCCATCTCCAGCTGGTACCCATGGCACATTTGTATAGCAATTCTAATGGCAATGCCAGTCGTCTTGGTCATAATTCATTATTATCTACTAGACCTGCACATGATGCAAACATACGAGTACCATTATGGATTCCTGATATTTGTTTGCATTGTCCAATTCTGCAATTTCCCACAACTTAAGTACTGGTGGCGGAACATTTTAGCTCTTTTAGCGGCCATCGGGTTTATCCTTATTTGTTATACGCAAATGACAGATGACATAAATCGTCATACATTTTTGAAGATAATAAATCAAATGAGAATAAGCGCAGCCCAGAAATTTTTTTTAAAAGAAGTCCATTGGTTTAAAGAGTACTACTTAGAGATTTACCTTGATCTTCTGTTCCTCCTTCTTCTTGTTTGGATGCTCAACCGGGAATTAGAAATCGGTTATCGACTCACTTTTTATGGTAATGCCGTTACCAAGCACGATCAAATCAGAATGCTTAACATGAAGAAACAAATGGAAGTGTTGTTGCATAACATCATGCCGCAAGATGTTGTAGAACATTTGAAAAATACGGCTAAATACTCGGAGAACCATAAAAATATCGCGATAATTTTCGCCAGCATTGTTAATTTCGACGAATTTTGCGACGAAAGATACTTGGCAGGCAAGGAAAATTTACGAGTGCTTAACGAAATAATTGGAGACTTTGACGAACAGCTATCGCGTCCAGAATTTAAGTGTGTTGAGAAGCTCAAGACAATTGGTAGCACTTTTATGGCAGCCAGCGGATTAAATCCACACGATCGGTGTGTTAAGAATCATCATATTGTTGCACTAATGGAATTTTCGAAATCCATGCTGTTGACGATTAATTCTTTCAATAAGGATCTGTTGGATTTCGAACTTATTTTACGAATAGGTTTCAATGTTGGTGATGTAACGGCCGGAGTGATCGGAACGAGTAAATTGCATTATGACATTTGGGGTGATGCTGTCAATGTGGCCAGTCGCATGAATACGGCGGGGGTATCGAGTAGAATTCAGGTGGGAAAGAACTGTCTGCCGTACTTAAAGGATTGGTATGAGTTTGAGTCAAGAGGGAATATTTATGTTAAGGGTAAAGGAAATATGGAGGTGTTCTTGTATAAAACGGACAAACCATATTCGGCAGAGAATGACTGTGGGAATGAATGTGGGTTGAAACACCTATTGAACAAATTATGAATGAAAGGGACCTTAAAACCTGCTCTTGGTTTCTGTTTTGAGACGTTAGCCCATGCGACTGATTCTGGATGATGCTGGAGTACGAAAGGTTGGAAAAAGCTCGATGTACGCCGCAATATCATCACGTTTACATATTTTTACGAACATTAAAAGGAAAACCGCAGTTAGTTTTTATTTTATTTACAAGTAACCATAATAAAGAAATTATTAAAAACAATCCAAACTTGAGGCACAGATAATAAATTTATAAAGATGTCTCACCCTTATGGCGAGAAATGATATATGAAACTGAAAGCTACCAAAAAAAAAATCTTTTCCCAAAAGCTTTAACGTATTCACTTAATTTTTTAAATATCTTTTTTCGCCCGCCTCATTGCACATAAATGAATACTTAGGCAAGGAAAAAAGCTCCAAAAAGCTACTTGTCCGCTAAGGCGTTGTCTGTTAAGAGCAAAATATGTTTCATTTTGTAGGGATGAGACGTCTGTATAAATTTATTATCTGTGCTTGAGGCTTTTACAGATTCTGTTTTTCTAAACTTCTTAACAAACGAAGTTGATCTTTCTGACCGATACGCAACAACTCCTCTTTCTTTTAACAAAAAATTGTAAAAAAAGAATAATGTAACAGTCATCCTTAAACAAATCAAAATCAACAACATAAATAATATAAAAAAACATTTAAACATGCATACATTTAAAATTATTTACTTAAATTCTTTTATTATTTTTTTTGTTTATATAATTCATTAATTTTAACAAACACATTTTGACAAACAATGTCAATTTAAAAGTGCTAAAAAAAACAGAAACACAAAAACAACATATTTTATAAAACATAGCCATTGAAATGTGCTGCCGCCTTCTACAGCAAATCAGTAGAACTTGCATTCTGTCTAATAGAGCTTAATGGTTAACAGAGAACTTTCGTTGGAGTAACTATTGTGTTTTTATTTTGATCGAGTTGGGTTTTTTCGCTTTCGCTTATCATCGTTGCTGCATAAGTAGACAGGCTGAACAATTCTTTGGTCGCCTGGCTCTTCACCTCCGTAACCTTCGTCACATAAGACTGTAGACAGGCTAAACGTCTCTGACAGATGCCTGGCTCTGTTATCGTCGCCAGTACAAAACAGGTTTTTTTTTTTTTTTTTTTTTTTTTTTTTTTTTTTTTTTTTTTTTTTTTTTTTTTTTTTTTTCCACTCACGCACATCCACTGCATTCACAGTCACGCACATCCACTGCATTCTCACACACGCACATTAACGCATTTACGCATTTGCACCCACTCACCCCCGCAAGCATAACACCCACGCTTCAATTGGCGCCCAACCTAGTGGCTACGTATGTCAGACTGACAGTCGATGGACAGTACAGTAGGACCCAGTTAAGTCCTATCAAAGTAAAACCCGGTGAAGTGGATAATAAAAAAAAAAAAAAAAAAAAAAAAAAAAAAAAAAAAAAAAAAAAAAAAAAAAAAAAATTCTCGATATAAAGGAAAAGCTGAGATTTTTTTTTGACGGTACAGCACAACCCAAAAATACAGTCAAACCTGATTAAGTGCGTACACATTTTTTTTTTGTACCAATCGACGAATCAAAAGAGAATCAAAATTAACTACAGTACAACCCAATGGTACAGTCCAACCCGCTTAAGTAAGCAAAGGAATTTTTTTATCAATTCAATTTTACACTATCGTGTTTACATATTGCAGGTGGCCATGGCACAGAGGATAGTGTAGTTGACTGCTAAGCCAAACGTTGCGGGTTCAAGCCCCAGCTTCGGCAGCAGTCTTTTTCTACAATAATCGCCAGCTTATCTGAGGCCACCTGTGCGATAACATGAGACAATATAAATCTATGTCTCCTCCTCTGTGCCACGTAGGTTTATGTTATGTGTTCTTTCCTTCTATGTGTCTATCTGTCTCTCTCTGTCGTATGTCTTGTTTCAGTCCCAGCCGATGGCCTCAGTCGCCAGTGCTGCTCTGTGTCTGTAGTTCGTATCATTCATGTGCGAAGTACTGTAATGTCAATGTCAATGTGTTTACATATTTTGAGATAAAAAAAAACAATAATCGCACAAGAAAGGAGCTGCGCAATTTTTTTTCATCACGATATGAGAAAAAGTCACCGGTTATCTGAAAAAACCGAAGGTTCAATATATTGAAAGAAGTTCTTCGTCATCAGACTCCTCCAACTATATCTCTGATATTGAGTATACGTCTGAATTCGAATCACCAGAGGGTGAAACAGAGAGTACAATTATAAACGAAAACACATTTAAAGAACCCCTACAGTCAAACCTACAAGTTACAAATATGCCAGACGACCAATCAGCCTCGATCGCTCCATCCGAAGACCAACTCTTCATTGTTTCATTTGTTTCATTTGTAAGACCGATACTTGAATACGCATGTGTTGTATGGTCATAGCTGGGCATTAACGGCCATTTTTTCGTTAATCCGTTAATCGTTAATTAACGAAGTTAACATTCCCATTAACGGATTAACTTTTCAGTTAACTTCAAAAAAATTTTAACGATCGTTACATTTTCCAAAGTCCGTTAATCGTTAATCGAACACAAATACCATACAGATGCGACCGTAAGATTACCTACCTCATCAGCAGAGTGGAAAATCTAGCCACGATCTAATGGTAAATGACATTAAATTTTCAAAACCAGTGGTCGGACAGACTTTTCCTGGGCCTTTTGGTGGCTGAATTGCACTTCCGGTTGCGTTTTTTGGTGTCAGCTTATACCATGGGGAAATTGGAAAAAGTTAGTAGAAGTCAATAGACATTTCGTCGAAGATACCAAATCATATGGTCGGACAGAAATAACCCGGGCCTTTCCCTTTGTCCGCCCATCTTAAAAACGGTATTTTTGGTGTCGTCCTACCTCATCGGGTGAGTGGGCAAATGGGGTATCAAATGAAAGTTTAGAATGTCTACATTAAGAATCTACTGGTCGTCAGTCAAAGGACGTAGAGAGTGTAAGTGGCGGAGGCAGCAACGCGAGTAACAACGACAATGAGGATGACTTTTTCAACTGTGTTACTCAATCTTCAGAAAAACCTAAGAACAACAAATCATTAAGAAGCAAAGCTAAAAGTCTCGTAAAAACGTGGCTAGATTTGAAGTCAAAAGACTCGTTAAATGAAGCGGCATTCGGGGAACAAGTGTTGACAAATCTGTTTCTCCAATACAATACTGCCATACCCTTAAGCGCTGCTGTTGAACGTCTCCTCTCCACGGGCAAGGATATACTTCAGCCGAAAAGAGCCTCGCTTTCCGACGAGAATTTCAACATGCTATTGTTCATGAAGGGGAACAATCACATTCATATACATGACTGAATAAGCTGTTGTTTTAACACTTAAACTCTTATAAAATATAATTTACTATATTAAAAACAAAAATTTACTTGTCTTTTCTTGTTTCCAACTTCCAATTTTTATTAGAAAATAAAATTTTTATGGCGTGTTAACGGATTAACGATTAACGTTAACTTGCGTTAATTTTTCTTAAATTTAACGTTTTAACTGTTAACGAAGTTAAATTTTTAATTAACGGATTAGCGATTAACGAAGTTAACTTTTTGATTAACGGTGCCCAGCTATGCGTATGGTCACCATATTACTCAATACATATAACAAGAATTGAGTCAATCCAAAAAAGGTTCTACGTTACTGTCTTCGATCTCTTCCTTGGTTTAGAGGGATTCTCCTCCCCCTTATTCTGATAGACTAACTTTTATCAACCTTCCATCTTTGACTAATCACAGAAAATATATTCAATTTTGTTTTGTTGCTGGAATTGTTAATGGGTCGATATCTTCAACGTCAGTTCTTAGTCAATTAAATTTCAGTTTTTGTCGCTCAAGTTTAAGACGGCAGCAACCTTTAAATCAAATATTTAGTAGATCAAACTATGGTGTAAATAGCCCGCTTAATCAATTAATAACAATTTATAATGAATTTTATGTTTGTTTAGAATCCGCTAATGATAACTTAAAATGCAAAAAGTTTAAAAATTCATTTTTCAATAGTTTTATATGATATATAACCTAGATTATAAGAATTAGATTAAGCACTATCACGTTAGATATTAACGAATTGAATAAATAAAACTCACCCGCTTGGTAGCTGCCATAGGCGTTAAAGAATTTCAACGTACTTTTAGCCGATGCACTGCTCGTTATAATGGTGAAAGAAATATCTCCAGGCTGGCAGACTTCATTGCCACAATAAGTGTGTACAAAGATTCTGAAAACGTTTTGGATAAAAATTCCTGGTAGGATTCCCACTCTTGTTAGAAGGTTTCGCTTCAAACTGGTGGCAAGGAGTATAAAACGAAGCAAAATCGTTTGAAGATGCATTAACATTACTTCGCTCATCGTTTGCTCCACCAAAACCTTCCTGGCGAGTCTATGTAGAGGTTTTCGAGGATAAACAAAAGGAATTTAAGAAAGTAAGATGGGCCTTTTGCAGAAAGCAAGGACATTCCGCTGAACAATGCTTTAAGAAGCCAAGAAGCCTACACTTATAGTTGTTACGGATATGGAGCTGCAGGTTATTGCAGAATAAACTGTCCAACATGCAGTAACAAAAATGCAAATAGCCCAGCAATGCTTGACTTCAATCTCATCGAGTCAACTGTTATAGGTAGAAATGTGCCTACTGTAGGTGTCAATATTAATGGACTGAAAGGTGAAGCATATATTGATACCGCAGTTCAAACGAGCGTCGCAGGGTCACGTCTTTACCAATAACTTATCCAAAAGGGTTGCTTTTTTCAAAAAGTTAATGCAGAGATAACTTTGGCTGATGGAATAACGACAAAAGAAATCGTTTATTCCACTGTAGTAGATATCATTATTGGGAAAAGACTACGTAAAATTCGTTTTATAGCCCTTCCAAAGGCCAAAGGAAATCGCATGTTATTAGGCATTGATTTTCTCGAACAATGTGGGCTTGTTTTAAATATTGCTCAAAGAGCATACTATTTCATTGACGACCCAGCAACTACGTTTGATTTTAAATTGGCTAAGTATAATGACTAGATTCAAATCGAACCTCGAGAAAACCCCTTTAAAACACCAAAACCGAGTCCAAAAGTAAAATACCACAAAATATTGGAAAAGGATGAAAAGCTCATACAAGTTTCAGCATATTTGGCTTGGGTTGAAAGCCATGAAATAATAATCCCTATCCCAAGTACACCAAAACGCAAACGATCCAATGATTACTCACCGCACAGCATCCAAGCAATCTTCTCTGACGCGCTGCCTCAGGAGATGAAAACACCTGAAAAAGGAAATGATCTTTTTAGTGAACCAAAGAAAGCCGATTCAAATGTTGATGACTGGTTCATCCTAAATTCCATAGATATTCAACTCAGCCCAGATGAAGGATATTCACTCAATGGACCTGATAGAAAACACCTTGAAGAGATGTTAAGCGAGCAAGAAGCAATTTTTGGAGAGATAACAACACCTATTTCCAATATAGAACACCAAATCAATACGGGAACACATAAACCCATATCAAATCCCCCGTACCGAATATCACCAGCAAGGAAAATACAGTTGAAAGCCGAGATTGACGATATGCTTGAAAAAGGCATTATTGAAGAGAAACACTCCCCATGGGCCTTTCCTGTGGTCATGGTCGAGAAAAAAGATAGACAAATAAGAGTATGCGTCGACAACCGCAAATCGAACGCTATAGCCATGCCAGATCGCTATCCGTTGCCTAGAATGGATGATCTTCTGCACGCAGCGAAGAATACGCCATACATGTCAACACTGGACTTACGTTCTGGGTATTGGCAAATTAAAGTAGCAGAAGAAGATCGACTTAAAACTGCTTTTATAACACCATTTGGATCTTATGTTTTCAAACGAATGCCATTTGGATTGCGAAACGCACCAGCAACGTTCCAACGCCTTATTGACAAATTTCGAAATAGACTGCCACAAATTCTGATCCTTGCATATCTGGATGATATAATTATCTGCTCCGAGAACTTTTCAACACATCTTAACGATCTACAAACAGTTTTCGCACGTCTGAAGCTATTTGGGTTCAAACTTAACCGAGACAAATGCAGATTTTGTTGCTCTGAAATGAAATATTTGGGTCACATTTTGACACCCGATGGTTTTAAGGTTGATCCCGAATTTGACGAAAAAGAATATTGTTTGGAAATGGGGAATCGATGAGCAAAACGTGTTTGACAATCTTAAAAAACTTCTGACAACTTCTCCAATTTTGAGGCAAGTTAAAGATGATATTCCATTCATTCTCAAAACCGATGCCAGCAGCTATGCTATCGGAGGCGTTTTACTCCAGGGGGAGAACGAGATGGAACACACTGTTGAATTCGCAAGCCGTTTACTCCTACCTGCAGAACGAAAATACTCGGCAACTGAACGTGAAGCACTCGCAGTAGTATGGGCAGTCGAAAAATTTCGAGGATATATCGAAGGATCTGAAGTGAAGATTCTTACCGATCATCAACCCTTAAAATGGCTTATAAGCCTGAAATCCCCGACCAGTAGACTCGCCAGATGGGCACTTCAGTTACAACCTTATAACATTGAGATAGGCTACAATCCCGGTAGAAACAATGCTGTAGCTGACACTCTATCCCAACCGCCATGTCCCGCCAATGATCATACAGAGGATTGTATAATTTGCTCAGTTATTGTTGATATTCCAAGAACAGGTTCAAAGGAAATTAGAGATAACCAACTAGCCGATTTTGATCTTAAACTCATAATCGATTCATTCGAAAACAATGATGAAAACTTATTTCGTTGGAGGCTTAGAGCCACCTCTCAATGGAACAGTAACAATACTGGACATACTACTATTCTAGACAATTTTAGATCTATCCCAGATCGCTTAGACTATACCACCACAAAAATGGTATTCGGTAAAAGCTTTCATGTTTCCATCCCTTCAAGATCCTCCTGGGAAGAAGAGAGACCCCTGGAAGACAATGCGGTACACTTCTATATCGACGGTTCAAAGACCGATTACGGAGTTGGAAGTGGTATCTATTCAGAACAACTGAATCTCAGTCTATCATACAGACTTCCAAATCAATGTAGTGTATTCCAAACAGAAGTAATGGCGATTAAAGAGGCACTATCCTGGCTCAAGGAAAACGTTATATCTTGCAAGGATATACGACTCTTCTCGGACAGCCAAGCCGCTCTCAAATCTCTCGCATCTGTCTCCACAAACTCTCAAATAGTCCACGATTGTCGATCATCTCTGAATGAGATGACGGAACAGTTTAATATTCACCTCATTCGGGTGCCGGGCCACAGAGAAGTTCCGGGAAATTGCAAACTCGATGAGCTCGCCAAAAACGGAACACTTCTGCCTAATGTTAGACAAAAACATAACATAGGAACACCACTTGCTACATGCAAATATCTTCTCAAACAATATGCTCTAGAATCAACAAATGCTAGATGGTCACAGGGTACCACCTGCCTAGCAACCAAGCAAATATGGCCAAGCATAGACTTAAAACGGTCAAAAGTCTTGATATCCCTGAGCAGACAAAATATAAGCTCTACAATTGGAGTAATAACAGGACACTGCCTCATAGGTAGACATGCTCTGAGGCTAGGGGTCTATACAAATGACTTCTGTAGAAGCTGCATGGACGAGGAGGAAGAGGTAACAGTCCAACACCTTCTTTGTACATGTCCAGCACTCTCCATTAGAAGGAATAACTTTCTCGGCAATCCCTTCTTCGATAATACCAGTGAACAGGCAACGATCGACACAAAATGTCTCTTCATTAAAAGTACAAAATGGTTTGTTTAAGTTCATTACTCTCCTCATTAGTGGTATCACAATGGACCCTTGAGGTCTAAGTGAGTCAATGACTGCTGGACATTATGGTGTGGATAAGACATTGGCTCGTATATCAAGTCGCTATTACTGGCATGCAATGAGACCAGATGTTGCCAAACATATCCAAGCTTGCGTCGAATGTCAACGCTATAAAGTCTCAAATTTAAAACTAGCCGGTCTATTGCAAACAACCCCGAGTAGGCAAAGATTTGAAGTTATAGCAGTAGATCTCTTTGGACTGCTACCCACCACCCCTGGTGGACATCAATGGATCTTAATTGTCGACGACTTATGTAGTCGTTGCGTTGAGCTATTCTCCTTAAAAGAAGGTACTGCTGAAAATTGTTCCCTAACTTTGTTAAATGAAGTTTTTCTGCGGTATGGAGTTCCACGAAGATTGCACAGTGACAACGGAACACAATTTATATCTGCATTGATGAAAAAGTTAACTTACTGTCTGGATATAAAACAATCGTTCACTCCTGTAGCAAATCCAGTCGAGATTAAAAATCGGGATCTAAAAACCCAACTTTCAATCCTAGTTGTAAATCAACACACAATGTCGAATCTCAAACTCCCAGCTTTACGATTTGCAATGAATACAGTCAAATGTGAAAGCACTGGATTCTCACCTGCCTTTTTGACATTTGGAAGGGGATTACGAACGCCGGATGACGTCAATCATGATCTAATAGCGATTGCCCAAACAGAAAACTTCATACTCCAGATCACTCCACACTTAATTAAATTAGCCGATACTCTGAAGGAAAGGAAGACAATACCAAAGTAAAGTCTACGCTGACAAGAAGCGAGTTTAAAGTTGGCGATAAGGTCCTTGTCAAAACTCATACAATCAGCAAAGCATCGTCAGGTTTTACTTCGAAACTGGCACCGAAAAGACATGGAAAAGAAAGGTTTAAGCAGCTATACAATTGCGAAAGAAGATGACCCGACCGTTCCATTGGGCACATATCACGTACCAATGATTTATTTATTTTCTGGGGGTTCGAAAGAACTTCCATATCCTAAACCCATTGTTTCTTTCAGAAAAAGAGGACGACCTGTGACCTCTAATCCTAACGTAAACCAAAAATGACCGATTCAAAGTCTAAAAGAAATATGACGTCACCTAACCAAACCATTTCCGAGGCAAAGATGATCGATCCAAAATCCAGCAGAAGGATGACTCCACCTGAGACCGCAAATACAAATGATCCTGCCACATTTCCGAGACGTTCCATGAGGCAGAGGGGGATTGTAACAGTCATCGAGTCATCCTTAAACAAATCAACATCAACAACATAAATAATATAAAAAAATTTAAACATGCATACATATAAAATTATTTACTTAAATTCTTTTATTATTTTTTTTGTTTATATAATTCATTAATTTTAACAAACACATTTTGACAAACAATGTCAATTTAAAAGTGCTAAAAAAAAAAAACAGAAACACACAAAAACAACACATTTTATAAAACATAGCCATTGAAATGTGCTGCCGCCTTCTACAGCAAATCAGTAGAACTTGCATTCTGTCTAATAAAGCTTAATGGTTAACACAGAATTTCGTTGGAGTAACTATTGTGTTTTTATTTCGATCATCGTTGCTGCATAAGTAGACAGGCTGAACAATTCTTTGGTCGCCTGGCTCTTCACCTCTGTAATCTTCGTGGTGCAGTGCATTAACGCCCATGGAATTAACGCCCGCAGGTGTTAATTCCAAAAACAAAAGGAATTTACCCCCGCGGGTGTTAAATCCTTTTTGAATTCGCAATAAGGCCCACCATAAAAAAGAACTAACGCCCGCGGGTGTTAATGCCATTTGAAATTGGCACTAACACCCGCGAGTGTTATTTTCTTTTGGAAGAGATCTTTTCAACCTCGGATGTGAACACATGCGCTGGCATCCTAGACACCTTGGCCACGTGAGTAGAAACAAATTAAACACCACAAATGAAGTTTACAAATTTTACATTTCTAACTTCGTACGATTATACTTTTGGTCATTCAAGACTTATTCGGTTTGTGAATAAATTTTTTTTTATTTACGGCATTCTACAAGCACACTATACTACTTGAAGCCAATTTCATCTTATTGTATCTATCTGTCACCTAAAATAACCAAGCTATTTCATTTACATTGAAAGATGGATGGACACAAGCGGAACAAATTTTGGCCAAAAGAGAATCAATTTGGGGTGTGAAAATAAAAAAATTCGCGCGAATTTTTTTATTTTCACACCCCAAATTGATTCTCTTTTGGCCAAAATTTTTTCCGCTCGCTTCGCTCGCGATCAAATCAAATCGATCTTGAATTTTGTATCGGCTTCAACCTCAGTCGAAATGATGCTGAAAATGAATGAAATGCTTGCAAAAATGTAGAACCACTACTTTTCCAAATAAAAGGAAACCTAAACAGCTCTGACAATTTTGTTGACACCTAGTAAAGAAACGTGGTCCTATTTATTTCAATGTGTACTTATACAATACATACATACAAGAATTTAAGTTTTTTGTTAAAAACAACGTTCGTTGTTTCACTTTTTTTTCATTTGGGACTTTTGTCCCATAAAAAGTAAAATTTAATTGGGACTACTGACTGGCAATAGTGGGTTAATAATCCCTAAAACTATCTCGGTACTTTTGAGTCTCCAGAGTGGCTCAGAAATTACGAAAACCATTTTCGGGACTTCTGACTTCGAGACGAGTTTCCCTGCGCCAAGTTTCTAATTAAAACAGAAAAAACAAAATAAGGCCCCACGGGCATTATTTCTAGGTTGCAATGGACATAAGACCGCAACCCTTGTAAGGGTCTAATTTCCTTTATTTCGTCGAACGTTATTTCACGTCACCATTTGTTTCACGTGTGGGTTTTATTTCCAATTAAAATTGGAATTAAAGCCCACCAAAAAAAGGAATTAACCCCTGCGGGTGTTAATTCCAAATCAAAAAAGGAATTAACACCCGCGGGGGTAAATTCCTTTTGTTATTGGAATTAACACCCGCGGGCGTTAATTCCATGGGCGTTAATGCACTGCACCAATCTTCGTCACATAAGACTGTAGACAGGCTAAACGTCTCTGACAGATGCCTGGCTCTGTTATCGTCGCCAGTACAAAACAGGTTTTTTTCCACTCACGCACATCCACTGCTTTCACAGTCACGCACATCCACTGCATTCTCACACACGCACATTAACACATTTACGCATTTGCACCCACACACCCCCGCAAGCATAACACCCACGCTTCAGTAATAATAAAGTTTGAACATGTATTTTTGTCAATTGTTAAGGGGATTGATGTTCCAAGAATTGTTAATGTAACTAAAAAAATATGAGTGCGACCCATGTTGTCCACACGACTAACTTCCCAGAGCGAAAGTTCCAACCCATGCGTTCCGTTGTAGTTGTACATGCACGTTGTTCTTAAAGTTAAATTCCATAAGTTCATTTTAATAACAGTGGCGCCGATATTACTCTCGAATATTGTAATTTTCTATTAGTGAAAAATTTTTCTAATCGGATTATTATATCCGAAGATTAACATTTATATGGCAAAACAGCGTTTGGTAGGTCAGATAGTTATGAAATAGATTTTTAGATTTTAGATTAGAATTGATTTTATTCATAATTAATAAAATTAATACAACATTTTAATATAAAACAAAATCATTAGACATGGCTATCTGCCGTCTGCCGAATCGACTATTTATATACTTTTACAATATTATTAATTTTTAAATTTGACTTTAAATTTTATAATTAGCGATTTTTAATTTATTTTAATTAACAATTATCCCATAATAATAAGAATAAAAAAGGTGTTTCATCAAAAAAAATCCTTGTAAGATTCTATTTCGATAAGGCAATTGTACAGAACTGATACAGTTTAGAAACATTCATTTGATTTAATTCGAATATGACTTCCTTAATGGTTAGAAAATCTTTTCCAAGGATACATCTTCTCGTTTCTCTTAGAGTAGGACACTTTCCCAAGAAATGCACAACGTGTTCCCTCTCCATCCTGTTGCATATATTACAGATGACTGGAAGATCTGCTCTGTGAGGTACATAGTTCAGGTTTAGAATTTCAGCTCGTAGTCTGACCATCATTGATACTTCCCTGACACTAAGCTCATCACGGAAGTAGTTTAACTGCTGCAAATTATGGTTAAGCTGGCAGTAGACCGTACGATGTAAGGAGTTTGAAGCTTCATCCATGTACTTGGTTCTAGCTGCTTCATCTACCTTGGAAATAATTTGGTACATGTCCTTTTTTAATTTGGAAAGTTCCTCGACATTACAAACCAAATAAATTCCACAATTTTCTGCCAATTCAAGCCATTCGCGATACCATCCACTCCTTGAATTGATAGCCTTAAGGGCTGCTATTTTGGGTAAACGATAGTCTGCCAAATTTAAGTTTATAATTATGTAATCCACTTGCAGTTTTACTGTTTTCACAAAAAGTGGAGAAATTCCCGTTTCTAGCATTATGACATAGTTCGGTGTGTTGGCCGGCAAAAAGAATGCTCGTTTAATGTAGAAGCGCAATAGCTTTTCAACCATCTCATAATGTTTACTTCCCCAAGTTTGTGCAGCGTAAAGCATAATGGATTCTGCTACCGTTTCAAAAATTTTGTATTTGCTACTATGAGCCACAGATTCGTTCGTGAAACATCTTTTCTATGTGAGGTTTATCGCCATTTTCGCTTTATTAAGCTTTTCACTAAAGTGTTTCTCCATACTTAAGTTCTTCGTGAAGGTAACTCCTAAGTACTTAAACTCTTTAACCACTTCAATCAATTCTCCATTGAATTTCCACTTTTCGCTTGCGCAATTTCTCCCTCCATGTTTTTTAAAGATCATCACTTTCGACTTCTCTTTAGTTGAAGTGATTCTGGAGTATATGCGAGCAGTACAATGTCGTTTGCAAATAGCAGAGCTTTAATCAGCGTCCCCGCATAAACAATACCTCCGGGCAACCAGTCGATTAGATCCTCTATGAATATTGCAAATAACAGCGGGCTTAGTGTGCAACCTTGCCTAACCCCTGATGCAAATTGGAACCAATCAGACTTTTCTTCACCATTCCACACAGCAGCTCGAGTGTCTTCATATATGTTTTCAATTAGTCTGCCAAACTTCAGAGACATTCCTTTTTTGGACAGCTTATAGATTAGCGATTTCCGATCCACAGTATCGAACGCTGCTTTGAAGTCAATGAAGAACACGTATAGTTTTTTGTCTTGGTCTAAGAATGAATCTGCAATACTCCTCAGCACAAATATATGATCAACAGTTGAATACCCTTGTCTAAAGCCGGCTTGAAATTCTTTTAATTGTTTATTTTCTTTTATCCATGTTGACAGTCTTCGTTGCATTCTTGCGGTAAATATTTTATAGGATGCATTAAGAAACAAAATTCCTCGATAGTTTGCTGGATCCGATGCACATCCTTTCTTGTATATAGGAAAAATCAGTGCTTCCTTGAACTGAAGAGGTATCACGCCTGTTTCAAACACATTATTGAATAAGAGAGCTAAACTTTCAAAAAGGCCGCTATTCGCGTAGGGTGACGTGGTCATCAATGCACCACCCTATTTTCAAATGACCTTAACTTTTTCCAATGAACTCTTTTTGTTATGTGTTTTTGTATTTCATTCTTTAGATATGTTATGAAAATACGTAAGAACTTATATTTTCGATATGATCTGAATTCTTTGTGTAAAAAATACTTTTTCCCAAAAAACCAAATGGTGCATGGTGCACCATGGTATGTACTGAATGCACCAGTCGTATGTTCACGATGCACCACAAATTTATTTAAAGAATTAAAACAATTTTTAACGTCATAGACAGATTTATTTTTTCAAACAAAAATATACGAGAACTTAAATATAAAAAAAATCGATCAAAAGACAATATCACTTAAGGGAACTTTAAAATAAAAACAAATAGAGGAACTCCACTAAAGCAAAGTTATTATAGGATTTAGGTTCATCAAATTGACGGTTAAAAAGTTTAGAATTCAAAGCAACTGATGAATTTGCGGTATCTTCTTGATCAGATAAATTTTAGCTGCTGCAGTCGTTCCTTTATTTCATCTTTGTCTTTTTACACAGTAAACCGCGGAGCATTCAGCACCATGCTTATGTGGTGCATTATGCACCACCCTGACATTTTTTAAACAAATTGAAATAGTTTATAACAAAAGGAACAAAACTATTCACTCCTTATTTTAAAATGTTAGCAAATGTTCAAAATACTGTTTAAATGATTTGTTGTAAGGAAACTCTTTAATTTCACTCAGATATTAAAAAAACAAGCTAACCTTATATTTTCACTTTATCACTGTAAATTTATAAAACACTCCGCACAAGTGAGCCACCAAAGAGAAACACTTTCAAACTTAAGTCTATCAGTGGCGTAGATAGCTTTTCGCTATGGGAGGGGATGGATCTACTTCGCTCATTTTTACTTCCGACATCTATACTAATATATAAAGTTTGTTTGTTTTGTTTGAACGCGCTTATCTCAGAAACTACTGGTTCGAATTATAATTGAGTTGGATAGTCCATTCTCCAAAATTCGAGGAATCTTAGGCTTCATAACAAATTAGTCTACGGCCAATAGGAGCGAAGAATCAGTGGAAAATGTGGAAAAAAACGGTAAGATCTCAGAAACTGCTAAATCAAATTGAAAAAAAAACTCTTTTTTTTTGTGGAGAATAGTCCATTTATCGAGGAAGGCTTTAAGCTATACAAAGTTACGCTGCGAATAATAAGAGCAAAGCTTCAGTGAAAAGTCTTACTAAAGCGGGGAAAATAATACATATTTAAAGGCTTCGAGTTAAGAAGAATTTTGACTTAGGGAGAGTCGACTAATATACAATTTTAAAATAACTTTGCAACCAAATTCATGCGCATCATGCACAAGTCAAGACGCACCTCTGGCCGAAGCACGAAGGAGAGACGGACGAAGTCACGGGCAACTACTACAGGGTGCGGCACGAAAACTTGCTGATTTGTTTTTGGCGCCAGAGGGGGGGAGTGGTCGGATGTTGGTGGAGAGTGTCTCATTTTTTAGGGGACTTCCTGAAGTTTCATCTGCACCGCAGTCAGTCGACATCATGCATTGGACAAAAGAGCAACGCGCATTTGCCTGCGAGGCTTACTTTTCCAACAGTCGTTCCATAATATCCACTCAACGTGCAACAAAATCGCGTTCACGAAGCTCCTGCACCAAAGCCAATTTGTAAGGATGGAAATGAAGATCCTGGTGGAGAATTCGTCTCACAGTGCGATCAGATATGCCCAAAGCAACTGCATGTTTGCGCGCCGAACGCCGGGGAGATCGCAAGACAGAAACTCTCACCCTCTCAATGTTTTCCTCTGTTTGATTCTCCGGTGTGCTGGATGGGATTTCGTCACGTTTTCGCTCTCCCTGAATGTTTTCACCCACGAAACAATCGACTGCCGGCCAGGAACGCGACCTGCGGGATGGATGTTGAAGCGAGTACGGAAAGCACGTTGAGTTGAAATTAGACTGTTGGAAAAGTAAGCCTCGCAGGCAAATGTGCGTTGCTCTTTCGTCCAATGCATGATGTCGACTGACTGTGGCGTAGATGAAACTTCAGGAAGTCCTCTAAAAAATGAGACACTCTCCACCCACATCCGACCACTCCCCCCCGCTTGGCGCCAAAAACAAATCAGCAAGTTTTCGTGCCGCACCCTGTAGTATAGAATATATGAAAAGTTTTGGATGTTTGTCTGTCTTTCTGTAAAAGTGTAAACGCACCCAGCCTTAACCACTGGTCCGATTGACTTAAAACTTGAAAATTGAGTTCTCTTCTTTTTATTTTATAATTTTTTTTTTTTTAAGATCAAAATTTAGGGAAGCCACCAAACAATTTTTTTTTGCCAAAAACCAAAAGTATCAATTTTCTCAAATTTTTTTTTTTAAACTTCGTCCAAAACGCTAATGGGTAATAGCACATTTTGCTTTCTGGTTTAAATGAATTTGTGTGAGTTATCGTTACCGTTAGGATTCGAGTTAACTTCACCGCAGTTATGCAAACATTTGTGTTCGTGTGGATGAGTGTGTTGCGTGTTTGGGGCGGTTTCTTACACCCAATTAACAATGTGACATACGGTGAGAAGAAATCTAAATAACTTTAAATTTTTGTGTCGGTGTGGGCTTTTGATGTGGAAAGCTGGATTTAAGCTCTTTTTCTTGCACGTTTACCTATTTTCAATTGTTGAGAGACGTTAAAATATACTTTTTAAAAATCGATATAAAAAAGAAATTCAAAAAATTAGGTTATTTGCAAAAGTAATAATTTCTTTCAGATGAAGAGTAGACCTTGTGTTTTCCCCGTAGACTGTAGGTATAGAATGTACTATGCGTTTCTTTAACTTATTTGGCATAACTGGTTATGTTGAACAATTATTTATGAATCCCAATGGGGGGGGATATATCCCCCTGATCCCCCCCCTATCTACGCCACTGAAGTCTATCGGAGTTTCTGAAAGTAACGGTTACATTTGAAAGAGGTATACACTAATCCAGCGTCCGGTTTGGCGTGTATAGCCGTGGTGCATTCTGCACCACTGGTGCATTGATGAACACGTCACCCTATTTATAGAATTCAGCTGGTATTCTATCAGACCCTGGTGCTTTTCTATCTTTAAGGCCCTCAGCTGCCAGTTTCACCTCATGCGGAGTTATTCGTTGATCAAGGATTTCATTTTCGACTCCTGGAGCAGCATAATGAATGACAACCCGGTTCATAACTGGATTAAGGAGCATATTGAAGTGCCGCGATAAAACATCAGAATTAAGGTGTCGACCAATTGTGTATTGTACACCGTTAAGTTTCCATGCCAATTGCCAAAATTCAGCCGAATTTCTGCAGCTCGCCAGTTTTTGGGCTTCCATTTCAAAATATTTTTTCTTTTTGTGTTTGCATAGCTCTTTAAACAACTTGTTTGCTTCCATGTATTGTTTTTTGTTGAAATTACTGCTGTTGCGCTGGAAAATTCGCAACCACGCAAATGATTTCTGCCTTGTATTTAGGCACTCACTATCAAACCATGGTTCGACAAATAACTTAGTACCTTTTCTCTGCTGGTTCGAAATAGGATATTCTGTTTTAATCATATTTTCTAGTTGATCAAAGTTGGCTATTTCTTGGTTTCTTAGCAAGTTTTCTAAGTTCTCTCGATAATTGTTTCCTTTTTGCCTCTGAACACGCTAGTTTAGGAAGTAGCGTCATGTTCCGTTCATCCTCGCTCATAAAACTATCAAGTTGAAAAGAAACAATAATTGGAAGGTGATCTGAATAAGGTAGCTGACCAATTTCAAAGTCTGTGACGTAAGACTTCCAATCTCCACCAATTAGACTAAAATCTATAACAGATGTTCCTTGCCGTCCCACAAAGGTAAAGTCGCCATTTTCGTCCATATTACTAGTTCCATTTTGAATTCTCAAGCCAAAAGAGTTGCACAGTTCTAGTAATTTTTTTACCCCGTGGGTTGCAAATTTTGTCTTTAGACTTTCTTGTAATTCCAGCCAAAATATTTTCCGTACCTTGCTCCTCTCCTATTCTTGCATTCATATCACCAATAACAATTACATTTGAGTTTCTCTTCGTGGAAAGCATCTCCTGAAGTTTCTCAAATTATGAAATATAATCTATGAAACTCCTGAATTTTGTTTTTTTTTTCACACTAACTATAAGATTTTTTGCACTATTAGCCGTTTTTTTTTTCACTAGCCAGTAGCCAGCACAATGACAATTGTGCCGGCGATAGAACTTTCAGTTATTGAAATGAAGACAGCGCTGATAGCGTTAAGAAGAATTATTTTGCTACGCAGAGAAGAAGAAGAAAGAAGAACAAGAAAATGTTTTTTTATTCTTTCTGTTCAAAGAGGATGAAGAATATGGAATATGCGAATGCGAAGAGATTTTTTTATACAAAAACGAAGATTTTTGAAAATTGTTGTTGTAAATTATTTGGCTTAGTGCTTTGCTTTCGCTTATGGAAACAAATTATATATGAGAATGAGAATTGCAGAATTTATGCCAACTGCGACGTTGTCGCAAACATTGTGCGTGAAAACCTATACAATTTAAATATCTCACTACAAACAAAGGTATATTCGTGAAGATAGATTTCTTGTTTGCTTTTGAATGCTTTTTTTTCCTTTTTGTGGAAAATGATGAAATGACATCTGAAAAAGTCATTGAACTTTTTAGGATTTGGGTTGTTTGTCTGGTTGGAAATGTGTCAGTTAATGAGGTGTTTTTTTTTTTTTTTAATTACATATTACGAATTTGTGTAACTGGTGCTAACTCGTAATGAATGACTGTTTTTTTTTTTTCAGGTGTAAAAATAATTAAAAATTTATTATTGGACTATTTTTTTTAATAAATGAATTCTTTGTTCATGGGTATAAAGCAACTAATTCGTTTCAATTATTATTATCTTAACTTTATTAACATAGACACCAATAGGACAAACAAACTCTAGCGAAACAACAAATGATTTGTACTAAAATTAAGAGCTTCTTCGATATCTAGGTAGGTTCTTTCTTAAGTCATGCTCTACCACGAAAATTTAATGTGTCATTAATCAGAAACATTTCATTTGGGGGAAATAATTATGTATTTATATTATTTAAACAATTTTTATTTTGTTTATAAAGGGTGATCAACAAGCGGCGTGTCTAGGTTGAATTGAGACAAGATAAAAACCATATAGAAGAGGAGTCTATTCTCCCCTGTTTTGCCGGGAGGGGCGATTTTATAAGAAAAAATTGAAAAAAAAATATTTTAAATGAACGGCTTTACCCACAATGCTTTGCTGTACCTTACCTTCTTGTAAAGCTTAAAAGTCTCTCTTTGATCACAGGCCCCGACGTAGTAGATTCGTACTACGAATCCCGAAAATAAGTATCATAGCTCGCGTCGTAATAAAAGTAATTGCTACGATATTCGGAGTTCGGGAAATTGATATCACTAGCCCCGAACGAATAGGTTAGGTTAGGTTAAGCGGGCTGACAGTTGGTGTTGTTACCGTCACACTTAGATCAATGTAGATCCACTGTGGTATCTTGAAGTATTGCAACTTCCTGAAAAATAAATAACCTATGAATCATAAGGTTCGTTTAGCCATTTCGAGGTCTTGACAAAGCTCAGCAAGCTTTTGCCTGGCAGCTCGGAGAGTTCTTCTAGTTCGTTAAAGAAGAAGTTGCCTACAGTTTTTTTCCTAGTAAGACAGTAGAGTGAACGACAGTGGCAGAGAAAATAGGCAGTGTCTTCATGCTCGTCTTCATTACCACAGTCTCTACAAAGGTCATCGGAACTAAGCCCCATCTTAGGGATCTTAGAGATATGTTTGGCAAAGTTAAACATTTTAAAAATTCACATTTGAGCAAAATATGTGCATATATGATAAATTATATTATTCAATAAAGAATTGATTTTATTTAAACAATTAATTACATGAGTAAAGCTAATAGCAAATAAACAATAAATAATAAATTGTGCATTTCTCAACAGTTATATTATGATTTTTGACTTTTCGAGGAAAGGAAACTAAAGTTTACCGAGTTGCTTTACTCGAACTAGTGTGTTCGGAAAAGGAAACAGTGAATATAATCTTTTTTTTTTAATATTAACTGATAATCTTTATAGAAAAAAGAGTATCAAACATTAAAATATTTGAGATAGTATTTCAGAAAAAACTAAAATTACAATACTAAACTCAGTTAGAGTATTTTCTGCAACATGTTCCTTCCTCATAGTCCGTAAACTGTTCGGTAACTGGTGCCACGACCAGCGTTGCCAAAATGTGCCCGTTCGGGCCATTTGGCCCTTAAGTTTTTATTTTGGCCCGTGGCCCAGGGCAGCACGAAATGGCCCGCATATCATATTTTACAAAACACAATCTTGTTATTCCATCAACAAAATTATCAATGTGTTTTCTCCATAAACAAGTCATCATATTGAAAATGACACTGAACTCATTGATTCAGACTGACGATTGCTTTTCATTTGTTTTGGATTTTGAGACCCACGACTCCAAGTTTGAGGACGATGTCCTCTCCGGTTTTATGCAGCCGGAGTAAAAGGTTTTTAGAGGCCGTGATGGTGTGTTAGCCAGATCAACCTTCACCACTGTCTTATCGGCGTTTTCATCGTCTGAGAAGGAATAAAGTAGGACTTCCTCGCTTAAGCGAGGCATTAATGCCTAGAGTAGTCTTCAGTTTCCATGCCAAAATTACTGTCGACTGCGAGATCAACTTCTACGTCAGGATGGCTTGTTACAGGCTGAGAAGGTCGATGGTTCCACTTGTGATGTTACATCGATCTCCATATTTGTGTTCTTTGAGGCATTTCGTTACGCTGCATTTAGCGAGTCTTCGTCTTTTTTGTAAATATGGACCATGATTTCGTCGAAACCGTAATTAACCACGCCTTGCATCGCAGCTAGTGGGTTATCAAGAGAGCTGAACTATAGCGACCCACTGTCTCCTTCTAAACCTTTGGGACTTTCCAGTCATGAGTAGGCAGGTTTGGAGTACATACACACTTTAATCAGTTTCATGATCATATTTTAGCAAGGAATATTCTCCCTTTTGACAACTTCCAGGTTGGCAACCGACCAGACTTCTGGCAAGCCATTGACAGCAGCCCTGTACAGATCGAAAGATCTCTTATCTCCACAGGCGATGAGTTTGATACGATTTTGGTACCATTCTGCATCGGCTGTGTTTGTGCCCTCAAAATGGCCCTTAAAATTTTTTTCTTCGCGGCAACGCTGGCCACGACCCTATTCGAAATTAGTATATTGAAAAATTTTGCATGTTACATAAATAACTGTGACTTCTTAATATTCATGTTATAGACCTATATCTCAATTTTTTCAGAATTTTAGGTCCAGTAATTTCGGTGATTAAGGAGGGGGGAATGCCCTATTTTTGACATTTTTGCCTATTTTTCAATATTTTCTTAAATAACTTCAAAACTATTTCTCTTAAAAATATAAAAAAAAAATCAATGGGTATAACAGTTTTAAAGGAAATAAGTTGTAAAGTTGAGTCGAAAATTATAAAGTTACCCCAAATATTGAGTCATATCTGTGTTATATGTAACAGTACAGACTTCTCATTATTATTTTTCTTGTAATCTACAGGTTGAGACCTATTCTCAGTTTTTTTTCATCATTTTAGGCCCAGTAGTTCCGAAGATCAGAGGGGGGGGGGGGGGGGGAATGGTCATTTTTGTGTTTTTTTATCTTCTTTCTTTAATAACTTCGAAATTATTTTTCTTAAAAAAATGAAAATAATATTTTTAGATTACTATTGAATACTTAAATATGTGTACAATATTTCATTGCAATCGGCCTACCAGATTCGAAGAAATCGCTTGTGAAAGATAAATGAACAGAAAACGAAGTGATGTTTTAAGGGTTTCGTTTACACTCTGTGTACGGAACCCTAAAAAATCAACAAAACGACCCACGCGAATTTGCTCAAACCTCTAATTTTCAAGTTTGAAGTCAATCGGACCAGTGGCGAAGGCGTAGGTGCGTTTACAGAGAGACAGACGGACAGAATCGCCGGACCCACTTTTTTCGACTTCTGTATCATCGTCATGTCAAATCTCAGCAAAATCTCAACTTTTTTATACAAATTCAATACTTGCCATATGTATATTCTATATGTCGCAAGTAAAAATGTTGTTTTTTTACCTATGAACAAAAAAAATACATGAAAACAAATATGTACCTACATAATCCAATAATAATCTATAAATTATTATCACGCTTCACCTGAAAAGGCAAAAACAAACATTCATTCATTCCTTCATTATGACCAGTCACCTCACACATCCTTAAAAAAAAGCACCTCATTATCTGACCTGCACCTGAAACACATTTTCAACCAAACCAACATCCCTTAAATCTTTAAAAGTTCAATGACTTTTTCAGATATAGATCATTATCATTATTTCATAATTTGCCACAAAAAGGCAAAATTCATACACAAGTGATCAAGAAATCTATTCTCACGAATAGACCTTTTAGGCGGGGAGCCCTCAATCCTGAAAGTGCACTTACACGGATTTCAAATTTTTTTATATTAAAAGATAGTTTTTAGAAATACCAACAAATTAAGCCCGGTATGACGAGGCCTATCCTGGCACCAGTATTTTTTTGCAATTTTTTGCATTATTAATAATGATTGATAATTTGCACTTATTGCGGATTTTAATTTTAACTAGCGCATATTATTGGAAATTTAATGTGCTTTCAGGAAAAAATGGTATGACAGCTGCCATCCTGGCACCAATGTCTGTCATACCTTTTTTTAAAATATTGTCACTCATATGTTTTTAAAATAGGTATGACAGACATTGGTGTCAGGATGGCAGCTGTCATACCATTTTTTCCTGAAAGCACATTAAATTTCTAATAATATGCGCTAGTTAAAATTTAAATCCGCGATAAGTGCAAATTATTAATAATGCAAAAAATACTGGTGCCAGGATAGGCCTCGTCATACCGGGCTTAATTTGTTGGTATTTCTAAAAACTATCTTTTAATATTAAAAATTTTGAAATCCGTGTAAGTGCACTTTTAGGATTGGGGGCTCCCGGTGTATTTGCTTTTAGTGAGATGATAATGTTGTATAGGTTTTTGCACGCATGTTTTACAAAAAATGACAAGATCGCAAATCTTGTGTAAACTCTGCGTCTGTAGTTCTCAAATTTATTTTGTTTCTAAGTTTTCGCTTTTTCTTTTTTTCAAAGAACAAAACAAAATACAAAAATAGAATTCGCTCCTCACTCATTTTTTCTTCTCCATTATCCATATTCCTCTTTCCTCTATCTTCTCTCTCCTGTCGTAGTCGTCATCACAGATTCGCTTTAAAATATAAAGTACGGGCGAAAAACTGCTAGCGACACTCTCCACAAATGCGGACCCCTTGCAACCTAAAAATTCACCATGGCGTGCTAGTATTAGGTCTCCATATACAAAGCCCTAATGAAATGAGCTTATCTGAGTTATGAACTCACTAAGGTTGGAGTATTTGCTAATTTTTGTAATCCGAGACGCAACACTCAGGTCGATTTTGCCATACAAATTGAATTTAACCGATAAAGTGAGTTAGAGCGTTTTATTCGCACTTGATTACTTTGCTGGCTACTGAGTAGTGAAAAAACACGACTATTGTTGAAAGTATTGCAGAAATTATCTTAATTTTCAATTGCCATTTGAAAACCGCTAAGCGGATTTCGCTCAAAACCTAATCACACAATACCGCATCGAATGAGACCAATTTCATGACAATACGATGAGTGGTTCGTGAAATAATTGAGACGAGAAAACGTAACGCACATACGCACATACGAACACACATACACAAACACACAGATCATCATAAAAACGCTTGATTCGGATTCTAGTGACCTCGAATCATGGAAATATGCAATAATAACTTTCTCTGGGAAGTTAATAATAAATTAATTCATACTTTGCCCAACGTTTCTCCGGTTGTTTTCCGGCATCTTCAGGGGTGAGTTTTATTAAAAACTACATATTTGATTGAATATGACATTTATGTTTGAATTTTTAGACTAATAATTATTGTAAAGTTAACAAGCAAAACAGAAAAACTAAACTTTAATATCACAGGAACTATTTTTAATGGTAACACTAAGGTAAGAGTGCAATATAATAGTGTTACCACTAAATAGTTCCTGTGATAATAAAGTTTAGTTAATCCCCTTAACAATTGAATAATATTTTGTTTATTTGAAAATTCGTCGACCTCAACAAAACATAAGATTTAAAATATAGGTTAGGACGAAGAATGATAGCAAAATAATTTTTGTCAACGTGTGATAAGATTAATTAAAAAAAACAAAAACATTAAAACATTAAACACTCAAAACTAAAAATAAAATTTTAATTTTTTTTTATGTGAACTTGAAAAAGGAGCAAGTCCTGAATAAATAATATAAAATATAAGTGAGACCCTTATGTTCCATACGACTAACTTCCCAGAGTAGCAAAATATGTTAAATAAAACATATACTTTGAATTTTATTTTCAATTGCTTAAATCAACCTATTGTCAATTGTACAAATGAGGGTTTACCGATTTAAAGGCATAAATATTCTATTACCATATCTACTAATATGGACAGATTTTCCTTATAACCACAAAAATAAATCCACTTTTACTAATTTTCAATTACTTATAACAAATTATGGTCAAATTTTTTGTTCTCACGGCCGTACTGCCGCCCGGTTTTGAAAGAGTACCGGTCTCAGTTTTGTTTTTTTGTTTTTGTTTTTTGTTCTCCATCTAAAAATCCCACGAGTTGCGAAGAAAGGGAGGTCCGTCTGCACAGAAATTCGCATATACAGATAAGGCTGGTTAATCCGGAGGTTGCCAGGTATCCGGATACTCCGTTAGAGACTGAGCTATTTTTAAATTGGGCCTTCAGCCAGGCTGATCATCGGCACGGGTCGTGCCCAAATCAGGAAGTGATGATTTGGAAGGAAGAGGTGGTGGTGAGGGGTCAGACAATGTTTACGGGTCGGGGACAGCACGTACCGGGACAAGTCGTACCGAAACTATTTATATCGTTTTTATAGCATTATTTCAAGCTAATTTCACCACCCTAAAAAAGTTTGTGGAATAAAATGTGGATATCAGCTTTTTTTGGAATTCAAATTTCTATTGTAAAGCTTTTCTTATTTCTTGTCGATTTTTGATTGGTTTTGCAAAAAATTGCAAAAAATACTGGTGCCAGGATAGGCCTCGTCATACCGGGCTTAATTTGTTGGTATTTCTAAAAACTATCTTTTAATATAAACAATTTTGAAATCCGTGTAAGTGCACTTTTAGGATTGGGGGCTCCCGGTGTATTTGCTTTTAGTGAGATGATAATGTTGTATAGGTTTTTGCACGCATGTTTTACAAAAAATGACAAGATCGCAAATCTTGTGTAAACTCTGCGTCTGCAGTTCTCAAATTTATTTTGTTTCTAAGTTTTCGCTTTTTCTATTTTTCAAAGAACAAAACAAAATACAAAAATTGAATTCGCTCCTCACTCATTTTTTCTTCTCCATTATCCATATTCCTCTTTCCTCTATCCTCTCTCTCCTGACATAGTCGTCAT
Organism: Sphaerophoria taeniata; assembly: GCA_943590905.1. NCBI lineage: Eukaryota > Metazoa > Arthropoda > Insecta > Diptera > Syrphidae > Sphaerophoria > Sphaerophoria taeniata. The sequence goes on along the minus strand of OX016541.1, from coordinate 112,199,381 downwards.
CACAGATTCGCTTTAAAATATAAAGTACGGGCGAAAAACTGCTAGCGACACTCTCCACAAATGCGGACCCCTTGCAACCTAAAAATTCACCAAAGCGTGCTAGTACTAGGTCTCCATATACAAAGCCCTAATGAAATGAGCTTATCTGAGTTATGAACTCACTACCCGAGTAGCACAGACTTCGATTTATAACAAGTATTTTGTTATATTTGTGTTTTGTTGAAGTAATCTGCAATATTTTGTGTTATATTTCAGTTTTTCAATTGTTTATCGAAAAAAAGTTGTAACTTTGTTAATTGAAATGTTACAAATCGGTTATATAACTGTTCCAACTTGTTTTCTAATAATTGGTCTTATTATAATAAGGTTATATAAAAGTCAAAAATTTCAAAGTTGAAAAAAAGTTGTTATAACATCTATAAAATTTCTGTTTCGTTATCGTTTAACTTAAACGTTAAAATAACTTACTTGCAACAATCTGTAAGAAGATTAGTGTAACGTCAATATAATTTACAAGTTTGAAGAAGGAAAGAAGTTACAAAAACATTTTTGTAACGTTTTTACTCCTAGAACCTTTATTTGAGCAGAATTTTAGTAATCTAGTTTATATAACCAATATATAACAATGTTTCAATTAGTGTTTTCTTTAATTCATGGCCAAAATAATTATGTAGGTATAAATGCAATAAAAAATGCTATACTTTGAATGGTGAATTTATTTAAACGGAGTATGGATAAATCCCCTCTATTTTTTCTTTATTTCTTTTTTTTTGTTATTAAATTCAATTTGAGACATATAACTTTGTTGCAACTTAATAATAACATACCATTAACCTTATTATAACATAACAACTCTGAAACCCTTAACTTCAAAGCAATGCGTAGCGCCAACGTTATTGTAACATTGTGCCAATTTGAATACAACTTTACAGTTATTTCATGTTTCAAAAGTTTTATAAACTCAACTATAACATCTCTTGAATCTTAAGAAATGTTGTAGTTTTGTTTCAAAAACAAGCCGAATGTTTTTTTTTTTCAGTACTAGTACTTTGGTTACATATTTGTTTTAATATTGTAGCAATCTTTGTTTCACGTTAACAAATTAGAAACCAAAATATAACAAAGTTTCCAAAAACAAAAACTACAGTTATATTTTAGTTATATATCAGTTATATTTCAACTTAGTTTCAACTATGTTTATTCAAACATTTTGTTTGTTATATTCGTGTTTTTTCAAATAGAAAAGAACAACATTACATAACGCATTTATAACAACAACATTACATAACGTATGTAATGTTGTTGTTTTCTATTTGAAAAAACACGAATATAACAAACAAAATGTTTGAATAAATATAGTTGAAACTAAGTTGAAATATAACTGATATATAACTAAAATATAACTGTAGTTTTTGTTTTTGGAAACTTTGTTATATTTTGGTTTCTAATTTGTTAACGTGAAACAAAGATTGCTACAATATTAAAACAAATATGTAACCAAAGTACTAGTTCTGAAAAAAAACATTCGGCTTGTTTTTGAAACAAAACTACAACATTTCTTAAGATTCAAGAGATGTTATAGTTGAGTTTATAAAACTTTTGAAACATGAAATAACTGTAAAGTTGTATTCAAATTGGCACAATGTTACAATAACGTTGGCGCTATGCATTGCTTTGACGTTAAGGGTTTCAGAGTTGTTATGTTATAATAAGGTTAATGGTATGTTATTATTAAGTTCGTTAAATTGACCATGAAAATTTTACAAAAAAAAATTATTTTTTGGAATGAAAAGACTGACTTTACATGTCAGAGTTGCCGCTAGATTCAATAACTTTACAAGTCATAAAACAATTCGTGGATTTCATTAGCGTTTTTAATTGTGTTTTTGTAAGCGATCGTAATCATTTTAATTGCTTTCATTGATCGCATTCATTGAATTTGAATTCAATTGAAAAATTTGACTATAGGCAAAAGTGTCAAAATTGAACCAAAAGTAAAGTTTTTCTTGAATTGAATTAAAAATGTGTATTAAAACTAGACGTTTATTTAAAGATTGAACTCTAATAAAATTTTGCTCAAGCAAGCCTCCTATTTTTGCTTACTTAAGGAACCTTTCGTCTATTTTTGAAATTTGTTTAAGTTCACTTAAACGGAGTGAGGGAAATTGGAAGGGAGTTCAAACTTCTATGAATAAGATAAACTTCAGTTACCTTTAGTAACTACAACAACTTATGAATCAGCTAAGAATATTGCCATGGTAATCGGCATTATATAATTTTTGTTCAAACACCAATCGAACATTTTATGTTATATGTTTTGACAAACAAACAAAGGCAAACAATATGATCTATTTGAGGTTTTTTTAATCTCCCTTAATAGAAGACATTTGTATTTATATATCTAGGATTTGATATAAAATGGGTGATTTCTTTTATAACATTTTTGTTTTTAAAATTTAAACAAAAAGTAAACTGCGGCAACTCTGATGAACATAGATCAAAGTTTAATCCTATTTTTTGTTTGATTTATTTCCCGTCAGAAAAAATAAGGTTTTTATAACATCGAGATTTAAGTTACAGAAACGAATTAGAAATGATGATACGAAAAATCAATTCATCTATGTTTTATAAACAACGTAAACTAGTTACAATGAGGATCTAATTCCCTGAAAATTCTACTTTGTTGAATCTTTGTTATAATAACATATAAGTTATAATATTAAAAGACAATGTTTTATTAATGTTTCCTGCAACAAGTGCCATTTTGTTCACAATCGAATGACCCATTATTAGAATTTGATCTGGTATGCTTTATTTTCAAACTAATTTTTACAATTGGTTATATACTTCTTCCATTGTCAAAGTCAATGAAAATGGATAAAAGATCCGTTTCCTAACGTAATTAATTAATATTTTTGCAACTTCAAAGCCTCAATACAAACATGAATATTTTTTATTTTTAAATTTTTCGCCCAATTTCAATTTTTTGGGTGGCGCGTAAGTTTTCAAGAAGTAGAACATCAATATTTATGACAAAAACAGCGTTGCATTAAGATTTTTCGTTCATAAATGTCTTAAACTCGCATTTTCAATAATTATATATGACGTATTGATCTTATTCAAGTCTTTGAAGTTTGTCTTCTTATAACATAATTAAAGGCAGTATACATTTTAAATGAAATTGATTAATAACTTAATAGAAACTTTTACAATGTTTTCTGAAACATTCTTTCTCATTATATTATAACAAACGAAATAGTTCAAGTTATATTCATGTTATTAAAATTTATTTTGAACTCTTCGTTCTTGTTTTAGCTATGTTATAACATGTAACAAAGTATTCTTGCATAAACATTTTTGCAACATTAGTAGAACTAATATTCTAGTTCAATTAAAGTTGCACAAATGTTGTATTAAGTTACATGTAACATTATTTAGTTGAAACAACATTTATGAAACTGAGAAATAACAAAATGTTACCTCTTTAAAACTTATTTATAACGTACTTGTAGCAAATCGAGAGGGAAAACGCGGCTATTTGGGTTACACAATTGTTCTAAATTGCGTTACTATAACAAATGGACAACAATTTGATTGTTTTATTGGAGTTATAAATACCATAGAAAACCCGTCTGTGCTACTCGGGTAAGGTTGGAGTATTTGCTAATTTTTGTAATCCGAGACGCAACACTCAGGTCGATTTTGCCATACAAATTGAATTTGACCGATAAAGTGAGTTAGAGCGTTTTATTCGCACTTGATTACTTTGCTGGCTACTGAGTAGTGAAAAAACACGACTATTGTTGAAAGTATTGCAGAAATTATCTTAATTTTCAATTGCCATTTGAAAACCGCTAAGCGGATTTCGCTCAAAACCTAATCACACAATACCGCATCGAATGAGACCAATTTCATGACAATACGATGAGTGGTTCGTGAAATAATTGAGACGAGAAAACGTAACGCACATACGCACATACGAACACACATACACAAACACACAGATCATCATAAAAACGCTTGATTCGGATTCTAGTGACCTCGAATCATGGAAATATGCAATAATAACTTTCTCTGGGAAGTTAATAATAAATTAATTCATACTTTGCCCAACGTTTCTCCGGTTGTTTTCCGGCATCTTCAGGGGTGAGTTTTATTAAAAACTACATATTTGATTTAATATTACATTTATGTTTGAATTTTTAGACTAATAATTATTGTAAAGTTAACAAGCAAAACAGAAAAACTAAACTTTAATATCACAGGAACTATTTTTAATGGTAACACTAAGGTAAGAGTGCAATATAATAGTGTTACCACTAAATAGTTCCTGTGATAATAAAGTTTAGTTAATCCCCTTAACAATTGAATAATATTTTGTTTATTTGAAAATTCGTCGACCTCAACAAAACATAAGATTTAAAATATAGGTTAGGACGAAGAATGATAGCAAAATAATTTTTGTCAACGTGTGATAAGATTAATTAAAAAAAACAAAAACATTAAAACATTAAACACTCAAAACTAAAAATAAAATTTTAATTTTTTTTTATGTGAACTTGAAAAAGGAGCAAGTCCTGAATAAATAATATAAAATATAAGTGAGACCCTTATGTTCCATACGACTAACTTCCCAGAGTAGCAAAATATGTAAAATAAAACATATACTTTGAATTTTATTTTCAATTGCTTAAATCAACCTATTGTCAATTGTACAAATGAGGGTTTACCGATTTAAAGGCATAAATATTCTATTACCATATCTACTAATATGAACAGATTTTCCTTATAACCACAAAAATAAATCCACTTTTACTAATTTTCAATTACTTATAACAAATTATGGTCAAATTTTTTGTTCTCACGGCCGTACTGCCGCCCGGTTTTGAAAGAGTACCGGTCTCAGTTTTGTTTTTTTGTTTTTGTTTTTTGTTCTCCATCTAAAAATCCCACGAGTTGCGAAGAAAGGGAGGTCCGTCTGCACAGAAATTCGCATATACAGATAAGGCTGGTTAATCCGGAGGTTGCCAGGTATCCGGATACTCCGTTAGAGACTGAGCTATTTTTAAATTGGGCCTTCAGCCAGGCTGATCATCGGCACGGGTCGTGCCCAAATCAGGAAGTGATGATTTGGAAGGAAGAGGTGGTGGTGAGGGGTCAGACAATGTTTACGGGTCGGGGACAGCACGTACCGGGACAAGTCGTACCGAAACTATTTATATCGTTTTTATAGCATTATTTCAAGCTAATTTCACCACCCTAAAAAAGTTTGTGGAATAAAATGTGGATATAAGCTTTTTTTGGAATTCAAATTTTTATTGTAAAGCTTTTCTCATTTCTTGTCGATTTTTGATTGGTTGAGGCACTGCTCTTTTGCTTGTGTGTTTTCAATAGCTAAGCCTTTGGCGCATATTTTTCCTTGTGTTCCTATAGAAACAGGCGTGATTTACTTTTTTTTTTTTTGTTGAGTTGATGCTGGAAAAGTTACAATTGGTCAATTAATTTAGGTATTTCATTTTTTATTGTGGAATTCATCTGTAATTGGCTTGCTGCCTTGCAGTATGAATATGAAGAAAAAATGTGTTTGCTTTTGCTTATAATTGGTGTAAGAGGAAGAATGTTATGTCTTTTTTTCTTTGAACATATGGCAAACAGAATACTTACAACTGTTGAGCGAAAAATATGAAGCGACAATATAAGAGGGAAGAAAATGATCCTTTCCCTCTGTCAACACAGAATTAAGTAGTGAAACAAAGGGGTAAAGACTTCCCCAGTGCTTTGTATGTATACTACTAGTGTTTACATACAAAGCCCAGTGGGTGGAAACAAAGGCCAGCGATCGAGTGGTAGGAAGGGGAAGGACGGTGAGTCAGTCAACGCCTAGCCACATGAAGGTTCGGTCGCTGCTCGGATAAATTAAAATTAATTTAGTACGCGTATACGGAGTGTTTTTATTTCAGAAGTGGGATCAGAAAACCTGCGTTGACTGCATTAATATTGGCCGAAAAAAAAATAATAGCAATTATTTCCAAACACCCAAAAATTTAGTGACCGAAAGCTTTATAAAAGTTGATTGCATTTTGTATATTCCCCTCACGAAAAAAAAGAAAAAAAGAAAAAAACAAAGACAAAGAAGAATATTATTTATATGTGTGCGCACCCTTTCTTCCACCATCCTCGTTCACGTGTAATAGTGAGCCTTAATATTTTTCTTCTTGCCGTGATTAGTCGAGATTCGTTATCGTTACGCAAGTAAAAAGAGAAAAAAAAGGGGAAAAAGAAAAATATTCTATTCATACTCGAGTCGTATCCTAGTAACGCAAACAAAACAAAAAGTTGATATTTACAAATACTAAAGCGTTCGAGGTTATAGTCTGGTTTTTTTTTCGCTCGGAAAGAAAATAAAAATAATAAAAATTAAAAAATTAAAACACAAACAAACATTGTGCCCGACCTGATTGACATCCTTTACCATCTGTCTCCTTCTCTCTTGACTGGACCCACACAAATACAGAGACAACTTCGGAATTTGTAGTTCCTTTCCTTGTGCAAAAATTTATCAAGAAAGTGTTGGTGTGTTTTCGAATTGTATTGTAACTCCTCACCTACATCGTTTATATCAGGGTAACTACAGTTAAAAAGTATTGCCCCTATAAGGTGAGTGATTGAGTCATTCATTGATTATTATTTTTTTATTTTCTGTTGGGTTAACTTAACTACCTTAATATGAGTCGTTCAACCAAACTCGCCCGAAAGAGGCAACACGACGAGTCTCGTTTAGAAGAGTTGTTGGAAGAGGTGAAACGTCTCAGGGAGGAGAATTCCCGTTTAAAGAGTAGAAAAGATAATACCCGAACTGAAGAAATCGTGGACGCAATTAGTGTTACTGCAACACCAAGGCCTGAGTCGATGAGAATGACTCTCAATGAGGTAAAAGCCCTTGTAAGAGAGTTTGAACCAGGTGTGACAGCCCTGACACCTGAACAATGGCTGCGAAGCTTAGAACAATCTGCAAACATCTATGGTTGGAGCTCTCTCGAAAGTCTTTTTTTTGCTTCGGCACTATTAAAGGGGGCAGCCAAACATTGGCACGAAAGTAAGGGCAGTGAGATAACTTCATGGGAATCATTCAAGGCAGAGTTTATAAAAGGGTTTCCGGAAACGGGAAACAAAAATAAACTCCTTATCAACCTACTAAGAAGGGAAAGGGCTACGGATGAAACAATTGAAACTTATTTTTACGACATGACGTCCATGGCTCATCGAGCAGGATTAAGCGAAAAAGAGACAATCCAGCACATAATTTCGGGATTGAAGGATGTCACTCTGATTGCTGTGCTTGTGCAAGGAAGCCAGGGAACCTTAATGACCTACTACAAAAAATAAAGACACAGGAAGACGAAATAGATTAAAGACAATCCAGAGAAGAGTCCCATAGACCAGCAAGAAGTTCCAGAACTGAAGGCAACGAAAAGATGCAGCAAAATCGGTATTTTTCAAGCTTCAGAGAGATACCGAAGCGCGGGGATGGGTTTAACCGGGCACCACCACGTAATTCCGGACTTACTTCACGTAATGCAATAGAGCGATTGTGCTATACATGCCGCAAAACTGGCCACTTATCGTTTCAATGTCCAAAAGTACCAAGGTCTCATGATCCGGCGAATAATATTTCAAAAAACAGCATGAAACAAATAAGTCAAAGAAAGAACGCTAACGAGTGTTATCAGAAAGTTCTGGTAGAAGTGACTGCACTACAATGAAAGCCGGCGTAGCAAAAAAATACAATTGGTCCCATACGGAGACTGACGTGGTTCTGCAGGGCTTTGGAGGGGGAAATTGCAGGGCAACAGGGCAAATGATGTGGGATGTAAAGGTCGGAACAGTGTTGTTGAAAACAAATATAGTTGTTGTAGACGATGATGCGCAAGACACGTCATTAATTATAGGCAGAACGTTTTTCGATCAGCCAGGTGTGATTGTCACAAGAAAAAAAGGAGTCCTAGAAGTCAGAATCGACGAAGAACCTGTTTCAAATAATTTTCAATTATCAGCAGATTACGGGACCAAACAAGTCATGAGAATTAAGAGAAAAATAACAGAGAACGATTTAACAATCGGTAAAAGCGTCACAAAGGAAGAAGTGAATCAGTTGGTTGATATACTTAACAAATATAGAGACGGGGTTGCCCTCGATATGTCTGAGCTTGGCCTTTCAAAGACGTGTGAAATGGAAATCGAGTTAAAGTCAGATGAGGTCATACGGTACAAGCCATATCGCGTCCCATTTGGGCAAGAAGAGGAATTGGAACAAATTATCAAAGACCTTAAGGCCAACGACATAATTGAAGACTCGACCTCGGAATATGCTAGCCCAGTGATTCTAGTGAAGAAAAAGAACGGAACCCTAAGGATGTGAGTAGACTACAGAAAATAAAACTCCATCACAAAACGCAAAATTTTCCCAACGCCAAATATCGAAGAGCAGCTGCAGACACTACACGACAGCAAGATTTTTTGTGTTCTGGATCTTATGAGTGGATACTTCCAATTCAAGATAATGCCGTTCGGATTATCCGATGCCCCAGCAGTTTTTATGAAGATGATGGCGCAGGTTATTTCGTCAATAAATAACAGGCTAGTCAAAATTTATGTAGACGACATTTTGCTGGCATCAGTCTCTGTGAAAGATAGATGTTAGATAGATTAGATCGGTTCTTGAATGAGTTGCAGTTAAGTGGTCTTACATTGAATTTGGGCAAATGCGAGTTCTTCCAAGGGTCGGTAACATATCTCGGCCACGAGCTTAGTTCAAAAGGAATCTCTCCAGGAAATAAAAACATCCTTGCCATTCTGGATTTTCCAATTCCAACCAACGTTACTGAAGTTAGAAGATTTCTAGGGCTAAGCGGGTTCTTTCGAAAATTTATCAATGGATATGCCATTATAGCTAGGCCACTCCACCATCTCTTAGGCAAGGACATAGATTTCGTTTGGGGCGACGAACAGCAAAGAGCTTTTAGTGAACTCAAGAAAAGGCTGAGTTCAGAACCAGTCCTAACATTATACAACCCTAAGGCTATGCATGAGCTTCATACAGATGCTTCAAAATATGGGATAGCGGGAATACTTATCCAAGCTGGTGAATCAGGGACCAAGCAAGCCGTCGCATTCTTTAGCCGAGCGACAACAAAAGCAGAGTCAACAGCCCATAGTTACGAACTAGAAGCTCTGGCGGTGGTTGAAAGTCTCGAGCGATTTAAATACTATCTTTTAAACAAAAGGTTCACAGTTTTTACGGACTGTAATTCACTGAAACTCACACAAGCCAAAAGAGATTTGGTGCCAAAGATTGCTCGCTGGTGGCTCCGCATTCAAGAGTACGATTTCGATTTACAGTTTTGGTTTTGTGGGGAACTGTTTTGATAACACTACAACACAACATTATACATAATACAAAAACACTAACCTACCTGCACTAAACATTACTTACCTTACACTTATCATTAGCCATAACATAACCATAACATAAATATATACTTACCTTATAACACTTACCATAGCACATATATTCATATTTATCACTCAATAAATACTTTACAAAAAAACACTCCACTTAAAATAATCAACACGACTCTGCAAACACAAAACACTGTACAAAAACCAAGCTTCTTTTTTTTCCAATCAAGTAGGCAGGAAAAAAGTAAACAAACTCAAGTAAAAAAAAAATGAGAGATTTTGAATTCAGTTTAGAATATTGTGGACTGTTTGTCGTATGTCGTTGCTAGTTTGTTGTTTTTTTTGTTGAATGTGTTTTTTTTTGGAGAGCAAGCGTCGGTCGTGAATTTTATTTCCAGAAAATATTAGAAACAAAAGTTTTCCAAATAGAATTTAAGAAGGTTTACCGAAATAAAAACCATATCAAATTCAAAGAAATCCCTGAAAAAGAAAAGAAACAAAAAGAAAATAATATTCATTTCATTACAAAAAAAAATTGAATACACACCAGTGTTGTTATTAATTCCTTCCTGTGAAAAGAAAAACAATAAATTATATTCAATAAATTGCAAAGAGAATTGAATACTAACCAGTGATGTTATTAATTCCATCCCCTGAAAAGAAAAAAACAAGAAATTATATTCAATATATTACAAAAAGAAATGGATACTAACCAGTGATGTTAATTAATCAAAGCCCCTGAAAAGAAAAAAAAAAACTATAAATTATATTCAATGATTACGAACAATAATATTATACTTACCAGTGGTGTCCTATGTGGTCCAGTGTAATAAAAAAAAGAAAAAAAAGCTAATTTGATCCCTGAAAAGAAAAAAAAATATATTTCAACAGTTAAAACAGAAGTGATTCTTGCCGTGTTCCTGTGTAATAAAATAACAAAAAAAAATAAACAAAAAATTTACTACTTGTTCATGTGTGAATCCCAGTCTCTGAAAAGAAAAAAAAAAGAAAGTATTCACCAATAATAAAAGAAAAACCCAATGTCACTTACCTGCTCTAACAATTCTAAACCCTATTACCTGAAAAAAAAACTATATCCTTGAATAAAAGAAGATTACATTTTTACTTACCAGCTCTAACCATTTTAACCATCCTACTTCAAAAGAAAATATATAGGTATATTAATTATAATTGTCCATATACCTACCTATTTTGTGTTCTTGTCTCTTTAATTATCCTTAGAATCATATGTATATGTAATTATTAAAGTATAAAATAGTGTGCGTTGGTATAGATATATATTTATATAAAAAAAAAAAAATTCTTAAAATAATACCCATAAAACATTATAGATTTTAAAATATCAAGATTTGAACGAGGTGCACCTTGGCGGAATTTTGAGGTAATTGTTTGATCTTAATATATTTAATGATTTAATTTAATAATTTTTATACCTAAACTTGGCTTTCTTTGTTCATTTTATCCCTGTTTAATTAAAATAAACTTGCTTACTTATTTTGTATCGACAAACACATTCTTTTATTTATAAAACAAGGTATGAATTCATTGTCATTAGGTTGATCTTTCAATAAGTAATTTAATTACTGGATTTTTATTCTATGTGGGGTCAGCAGTGGAGATGACAAGTCACCACCAGGTTGAAAAGAAGGTGAGCAGAATGGGATAGGAGAGTTTGGGACAAGGGATGGTAGGATTTGGGGCTACCACACAATCCTGGAGGTAGTGGTAGCTATGGTGGTATCGGACCGATACATGGGTGGGAAAATCCTCCGAGGGCCAACAACATCAGGACCCTCGGCCTTCCTGAAGTCGCCCCTCCCCTAAACATAGGTCATCGGGTTCCACCGTAAATTTTTTTTTAATAGGCATGATTTGATTTATTCGTAACGGCCGTCCAGAGCTTCGACTCCAAGGACTCACCCCAATCCGACGAGCATCCAGCCGGTTGCCAGCATGCCGAAAGGGGGTCGGAGCCTGGACACCCCTCTACCTCCTGCTGCCCGGACCAGCCTCATATGCCTGTACATATGGGGTTGTAAGGGTGGTCTACGAGGAGTAGAGGGGCGTAAGTCCTATTTCGTTACAGGTGGCGCCCAACGTGGGGCCCGATAGACCGTAACATATGTTTGTTTTTGTCATCTAAGGGGAGCAGGCCTTGAACACATGAGCGGACTTGCTGTGTTCATGGTTGGTGATTCTGTCTTGGATTCGTTTAATGTAGTTAAGATCTCAGAACGTTTATTATGAAATTGCAATTCGTCCGGTAAATGAGGATTGATCTCGATTACGCAGTTGCGCATTTGTTAAATTTTTTCATAATCTTAAATCACCCAAATAATTTCGTTTTGTTGGAGCCTTAGTTGAGGTGATTTCGACTAAGTTGTTCAACATAATTTAATTTTTTTTTGTGTCAAGTTCATAACTTTTTTTAGTTTGGTAGAGCTCTGATGCTGGACTGACAGTCGGTATAGATGCCACTGGGTACTGCCAGCTTCATCTCTTCAAGCGAATCCAGGGCGGTGGCACTACACTGTGGACGCAGTAGGGCCGTTCGTGATCGGGGCCAATTAGGGACTTCAGTAAGGACTATTCGCCTTGTCCCATCCAGCTTTCCTTTCTTCCTTCTTGCTGCCTTCAATTCAACCGCTGACGCTTATGATATTGATTTTTTTTTTGGAATTAGTGTTCTTTTATCCTGCCATTTCCTAACCTTTTGTTTTCATTTTCAATACTTTTCTTTTGGTTGCATTTATTTTTTTATTTTTGTTAGTCTGAATCTTAGAATATGTATCCTAGACGTAAGAAAATGAACCTGAATACCATTCAACGAGGTATGGTTCTCAGGTCGCAACGGACGTTTGGTGACAACGATGACTTTCAAGATGGTCTTGAGACCCCAGCTGTAAGTCAGCCATCAGGATCAGGAGCGTCCCGGCGTTCCGATTTAAATCTTCCCCCACCTTCTCCTCAAGTTCGGGAATCACTGCGTGGCAATGGCGAGCACATTACTGGATACATTCAGCAGGTAGTTGCAGAGGCTGTTGGAGCTCGTCGTGCAGAAGACTTTCGATTCTTCACCGGAGAGATGGAAAGGACTCGAGCTGCCCTACGAGACGAGATTACGGGTATCCTGCGCGAAATATTTGCGGCCGCCCCAACGCCTCTTCCACGCGAATGTCAGCATGCGGAAAGGACACCTATCATATCCGCGCAATCTCCCTCTCGGAAGAATCTGCCGACGGAAACAGCGATTCCACGTCAACTCATCCAATCTCGGAAAATCTCGGAAGTCTCCCGTCATCGTTCTCCTCTGCGATTCTCCACACCTCCTCAGCAAGAACCAGCAGCTGACCGCTCCAACATGGATGATTTCCTTCACCAGCTGCACAATCTCTCCTTGACGGAAGCTGCCAACAACCCCACGTCAGCCCCACGACCTTCCAGCTCTGGATATCGGTTTCAAAGCTTTGACAAATGGGGGTTGAAATTCGACAACAGGACTATTTCCATCGACGACTTCCTGTTCCGGTTGGAGAGACTACGAATCAGTTATGGTGCCAGCTGGGATGAGGTCGTCATCAATTTCCACCATTTTGTCGCCGGCCCTGTGGAAACCTGGTTCTGGGCCTTCGTGAAGACCAACCCCAATGTCTCTTGGCTGGCGTTGAAGAACGCCATGATCGAGCACTTTCGCAGCCTGGAAACGGATTCGGAGCTTTCGAGACGGCTCTACGATCGTCATCAAGGAACCAACGAGACCTTCGACGATTTCTACCTTGCGATACAGCAGCTCAATGGCCGACTCAGAGTTCCGAAACCGGATTCGGAAATCATCGACGTCTTAAAGAACAACGTGAAGAAGCAAATGGGACTCTTGTTAATAACTTTTGACACCATTTCTCTAGCTGATATGGTCCATGTGTGTCGCAAGGTAGAAAAATACTTGCAGGACCGGGAAGCCATGTTCCAAAAGACTCGTGTAGGACCCGCACCCCCACCACGTCGTAGTGCCGTCTCTGAACTTGTTGCCGAGAATCCAGAGGAAGACGACCGTCGTCTCCCAGACATCGAGGCCTTCCACACTAAAAGGGAAAAGGACACTCGCAATTACACATGCTCGAATTGCAAAGGTCGGGGTCATTCGTTCTTCGAATGCCCAGACCCTCAACGAGCCCTTTTTTGTTTTAGATGTGGTTGGGAAAACACCACCCCTCCCCAGTGTCCTCGATGCCTGGGAAACGAGGCGAAGAGCAGCTCTCGATTCCGGGGGAATTGCTCTTCGGAGAAAAACCCGGAGACACAGTAATTTCACCAGACTCATACATCAACAACACCGACCAGACCGTTCCAGCCGCCGCGGATGACCGATCTCTCCCACCGGCTGAATTTACCAAGATCCTACCACGACCAGCCCTAACAGAACCACCCGGACCTTCCCCTAATCCAAAGATCAGAGCCCTCCTGCCCTTGCACGAACGTCAACTCCGCTACTACGAGGCCAGGAAGCGGATATTCGGTACCCAAAACACGGCTATCTCGGAAAAGGTGGTGAAACTGAGGAAGAAGTTCCAGGAGAAGAAGACAGCCTACAAAGCGATCGAAGCAACTACTCTGTGCTGTTCAGATGACCCTCGACCTTATGCTACCGTCCAAATATTTGGAGAGCCAATGCTTGGTCTTCTGGATAGTGGTGCTAGCATAAGTTGCTTGGGTATCGATGGTCAAGAGTTCTTGCTGAGACACGGCCAAAACTTCTCCAAATTTTCTTCCGAAGTTAAAACTGCCGATGGGAATCAGCAACGCATTGTAGGCAAATTCAATGCGGATATCTGCTACAAAGGGATGACGAAAACAATACCCCTGTATTTGGTTCCGTCTCTGCAGCAGAAACTGTACCTGGGAATCGACTTTTGGAAGGAATTTGGCATTGCTCCTCAGTTGATCTCCGAACTTTCAACAGCTCAGTGCTCAAACGAAAAGGGTGTGGATCCGAACGCTCACGAACTTACTATAGAACAATCCAAACGGTTAAAAGATGCTATTGATTTGTTTCCTTCCTCTGCTGTCCAAGGCTTGGGAAAAACATCTCTAGAAGTACATACGATAGATACAGGTGATGCCGAGCCCATTAAGCAACGTCATTACCCGGTTTCTCCAGCGGTGCAGAAACTTCTATATGAGGAGTTGGACCGCATGCTTAAACTTGGGGTGATCGAAGAAAGCACCAGTGCCTGGAGCTCTCCTGTAGTCCTAGTTCGCAAGCCCGGCAAAAATCGCTTGTGCTTGGACTACAGGAAAGTGAACGCCAAGACCAAGAAAGATGCGTATCCCATTTCTCATATAGGGGGATTGCTATCGCGTCTTCAAGATACTCGTTTCATCTCGAGCGTGGATCTCAAAGACGCGTTTTGGCAGATCCCATTGGAGAAAGAATCCCGGGAAAAGACGGCGTTTACTGTGCCCGGTATGCCCCTGTTGCAGTTTACGGTAATGCCCTTTGGCCTCTGCAATGCGCCACAACGCATGGTCAGATTGATGGACAAAGTGGTACCGCACCAACTGCGAGCAAAAATCTTTCCGTACCTGGATGACCTCTTGGTAGTTTCAAGCACCTTCGGTGAGCATGTCGAACTGCTGAAGGTTTTGGCCGGTCGACTGAAGGAAGCAGGATTGACGATGAACGTCCATAAGTCGAAGTTCTGCTTCAAAGAACTGAAGTACCTGGGCTACATAGTTGGAGATGGCTGCCTCAAGACGGACTCCAATAAAGTAGCAGCCATTACTGATTTCCCTATTCCGACTTCCGCAAAACAGGTCCGACGTTTCCTGGGACTCGCCGGTTGGTATAGACGTTTTGTGCGAGATTTTTCAACTCTAGCGGCACCCATAACGGACACGTTGAAGAAGGGGAAAAAGTTCATGTTTCCCGAAGCTGCGTTGGAGTCATTCAACCTTCTCAAGGAGGCCCTGATGTCCCAGCCTGTGCTGGTGAACCCGGACTTCAATAAAGAGTTCATCATTCAGTGCGACGCTTCCGACACCGGAGTCGGCTGCGTTCTTAGTCAGGTTGACGAGGGTGGTAGTGAACGTCCAATTTACTATCACTCTCAGAAGCTCAACACGGCCCAGCGCAACTACAGTGTGACCGAGCGTGAGTGTCTTGCTGCTGTCATTGGAGTCCAGAAGTTCCGTGGTTATGTCGAGGGACATCCCTTCAGGATAGTGACCGATCATGCGAGTTTGAAGCGCCTGATGGGACAAAAAGATTTAAGTGGACGACTAGCGCGATGGAGCTTAAAGCTGCAGGGATTTGATTTCAGCATCGAGCATCGCAAGGGTACCCAAAACGTTGTACCTGATGCCCTCTCGCGGGTGCATGAGGTAGATGCTCTGGGTTGTGATGTCTCGGAGCTGGAAGATCCTCACGATGTTCTGCAAATCGACCTTGAGGATCCAAGTTTTAAATCTTCGGAATACCTTAAGCTCATTAAAGACACCGAAGAACAAAAAGAAAAGCTACCTGACCTTCAAGTCTCGGAAAGTTTCGTGTATAAGAAGGTCAGACATTGCACAGGGAATCCGGTAGAGGACGACCTTGTTTGGAAGCTTTGGGTTCCACAACCTCTTACTGAACGCTTGATCTCTTTGGCTCATCGACCACCTAGGGCCTCGCATGGTGGGATCGCGAAGACCCTGTACCGACTGCAGCAACGGTTCTTCTGGCCAAGCATGGCCGCGCAAGTAAAATCCTTTTTAGAGAAGTGCGACATCTGCAAGGAAACGAAAGCTCCGAATGCCACTCTTAGGCCTCCTATGGGTAAGGCATTCGTAGCTGAGAGACCCTTCCAGATGTTGTACATCGACTTCTTGGGACCCTACCCACGCTCGCGAGACGGGAACACGCACATTGTGGTAGTACTGGACCAACTGACGAAGTTCGTGCTGATAAAGGCAATACGTAGGGCGACGACCGACGGACATAGTGCTGAAGTTCCTCTACGAACAGGTGTTTTGCATGTTTGGCGTTCCGGAAACCCTGTTATCGGATAACGGGAAGCAGTTTATCAGTCGCGTGTTCGAGAAGACCATGGACGACTACGGAATTACCCATGTACGGACCGCTGTTTACTTGCCACAAGCAAACGCTAGTGAGCGAGTAAACCGGTCTATCCTCGCTGCCATCAGAGGGTACATCGACCGTGACCAGAGGGATTGGGATAGCCAACTTCCAGCCATCGCCAGCGCCCTTCGCACTACAGTCCACTCGCCATCAACATGTCGCCCTACGAAGCGCTCTTCGGTCAAGGTTGCCTGGAGCATGGGTCGGATTACCAGGTCTTGAGGAGGTTGAATGCTCTCAACAACTCGGGAATAGATATTGTTCCGAAGCAAGCAAGGATGAACGTACTTCACGCCCATCTCAAAACCTCCTTGGCTAATGCCCACGATCGGTATGAACTCGCCTACAATTTGAGGAGCAAAAACGTAAAATTTGCAATAGGAGACATCGTGTATCGAAGGAACTTTGTACTCAGTGATGCGTCGAAGAAATTCTGCGCAAAACTGAGCCCAAAGTTCCTCAAGATGAAGGTTTGCCGTTTGGTTGGTAGCAACCTGTACGAGCTGGAAGACATGGGAGGGAAAAAGGCAGGAGTATACCATGCCAAGGATTTAAAAAGGTAAAACTTCTGAGGCCCGTCTAGCAGCCTGAGCATGAGACTCTCTGCGATAGGTTCCTTTTCCTTCTTCCTTCAACTCGGCAGACCTCGTCGAAAGAAGAAGTTTTGTGGGGAACAAACAGTGATAACACTACAACACAACATTATACATAATACAAAAACACTAACCTACCTGCACTAAACATTACTTACCTTACACTTATCATTAACCATAACATAACCATAACATAAATATATACTTACCTTATAACACTTGCCATAGCACATATTCATATTTATCACTCAATAAATACTTTACAAAAAAACACTCCACTTAAAATAATCAACACGACTCTGCAAACACAAAACACTGTACAAAAACCAAGCTTCTTTTTTTTTCAATCAAGTAGGCAGGGAAAAAGTAAACAAACTCAAGTAAAAAAAAAAGAGAGATTTTGAATTCAGTTTAGAATATTGTGGACTGTTTGTCGTATGTCGTTGCTAGTTTGTTGTTTTTTTGTTGAATGTGTTTTTTTTTGGAGAGCAAGTGTCGGTCGTGAACAGGGGCTGATTAGCCCATAGGCTAATTAGGCTGCAGCCTAGGGCGTGAGGATTTCGAGGGCGCTGGCGGGGAATCGTATATTCACTGTCATCATACATACTTATTTCAAATACATACCAGTTTTTTTTAATAACGACACAACTGACTACAAAGTGAAGTTCATATTATAATTAATTCGAGATTTTCGTTCATTTAAAACAAAATGTATGTTTTCCTCGTTATCTGGGATAGCCAATGCATTGAGAAAGTGAACGCACCCAGTCTGCATCAGTTTTTCTTTTTTCAACACACAAACACGGATTGGGGCATTGAAATCGTTATCTCATGATGTTTTTTGCGCAAGGACTGGATTTTCTCACAATCAGTCGAAAACTTTTTGAGTCGAGAAACGAAAAAACGAAACAAATTATGTCAAAACTCATACGGAACAAATGAGTTACGCTCTGTTCACACTGTTTCTCGCATAAGTTTATTTATTTGAGAATAAGTTACATAACAT
Organism: Sphaerophoria taeniata; assembly: GCA_943590905.1. NCBI lineage: Eukaryota > Metazoa > Arthropoda > Insecta > Diptera > Syrphidae > Sphaerophoria > Sphaerophoria taeniata. Next base: position 112,181,182 of record OX016541.1, on the reverse strand, counting down.
GGGTACAGATTCCTTGCTTAGGAAGATAAAAATATAAATCGATAAAATTTTTTAAAAAAATCCAATTTCTTCCTCGAACTACGTTTTCGCGCATTACAGCTAACGGGTACAATGGTTGGCACCCCTAAGCATTTTTTCACTTTAAATTGGAAATTGCTCTCACATTTAAAGAGTGAGTTACATGTATTATGTACAATTGTATTTTATCAAATACAAATTTGATTTTTCATTTATAATCGCGGTAAGTCCGAAAAGTTTATATTTTTACAAACAAAGAATCTTATAAAAACATCCAAATAGGAAAAGATTGCGAAAAGGCACAATCATTGGCACCAAGGTACAATTGCTGGCACCCACGGGTAGAATTATTGGCACCCTTAAAAATAAGACAAATACCATTATTTTTAGTGATAGCTAGCTATTTTTATCCAAATTAAGTTAAAAAAAAAAAAAACAGTTAATTATAACAAAAACACTTCTTTCAACGCAATTAAAAAAAAATATATACAAGAATTGATTATATGTAGTAGGTACCTTAAGTGGTTTGTGAGATATTGGAGGCAAAACAAACGCGTATGCAGAATGCACATATTAACATGGGTGAACTTGAAACATGAAAATATGCAAAAACTGGGGAGTTACAATATCAACCCATTACAATAAACTTTGGTGGGAAGTTAAAAAAATTAAAATAAATATAATATTATTAGCTTATTAAAGCTTGCTGATCGTTTTCTTCTCCATAATTGTGCCTTTTTTGCCCAATTGTGCAAACTAAAATTTATAACTGATACGGGGTACAATGATTGGCAGTCCTTAAAGTATAATTATTGGCAGTGCCAATAACTGATGTCCCAAAGCATGAATGATTGGCACCCCCCTGCCAATAATAAAACCACAATTTTTTATGGGACCAATTATTGGCACCCCTATTTTAACAATTTTAACAATTTTTTTCACAAAAGTAAAATTAAAAATATTTAATTTATTATATTGTTATATTAAAAAAAATAGATATTCATCTAAAAACTCAAAAAAATTGAAAAACGGACGGTGTCAAAATTGAGCCACCTTAGCAGGAACACTGCATTTTTACCACTTTTTTCACGAATTAAGAACGACTTTACTTTTTACTTACAAAAAAAACTGAGAGTAAAATAAATCTTAGATAAAAATGCAGAATTGTAGAAAATTAATAGAAGTTATGAAAAAACATAATTTTTAGTTCCTGGACATAGTAGATTTTGGGAAATTCTTAATTGCATGAGGGGTGCCAATAATTAGTACAAAAATTAGGAGTGCCAACCATTGTACCCGTTACGCCAGTAACTTAAAAAAAAAATATTTTGTTTCGGAAATCTATAAGAGCGCTGACTGAAGTTTTTCATTTCTCTTACAATCATGTTGTGCTTTTGGAACTCTGTGCTTACAAAGTTTCAAATAGTTAATGCACAGCTACAAGCGAGTTCTATTGATGTGTCTGATGTTGTTACTCTTTATGAAACATTAAATACCTATCTAGATATCTACTTTGCGTGACGAAAAAATGTTCGATATTGAATTCTTATCTTTTAATTAATAAATTTATAACTATTCTTTGCAATAAATAAATTATTATTTTCTTAACCATTTGTTATTTTTCTTCTTTTTTTTTTAATTGATTTATTTTTATTTATTTATATTATATTCATTAATAATAATTTATATCTTCCTATTTTTGTGATACTTTTTTGAATGCATTTTAAGTTTTTTTTATTAATATTACCTATACCTATTTTTGCAATAATTAATTTTTTATTTTTTTAATAAATTATAATTTTTCATAATAAATATGTATGAATGTATATGTTCGAAAACTGCTTTTTTGAAAAGATTTTTTGTTATTAATATTATACTATATATACCAATCGGTTGGAGACCTGTTTTCTTTTTTAAATATTGAAAGCTGACGAAGTCATAAACAATTTATTTATTCTTAGACCTGGAGGGGGCGCGTCTAGAGAATAAGCCTAGGGCGGTCAAAACGCTTGATCAGCCCCTGGTCGTGAATTTGATTTCCAGAAAATATTAGAAACAAAAGTTTTCCAAATAGAATTTTAGAAGGTTTACCGAAATAAAAACCATATCAAATCCAAAGAAATCCCTGAAAAAGAAAAGAAACAAAAAGAAAATAATATTCATTTCATTACAAAAAAAAATTGAATACTAACCAGTGTTGTTATTAATTCCTTCCTGTGAAAATGTTGCACTGTTTTCTTTTGCCGAAATGGCCAAATGATTTAATTTAATAACTTTTGATAAAAAGAACACCGCACCAGGAAAAGAATCAAATTCACAAAAATAAGTGAAGACACGTTTTGAGAATCACCCAGACAGCTGTTGTCGTTTGACCCTTGGCAAGGGAAAAGAGAATAGTGCACAATGGCAATAGAAAAAGGTATTGCCACCACGGCTTAGCTCAGCAACGGGGTGGGTCACAATAATTAATTGACAAAAATTAATTTAATTAAAGATGATTTTATATCAAACCAATGTATGATTTTATATCAAATTGATATAAAATTTTATAAGTGTTGCCACACTGTGGCTAATAAGGGCGCCAGCAATTTTTTCCTGAAAACACAAAAAAAGGAAATTGCAAACCTTCTAGAAATATAAGCAACGATGAAAATTAAAGAAAAGAATGAACCAACACGAGTTAAGAAATAACAAGATGGCGGATACTTTTTTTTATATTTTAGTTTCTTTATTATTGTTAAGGCCGGGGAAACCTTGCAAATGTAGGGGGAAAACCTCGGATCTTTTCGATTAAAAGAAGAATAATTGAAGTACAATGATTGAAAAATTTAAAAAGACCAAGATGGACCGTTAAGGTCTAATTAAAGAAATAATAAAAAAGGAATAATGCTAAAACGCGATCGAACCAAAATCCAATAATTTGTTAAAAATTATTCAAATTAAATACAACCTTTTTGTTTTATATTTACCACACTCCTCGTTACCAAAATCAAACCTTCAAAATTTTCCAGAATCGTATTCTCGACTTTTCCAAAATCAACAAAATGGCTGTCCAAAAAAAATGCTCCAAAATTTCTAATAATGGTTTTACCTTCTGATTCTAACTTTGTTCTTCTCGTTTCAAAAGCTCTCATGAGAGTGACGTTTAGGCCCACCTATGTCCTAAATCGCCCACCCTTCTTTTTCATTTCGCCGCGCTTTCAGCCTTTTTGGAGTGGCGGGTCTTTATCACATCATCAACGGCCAGTCCTAATTGGCCTTGTTGAGAGCCACTTGTGATAAGACTCTCGCGGTCCTGCTTACTCGCAATTCATTTCGCCGCGCTTTCAGCCTATCTGGAGTGGCGGATCTTCATCACTTCATCAACGGCCAGTCATAATTGGCTTTGTTGAGAGCAACTTGTGAGAAGATTCTCGCGGTCCTGCTTACTCACCGCAGTTTCTCTCAAATTATCGGGAGTCATCCCGAAACTCGCCGACTTTGGACGAACAGTTTGGGGATGATTCACAATTAACACAATTTGTTCTGAACGAATCCTAAGGTTAAAACAAAATGACTTGAATTGAATCTAACTAACAATCAAAGAAAATTCGAGAAGACGAAAGAAACTATTCCGATTAACCCGTACGGGGCTTAAGTTGAAAATGTTAAGACGAATCGCATTATTCATAATATAAAGAGGAAATCCATAATAACGTTGGAAAACAACGCTTAAGGATCCATCTGGTCTTAAAAAAAATATACTTAAAGTTAGATATTATACAAAAATTCTATACAAAATTATAAATATGGCAATTAAATCAAACATTGAAACATATTCCGAAAATAAACATTAGGTTTCTGATAAACAAAACAAAACAAAAAAAAAGTCGTTGGGCATGAGCCTTTTATGTTCCACATCGTTGTCTCGTGTAAACGCTGTAAGACCGTCCGTCTTATCTTTTCCAAACATTCCTCTATTGTGACCTGAAACGAAACTTGTTTTTTCCTGCACGACAATGATAGAGAGAACCATGGTCAGAAGGACTATGGCCGTCCCGCTCTCTCTCATTATCGTGTACAAAGTGACATTTGTCAAAAAACAATTATTAGACAAACAGAAAAAAAGAATAGTGGATGCAAAATGCATCAAGTGTTTTTTTAAAAGTTAAAAATAAATTAAAAGAACCTGTTGCGTGAATTTATAACGCAACAAATCTCAACCTTTCCTCCTTGAAAAGAGTGTTTGTTCATAACACAAACTATTTACTCAATAAGCTCTCGTTTCACAATCACGAGATAGAAAGTTTACTAAAAAGGGACTTCCAATATTTATTCGTTTTCCGACAATGACGTAAACGGCTTCAGATCTTTTATGTGCCAAGTGCCACGATCTTTGCCCTTGTCATCTTCAAGAACGTAAGTCCAGGGAGATAATCTTTTTGCAATTTTAAAAGGGCCCACAAACTTTGGTGCCAATTTAGCCGCATAATAGTTGGCAGCATCCGATAGTACGAAATTTCTTCGCCATACAAGATCATTCGGGAGATATTGTGTATCTCTCCTCCTGAGATTGTATGTTTCGGCTGACTTCTTAATCGCTACCCGTAATTTTGCTGCTATCTCCTCTCTGAGTCTTCTAAACCGCTCTTCCACGGTTCCTCGTACTACCCTACTATTTCCCTCAATCGTTTCACTCCTTATGCCTTCATAGTCCCCACTCGTCGACATCTCCTTCCCAAAATTAGCATAGTACGGACTAACACCTAAAACTTCATGTTGGGACGTGCGTATGGCACAAGCTACCTTAGCTAATTGAGAATCCCAAACTCGGTGATTCTCTGAAACATAAGCTCTTAAAGTTGTCTTGATAATTTGGTTAATCCTCTCCGCGGGATTAGCCTGAGGATGGTAGTGTGGAGTGAATCTAATCTTTGAAGAATATGCTTCGCAAAGTGCCTTTAATTCTCGACCTTTAAAACGGTAGCAGATGACAATCTTTGGAACTCAAAACAAAAGAAAAACATTATCCTCTAACTCCTAGCAAACTGCATTTGCAGTTGCAGATCTCAACGCAAACAACAACGGAAATTTGGTTAAATAGTCAACTACTGTTAAAATATAAACGAAGCCCCTATTAGACTTCGGTAATGGCCCTACCAAATCCACACTTATCATCTCCCACGGAGACGAAACCCCTACTCTCTCTGTCATAAGACCGGCTGGTTTATCATTAATAGGTTTCACTTGTTGGCAAACTAAACATTTCCTAACATATTTGGCTACATCATTCCTCATCTTTGGCCAGTAATACTTGGCCCCTACTCTTGCAAATGTTTTTCTAACTCCCATATGACCCGCTAATGGACTATCGTGACATTCTTTCAAAATGGCTAACCTATCTTGTTTCCCTACTACTAATTTCCATTCTTCGTTACTCTCGTGAACAATTATATGATTCGACTTCACGAATTTATATAGTCGTCCATTCTCCACTCTCCATGTTGGATATCCTAAAGGGTTTGATTCTACACTAGAAATCATTTTCCGAACCCAAGGGTCTAAATCCTCTTCCGAAATCCCCGCCACTACAGGAACTGCCCGAGATAACATATCTGGTACGACATGTTCTTTTCCCTTACGATGTATGACAAATAACCTTTTCCCCATCTTCAAAAGTTTGTGAAAGCACCGCACCAATTCCGTAATCGGACGCATCAGTTTGAATTACGAACGGAAGATTAAAATCAGGACAAGTTAATATTGGTGCCGTTACGAGGCACTCTTTAGCTTTCCTAAAGCTTTCAATACATTCGGGTGTCCAAACAAATTTCTTAGACTTCCTAAGCAAATCTGTTAATGGCCTAACTAAACTGGAGAAATTTGGTACGAACCGTCTGTACCAGGAAATAGTCCCTACAAAACTCCTAACCTCTTTAACGTTTTTAGGTATCGGTATGTTAACCATACTTTCAACCTTCTCTGGATCCACATGTAATCCATTCCTATCTACTACATATCCTAAGAATTTCAAAGATGGCCTACAAAAGTGACATTTCTCCCGCCCTACTTTAAGTCCTGCCTGTTGTAAACGATTTAAAACTTCCCTAAGTATTTCCAAATGTTTTTCGAAAGAGTCCGAAATGATGATTATATTATCCAAATAAACGAAGACATAAGGTTCAAGCTCGGGACCCAAGACGCTGTCAATAAACCTCTGCCATGTAGCAGGAGCATTGTGCAGGCCGAAAGGCATCCGTTTGAACTGGAATAAGCCTCTACCAGGTACCGTGAAGGCTGTGTACTTCTTAGAATCTTCCGCCATTGGAATCTGCCAATAAGCAGACTTGACATCCAATGAAGTCAAACACTTAGCGTTTCTCAATTTATCCAAAATCGCAGAAATTATTGGGAGGGGATAAGCATCCCTTTCTGTCACTTGATTAAGCTTCCTAAAATCTACACAAAACCTAAAAGTATCATCCTTCTTCCTAATCAAAACTATCGGAGAGGCCCAAGGGCTATTTGATTTCTCAATCACGTCCTCATCTAACATTTCTTTAAGAGATTTGTCAATGTGTGCCTGCATCGCAGGCGAAACAGGATAATACCTCTGCTTAATCGGATCTGGTGATGTCCTAATGACATGTTCAACTCTGTTAGTAACTCCTAATCCCTCTGGCATGTTCCTGAACAAATCTTCAATCAGTGTGCGTAACCTACTCTTCTGCTCCTCATTCAAATCCGACTCTTCCAAAATAGATGTCGTTCCAATCGAAGCCACTGCTTCCTGTGTCGAGAAGCTCCACATACCAGACCTAAGATCCGGGACTATTCCCGAGAGTGTCCAAAAATCGGCACCCAAAATCAACGTATGCGGAAGTGAAGGTATAACTAAGCACTCCATCAAAACCGATTTGTCCTCAACAACTATTGGTAGATTTACTACCCCTAAAACTCCTACACCCGCCCCATCTGCAAGATGCACCTGACTAATATTGGGTTTTACTAAGTCTAATCCTAAATCTTTAAGTATCTTCCAAACATCCCTACATATAATAGTCCTAGATGCTCCTGAATCCAAAAGTCCTAAAAACCTAAAGCCATATATGTTAACATGCAAGTAAGGACGACTGTCGCCCCACTTGCTCCTAGTGTGAAACCTAAATTAATTCGATTTGCCAGCTGGTTGTCAGCAGGCAACCTCCCTAATTTTGACGCCGGCGCTCTTGCCCTGCTGGCCCAAGAGTCCGTTGCCCGTTTCCCGACGAGCAGCGTCGACATTCTCGTCTCGTAGTATTAGTAGCTCCACAACCAAAACAACGCCTAGGAACGGGACAGGTATTCAAAAGATGACCTTCCCTGTTGCAGTTGAAACATCGAAGAGGCCTGCGAACCGGAGGACTGGGGGTAACCGCAACTGAAACTGCTGCTTCTTGGACCGAAGCAACGTACGCCACATCAGGTTCTAATGATTGTCGATTTCGACCGGAAGGGGGAGGGACAAACGACTCTACATTATTCCTAATGGTTTCCAACCTTCTACCCAACGCAACCAGCTCATTGACTGATTTAATTTCAGCCAGGCCCAATTGTGTTTGGTAAAAGGGAGCTATATTCTTCATGAGAATAGAAAGTTTTCTACTCTCACTCAGAGGCTCCGAAAACCGTTTAAACAAGGTCTGCATGAGTGCGATATACATACCTATGGACTCATCTCGACCCTGCGTCCTACGCTTGACCTCATCCAGTAAAAGGTCATCATAATTAGGGGGCAAAAATTCTAACTTTAATTCCCTAACCAACTCTCGCCAAGTAGAAATTGTATCCTTTATCGCCCTAAACCACAGAAGCGCCTTTCCACTGAATAAATCTACTGCTGATTTAAACACCCTAGCTTCTGAAACACCTCTTGCTTCCCTAAGTTCCTCTATTCTTTCAATAAACGAATTCACCGATGAGCCACAATGCTCACCAGTGAACTTCACGTTCCATTTGTCTAGGCGCTCGGGAAGCCGGTCACAGGGTTCATCACCCTGTAGTTGGAATCCACTAGAGCTCGCTCGTTGGTCGATCTGTGCAGGCGGCGCACCCGAACCTGCTGTCGACGTTGTTGTTTTTTGTTTCTGCGTATTATCATTTTCATTTTCGGATATTGTTTCTTCCTCAACTTCCGACAATTTAGCCATCAACAAAAGAATTTCCCCTCTCAAATCAGCTACTTCATTTACTTCATCAGATGACTCAGCTCTAGCTCTAGTTATCCTATTCAATGCCCATTCAATCTTGGTTAAAATCTTAAGATATTCCGAAGATTTCGGATTTTTCGGAGGTACCTGCAGCAATTCCCTAATCTCGACCATTTTTGCTTTGACCGCCTTTGCGTCATCCTCAAACGAATACGGATATTGCGGACTATCCGAAGAAATCGATCCTAATTTCTCCAAATTGCGCGAGGCTCTGAGAGTCATCCTCATCTCATCTACCCTAGCACCTTCTTTTAAACCACGGGCTCGTAACTCGTAGATAAGCTCTTCTTTATTCAACCTATTGATATCCATTGTAATAAACGTAATATAAAAGAACCGGACAAAACCAAATAAAATCAAAACCAATTCTTGAAATTGTAAAGATTTTCCAAAATCTATTTATAAACGCAGCAGTAAATAAGAACTAAATTCAATCTCCAACTCAGTAAAATCTCACAAAATTTCCAAGAAATAATTTTCTACAAAAAAAACTATATGGTAACCCTGAAATATGGTCACACTAAAATCCAATGTCCGATTTTCGAAAACTAATTGAATAGAATTCAATTTAAGAAGCAAACAAAAATTACTAAAAAGTTTTTAAATTATCCAAAAAAACACTAGAATAATTTCAATAACTAACCTCCAAATATTTAGCCTTTATAAGAACGAAAATTATATATATGTATATGAACAAAGAAGAGTGATCAAAAAGGTCACCTTGAAATTATTTTCCACTAACCCCAGCTAACACTTTACAAAATATATGTATATATATGTGTATATCGATATAATATAATATATATGACAGAATCAATTTTCCACAATAAACTTAATAAATTGAATTATAAAAACCAAAAAGAAACTCACTTTGACACGCCGCAAACCTTTATAATTCGCTTTGAATCCAACTCAAGCTTACAACCACCACTCACTCCTCGAACAATTAAATTTCCAAATCTAAATCCAAAATCCAATAGAAGTCCAATTAAAATAATTCCTTATTGATTCTCGAATGTTGTCCTGAAAACACAAAGAATCAAAAGTAAAAAGTCCAAAAAAAACAAAACAATAGAAAAATGCAAAACTTATCTAAAGGAAAGACACAAGGAACAACACAAGAAATCAGGAAGACGAAACTCTATGTATTATAAACACAAGCCCCACGTTGGGCGCCAATTTGTTGCACTGTTTTCTTTTGCCGAAATGGCCAAATGATTTAATTTAATAACTTTTGATAAAAAGAACACCGCACCAGGAAAAGAATCAAATTCACAAAAATAAGTGAAGACACGTTTTGAGAACTGTCACCCAGACAGCTGTTGTCGTTTGACCCTTGGCAAGGGAAAAGAGAATAGTGCACAATGGCAATAGAAAAAGGTATTGCCACCACGGCTTAGCTCAGCAACGGGGTGGGTCACAATAATTAATTGACAAAAATTAATTTAATTAAAGATGATTTTATATCAAACCAATGTATGATTTTATATCAAATTGATATAAAATTTTATAAGTGTTGCCACACTGTGGCTAATAAGGGCGCCAGCAATTTTTTCCTGAAAACACAAAAAAAGGAAATTGCAAACCTTCTAGAAATATAAGCAACGATGAAAATTAAAGAAAAGAATGAACCAACACGAGTTAAGAAATAACAAGATGGCGGATACTTTTTTTTATATTTTAGTTTCTTTATTATTGTTAAGGCCGGGGAAACCTTGCAAATGTAGGGGGAAAACCTCGGATCTTTTCGATTAAAAGAAGAATAATTGAAGTACAATGATTGAAAAATTTAAAAAGACCAAGATGGACCGTTAAGGTCTAATTAAAGAAATAATAAAAAAGGAATAATGCTAAAACGCGATCGAACCAAAATCCAATAATTTGTTAAAAATTATTCAAATTAAATACAACCTTTTTGTTTTATATTTACCACACTCCTCGTTACCAAAATCAAACCTTCAAAATTTTCCAGAATCGTATTCTCGACTTTTCCAAAATCAACAAAATGGCTGTCCAAAAAAAAATGCTCCAAAATTTCTAATAATGGTTTAACCTTCTGATTCTAACTTTGTTCTTCTCGTTTCAAAAGCTCTCATAAGAGTGACGTTTAGGCCCACCTATGTCCTAAATCGCCCACCCTTCTTTTTCATTTCGCCGCGCTTTCAGCCTTTTTGGAGTGGCGGGTCTTTATCACATCATCAACGGCCAGTCCTAATTGGCCTTGTTGAGAGCCACTTGTGATAAGACTCTCGCGGTCCTGCTTACTCGCAATTCATTTCGCCGCGCTTTCAGCCTATCTGGAGTGGCGGATCTTCATCACTTCATCAACGGCCAGTCATAATTGGCTTTGTTGAGAGCAACTTGTGAGAAGATTCTCGCGGTCCTGCTTACTCACCGCAGTTTCTCTCAAATTATCGGGAGTCATTCCGAAACTCGCCGACTTTGGACGAACAGTTTGGGGATGATTCACAATTAACACAATTTGTTCTGAACGAATCCTAAGGTTAAAACAAAATGACTTGAATTGAATCTAACTAACAATCAAAGAAAATTCGAGAAGACGAAAAAAACTATTCCGATTAACCCGTACGGGGCTTAAATTGAAAATGTTAAGACGAATCGCATTATTCATAATATAAAGAGGAAATCCATAATAACGTTGGAAAAAAACGCTTAAGGATCCATCTGGTCTTAAAAAAAATATACTTAATGAAATTTTACTTAAAGTTAGATATACAAAAATTCTATACAAAATTATTAATATGGCAATTAAATCAAACATTGAAACATATTCCGAAAATAAACATTAGGTTTCTGATAAACAAAATAAAACAAAAAAAATCGTTGGGCATGAGCCTTTTATGTTCCACATCGTTGTCTCGTGTAAACGCTGTAAGACCGTCCGTCTTATCTTTTCCAAACATTCCTCTATTGTGACCTGAAACGAAACTTGTTTTTTCCTGCACGACAATGATAGAGAGAACCATGGTCAGAAGGACTATGGCCGTCCCGCTCTCTCTCATTATCGTGTACAAAGTGACATTTGTCAAAAAACAATTATTAGACAAACAGAAAAAAAGAATAGTGGATGCAAAATGCATCAAGTGTTTTTTTAAAAGTTAAAAATAAATTAAAAGAACCTGTTGCGTAAATTTATAACGCAACAAAAAGAAAAACACAATAAATTATATTCAATAAATTGCAAAGAGAATTGAATACTAACCAGTGATGTTATTAATTCCATCCCCTGAAAAGAAAAAAACAAGAAATTATATTCAATATATTACAAAAAGAAATGGATACTAACCAGTGATGTTAATTAATCAAAGCCCCTGAAAAGAAAAAAAAAACTATAAATTATATTCAATGATTACGAACAATAATATTATACTTACCAGTGGTGTCCTATGTGGTCCAGTGTAATAAAAAAAGAAAAAAAAGCTAATTTGATCCCTGAAAAGAAAAAAAAATATATTTCAACAATTAAAACAGAAGTGATTCTTGCCGTGTTCCTGTGTAATAAAATAACAAAAAAAAAAAATAAACAAAAAATTTACTACTTGTTCATGTGTGAATCCCAGTCTCTGAAAAGAAAAAAAAAAGAATATATTCACCAATAATAAAAGAAAAACCCAATGTCACTTACCTGCTCTAACAATTCTAAACCCTATTACCTGAAAAAAAAACAATATCCTTGACTAAAAGAAGATTACATTTTTACTTACCAGCTCTAACCATTTTAACCATCCTACTTCAAAAGAAAATATATATATTAATTATAATTCTTTTAAGAAAGCAAAACAACATATGTACACCTTATTGACCCCAAACAAATACAAAGCAAAATTAAAAATCAACACAAGAAACTTTTCGATGTAAGCTTTTAATTTTATTTTGTCAAAATTGAATGCATTTCGAACCTAATGTGGTTCATCTTCAGCAATACACTGATGATTATAATTGTCCATATACCTATTTTGTGTTCTTGTCTCTTTAATTATCCTTAGAATCATATGTATATGTAATTATTAAAGTATAAAATAGTGTGCGTTGGTATAGATATATATTTATATATAAAAAAAAAAATTCTTAAAATAATACCCATAAAACATTATAGATTTTAAAATATCAAGATTTGAACGAGGTGCACCTTGGCGGAATTTTGAGGTAATTGTTTGATCTTAATATATTTACTTAATATTATTGACATATATATATCTACAAACCTGGATTTATATATATATATATTTATGTTTCTATACATCCATATGCACTTTATATTTAAAAAAAAAAGAATGCCGAAGTTTATAATTGATATTCATCTTACCTGTTTTTTTTGTTTGTTCTTGTACATTACAACCTTAATTTAACTTAACTTACCTTACTTATTTACTTACCCTTTAAAATAAACTTACCTTTTCACTGTAACATACGTTCATTCTAATTTCATTATATTGTTAGTTAATAATTTTTATACCTAAACTTGACTTTCTTTGTTCATTTTATCCCTGTTTAATTAAAATAAACTTGCTTACTTATTTTGTATCGACAAACACATTCTTTTATTTATAAAACAAGGTATGAATTCATTGTCATTAGGTTGATCTTTCAATAAGTAATTTAATTACTGGATTTTTATTCTATGTGGGGTCAGCAGTGGAGATGACAGCCTAAGTCACCACCAGGTTGAAAAGAAGGTGAGCAGAATGGGATAGGAGAGTTTGGGACAAGGGATGGTAGGATTTGGGGCTACCACACAATCCTGGAGGTAGTGGTAGCCATGGTGGTATCGGACCGATACATGGGTGGGAAAATCCTCCGAGGGCCAACAACATCAGGACCCTCGGCCTTCCTGAAGTCGCCCCTCCCCTAAACATAGGTCATCGGGTTCCACCGCAAATTTTTTTTTAATAGGCATGATTTGATTTATTCGTAACGGCCGTCCAGAGCTTCGACTCCAAGGACTCACCCCAATCCGACGAGCATCCAGCCGGTTGCCAGCATGCCGAAAGGGGGTCGGAGCCTGGACACCCCTCTACCTCCTGCTGCCCGGACCAGCCTCATATGCCTGTACATATGGGGTTGTAAGGGTGGTCTACGAGGAGTAGAGGGGCGTAAGTCCAATTTCGTTACAGTTTCGAGAAGGAAAATTGATGGAACACGTTGATGCTCTTAGTAGATCACCGGCTGAGGCACCAGTGGACGCTAATATCGTTGGCCACAGGCAGATTATGGCTATTGGATTGGAGGAAAGTGATTGGGTAGCAACTTTACAGCGACAAGATCCGGAAATAGCCAAGACAATTGACGCATTGTATGAAGGAACAGAAACCAGGAACTACCTCCGAAGTCTGAAGCAGGAGTTCGAGTTGAAGCACGGAAGACTAATCAAAAAGACTAGTGATGGACCTAGATTCGTGGTGCCAAAACCAGCAAGATGGAGGGTTATCAAGTCTCTGCACGATGATGTGGGTCATTTAGGCTTGGACAACACCGTTTCTCTCATCAAACGTTCGTACTGGTTCGCCAAGATGCGAACTATATGTAAAAAGTACATTGACAGTTGCGTGGATTGCTTATATAATAAGCGAGGACAAGACGAAACACGGTTTAAGCTACATCCTATCGAAAAAGTTGCGGTGCCATTCCATACCATCCATATTGACCACGTAGGTCCTTTCCCAAAGAGTCGTCGTCAAAACTCATATGTTCTCGGAATTATCGATTCGTTTACCAAATACGTCATATTGAGGCCTTTGCGGACGACCAATTCTAGTGGCGTGATTAAAACTCTTGACGAAGTATCACAAATATTCGGTCTACCAGTCCGAATCGTAAGCGATCGGGGGTCCGCATTCACTTCAAAACTCTTCGCCAAGTACATTACAGATAACAACATTCTCCATATAAAGACGGCGGTAAGAACGCCTAGGGCGAATGGACAAATAGAGAGATACTTTCGTACGTTTAATTCCGCATTATCTTGGATGTCCCAAGATAAAGATGGGAAAGACTGGGACGAATATGTTCCATCGATTCAATGGGGGTTGAATAACATTCTACACGAAGCAACCGGGAAGACTGCACAAGATTTACTGTTTGCCTATCAGCCAGCTAACAACGTTCACAATAAACTCTGTCTAGCCCTACAAGGCGACCTCAGTCAACAAAAGGATGATATCGATATTGAAGAGCTCCGTAAGGTTGTAGAGCAACGCATGAAGCAAGACCAAGAAAAATTATCGACGGAATTTAACAAACACCATAGGGCACCCAAACAATACAAAAAAGGTGACTTGGTGCTACTTAAGGCAGAGCACCCCGCTACAGGGACTTCGAGGAAACTATTACCAAGGTATCGAGGCCCCTACAAAGTGGCAGAAGTTTTTCCGAACGAAAGATACAAGATCCAGTACCCATGTTCTGTAACTTTTCACATCGAGAAAATCATACCGAAAACAGTGTAAACGGAGTGTAACTAGTTTTTTTTGTATGAAATTTGACACAATTTGTTTCGATTTCCTATGTTTCTCGACTCCGAAAGTTTTCGACCGAGTTACAGAACATGGACCCAGGATACAGAAGAAAGTCGGATCACTCAAAGATCGTTTCAATCCGTTTATGTAGCCGATAAAATGAAGCCGTGGGGCGATTTTTCCGACCTTGTTTTCGAAGATGAAGACTCCGAAGAAGACATCGAATGAACATTACAAAAAAAAAATATGATTTAACTTTTTTGTTTATAATATTTATATATCCATGTATCCATCGTTATTGATTTTAAAGCATATAATATCAAGTTTATCAAGAAGAATGGTTTTGGCTAACATTGTATTAACTTGTTTATTTTCAATTTAAACTTTTGATAATCTAAGGTATTCATTAGTCACAAAAAAAAATGAATTAAACTTAATACAAATAAAAATGTTTTTAAATGACATACCAAATTCCAAACATAAGACTTTGTGTTCTGATTGGACAGTTTAAGTTGTGTTCAGGTTTAAGGAAACACAGATGACCGATATATAACAGTCATGTTGAGCAGAAAGATCTGAGAACGGCAAGAGGCTAATCAACTAGCTAAGCTGCAATTAGGGTGAGTTCAAAAAAAATAATAATAATAAGAAAAATCCAAGAGTATAAGGGAAACCATATCTAGGTGAATGTGAAAACATGACACTGACTTCCCGTACAATTTAATTTTAAGTACAATTGCTTGGTAAGACTGTGTGATATTTACTAAAGCAAGAACTGTGTTTCACTCCTGTGTGGTATTTTTTTTAAGTATAACTGCTTGGTAATACTGTGTGTTATTTACCTAAGAATTAACCTGTGTGGTATTTTTTTTAAAGTATAACTGCTTGGTAATACTATGTGTTATTTACCTAAGCAAGTACTGTATGTCACTCCTTTGTGGAGAGATAACCTGTGTGGTATTTTTTTTTAAGTATAACTGCTTGGTAATACTGTGTGTTATTTACCTAAGCAAGGACTGTGTGTCACTCCTGTGTGGAGAATTAACCTGTGTGGTATTTTTTTAAGTATAACTGCTTGGTAATACTATGTGTTATTTACCTAAGCAAGTACAGTATGTCACTCCTGTGTGGAGAGCTAACCTCTGTGGTTCTTTTTTTTTTTAAGTATAATTGCTTCGTAAGACTGCGTTATATCTAACTAAGGAACGACTATGTGCCTCTCCTGTGTGGAGAACTCACCTATGTGATCTGGTCAAAGTCTACGTTAAGCCTTTAAGATTAAATTCACCGGGACGGTGAATGACGTAGGAAGTAGGATGGCCGAATGTTGAGCGAAAAATATGAAGCGACAATATAAGAGGGAAGAAAATGATCCTTTCCCTCTGTCAACACAGAATAAAGTAGTGAAACAAAGGGGTAAAGACTTCCCCAGTGCTTTGTATGTATACTACTAGTGTTTACATACAAAGCCTAGTGGGTGGAAACAAAGGCCAGCGATCGAGTGGTAGGAAGGGGAAGGACGGTGAGTCAGTCAACGCCTAGCCACATGAAGGTTCGGTCGCTGCTCGGATAAATTAAAATTAATTAAGTACGCGTATACGGAGTGTTTTTACAACTAATATTGTTGTTTTTATTGGGTTATACTTTTTGAAATAGTTATGTCTATATACTATATTTTTATTGAATGAACAAAAGGCTAGAAAAATCAACATTGATAGTAAAATGCATGATAAGTGGAAATCGTCGCTGCCTTGATCGAGTTCATACTGTATTCTTGTTTGTGCTTTTATTGAGCTAATGAATTTGGTTTTTAATTGGCTTGCGTTGAATTTTTTTGCCATCTTTCGATTAAGGCGTGTTTGATGACTGTGTTAGGAGCCAAAGTGATTCAATCGATAATATATGTACATAACTTACATTTTCGTTTTCTTGATGTATTTTCGGGACATGAAGAATAAAATTGCATTAGGAAAATAAATTAAATTTTGTCGGAAAGTAACATTTATTTTCTTGTTAGTAATGTAAAAAATTTATTTTTATACCGGATGCACTCAATGGACTTTTGAATTGAAAGTGCTCTTGCTCTTGCTCTTGTGTACCTGTTTTAGTAAGATAAAACTATAAACAAAAATTTAATGACATTGACATGAAGCAAATCAAGTACCTACAAAGGTATATATGTACATAAGTTAGGTAAATATTTCTCATATTCTATTTCCTACGTCATTAACAGAAACCAAAACTTTCTCCAAATTTGAAGAAAGATGTGAATAAAAGGAAACAGATTACATTGTTTTTATTTTATTTATTTATTAATGAATTTTGCTCATAACACGTATGTATATAAATTTTTTAACCCAAAATCAAATACATCAGTACAGCCGTTGCCAAGCTTAACCGAGACTTACGAACAGCAATTAATTTTTATATAAGTATAAACAGGAAATAACTGAGGTTTATTAGTCTAACTGTGGAGAACGTCACGTTGACGTAACCTCCTCTCCCCCTTGTCACATCTTGTCACGCTCAGCATGATCCCTCCCCCACTCCTAAGAACTAACGTTTTGTATGGACGGCCTCTAGTTCGTGCGTCCCAGTCGTGCGCATTTCTTACTTGCGACATATAGAATACAAATATATGGCAAGTATTGAATTCGTAAAAAAGTTGCGATGTTGATGAGATATGACATTACGATGATAGAGAAGTCGAAAAAAATCGGTCCGGTGATTCCGTCCGTCTGTCTGTAAACGCACCTACAGCGCCTTAACCACCGATTGGCTTCAAACTTGAAAATAAGAGGTTTGACCCAAAACGCATGGCTCTTATTATTTTTTTTTTTTTTAGATCAATATTTAGAGTAGCCACCATACAATTTTTCTGGCCGAAAACCAAAAGTTTCAGTTTTCTCTAAAACGGCTCCTTCGATTTTTTTCAAACTTCCTCGAATCTGTTTTTTAAACACTAATGTTTGTTATGTAAGAAAATTATTTTTGTATTGCTCCAAAACGGTACCTTTCATAGAACCATTTTTTTGTTATAAGATTTTCTCGAAAAATTAAAGTGCGATCAGCGTATTTTTTACGAAAGAACGTATATACTGCCCAAAAAATATTTTGTTTTCAAAAAAATTTCAAACATTTTTTTTGTTTTATTTAAATATTTTTTTAACGTTTTTTTTTCAAAATTCTGTATCTCAAAAAAGGACCAACATTAGAAATCGAAATTTACTTATAATATACTGTAAGCAGTTATGTGTGCGAAAAATCCAGAAGGAAAAAATGAAGCTAGGAACACGACTTTCTTCGAGTGAGGTTTTTATTCAACTGATTTACAAAGAAAAAATATTTTGATTTAAAGTTTGCTATACAATAATGACATATTGGCAAATGAAATAGATTTATATGAATTAGGGTTGATACACCTGACAAACTCCATCTCAAGCAAAATTCATTAAATTGAAAAATTATTAAATTTACAGAGTTATTCAATTTTTAAACAATTTCATTGATAATTCAATATGCTTATTTTTGTTCAAACATTTTGTAAATATATCAGCTACATTGTCATTAGTTGGAATGTAAGAAATAGATATAATATTGTTCGAATACTTTTCCTTCAGGAAATGATATCTTATATCTATATGCTTGCTTCGTTTGTGTGTTGTTTCATTTTTTGCAAAAAAGCTGGCTCCCTGGTTATCACAAAGTATGGTAGTTGCTTCTTTGGAATATATAGGGAAGCCTATTTCAGCAAGCAGGCTTCTTAGAAAAATTACTTCCTTAGTTCCTTGACACATAGCGATATACTCCGCTTCCATCGTACTTAATGCTATGACGTGTTGTTTTTTGGATTCCCACGCCACAGGTCCGCCACCGAAGTACACAACATGACCGCTATACGATCTGCGATCACTTGCATCAGAACCCCAGTCAGCATCTGTATAACAAACAAAATCTTTGTTACCATTAAAAATTAAAGATACCTTCGAACGTTTCTTTAAGTATCTGAGTATGTGCTTCGCTGATATAAAGTGCTCTTTGTGCGGGTGAGCACTAAATTGTGACATCTTGGAAACAACATGAGCAAGGTCAGGTCTTGATATAATCGCTAAGTAGTTAAGACCCCCCATAAGCGATTGGTACTCTTTGACATTCTGCATTGCTTCACAGTCCTTTCTTGAACATTTATCCAAAGCGATGCCACTTGCGAGTGGTGTGTGTGCTGGTTTACAATTCTCCATACCCCAATGCGTCAACAGGTCTTCAACATATCGTCTCTGGTGAACTGATATACTTCCCCGTGGGCCATCCCTCTCGATTTCCATTCCAAGATAAAAACTGATTGGTCCACGATCAACAGCTTCGAAATGACGGTTGAAGTTTTGCATTATGTTGAAAAACACTTCCTTGGTTGAGTATGCTATAATTAAGTCATCAACGTATAATCCGATTATACTTATGTGCTGCTTATTTCGTAAGACGTACACGCAACTATCTGTTCTGCATCTTACAAATCCGATGACATCCAAGACTTCATTTATCTTTTTGTTCCATTCTCTTCCGGCTTGTTTTAAGCCATACAGAGATTTTTTAAGTTTACAGACGCTATGCGGATAATTTGGATTAACGAATCCTTCCGGTTGGTGCATATACACTTCCTCTTCTAAATCACCATTGAGATAAGCTGCAGCGATGTCAATGTGATTTATGAAAAATTCGTTCTGAACAGCAAGGGCCAAAATAAGACGAATGGTCGGATGTCGCACAACTGGAGCATACGTTTCAAAATAGTCCACGTTTTCTTTCTGAAAACATCCTTGGGCAACCAAACGTGCCTTATATTTCTCAATATCTCCATCTGCATTTCGCTTCGTCGTAAAAACCCATTTACAACCGATGACATTATGATATTTTGGTGCACTGACAAGGTCCCACGTATTGTTCTTGACTAACGAAGTATATTCTTTCTTCATTGCATCTCTCCAATTCACGGAGTCAGCACAGTGTAAGGCTTCTTTTTCATTATTTGGGTTTGAGACAACTGCGACAAGTTCATTTGCTACTTCTCGTTCAGCTCTGCGAGCAGACACTTTCCTCGGTCGACCTGGAGCTCCTGTACGCAAAATTCTTCGTCTTCCAACGTTCCTTATTTCACTCGATTCCTCTATGACTTGCTCATTACCATCAACCTCGTCATTATCAATAGTAAAATGTTCATCATGATCTTGAGCAACAACATTGGGTATATCCAATGCGTCTTCGAAAACATCGCCAGCAGCAACCTCAACATCAACTCCAGCAGTATCGTCGCCACCGCCACCGTTGTCGTTATTCGCATCATCAACATCATGTTCGCAAACCTCTGGGTATGAAATAAAAGTATGGTTAGTATGTTCTGCTCTATTGTTACTTTCATCGTTAGCTCCTGAGAACTTTTCTTCAAAAAATGTGACATCTCTAGAAATAACAATTGATCTTAAATGTTTATCGTAAAGCCTATACCCCTTGGTATGATCAGCATAACCAACAAACGATAACATCTTTCCTTTAGGTTGCAACTTTGATCGTCCACGTTGCTTCAACAAAACAACAGCATCACATCCAAAAATTCTTATGTGGCTCACAGATGGTTTGTATCCAAACCAACATTCGTATGGTGTTTTGTCTTTCAATATTTTCGTCGGAGAACGGTTTCTGATGTAAGCGGCCGTATTTATGGCCTCTGACCATAAGAATTGTGGCAAACCTGATTCCTCCAGCATGCATCGAGCCATCTCTATTAGGGTTCTATTTGCCCTCTCGGCAACGCCATTTTGCTGGGGTGTGTTACTTGTAGTCCTTTGATGTATAATTCCGTTTAATTTTAAAAAAGTATCAAACTCACCACTTGTATATTCCCGCCCGTTATCACTTCGAATACACTTTACCTTCTTTCCAGTTTGTTTTTCTGAAGAAGCAACGAAATCCTTTAATACATTCAGGGCGTCAGATTTCTTTTTCAAAAAATATACACTCGTGAATCTCGAGAAGTCGTCAATAAATGTAATAAGATATGCAGAACCACCTTGCGATGCGACACGGAAAGGTCCGCATATGTCGGTATGCACAACCTCAAGCAAACTGGAAGTAAACAAAGTATTGTAATGATTAAATGGTTTTCTACTTATCTTGCACAGGGCACATGTGACGCATTTGAAATCATTTATTTTATTTACAACCAAGCCTCGGACCATTCTTTTCTGTGACAACTTGCATAAATCTCCAATGTTGAGCACTGAAAACAAAAGCCGTCATCATATTGATGAATGGCGTTCATCAACTGTAATTCATCAATAAGATGTACTTTTCCTGCATATTATGTATAAATTCATGAAAACTTTTTGATGACAGATGAACCAATCATCAATAAGATGAAAGTGCATTCATCAACTTTTTTTGGGAGAATTTCGGCAGAATTTGATAAAAATTTAGTTCATCAGTTCATCAAAAGTTTTCGTCAATAGGATGAAAGCATCTTTTTGACGAAAAAAAATGTTTTTACATCCCATTGATGATTTCTTCTTCAATATGATGAATTGATTCATCATATTAAAATGACAATTTTATTTCATCATATTGATGAAGACTATCATCAAAAAATCGACTTCAATTTGAATTTGGAAGAAAATTAGGTGATGTAAATGATTATCATATTGATGAACAAAACAGACTTGTGTTTTCATCATGTCCATTATATACCTCAATATTGATGAAGTCGATCATCAGTACGAAGAAGAATATAAACGCTTTTTATTTATGAATAGTATCATTGCATGAATGAATCCTATTATTCATATTGATGAAAATATTCACTGAATTGATGAAAAATGTTCATCATATTGATGTATACGATCTTCAATATGATGAAAATGTGAATCTTATTGATTAAAATATTCACCGAATTGATGAAAAATGTTCATCATATTCACGGAAAGAAATGAAAAATCAGTAATCACGAATTTCTATGTCGTAAATTATGAAAAAAAAATTTTTTTTTGTAAATCATCCCCCTTTTTTCGTAAAATGAGAGTCAATATTGTAAATCAATCTTTATTCCGTCTAAATTTACAAAACTGTATAATTTGAGAATTACGAAAAAATGTCATGATTTTAGATTTCCATTGTAAGAGCAATTTACAAATTTTGTATTCGTAATTTTAAATATTTGGAGCATGATATAAATTGTACGACTAAATAATTCTGATTTACAAAATCAAAGATCGAGATTTATGATCTCAATATTCTAAAAACAAAGCTCTTGAAGCTAAATGAACGTAACGATCTTAGAAAATCGTAGTTTACAAAAATATTTCCTGAATTAAAAAATAGGTGTTTATTAAATCATGAATTCTTATCGCATTTTACTATTTTTGAATCCAAACTGTTTTTTTTTGTTACGATTCTTGAATCGTAAATTACGACAATATTTCCTGAAAAAGAAAAACGTTTTGTGTTGTTTATTTATTCCCTAGTTTTCATGCGGTCGAAAATCAATTCCAATTTTGTAAAGCGTCAAGTAGCTCAGTGGGTAGAGGTGCCGATCAAGAGACCGTCGTGCATTCTCATGCCTGGGTTCGAATCCCAGCAGTGCGGAGTGACAGATTTGTAAAAAAAAAAATAGTCGCCACTAAGCAGTGCAGAATGAGAAGGAAGTACGGAGATTGATCGGTGAGGTGAGAGAAAGGAAGGGAGAATATAGTACCGGGGGAAGGGCGAGGAAGGGAGAAGAAAAAGAGGCAAGATCCCCCCGAAACGGTGATGGTGTGGGGGAGGGGAGGGAAACAAAAAGGATAATTTACGTAGTTGATAACTGGCTGATCGTAAATTACGCTTCTGAATCGTAAATGCTTTTTTTGGTTATGATACGATGATACGATCATCAATCTGAAAAAAAACATCAATATGATGAATGCATTCATCACATTGATGATTTACTTGCTTAAATTTTCATCATATTCATGAATACGATAATCAGATCGATGAAATAATTCATCATTTTGATGTACAAATAAATCAAAATTTGGTTCATCATTTTTCATAATATTGATGAACAAAGTTGATGAATGATGATCGAAATTTGTCGCTGAAAATTTTCATCATATTAATGAACAATGCTTCATCATATGGATGAAAAGGTTCACTGGACTAAAATTGATGAATTCTACATCATATAGATGACCTTTTTTATCAATATGGTGTACCTTTTTGGTTCAGTGAGGTGTCCGAAACGTTTGTGCCAAGTCACACACGCACCATCTTCGATAGTGCCTAAAACCATTTCTTGTTTTGGAGTTATCCTTGAAAGGTATATTCCGTTCTGCAAATCTGCAATCAAAATTAATTTATTATCATTGGAGTTCACGTAGGCCTTATTATCAGCAAATTGAACACGACATCCATTCTTCATTATTTTACTGACTGATAAGAAATTGGCATTTAATTCCGGTACGAATAGAACATTGGTCAAAGTAATGTTAGAACCACATGATTTCAAGATGACTTCGCCAATACCACTCGCTTCGACGTTGTCGCCCGATGCTATAAAAACTTTTTGATTGTACTTCTTCAATGACGAGAACAATTTCTTGTCCGAGCACATGTGCGACGATGCGCCGCTATCCAAAATCCAATTGTTGTTTTTAATTTTTGATATTTGTCTCTCTTGATTGCATGCACTCAGAACAACAGCATGAGCCTGAGGCTGATTTTTGTTCTTACATTGAGATTTTACGTGGCCTCTCATTCCACAACTATAGCACTTGACGTTTCTCTTGCTTCGATTGTTGCTGTTCTTCATTGTACTTCTTTGGTTAATCGTTTTAATTTTTGATTCTTTCTGTTTAACAGTGAACACTTTCTCGTTTGGATCATCTCTTTCAATCCGCCGATGTTCTTCTTCTAAGATCTTAACCTTGAGTTGACTAATTGAAGGCAAAACGTCACGGCTTTCGATAGCAACAACAAAATTTTCCAATTCATCTGGTAGACTACAGAGCATCAAAATGCTGACCAAGTCGTCAGGCACGCTAACATCAATTTCACTTAAAGCATCGACAATCGAACAAAATTCATTTATTTGAGTAGTGAATTTTTCTCCAACCTTAAATTGAAATTTAACCAATTGCTTGAATAAGTTTACCTTACGAGCTGGTCCTGTATCATTATAGGTTGATTTAAGCTTTTCCCATGCGGCCTTCGATGTAACGATTCCCTTCAAATGTATTAACTCTGAAGGTTTCACACATAAGGTTATCATAGCCAACGCTTTGGCGTCTATCTTTTCCCACACAGCATTCTCTTCAGCAGTTAAGCGTTCATCCTTTACCTTTTCGACAACATGCCAATAATCCAGCGTGATCAGCAGGCTTCTCATTTGGACCGACCAAGATGTGAAGTTATCACCGTCGAGTTTATCGACTTGCATCGCTGACACGGACATTTTATTTTCTTTTTTCAATTAAATAAATTTCCGACGTAACGTTTAAGTTTATTTAATAGATTACTTATTTCAAGTATTCGTTGAGTTAAAGAAAAAACTTGGAACAATTAGCAACAAAATTTGTCAATTAAAATGCTCTGGGCCCATAACCTTTGTAAGCAGTTATGTGTGCGAAAAATCCAGAAGGAAAAAATGAAGCTAGGAACACGACTTTCTTCGAGTGAGGTTTTTATTCAACTGATTTACAAAGAAAAAATATTTTGATTTAAAGTTTGCTATACAATAATGACATATTGGCAAATGAAATAGATTTATATGAATTAGGGTTGATACACCTGACATATACATTATATTACATGTTCTTGTTCCATACCCAAATTAATTTGAAGACGTTTTCGGAAAATTTTAAAAGTAAAAAATGTATTTAAAAAAACGCTGCTAGGATTTTGTTGTGCCGTTAGTTTTTATATCATCTTTCATGGACACTGCCTCTTGCAACTAACAAAACTTCCAAGAGTATCAACCTGAGTAACAACGGAATCGGCGTTAAATTGTAGGTCCCTTCAATTTTTCACACGCACCCAGAAAATTGTGGATGAATGATTATCCACTTAGGCTTCGGCACTTCAAGAACTGTCACGCAACTCTCTTAATTTTTTAAATAATTTGGAATACAGGAGCAAGTTTGTACGACACAGTCGTGCAAATTTTTAAATTATATGTTTGTATATTTTTTTGTTCGTTTTGTTATTTTTAAGTTGTTTTTATTGGTTTTGTTTGTTTTTTTTTTTTTTTAAATGCATGAATACGCATTTCTTTATATTTTTTCTGATTTTTTTTTTTACTTTTTGAGTTTTAGTGTATTTTTTCTTGTTGGTTTTGTTGTGTTTGTCTTAAACCATGCATTTTGTATAGTTTTTTTTGTTTGTATTCTTTTCTTATCCGTTTTTATATTTTTATTATTTTTTTATTGTTTTGTTGTTTTTAATTTTTTTTTAGTTTTTGTATTTTTTTTCGTTGATGTTTTTTTTTTTTTGTTTTACTCATGCATTTTTTTTTTGTATTTTTTATTTTTTTTTGTTTTTGTTTTTATTTTGTTATTTAATTTTGTTTTTTGTTTTTAATGCTTTAATTTTTATTTTTTTTTATACTTTTTTGTATTTTTATTTTTTTTTGTTTTTTTTTTTGTTTTTTTGTGCTTTTTTATGTTTTTTTCATATCTTTGTATATTGGAAACTCAGCGGGGCAGCTTTTAGTCACCATAATGGGTACACCTATATACAGGGTGTCCCAAAATTCAACGATAAGCCGAAACCAGGGGGTGGCCCTATTCATGACTGCATGGAAAAAAATATAAAAAAAATCAAACGCCATTTTGTTGCAAATTACAAGAAAAAATGTAAATTCTCAAAATAAAAAAAATCTCTCTTGACATTTTTTGCTACTCTGACCACAATTTTTCATTAATTTTTGATTTTATATTTTTATCAGAATCTTAAAACATATAGCATCCTTTCTTAGTTTCCAAAAATTCCAAATTTTTAGCGGTTTTTCCACGAAAATTAATCAAAAAAGTTTTTTTCCATACAATTTTAATTTTTTTTTAGTTTCAGTCCACTTTCAGTCATCGTGGTTATAAAAAAATGTATGGACACTACCATGGCATCTTTTTTAAAAAATTGGCGCAAGTTATCAAGATTCTAAAATGGTATAACACTTTGGCTAAACTTGCCAGAAAAAGAAGTATTGAATACTTTTTCATAACAACAACCGATTTTCAAACAAAAAATTTGTTCAGAGAAATCACTTCACTTTATGGAAAAAATTGGTTTTCTGATGCGCTTTCTTCAAAATTTAGTACGATCTGTTTCCACTGGTTTTTTTTATTCCATTAATGTGTTAATTTCAAGTGTGATTTCGAAATTGTGTACTAGTTTTTGAAAAATCCTTGATCTTTCATCATTTTTATCATGCCATTGCCGTATGCCCCCTCGGATACGTAAACAGTCACATCGTGTACGGAGAATGCCGGTGCAATGCTAATTCTGCTAATCGAATATACCGAAAAAGGTTCAAAAATGTTGGAAATATCCAGATAATCGGGTTTTTATAAATGTGCATCAAGAGTTTTTGGAAGGGCGTTTAGAAAGAAGAAGTGCTAGAAGACCAAGAGCAGATGGTATTGACAATTCACGGAAACTGAAAACAATTCAACAACATCGTATATTGATGCAGGTGGCAAACAATTCGAACATTTACTGTAAAAAATAAATAAAATATGTTTTTGCTCCTAAATGGAACTTATGCATTTTTTCTTATTTAGAATTTTTGTATTTTAATTAAATGAACATTATGACGATTTAAAATAAACAAACAGAAAATATTTAGGCCTAAATAAAACGTGCTTCATTCTGAAGACTCATAGGG
Organism: Sphaerophoria taeniata; assembly: GCA_943590905.1. Lineage (NCBI taxonomy): Eukaryota > Metazoa > Arthropoda > Insecta > Diptera > Syrphidae > Sphaerophoria > Sphaerophoria taeniata. The sequence continues at coordinate 112,154,555 of OX016541.1, read as the reverse complement.
AAGTGATTTAGAAAAAGTGAATAAAAAGAGTTTTTGAAAATCGGTTGTTGTTATGAAAAAGTATGCATTACATCTTTTTCTGGCAAGTTTAGCCAAAGTGTTATACCATTTTAGAATCTTGATAACCTGCGCCAATTTTTTAAAAAAGACGCCATGGTAGTGTCCATACATTTTTTTATAACTACGATGACTGAAAGTGGACTGAAACTAAAAAAAAATTAAAATTCTATGGAAAAAAACTTTTTTGATTAATTTTCGTGGAAAAACCGCTAAAAATTTGGAATTTTTGGAAACTAAGAAAGGATGCTATATGTTTTAAGATTATGATAAAAATATAAAATCAAAAATTAATGAAAAATTGTGGTCAGAGTAGCATAAAATGTCAAGAGAGATTTTTTTATTTTGAGAATTTACATTTTTTGTTGTAATTTGAAACAAAATGGCGTTTGATTTTTTTATATTTTTTTTCCATGCAGTCATGAATAGGGCCACCCCCTGGTTCCGGCTTATCGTTGAATTTTGGGACACCCTGTAGGTACTCTTCTGCCGATATGGAGTCATATAGGCTGATTATGTGCAGAAGCCTTTCGTTGGCCTGCCTATATTCAGCCCTCGAATACAACGGCATGACAACGCCCGCGTTAATCCTTTCAAACAGAGCATGAGAACGAACATGCTCTGTTTGAAGGGCCTTCAATATTTTGAACACATTCGGATGCTGGCAACCAAGTGAACTCTGGAACTGCTTGTGCCACGACTCTACACTGTTGTTAGTGCGTGGAAGATTTTCCACAGTCGTGGCCATGCAGTTCCACATTTCAGGCTCGAAACGTGGTCTGTTCACTTGGTTTCCAATCCAAGTGCATTCAAAATACCTCAGAAAATATTATAATTCGGTCCACATCATCCCTACCAGTGTCAGCCAGCAGAAAGTTTTCTGGCACTGACGTTTTGGTACGCAAAAGGTCTGCCGGAAATGTTATTTCGGCCCTAGTATGAGGGATCGAAAGCGTCACGCTCTGACGCCTACGTTCCCTCGTCACTGTCTTCTGCATCGACTCCAAGGCTGGCAATCGGGTCAAAGCTGGTCCTGAAACACCTTCTAAGGCCCTCAAGCTCCAAAGTGCTCCATATAATTTAAATTAATATTTTAAAAGTAGGCGGCTACCACGCCCCCTGACTGAAAAATTTCAAATTTTCGATTTTTTCCTTTGTATGTACTTCATGACCTATCACTGTGCAAAATTTCTTGATTCTACTGCACTCCAAAGTGCTCCATATAATATAAATTAATAATGTAAAAGTTGGCGGCTACCACGCCCCCTGACTTAAAAATTTCAAATTTTCGATTTTTTTCTTTGTATGTATCACATGACCTATCACTGTGCTAAATTTCTTGATTCTACTGCACTCCAAAGTGCTCCATATAATTTAAACTAATAATGTAAAAGTTGGCGGCTACCACGCCCCCTGACTTAAAAATTTCAAATTTTCGATTTTTTCCTTTGTATGTACCACATGACCTATCACTGTGCCAAATTTCAAGTTTCTAGGGAAACGGGAAGTGCTTCACAATTTTGATGATCTGTCAGTGAGTGAATCAGTGAGTGAGTCAGTCAGTCAGTTACGGTTTTCGTGAATTTTGGAACATTGTATCTTAGAAACTACTTATGCTAAATATCTGAAATTTACTGAGGTGCTTCTTCTTGGCTAGCTTAACAAATGATGTGATGTGTTTGAAACTTTTGGCTTCTTTGGTATAGAAGTTAGAAAGGTGTGGAAAATGCCTTGAGTTGTTTCCTGTAAATAAGGGTGTAGTGCCAAAGTTGCTAGAGAACTTGGCTGAGCACTACCGTGCCCCTCGATCGTCGTCGTGGTCTCTGTTCTTGTTTTTTGAAAAAATGATTCTATACGTTTTGGTCATTGTCGAATGAAGTCTTTCGACGGGAGAATTGCTACTTGACTGTTGTAGCGATGCTATATGTTGGTTTATATTGTATTGTTTTACGAAGTCCTTAAATACGGAAGAGGTGAATTCTGCGCCCTGATCTGAAATAATTTTCTTCAGAATGTCGTGGAGGCTCATAAAGTGTGAAATGGATTTTATTATTGTCAGGCTATTCCTAGCAGGAATAGTGTATGCAGCTACAAATTTAGAAAACTTATCTTTAATCGTTAAAATTTTTTGGTTATTGATACAATAAATATCAATATGTACAATATCTAAAGGTCGTTCGGGATTTTCCGGGATTTTGAATTCTATCTTTTGAGGTTTCCTATCATATTTAAGAGATTGTCAAACTTCACAATTGGTTTATTACTTTGCTGATTTTGTGTTTCATGAATGGAAAAAAATAATCACGCTTTAGGTGCTGGAGTGCTTCGTTAATACCTCTGTGGTTGCTATTTATGTTGTTTATTAATTGGTCTTGGTCATCGCTCTCGATTATGTCTTTAACTAGTTCTGTACAACGGATTACTTTGGAGGCTTTGTTATTTGAAAAATATTTCGAGTAAACGCTTTGGACTGTCTTGAATGTCTCGTCGTCGGAATAGATTGCACAATACATATTTGGAGGTACATAATTCTTAAAGATGGAGATAATTTCGTTTTCTGAAAAAGTTTGTTTCTCTAAAGTTCGTCTCTGCTTATTTTTAAAAAGCATTTGTAGCTGTGTTAGCTTGTCTGTATCGCTGATTTTTAATATAAGCTGGATATTAAACTCGTTTACGACGTTCAGATATATACAGGGTGATTCACGAGCGTTGTGCCAAAAAGCTAGAGCGTGTAGGTTGAGTTGAGACAAGAAAAAAATCGTATGGGAGGGGGGGTCTATTCCCTCCCGTTTAGCCGGGAGGGGCAATTTTCTGAAAAATTGACTTATTTTGTTTAACAAAATATTAAAAATCAACGGCTTCGTTTACAACACCGTGCTATACCTTTCTGAAAAGCCAAAAACTTCTTCTTTCACTTTGTTTTTAAATTAAATTGTTTTAACGAATAGTTAAAAAAAAATAAATTTTCAAACTCAAAATTTTCAAAAAAAAAAGCAAAAAAACATTTTTGAACTAATTTTTTTCAAAATTTTATGTAATTAAGTACTAATTTTGTTTTTAAAATTCAATGTCTTTGTTAATTTTTAGTCGAAAACAGAAAACCCGATGCAAAAATGTCTTTTCGTTTTTGAGAAATTAAAAAAAAACCAAAACCACTTTTTTCAAAAAAAATCTTTATTTTTATTTTTACCTATCTGGACTTTTAGTTTAATTTATTAGTTTAATTTATAAATTAAATTTTTTGTAATTGGAGTTTTATGAGGACTCAATAAAGTAGAAAAGTATTGGATTTTCCCTGGATTAATAATTTTTTTCATTGATAACGTCTGTCATTGACCTTTCACTTCTAGCTCTCCGTGCTCTCGTCGGCGGATTCTTGAAAACAAGCTACGACTTGGGCGCCATCTACTGGGATATCTTTCAGCGTAGAGTCTTTTGGCTTCCCGATCTCGACAACAAGTTAAACCGTAGCAGAAGCTCCTGTCCACTAACTCTTCTCGAGCGTATGAGTTTGTTATTGTTATGTGTTGATGAGTTAATATTTTAATTGTAAATGGTTATTTAGTAAATCTGCGATGCCTTTTGTTTACCTTTAGGTTGTTAATTGTTTTTTTCATTCAAGAAAAATTGCGGTTTAATTATCTTAAGCCCCTAGCAGGTAGAACCCTTCGCCGGCGAGTGGCCACGGCCCCAGGTATAGTAAGAAAAATCCACTGAAAATCTAATACTTTTCTACTTTATTGAGTCCTAATAAAACTCCAATTACAAAAAATTAAATTTTTAAATTAAACTAATAAATTAAACTAAAAGTCCAGATAGGTAAAAATAAAAATAAAGATTTTTTTTGAAAAAAGTGGTTTTGGTTTTTTTTTTAATTTCTCAAAAACGAAAAGACATTTTTGCATCGGGTTTTCTGTTTTCGACTAAAAATTAACAAAGACATTGAATTTTAAAAACAAAATTAGTACTTAATTACATAAAATTTTGAAAAAAATTAGTTCAAAAATGTTTTTTTTGCTTTTTTTTTGAAAATTTTGAGTTTGTAAATTTATTTTTTTTTAACTATTCGTTAAAACAATTTAATTTAAAAACAAAGTGAAAGAAGAAGTTTTTGGCTTTTCAGAAAGGTATAGCACGGTGTTGTAAACGAGGCCGTTGATTTTTAATATTTTTTTTTACAAAATAAGTCAATTTTTCAGAAAATTGCCCCTCCCGGCTAAACGGGGGGGAATAGACCCCCCTCCTATACGATTTTTTTCTTGTCTCAACTCAACCTAAACGCTCTAGCTTTTTGGCACAACGCTCGTGAATCACCCTGTATATATGATCGTCCAAGTTTTCAATTGCAGAGTGGACTGTGGATCCATTTGAACTATGGTCTGCTTGATTAGTTTCGTTCGTATTTAATTCGATCTCTTGGTTATCGGTCTTGATTCTGCTAAGAGCATCAGCGTTCTGATTTAATGTTCCTTTTTTAAACAAGATTTCGTAATCATACTCTTCTAGCTTAAGGCGCCATCTTACTAATTTTGAGTTAGGGTCTTTCAAATTCTTCATCCATTGCAATGGTTTATGGTCGGTCACGATTTTAAATTTGTGACCGAACAAGTAGGGAAGAAAATATTTCGTTGCCCATACGATATGGCCAAAAGTTCCTTTTCTATAGTAGAATAACGGCATTCTGTATCAGATAGTGTTCTACTGGCGTAACAGATGGGTTTGTCACTGCCTATGGTGCCTTGGGATAGTACTGCGCCGATCGCAAAGTTGCTAGCATCCATAGTGAGTATGAATGGTCGAGAGAAGTCAGGGTATTGAAGTATCGGATCATTGATCAAAAGGTCTTTGCACATATTGGAAGCTTGAACGTAATCTTTATCGAGGGTAATTGTTTTCCCTTTTTTAAGACACACTGTTAGGGGTTTTGTAGGTTTTGCAAAATCTTTAATGAACTTACGATAGTATCTCAGAAGGCCTAGAAACGATTTTATTTCTTTTTGTGTCCTTGGGATTGGAAAGTTTTTTACAGCCTTTATTTTATCAGGGTTGGGTTTTACTCCATTTTGAGATATTATATGACCGAGGAACGCCGTTTCTTTGCGCAAAAATTCGGTTTTGTCTAACTGTATTTTGAAATTGAATTCCTGTAATGTTAGGAAGATTTTTCTCAGGTTCTCTAGGTGTTCTTGTAAAGAAGTAGAAAAAATGATTATATCGTCTAGATACACTAGACAAATTTTGTCTACAAGGTCACCTAGCACATGGTCCATCACCCGTTGGAATGTGGACGGAGCATTTTTGAGGCCAAATGGCATTCTTACAAATTCGAAGTGGCCATTTTCGACAGTGAATGCTGTTTTAGCTATGTCCTTTGGGTCCCTCTCAATTTGGTGGAACCCGCTAGCCAAATCTAACGTTGAAAAGTACATTAATTTACCCAATTTATCCAGGATTTCAGTTATGTTGGGAAGTGGATACTTGTCGCTTATTGTCTTTTCATTTAATCGACGGAAATCAATGACAAGTCGCCATTTTTTAGTTGGTTTATCTTTTCCTTTCGGAACTACCCACACTGGAGAGCTCCAAGGTGAGTGGCTAGGACGGATGATACCTTGTCTTAGTAATTCTTGAATTTGACTATGGACTTCCGTCTTATGTATGTAAGGATACCTATATTATCTAGTGTAGATGGGAACATCGTCATTAGTTGGTATCCTATGTTTGACAGCGTTTGTGAAAGTAAGAGGTTGGCCTTTTTTGTAAAAAAATATCATCGAACTTTGTGCAAAGCCTGATTATAGATTTTTTTTCTCCGAATTAAGGTGATCGAGTTTTAAGGAATCAATTATGTTAGTACTTGGATTTTCTTTTTCCACTTCTGAAAATGTTTCGGAGATATTGATTTCGCAGAACTGGGAATTTGAGTATGGGCAGACTTTAATTGGTTGCTCAAGGAGGATGTTTTGTTCAATGTTTGGAGTGTTAATAACTTCGCAAATTGTATACCAGTTGTTGGCTTTGTAGATTCCTTCCGAAATAGAAACGTGTGGTCTTATCTCAGTTGGTCTAACAAAGATGTCTCCGTTTTGTATGTCTACCGGGAGTCGACAAATTATTTTTGAAAGTGGGAGAATAGTATACTGGGATGATGTGTAATTTGGTTTAAAAAGAAGGGGAATACTAGCGTTGACAGTAATGAGACTTTGTTTTTCAAAGTCTATTTTGGCTTTAATTTGGGTTAAGATATCTAAACCAATTAGACCGTCAAAGTATCCATGGAATTTGAAAATCAAGAATTTAAATATTCCGTTTGTTCGAAACTCTGTGAAGCAGGGTATGTTAATTTCTTTATTAATTGTGTGCTCTTTAAATATTGTTTTTATAATAGTTGGATTAATTTGATTTTGGAATTGGGGATCGGCAAATTCGGGGTTAATAAAAGATGAGGAGGCTCCCGTGTCGATCAAAAACCTAAGGGGTCTGCCAAATGGCGATGAAATATTAATATAAGGTAAAATATTTCCATGTTTGTTTATGTCTATGAACCCGATTGGTTCCCAGAGGCTACGTTCTGAAAATTTTCAGTATTTTCTTGATGATTTTCTGCTTCGAATAAGTCGAGTGCTTGTTGAAAATCTTCGTTATAATATCTATCTAGATTCTGGTACGGATTTCTTTCTTCATAGTTTGGGTTGTCAAGGGGTTCAATCTGATAGACGTGTTCGGATTTCACTGGAGTATCTGGGTTTTCTATGTTGATGTTGTGGAGTTCTCTGTTTATGTTGTTAGAAGGACCTGCTTGCCTGTATGAATTACTTGGTGCTGTTGGAGATCTGAATTTTGAATAAGTGGTGCTTGCCTCCATTGGTTTGGGTGGCGGAAGTTGTCCGAAATCTACTTTAAAATAGTTTTGTCGGGTTTGAGGATTAAAGAAATGGGTAAGGTTGGCTTGCCCTGGTGTAAGATTTGGTTGGTTATAAGAATTAAATGGATTATATATTGGTTGCCTTGGTCTATTATATGAACTTATACCCTGGGTTTGGGCATTTTGTTTAGGTTGATAATTTTGCTGATTAAATCTAGGAACGAATTGGGGGTTTTGAGTCGCGGATTTCCTTTGTTGGTGTTGTTGGAAATCGTATTTCATGTAAAACATATTTTGCTCTTTTGCATACTGTACTATGCAAACGCTTCAGAGAAGGTTGAAGGTCTCATAGATCTTATCGTTGAGCCAAGGGGTTCCCTGAGACCTGCCAAGAACGAGTTTAAACACATTTCTTGGTATAATTTATTTTTCGCTTTGATTACGTTAGCTTCGGTTTCATGTAAGTGTACGTGGTTAATCATGGCAGATTGCGTTTCAATTATTTCGCTGTAATAATTTTCTAATGTTTTATTGTTTTGTCTGAGGTTATGTAAGTCGCGTATTAAAGAAGTTTCGTTATGTTTGTCCGAGAAGTGGTTAATAAGGTTAGTTTTTATGGAACACCAGTCTAACGTAGTTCCGTAAACGTTTAGTTCCTCGTTAGCTGATCCAACAACTTTGTTACGGATCGTTCTTATTATAAGTCGTCCCAAGTTAGTTCCTTCGATTGCTTCGAGGAGCGAAAGTATTTCTTCAACATTGTTGATGAATTCGAAAAGAAGCCTAGGGTTACCGTCATAGGTCGGTATGTCTTTTACTATAGTCGGGACTTGTAATGAATTAAGTAAGTTTAATGCGGCTGTGGAAGCGGCAGCGGCAGCGTTTGCTGCTGCTTCTTGGTTAGCTTGATTGTTCATTTCAGTTTTTGTTTCAGTACTTAATGCAATGTTTTTAAATTCAATATTTTTAATATATGTAGAATCCTTAAGAGTAAGATTTGAATTTCTTAACCTATTGGAGCTTTGAAAAAACGAGGGACAGGGTTTTTTGGTTTTGAGAATTGAGAACATACAAATTCAAATATTTCGACTTACATGTAGTATGTATTACATTTCCCAATTTTGCTGCGTCTCCAGGTTGATTTCGATTTTCCTTCGAAACTGGTTTTGCTGCTTTAGCCCAATTTTCAATTTGCCTTTGAATGGTTTCTTACCGCACTTTGTGTTCGATTTGACTTCGAAAGATTTTCACCGCACCGTGTGTTCGATTTGCCTTCGAAAGATTTTCACTGCACTTTTTGTAAGTGTGTTTATCTTTAAGTTCTTTGTTTGTTGGGGTCAAGGTTTTTCCGATATACCGTCGAAATTGTTTTCCGCACAACAACGTTTTTGTTTATTTAGGTTCTTTTACGAGTTTACTTTTTGTTTCTCGATATACCGTCGCATCGTTGGTAAAGAAAAAATTATACTCGTTCTATACGACTGCGCCAGTTAAGGATTCGAACTTATGGTTTGGTAAAAAAAAAACTAATAATTCATTTCTGAAGTGCGACTTACTCGCTTTATTATCAACAATTCAATTCGATTTCTATCATTACAATGCTTTTATAGATACATTTCGTGGGAAAAAGGTTTCAGTTTTTTTTAATAATGAGTTAATGTTGAATGGCTTGAAGTTCGATAAATTAACAATTACAATTAAAACACCTTTTTAACTTCACTTGAGTCGATGCACTTTTGTTCACAAATTACATTTAACAAAAACAAAATTATTAAACACAATTAAAAACAAACGCGACACGTACCTGAATGCATTTCGAAGCAGTTGCGCTTCATCTTCAGCAATCACGACTAAAACATTGCATCGTCATCAAAGCTTAAACTAGTTTCCTTTTTTTCCTATGCATCATAGCCTTGCGTTGTTGTAAGCTATGACCAACGGTCAATAAATTATGTTGTTGTTAAATATTGTTGTTACATATAATATTAATCAAGCAAGATTCTATATTGCCGTTGTCTAGGTTCAGTGCACTTGGGTCTTTTTGGATGCAAATAGATTCATACGCATCTAATCTTCTATGGTCGTTAACTTGTTTTAGAAGGGTTAGATTTTCGATGTTTATGATTTCGTGTCCACTATTTAACACATGAGATGCGATTGCAGATTTGTGTGGTTGATTGAGGCTAATATATGTCAAATGTTCTTTAAACCGAATTTCGATACTTCGTTCTCGTTTGTCCATAATATTTTTGTTTACAATCACTACATTCAATTTCGTAAACACCAGACTTGCTCAAAATAGGTGTTTTGTCTTTTGTAGATCCCAATAGATTTACCATTTTTTTGTCGTTTTTATAAACAATGTCTAATTGTTGTTCATTAAACACTTTTTTTAATTTGTTTGTTATGTGAGGTACAAAAGACAATGAAACCCTTTTATTTTGCGTTATTTCTTTTTGTGAAAAGAAGGTTGACATATTAAAATTATTAACTTTTCGCGAGTGTTTAAAAACAAGTTTATCCACGATTTGTTCGCTAAAACCGTTTATGCGAGCTGTTGTTTTTATGTATTCGTACTCCTTTTTGTAATTTTTTAACGATAAGGGGAGACGACATAATCTGTGTATCATTGAATGATATGCGGCCAATTTGTGTTGGATTGGACAGAACGAATCGCTAGTGATAGTTCTCATGGTGCTTGTTGGCTTATGAAAAACACTAAACTCAATTTTATTTTGTATGTTTTGAACTTCCAAATCTAAGAAAGCTAGTTTTCTATCTTGTTCGATTTCATACGTAAATTTTATTGAATCAAATTGGCTGTTCAAAATCTTTAAAGTTTTTTCAGTATCATCTTTGTGTACCACCGAAAACACGTCATCCACATAGCGATGCCACACCCGCGGAAGGAGATTTTGTTTTTTTCAAATTCATTTCGAAAGCAGACATAAATATTTCAGAAATTAATGGACTGAGTGGGTTACCCATATTAGTACCGAATTCTACACGGTAAATTTTTTCACGAAACTGAAAGAAATTTTGGTCCATGCAAAGTTTTGTTGCTTCGAAATAAACGTTCTTTTTCTCACTTTCACAGTCAAGATTATTCAGATATTTTTTGAATTCATCAAGGGCTACGCTTACCGGAATGTTTGGAAAAGTGTGCACTGAACCTAGACAACGGCAATATAGAATCTTGCTTGATTAATATTTTACACTAGTCAAAACAATTAAAGGAACACTTGCAAAAACTCAAAAATGGAGTGGTTTTTTAAAAGGCTGTATCTCAGTAGAAAAAAGTCGGATTGAAGTGAAATAAAAAGTTTTTCAAAGGTTATCATTTTTTCTTTTCAAATTATTTTGAGTTAAAAAAGTACCGTTAGTCGTTTTTGCTTGAGCGAAAAAAATGTTCACTCAATTTCAAAATCGAAAAAAAAATAAACTTTGAGGTTTCATAAAATGAACGGAAATTTTTTTTCAATCCAACCAATCTAAGATTCAATTTTAGAATTTTGTTGGCTATAATTCACTGTTTGGTTCAGATCGCTACGATTTTTTTTCTAATCAAAAAATGGGTTTACATGCAAAAACACAATTTTGACTTTGGACCCTAAAAACTCTGCTAAATATTGACTTAAAAAAAAAATAAAGGCAGATTTGAAAAATTTGTTAAATTTTCTACACAAAAACATTTTGAAAAAATAAAAATATTGCTTTTTTCAATTTTTTCTATCAATTTATAAAAACGTCCAAAATACGCATTTTTCAACTTTTTCATAAAAACTACCGTTATTTTGTGGTTTTCAGTGATACAACTAATCTGAGGCTTGATTATTAAAGCTCATAAAATTTCCTTGATTTTGGTGAAAATTTCACATTAATACGATTAACCGTTTCTCTGTTTCGATCAATCAAACTTGCGAAACACTCTTTTTTTCAATTTTAAGGAAAGCTTTGTTTTTTCTTATTTTTCTGTTCTTTTGAATTTGTTTATTTTTTAATTTTTTTTAATTTTTTTCATTATCTTTATGATTTTGTGAAATTCGGACGAATTTTCATCAAAATCAAGGAAATTCGTCCGAATTTCACAAAATCATAATGATAATGAAAAAAATAAAAAAAAATTAAAAAATAAACAAATTCAAAAGAACAGAAAAATAAGAAAAAACAAAGCTTTCCTTAAAATTGAAAAAAAGAGTGTTTCGCAAGTTTGATTGATCGAAACAGAGAAACGGTTAATCGTATTAATGTGAAATTTTCACCAAAATCAAGGAAATTTTATGAGCTTTAATAATTAAGCCTCAGATTAGTTGTATCACTGAAAACCACAAAATAACGGTAGTTTTTATGAAAAAGTTGAAAAATGCGTATTTTGGACGTTTTTATAAATTGATAGAAAAAATTGAAAAAAAGCAATATTTTTATTTTTTCAAAATGTTTTTGTGTAGAAAATTTAACAAATTTTTCAAATCTGCCTTTATTTTTTTTGTAAGTCAATATTTAGCAGAGTTATTAGGGTCCAAAGTCAAAATTGTGTTTTTGCATGTAAACCCATTTTTTGATTAGAAAAAAAATCGTAGCGATCTGAACCAAACAGTGAATTATAGCCAACAAAATTCTAAAATTGAATCTTAGATTGGTTGGATTGAAAAAAAATTTCCGTTCATTTTATGAAACCTCAAAGTTTATTTTTTTTTTCGATTTTGAAATTGAGTGAACATTTTTTTCGCTCAAGCAAAAACGACTAACGGTACTTTTTTAACTCAAAATAATTTGAAAAGAAAAAATGATAACCTTTGAAAAACTTTTTATTTCACTTCAATCCGACTTTTTTCTACTGAGATACAGCCTTTTAAAAAACCACTCCATTTTTGAGTTTTTTCAAGTGTTCCTTTAATTGTTTTGACTAGTGTATGTAACAACAATATTTAACAACAACATAATTTATTGACCGCTGGTCATAGCTTACAACAACGCAAGGCTATGATGCATAGGAAAAAAAGGAAACTAGTTTCAGCTTTGATGACGATGCAATGTTTTAGTCGTGATTGCTGAAGATGAAGCGCAACTGCTTCGAAATGCATTCAGGTACGTGTCGCGTTTGTTTTTAATTGTGTTTAATAATTTTGTTTTTGTTAAATGTAATTTGTGAACAAAAGTGCATCGACTCAAGTGAAGTTAAAAAGGTGTTTTAATTGTAATTGTTAAGGTTTCAGTTATTCACATGATTGACAAATTCAAAAACAGATATTCAGATTACAATTCAAGTTGATATTCAAGTTACAATAAAATGCAATTGCAAAATAATATTCAAGTTAGTACTCAAATTAAAGAAAATGCAACTAAGATCTTAAATTACTGTTGGTCGCTAACATTTGGTGTATGTAACTCACGCCACGTGAGCCTTGGTCTTCCTCTACTGCGTCGTCCGTCTGGGGTGGATTCGAAGACTTTACGAGCCGGAGCATTGGTGTCCATCCTCTCCACGTGACCGAGCCATCTGAGTCTTTTGATCTTCACTCTTTTAGTTAGGTCAGTGTCGCTGTACAGCCCGCACAGTTCGTGGTTAAATTTTCTCCTCCATTCACCGTTAAATGCAGACAGGACCATAGATCTTCCGTAGAACTTTTCTCTCGAACCGGGCTAGGGTGTTCTCATCCGTTTTTGAGAGCGTCCATTCTTTTGCAACATATAGCAGGACGGGGATGAGGAAGGTTTTATAGAGCATCACTTTAGTTGTTCGGGAGAGGGCTTTACTACTCAATTGCTTTCTTAGCCCTAAGAAACAGCGATTAGCAAGAGTTATTCTCCTATTACCTCGAAATTATATGCGTCTAACGTGACGTTTTGTCCAAGACGTCGGTGTTAGTTGTTTTTTCGTAATGACAGCAAATACTTTGTTTTGCTCTCATTGACCGCTAATTCCATTTTCAGCCTCTGTCTGTATACTCGCAAAAGCACTGTTGACATAACGCTGCGTTCTCCCAATGATATCAATGTCATCAGCGTACGCGAGTAGTTGTAGAGACTTCTGGAAGATAATGCCTCTAGTGTTGACGCGGGAGTTCTGTACTTATTAAAGAAATGACAGTGCATCACCTTGTCTAAAGCCTTTTTTGACATCGAAGGCGTGTCGGTGAGTTGAGGTCGATATCGACTTTAATGGAGCAGCGTGAGTTCTCCATTCTCATCCTGCTCAGACGAATGAATTTTGTAGGAATGCCAAAACTGGACATGGCTTTATACAGTTCTTCTCTAAAGATATAGATATAAGCCACACTGATAAGGACCTATCGGTTTGTTGACAAACTTGGGCATGCTCTCTTCTGAACATATTCTGCAGAAAAGTTTATGCATGCTCCTTATCAAGTCATCGCCGGCTGCTTTGGAGAGTTCGGCAGCTCCCGCGGCTTTGTTATTTTTAAGCTTAGATATTGCTATCTTCTCTTCTTCAAGGTCGGGTAGACGAAAATCTTGGCTTGCGTCGTCTTCATTGAATGGTTCGTTCTGCCTGTGACTCTATTACGATGTTTCCGTGTTGGTCTTTAAAGGCTTCAGTTCGTGCTCGGAAACCTTGAGTCATTCGTTTTACCTCTTGGTTAAACTTCCGAACTTCATTCCTGTTTTTTAGTCTCTCAACATCATCGATCGATCGCTTTTCATGCTCTCTCTTTTTCTTTCTGAAAAGCTTGTGTATTTTTCTCTTCTTCTGCTCGTAGAGCTCCCGAGCTGATTTCGTTCTCATGTGTATGCTTCTTGCTTGGCTGCATGTACTTGCCTGCATTCATCATCAAACCAGGGGTTTCGTTTTGGTGGCCGCTTGAAACCCAGCACATTCGAGGCAGCAGCCCGGATGGCTTCCTGGAAATTCTGCGACTTATTCTCAATACTCGATGGTGGCTGTAGCGGACCTCTCATGGTAACCTTACACTCGGTCGGAAAAGGATGTGGCGATCTCTTGCGATAGTAGCCGTCCGACGTCATACTTTCTTCTAGCACTTCCTGTTTTTAGCTTTGGTCGAGATATGCACTGGCTACTACGAGGTAGGGTTCCGAGTCGCTATTGGTCCCTCGGATCGGCCGGTTCGGACTTGAAGAGTGTCTTGCGTCGATCGCAATATGAAAAATCTGGTTGACAGTTGATTGGTCTGGAGACCTCCAGGTAGGAAACTCGTACTTGCTACTACTATGTTTCGCCCCGCTGCAAAACCGATCAGCCTGAATACGTTACAGGAGGTTTTTTCTTGCAGGTTGTATTTTCCGACTGTTTCACCAAAGGGCCCGGCAAAAATCCTCATTCAAACCCTCCAAGTGGGTGCCAGGCGGGCAATGATCACTACAGAGTCCTGTGCGTTTTTGGCAGGATGGTGATTAGCTAAGGTTGAGTTGGGTCGCTGAATTGTTGTAACTCCTCAATAGTGCAACGTTCGGAAACCTAATTCAAACATAGTTTAGAGGTTCCTAATTTCAGTGGTGGTGTGAGCGTACTTTGTACGAAAACCGTGCCGAAGAATGAAAGGCTGGGGGATAAACCAGTCATTAACGAGCTCTTTCGGATGCTGTGGCAAGGTCCGTCATATTTCTTGCCTTGCCCCGGTAAGCGGCTCTGCCGGGGCTGACCGTCTTTCCGCCTCACTCGTGGGAACAAAAATGAAACCAAACAAACAATAAAATAGAAAAAAAAAATACAAAACATAAATAGAACCAGGGCTGACAATGCGGTCACATCTCCTGGAAAGGCTGTCGAGCCAAATCAGAGGTGTGAACGGGTTGTTAACCCTGTGGTTGCCACTAGCAGCGGGAGTCCTTCTCCCTCTACTAGCCGCAACCTCTACTTAAAGGAATTACCCGTCAGTGGAACAGCTGTGACGCTCGGCTGTCCCAAGGGCGGCAATTCCAAGCCCCACATCTTCCCCGCCCCTGCTAGGACGTCGCAAGCGACCCCAAGAAAGGACACCCCATCCGGAGAGACAAAATCTGCGACGCGTGGAATTGAATCGAAGGGTGAGGGCGTACCCCGATTGGTATCGGTAGCGACCAATTCGGTCACATCTCCTGGAAAGGCTGTCGAGCCAAATCAGAGGTGTGAACGGGTTGTTAACCCTGTGGTTGCCACTAGCAGCGGGAGTCCTTCTCCCTCTACTAGCCGCAACCTCTACTTAAAGGAATTACCCTTCAGTGGAACAGCTGTGACGCTCGGCTGTCCCAAGGGCGGCAACTCCAAACCCCACATCTTCCCCGCCCCTGCTAGGACGTCGCAAGCGACCCCAAGAAGGGACACCCCATCCGGAGAGACAAAATCTGCGACGCGTGGAATTGAATCGAAGGGTGAGGGCGTACCCCGATTGGTATCGGTAGCGACCAATTCTGGTGGTGGACCCACATCTGTGTCACACGGACATAGCTCTGGGCCGGCCAACAAGAAGTCCTGGAAGTCACAAGTCAGTCGAGACCAGCGCAATGCTGAAAGGATTCGGGCCGCAGTCAGTGTCATACCGGCGGCGGAAAGAACCCCTGAGCAAGCGCGGAAACTCGAATGGGCTAGTGGCGTCCTCAGCAGAATTACCAAATCGACCGGCAGCGACTCAACGTCAAAGCGCAATAGGTCTCTCGAGGGCGACAAGCCTGAACCGAAAAGGCAGAAAGTGCTTTCCATCAGCACAACAGCCTTCAATAAAGATCTGTCTTTCAGCGACGCGCTCAAAGGCAAGATCATAGCCGCGGTCATTGACAGAAGTCATGTAGATGGTAACATCTCTCATGATCAATGGGCAGACGTCAAGGCTCACCTCGGTTTCAGATTTTTATCTGTCATCGAGGAGAATCCGGGGCCTCTCCCAGACACAGCCGATGCAGGATGGTACCAAAATCGTATCAAACTCATCGCCTGTGGTGATCAGAGATCTTTCGATCTGTACAGGACTGCTGTTAATGGCTTGCCAGAAGTCTGGCCGGGTGCCAAGCTCGAAGTTGTTACAAGGGAGAATATCCCTTGCCGACCGAGAGCACGTATAATGGTCCCAGCTCTACACAACTGCCCAGACATGATTATGAAATTAATCAAAACCAGCAATCCAAACCTGCCTACTCACGACTGGAAAGTCCCAAAGGTTGAGAAGGAGACAGTGGGTCGCTATAGATCAGCTCTCTTGGTGATCAATAGGGAATCATTGGCTCCACTGGCCGCGACCGAAGGCGTGATTAGGTATGGTTTCGATGAAATCACTGTCCGAATTTATAAAAAAGATGAAGACTCGCTCAACGCACCCCCCATAGAAGCCCCTTCAGCGGAAGGAAACGCTTCACCACCCCCAGAAATGGAAGTCGATGCAACACCACAAGTGGAACCATCGACCTCAGCACCCCCAAACAAGCCATCCGACGTGGAGGCTCACCCGATAGTCGACAGTATTTCCGACATGGAAACTGAAGACGCCATCTTAGGCAACACTCTGAGCGAGGAAGACCTACTTCATTCCTCCTCAGACGATGATAACGCCGACAAAACAGTGGTGGAGGTTGATCCGACTTAAAGTAGCAATGCTGCGATTAGTTCAGATTAATCTCCAACACGCCATCATGGCCACAGACAACCTGTTACTCCGAATGCATAGAAACAATGAAGACATCGCCTTCATACAGGAGCCGTGGGTCTCTAACTCCAGCATCAGAGGCCTCAAGACTCCTATATATAAACTATTGTATGCATCGGAGAAAGGTGAACCAAGGTCATGCATGCTAGTAAAAAATGACTTAAATGTATTTTTACTCCCCCATTACAGCGACAAAGACACCACAACAGCTGTTCTAACAACGGATAAAGCCACCTATTGGCTTATATCCTCGTACCTTGGCCACGACAGCCCTGCTCCGGGAGACACCTTGAGGAAGGCAATTGCGGACGCGCAAACGAGGAAAGTTGGCCTACTAATTGGATCGGATGCTAACGCCCATCACACGGTATGGGGTAGCTCTGATATTAATGAGAGAGGTGAGTCCTTATTTGATTACCTTTTAAGTACTAACCTACTCATAAGTAATATTGGTAATGAACCCACTTTTGTTACCAAGAATAGGAAAGAGGTACTCGATATTACACTAACCTCCGACTTTATCCACAATCTGATTTCAAACTGGCATGTCTCAAAGGAGAATTCCTTCTCTGACCACAGATATATTCAGTTTGAGCTCAATGATGTGG
The DNA here is from genome assembly GCA_943590905.1 of Sphaerophoria taeniata. Classification (NCBI taxonomy): domain Eukaryota; kingdom Metazoa; phylum Arthropoda; class Insecta; order Diptera; family Syrphidae; genus Sphaerophoria; species Sphaerophoria taeniata. The sequence goes on along the minus strand of OX016541.1, from coordinate 112,137,432 downwards.
CAAATATATCTACGGGTTTTCGCAATCATCGTAATACTAACTGGGAACGATATAGGGAGGTACTAGCACAACTGCTTGATCACAACCTTCTTAAAAGTCCCTCCACTAAAGATGAACCAGACCTTTCTGTGAATCATCTCACCGACGCCTTCAACGAATCAATGAGAGCTGCTTGCCCTATAACCATTCCAAAGGGTAAAAAGAAGCCTCATTGGTGGCACAAAGAACTAGAACCATTCAGGAAGAGCTGTCGAAAGCTCTTCAATAGATCTAAGTACACTAGATCTCCTTCTGACTGGGACTCATACAAACAAGCTCTAAAGCAATATAAAAAAGAATTAAGAAAGAGTAAGAGGTCTTCTTGGAGAAACTTCTGTGGAAAAGTAGAAAATACTTCAGAAGCCTCAAGACTCAGGAAAATTCTCTCAAAAAGTCCAACAATACCCAGTGCTTTAAAGACAGATGCAGGTACGTGGACTACCACAGATGAAGAATCTCTTAATCTGTTATTAGACACCCACTTTCCAGGTAGCTCTAATATACTCAGCGACTTAACATCAGAGTCTCAAGCTTCTACAAGCGATTTAGTGGATCTTATAACGCGGGAAAAATTGCAATGGGCCGTAGATAGCTTTGATCCATATAAATCTCCAGGACCAGACGGAATCATTCCGGCCGAATTACAAAAATGCTCAGATATGATCATTCCACCATTGGAAATCATTCTGACAGGCTGTGTAAGGTTGAAATATATTCCCAAGGCCTGGAGAATGGCAAAAGTAGTCTTCATTCCTAAAGCAGGGAAACCCTCCCACGTTAAGGGTATGTGTCCCATAATAGCGAACTCAGATTTCATGTAAATGAATTTATATGTGTTAGTGGCCTCTACTCTTCACCGATTCCTTTTTTTTATCTCAGACGAGAATTTGCAAGAACCAGTTTCCAAGATCACGATCAGGCACATGAAGGAGAAAAAAAAGGCAATATACGCAGACGACGCACGTCTAGGTAGAAAAGGAAGCAAATTCATATACGTACATGCAATGCAATAAAAAAGACCCAAAAAAATAGGTATCAAGTGAAGAAATGTGCACATTTTTTCCGGTTAGGTTCTTATTTCTTTTTGTGTTTGTCTAGTTGAAGAAATATAAAAAAGATGAACCTTTATGAGAAGATTTTTTATTTATGTTTCCTCTTGCGAGGTGTAAATAAATAATTTTTGAAGAGGCAGGATAACTATTTTATATGAAAGGGAAATTCTTTTATTGGGCGATGATTGCGTTTGTAACAGGCAGGTACCTTTCATCTTTTAGACAGATGAACAGTTTATTCAAAAGAGTCATGAACCTATTATTGAAATTTTTGACCTTACGCAATAAAACGATGCAAGTAGAGGGTGTCTCAGTAAGAGTGCTCTTTTTAACATTGGAATCTTTTTTTTTCATGCGAGTGGCAATTCTGAAATTTGACATCTGCCACCTCTGTTTATTCTGACTATTAAAAATGGAATGCTTTTCGAAAGAACAACGCGTTATATTTGTGAATATCTACTCTCGCAAACTTCGCAAAATTTTCTGCCGAGAAAATTAAAAAAAAAACCATATTTTATTCCATACTTAATCGGAATATATCTTCTTTAGAGGCCAGTTACAGCTTTAATTGGTTTTCATCATTGAAACACATCATTGAAATTTTTCTGATAGGTTGGTTATTATAGCAATCATTGAAAATTTCTGTCAGGAATTTTTTTCCTGACGTAATTCAATCATTGGAACTGTGAGAAGTTGAACATTTATGTAAATCATTAAAATTGTACAAAATTGAAACGAAAATCATTGGAATGATTTGTTTAATTTTTTGACATAATACAATCAGCTGTTCAGGAAAATGATTTTACAACCGGAAAATAGAAAAACACATTTTAATGAAAAAATAAGTGTGTAATTGAACTTTTTCATGTCAATAAAAATTCTTGTAGTGATTTCCGATCGATTGGTATATAATTTCTTTTCAAAAGAAAACATATGTCGATTTCCATTGAACCACATGAAATGGACGGCCCGTCGCTATTAAAAATCAATATTTTTTGGTTTCAATGGAAAGGAAAAACGTAGCAATATCTTTTTGTAAGTGTATTAGTGTTTCAGCTGTTAGCATAAATAAACAAGAGAAACAATTATTTATTCTTCGTCCTATAATTTTTCATAAAATTTTCGAAATTTTAAATGGAGTGCCTTTTGTTCTTGGATAGCAATGCATTACTTGCTTCATCAATCGTCAAATTCTACCAAAGATCAAATTGAAAATTTTCAGCATATCTTCGTCCTCGGATGAGGAATGCTTAAAATGATGTCAATGTGTTACGAATCAACTAAAAATAAAATTAACAGAAAAAAAAATAGTACGTATACACCGCAGTGACCAGCTTAGTTGATTTCATTAACCTATACATTAGCAATCGGTTTAATACATTTGTCAGCAAAGATATAGTCAGAAGAAAATAGGAAAATAATAAACACGCGAAATCTATGAGGCACCCTGTCATGCGTGTGGAATTCGAAACTCTGTTTGGAATTCTCGAGTGATCTCGTACAATTTAATTTTCGACCAGGAAGCAGGGGCGACAACTTGTTGCCTTTGCGAGAGCTTAGTTCAGCATCAAATCTTCGAAATCGGTCTTTTCTTTTTGGACCACCCATCTCACAAGACCTGTCTTCAAAAGAGGGAATTTTATTTTGGCGGTATTTTTTTTTGATAATCGCTATAAATTATTTAGAATTTCTCGCTATCAGCCACTTGTCCACCAGCTAAGATAGAAAAACAAAAAGGAAGAGTAAAAATAAAAAGAAAAACGAAAGGTTTAATAAGGGAAACCGAACGCGTACGAGTCAGCAAAGATAGAAAATTTATCAGGTAAATCTACAGGCTAAAAAACTCAAGTTCCTTAAATCCTAATCAATGAAAATTTATCAGGCTCCCCAGTCTGGCGCCTTTTTATAAAAAAATTCATCCTATTGGCGTTTCACAAACGTACACGAGGGTGAACCCTTTTACCGAAGAGAAATTTGTCGAAAGAAGTTAAGAGCTCAGAAGGGGAGCAAATAAATTCATTCGACGGTTCGTCATCAACCCAGTGGGAAACATTAGTGATCTCTACATTAAGCCTCTGAATAGCGGCACAATCCCTACAGCTTCAAGTCAAGCAGTGCTGAATAAGTCGTGAAACAAGAAGAACAAAACTCAACTTCAAGCTCAGTTTGTTCTAGCTGGATTACGGGATCGGTTCGTAGAGCTACTGCCGCACGGAAAAGTAGAAAAAAAGTGTGTACGGAAAAAAGGAAAAAAGGATTAATTGGGGGCATCGCGAAACGTGCCAGTGTATTGGGGGGGGCTAGCTAAAAGAAAGAAAAAAAGAAAATCTTGTATAAAAAGTGAATGTAAAAAGAAAAATAGTATAGTAATATTAAATTTAGAAATCAAACGCAAAAAAAAAGGGAGGGAATCAGAGCAAAAAAAATTATTGTTAAAGAAAAAGAAAAAAAAGAGAAGAAAAAGGAGATAGAAGAAGAAATTAATTAATCAAAAATAGTGCAAGAGGTAAAATTTAAAAGTGAAATAATATAGCTGTAAGAAAGAAAGAATTAAGAGCTTAAATATTAATTAATAATAAGTGTGGTGGAAAAGTTTGGGCTGTGATTATATTCGTACGTCACCAAGATATATTCAGCCTTGCAAGTGGAGCCCCGTTGGATTTGTGCACAAACTCAACATAAGCGGTAAGTCTCTCAAAACGTATTTTTTTTGCATTTGATCGTAACGGTCCAAACTATTTCAATTGTTCTTTTCACATAAATATCAAAATAAAGACATAAATATTAAACGAACAGAAAACTCTTAAATTAAATTGAAAAAAGAATATAAATACAGGTTATAAAAAAAAAGAACGAATCAAATGAACCTTACACATATAAGTAATCGTAAAGAAGATTATTGATTTATGATAAGCTCTAAAATTAGTTAATGATGCATTTATTACCTACTACATCTTCTATATTTTTGTGAATAAATAGTGTGTATAATTAATTAACATGAATTTTTGAAGTGTATATAAATGGGTGTAAGTGTGGAAGATGAAGTTGCCATTTTATCTTGATTTAGTGTGATGAAAAGTCAAAATCGGATCAGGGACATCTCCTTAGAGCCAAGAGTGCGTGAGCTGTCAAGGCGTTGCTGAAAGGCGACACTGGGAGGGAAACCAGGCACTCCGAGTGAATTGTCACCATCACTCGCTTAGCTTCAGCAGGGCGAAGCACTTAGTCTGTCTGTCATCAACTCAGACTCCAAGTCTTGGCATGTTTTTTTTTCCTCTGCTTAATGCGACTTGCTGTGTGAGGACAAGAACCACCCCAACCCGGCGCACCTAGCCGCGCTTTTGCAAGCATGCCAAGCAGGGTTCTCACAACAGCTTTTCTGTCAACTCCGTCGTAGCAGAGAAATGGCGCCCAACCTAGGAGCTTTCTTTTAGAAAGCCTAATTGTAGTTCAAATAATTTATGTTTAGATTGGTATAGTCCCGGATTTCAGGGTAATTCTTGACCGCGTGTGACCAACATAGACATAGAGGAATTGATCTACAGTTTTCTTTTTGCATAGTCTGACCTTTTCCGAAAGGAAAGTCATTGCGTGTAAAGTTTAATTATTAATCAAGATGTGGAGTATGATCCATTGACTGGTTGGATACACCGGTCCATGTTGCTGCTCCAACAACTTCCCCTGCACATTCAAGCTTTATAGTTGTGCACAAGCACTATCCATCCGATCAATCCACATTAAATCAACAAAATTTAATTTAATCTTCGCTTTCGAAGAGCAATCAACATCTAAGGCATACAATTATTGACCACACTTACCCCATAAGAATTTATGAAAGAAAACTTACCTAAAAGAAACAAAGAAGAAACAAAAACCTGCCACAAGTTCATAAGAACAAAAATAACAAGCATAACTAAACAAAAAAAAAAAATAATAAATTTTAAAACATATACACACAATACGAGATATAGAGGAAGGCTTAACAATTCAAGAGGTCGTGAGATATCCTCAGTTAGCAATAGGAACTCGAATAATTTTCAAAATCACGATAGAAATCCGGGACCTTCAGGTTCAAGACCTTTAGTAACTAGAACACCACCACCCGTCGAAGGCAGTAATTTGAACGGTGAACAGGGTAATAATCCGCAAGGATCTCAGAACATAGCAGACGCATCCTCACAAAATAACGACAATAATCAGTCTGGAAATATGAATCAGGAGGAGGCAAACGCGGATGAAAGGCCATCTGGAGCACCAGCTCAAGCTGGGGGTGATGCCAGACCGGTTGTGCAAGCAAGCACTGTAGGAATTGAAGCACTTACTAATGCTTTCAAAATAGTATTAGAAGCGAATCAAAAGGAGTTTATAAAGGAGATGAAAGAGATTAAAGTCTCCTTAGCAGAGCGTTTAGATTATATAAATAATCTGCAGGCAGGTCAATCAGAATCAAGGGAAAGTCAGGTACGCCCATCAAGCGCTTTTGAACAGTTTTTGAACGCGTCTTTTTCAACTCAGAATAGAGTTATACCTCCATCTAGTAATAATCCTTCAACATCCAACGCTTGTACACCAGATTCAGCATGCAAAATTGAGAAATGGAAAATTTCTTATGATGGTACCACTAATATTCAGGATTTCTTGTTTAAGGTCGAAACACTTAAAGAACGCTCGCGTTGTAGTTGGGGTCACCTCATGTCTTATTTTCATGTCCTTTTGGAAGGCAAGGCTGAAGCTTTTTTTTGGGGGTATTTAAAGAAAAACCCCACGGCTACTTACGAAAATCTAAAAAACGCTATAATTAGAGAATTTAGCAAAGTTGAGAATGATCACGACCAACTTCTTAGAATGCTTTCTCGTAGACAGAATCCCAAGGAAATGTTCGATGACTTTTACTCAGATCTTGTAAGATTGAATGGTAGGATGAAAGAACCCCTTAGCGATTTCAAGATGATAGATCTTATCAAAAAGAACTCCAAGGAAAGTCTAGGTTCACTTTTGTTTCCCTATCAAGTCCAGAATTTGGAGCAATTACGTGATGTTGCAAGACAAGCGGAAAAGTTTCTCGCACATCAAGCAGCCCAAAGATACCCGAGTCATTTTAGAAGAGTGAATGAAGTCGAAGCAACCGTTTTGGGAGAAATCCCCGACATGCTAGGTGAGACAGAGGTTGCAGCCTTTTCGAATAGATTTGGGCAGACTCGACAGCCACTAGATACGACAAATTTCAAGTGTTGGAATTGTGACCAGATAGGTCACTCCTTTTACGACTGTCCGTCGGATAAACGGAATTTGTTTTGCTTTCGATGTGGTGAGAAAAATGTTGCGACACCAAACTGCCCGAAACATTCGTTAAACAAGAAAGTGAGCGAGATGCTAGCCGGGGACTCTCGTTCAACGACTCTATCCCCGAGCCAATAAATATAATGAAACCTTCCTTAGAGAGCCACAGGCAATCTAAGGATACCATAAGCAAAAGTCACACAGTTGGGATAAATACTAAGTTGCAGGAGTTAGGATATAAAGATTCCAAAATAGAAAACAGTCCCAATCATTTTTCAAGACTTTCTCTCCACCAAAGAATAGTGAGATACCGTAATACAAGAAATAGAATTTTTGGAAATTGTACTAAACCAACTCTTCCTAAAAAAATAATAAAATGTAGAGAACGATACAAGAACCGGAAGTTGCGCAGAAAGACCTTGGAATCGGCTATTATAAGTGATGCAGAGGATGGAAGACCCTTTTTAAACATTAAGATTGGTAGTGAAACAATTTATGCACTCTTGGATTCTGGAGCTTCTGTTAGTGTGTTAGGGAAGGACAGTTTAGATTTTCTCAAGAGAAATTCTATTTCTAGCAAACCTTTTGAGTCCACTATTAGCACAGCAGATGGGACCCAGCAGAAAATTCATGGTTTCTGTAGAGTGCCAGTTCATTTTAACCGTTTGGTGAAACTTATTGATTTTTACATCGTGCCGACGCGACGTTGCAACAGCAAGCGTATTTAGGAATTAATTTCTGGAAGGAGTTTAATATTGTTCCTCTAATTAAAATCCCAGGAGTTCCTACAATTAATGAAATGAAAAGGGATACCAATGATATCGAACTAACAGAGGAACAGTCAGTCAAACTCTTGAAAGCGATTGAAGCCTTTCCATCATTTGCAAAATCAGGGCTAGGGAGAACTCATTTGGAAGAACATTTCATAGACACTGGGGATGCTGTTCCAATCAAGTCGAAATATTACCCGTTATCACCACCACGCGAAGCTGAAGTATACGGGGAAATTGAGAGACTGCGAAATCTGGGAATAGTAGTCGAAAGCCAGAGTCCATGGAGTTCGCCTATAGTGATAGTTCGAAAACCAGATGGAAAGATAAGGTTATGTATCGATTTTAGAAAGTTAAACCATGTGACTAAAAAGGACGCATACCCTCTTCAGCACATTGGGGGATTGTTAAGTAGAGTAAAGAATACACACTATATTAGCAAAATTGATCTTCAGCAAGCTTTTCACCAAATCCCTTTAGAAAGGAGTTCGAGAGAGAAGACAGCATTTGCAGTACCCGGAATGCCACTATTAGAGTTTACAGTAATGCCATTCGGGCTCTGCAATGCCTCTCAAAGACTAGTGCGTCTCTTAGACAAAGTCATACCAACTCGATTTCGGGACAATGTATTCGTCTATTTGGACGATTTGTTGGTTTGCACAAAAACTTTCGAGGAACATATTGATATCTTGCTGGACTTAGCCAAATGTCTTTCTAATGCCAATCTTACAATCAATATGGAAAAGAGTAAGTTCTGTCAAAAGGAGATTCAATATCTGGGATATATTGTAGGGCAAGGATGTTTGAAAACCGATCCGGAAAAGCTCCAAGCCATCACCGAGTTTCCACTGCCTAAAACTGCACGCCAAATTCGTCGTTTTATTGGAATGACGGGATGGTACCGTCAGTTCATTCCAAATTTTGCTTCTCTGTCAGCTCCGCTTACAGATTGTTTACGAAAAGGAAAAGAGTTCTTACTAACCAAACAAGCTGAAGAATCATTCGAAAAATTAAAGGAAGCTCTCACCACAACTCCAGTGCTGGCAGAGCCAGACTTTACGAAACCGTTTGTAGTGCAGTGTGATGCCTCAAACTTAGGTGTGGGTGGGGTTCTTTACCAATGCGACAAGGAGGGTCGAGAACATCCAATCGCATACGTCTCCCAAAAGTTGAACAAGGCCCAGAGAAACTATACAGTTTCAGAGCAGGAATGCTTAGCTGCTATTGTCTGTGTTAATAAGTTTAGGCCATATATTGAAGGGTTGCCTTTTAAAATTGTGACTGACCACTCAAGTCTAAAGTGGCTCTTGTCCCAAAAGGAGTTGAGTGGACGTTTGGCCAGGTGGAGCATCAAACTTCAATCATTTGATTTCGAGATGGAACACCGAAAAGGTTCCTTAAATGTCGTACCAGACGCTTTATCTCGTCTTGATATGTGTGAAGTCACACCAAGCGTAAGGCAATGTGAAATCGATCTAAAATCACCATTTTTTAAGTCAAACGAATATAAGCAGCTGATAAGGTATGTAGAGGATAACCAAGAAAGCTTGCCAGATACTTGTGTTTCCGATGATTATGTATATAAGCGAGTTGATTTTAGAAAAGGTTCCACAGACGAGGAAGAAGCCCTTTGGCGTTTATGGTTGCCAGAAGAGCTAACCAACGAAGTCATAGCCAATGAACATTGTGCGGCACCCGGTACCCACGGCGGCCTCGTTAAAACTTTATTTCGTATAAGGCATAAATATTTTTGGCCAAACATGACCAAACAGGTAAAAAAATTCATTGACAATTGCGACGTCTGCAAAAGTGTAAAACCTGCGAATGCTATACTTAGACCAAAAATGGGCATGCAAGTAATTACAGAAAGACCAATGCAAAGACTATATATCGACCTTCTCGGACCGTATCCTCGCACAAAAGCTGGTAATGTCTCTCTTTTCATAGCAATCGATCACTTCTCGAAGTACATATTTTTGAAAGCCTTACGTAAGGCAAACTCTAGTTCTATTTGCAATTTTCTTGAGGAGAATGTTTACCATGTATTCGGTACGCCTGAATACATCCATAGCGATAATGGGAAACAATTTTTCCCCCAAGAATTTTCGAAACACCTGGAAAAGTATAAGATTAAGCATGTAAGAACGGGTTTATATTCTCCACAAGCAAACTGCTCTGAACGAGCCAATCGAGAAATAATATCTAAAATAAGGATTTTTGTAGGAGAAAAACATCAAGACTGGGACAAATTTGTTTCGTCCATAGCCGCAACTCTGCGTAGTGATTATCACTCAGCGATTGGAAGCTCACCCTACTATGCTCTATTTGGGCAAAATATGATTTTGAGTGGTTGCGAATATCCCATTTTAAGACAGTTAAGGTCCTTGAGTGATCCTAACGCAAAGACCACCTTGAAAGGGGATAGGATGGGTGTTATAAGAGAGCGAGTACGAGAAAACTTGGATAAATCTCATAATAAGACCAAGAAGACTTACAACCTGAGGGCGAAAACTATACACTTTTCAGAGGGACAGGAAGTTTTTCGTAGAAATTTTGGGCAGAGTTCCTTTTCAAAGCAAGAAACTGCGAAGTTCAAGCCCAAGTTTCTGAAGTGTAGAGTGCAAAAAAAAGTGGGAAACTGTTTATATGACCTGGAAGATCTAAAAGGGAAGCTGATAGGAAGATTTCACGCAAAGGACATTAGACAGTGAGGGAAATATGAAAGAAAAACATAGATTCGTCTTCCTTTTTGATTCATCGGCAGGTCCTCGAAACGAAAAAGGTTTGTTACGAATCAACTAAAAATAAAATTAACAGAAAAAAAATAGTACGTATACACCGCAGTGACCAGCTTAGTTGATTTCATTAACCTATACATTAGCAATCGGTTTAATACATTTGTCAGCCAAGATATAGTCAGAAGAAAATAGGAAAATAATAAACACGCGAAATCTATGAGGCACCCTGTCATGCGTGTGGAATTCGAAACTCTGTTTGGAATTCTCGAGTGATCTCGTACAATTTAATTTTCGACCAGGAAGCAGGGGCGACAACTTGTTGCCTTTGCGAGAGCTTAGTTCAGCATCAAATCTTCGAAATCGGTCTTTTCTTTTTGGACCACCCATCTCACAAGACCTGTCTTCAAAAGAGGGAATTTTATTTTGGCGCAATAAGTCTAAAAATTGGTGTAAGTTTCCTTTCTTTAAAGTAGGTATTTTTTTTTGATAATCGCTATAAATTATTTAGAATTTCTCGCTATCAGCCACTTGTCCACCAGCTAAGATAGAAAAACAAAAAGGAAGAGTAAAAATAAAAAGAAAAACGAAAGGTTTAATAAGGGAAACCGAACGCGTACGAGTCAGCAAAGATAGAAAATTTATCAGGTAAATCTACAGGCTAAAAAACTCAAGTTCCTTAAATCCTAATCAATGAAAATTTATCAGGCTCCCCAGTCTGGCGCCTTTTTATAAAAAAATTCATCCTATTGGCGTTTCACAAACGTACACGAGGGTGAACCCTTTTACCGAAGAGAAATTTGTCGAAAGAAGTTAAGAGCTCAGAAGGGGAGCAAATAAATTCATTCGACGGTTCGTCATCAACCCAGTGGGAAACATTAGTGATCTCTACATTAAGCCTCTGAATAGCGGCACAATCCCTACAGCTTCAAGTCAAGCAGTGCTGAATAAGTCGTGAAACAAGAAGAACAAAACTCAACTTCAAGCTCAGTTTGTTCTAGCTGGATTACGGGATCGGTTCGTAGAGCTACTGCCGCACGGAAAAGTAGAAAAAAAAGTGTGTACGGAAAAAAGGAAAAAATGATTAATTGGGGGCATCGCGAAACGTGCCAGTGTATTGGGGGGGCTAGCTAAAAGAAAGAAAAAAAGAAAATCTTGTATAAAAAGTGAATGTAAAAAGAAAAATAGTATAGTAATATTAAATTAAGAAATCAAACGCAAAAAAAAGGGAGGGAATCAGAGCAAAAAAAATTATTGTTAAAGAAAAAGAAAAAAAAGAGAAGAAAAAGGAGATAGAAGAAGAAATTAATTAATCAAAAATAGTGCAAGAGGTAAAATTTAAAAGTGAAATAATATAGCTGTAAGAAAGAAAGAATTAAGAGCTTAAATATTAATTAATAATAAGTGTGGTGGAAAAGTTTGGGCTGTGATTATATTCGTACGTCACCAAGATATATTCAGCCTTGCAAGTGGAGCCCCGTTGGATTTGTGCACAAACTCAACATAAGCGGCAAGTCTCTCAAAACGTATTTTTTTTGCATTTGATCGTAACGGTCCAAACTATTTCAATTGTTCTTTTCACATAAATATCAAAATAAAGACATAAATATTAAACGAACAGAAAACTCTTAAATTAAATTGAAAAAAGAATATAAATACAGGTTATAAAAAAAAGAACGAATCAAATGAACCTTACACATATAAGTAATCGTAAAGAAGATTATTGATTTATGATAAGCTCTAAAATTAGTTAATGATGCATTTCCCAATCAACAATTTATAACTTGAGCTTCAAAATTACCGCGGTAACAATATTACTTTCAATAACTTTGGTCATAAAGCGGTTTGTAATGGGTTAATTTATGAACTGTAGTTGTTTACCAGTAAAAAAAAGTCTTAATTTCAACTTTTAGTGTAATTCAGGTAAGAATTTAACCCAAAAACCTGGTTATTTGTGAGCTTCAGTTAGATTTTGGTTCTAAAAAAAACTTTTTTTGACAGCGTCGTTCAAAATTAGATTATTTTTAACCGCAATGTAACTTTTGATGAGTTTTCGGTTAAACAATAACCAGTTTAAGTGGTTAAAAACAAACCACGTTAGAAACTTGTTTCAAAATAACTTATTTTTTTAGTTGCAAAATAACCAGTTCTGTTCTTTTGATAGATTGGTTCTAATTTGGATTATTTTTTAACCGCAATGTAACTTTTAATTAATTTTCGGTAAAACAATAACCATGTTTAAGTGGTTAAAAACAAACCACGTTAGAAATTTGTTTCAAAATAACTTATTTTTTTAGTTGCAAAATAACCAATTCTGTCCTTTGACAGATTGGTTCTAATTTGGATTATTTTTTAACCGCAATGTAACTTTTGATTAATTTTTGGTGAAACAATAACCATGTTTAAGTGGTTAAAAACAACCCATGTTAGTTTGGTTTCAAAATAACTTATTTTTTTAGTTGCAAAATAACCAATTCTGTACTTTTGACAGATTGGTTCTAATTTTGATTATTTTTCAACCGCAATGTAACTTTTGATTAATTTTTGGTAAAACAATAACCATGTTTAAGTGGTTAAAAACAACCCATGTTAGTTTGGTTTCAAAATAACTAATTTTTTTAGTTGCAAAATAACCAAATCTGTACTTTTGACAGCGTAGTTCTAATTTAGATTATTTTTTAACCGCAATGTAACTTTTAATTAATTTTCGGTAAAAAAATAACCATGTTTAAGTGGTTAAAAACAAACCACGTTAGAAATTTGTTTCAAAATAACTTATTTTTTTAGTTGCAAAATAACCAGTTCTGTTCTTTTGACAGATTGGTTCTAATTTCGATTATTTCTTAACCGCAATGTAACTTTTGATTAATTTTTGGTAAAACAATAACCATGTTTAAGTGGTTAAAAACAAACCACGTTAGTTTGGTTTCAAAATAACGTATTTTCTTAATGTTCTCAGTTTTCATATTCATCGAAAATCAGTATTACCACCAGGTTTCATTTTGAATGAGCCTCAAATGCTTCTAAAATTCGCTACATTTTGGGTTCAATGTAATTTGTAAAGTCAAAAGTAGCAATTCCTTTTTTCAATGTGAGTGTGAAAGCAATACAAATTTATGATTAATTATTCTTCAATTTTAAATTTGCACTAGCTTGCATTTAAACACGCTTCGTAAATTTACATTCGCCAAAATAATTTTTTAAGCAAATCTTGCAACAAACACCAAACTGTCCGAAATGTCGAACTCGTAGTTTGTGTGAAAATCCGTGTGAGAATATGTGTAAATCTGTCTCCAAAAAAGAGATTTCAGAGAAATCAATTCGTCCAGTAAAAAATTCAATACGTTTCCCATCAATGTAAGGGTGCTTTCATAAATCCATATTTGCGAAAGTCTGAAGAATGCATAACTTTCAAAAATGCAAATGATAAATGTCAGATGTTCATAAAAGCAAAATGCAAATATTTGCAGCGCAAATGTGCAACTATAAAAACTCACATGCAATCTGCATTTCTTTCTCAATAAAAGAGACAGGTATATAGTAAAAACGATTTCCCAGGGTGTCTTTTGACATAATGACGCAAATCATAAAAAAGTGTTCATAAACGCAGCGTAAAATACACGCGCAAGTATTTTGTGTGACGTTAATATGATTCAAATGATCGCATATGTAAACAAAGCAACCATGCACTTACGAAACCACCCTAATTTATTTAAGGGAAAAAAAATTGCCACACATCCGTGAAGAATCAATTTCTTGGCTCAATATAAAATCCCATTAAACATAAAAAGATCCAAATACAAACATTTCATTTGCAGGGGTAACACTGATCGCGATTGTCTTTTGTTTCTCTCCTTTCAGTAACCAGTTTCATTTTAGTTCAGTTTTGCAGTTGAGTGCGTCGCATCGTGTCCGGTCGTGGTATATTGTTAGTTAATCTATCGTGTGATCTGTGCTGTGAATATTAAATAAAAATAAAGACAAACTTTAAAAGTGACCAATAAATAAGAAACGAAATAAAATTAAATTGGAAAATTTTGGAGGAAAAGGTAAGCAATTTTTTGAATTACATTCATTTTTACTTTTGTTCATAGGTAGCACGTAGAAAAATAACCCAAGCTGTGTTGTTTGGGTTATTTTTTTACATGTTTCATATGGAAACAGTAGTAAAATTACTTGATTTTGATATGGTGGTGTTTTTTTTCCCTTTAACTGTTTTTTGTTTGGTAACGTTCTTACTCGTGTTCAAATGGAGTGAGTAGAAAAATTACCCCAGAGTTTTTTTTTTACTATTGTTCATAGCCTGCACGTAGAAAAATAACGCCAACTGTATGTTGTTTGGGTTATTTTTTTACATGTTTCATATGGAAAGAGTAGTAAAATTACTTGATTTTGATATGGTGGTGTTTTTTTTCCCTTTAACTGTTATTTGTTTGGTAACGTTCTTACTCGTGTTCAAATGGAGTGAGTAGAAAAATTACCCCAGCTATGTGTTTGTTATTTTTTTTACTATTGTTCATAGCCTGCACGTAGAAAAATAACGCCAGCTGTATGTTGTTTGGGTTATTTTTTTACATGTTTCATATGGAAAGAGTAGTAAAATTACTTGATTTTGATATGGTGGTGTTTTTTTTTCCCTTTAACTGTTATTTGTTTGGTAACGTTCTTACTTGTGTTCAAATGGAGTGAGTAGAAAAATTACCCCAGAGTTTTTTTTTTACTATTGTTCATAGCCTGCACGTAGAAATATAACGCCAACTGTATGTTGTTTGGGTTATTTTTTTTACATGCTTTCATATGGAAAGAGTAGTGAAATTACTTGAACTGTGTTTTTTCAGTTATTTACTTACTTTTGTTCATAGGTAGCACGTAGAAAAATAACGCCAGCTGTGTTGTTTGGGTTATTTTTTTTACATGCTTTCATATGGAAAGAGTAGTGAAATTACTTGAACTGTGTTTTTTCAGTTATTTTCTTAGTTATGTTCATATGAACATTAAGTTTTTAGTTCAGTTTGTACTCTTCTATCTGACAGATCGTTATAATATTCGTTCGTGTTCTTGAAAAAAAAAAAAATATTCCTTTGTTCCTTGAGCTATATTTAACTTATGCTTAGGTGTTATGAAAAAGTTATTGCTTATCTGGATAAAAAACAGGTCCCTTAAAACAAAACTTTCTTCGAAAAATATTGAAACAATTTCGGAATCCTTACTTTCAATGCGAAAATATACTCCATGTGAATTTAACCGAACTGCTCGTGGGCTTGATGTTATCAGTTTTTGGAAGGCCACGGAGTTTAGAACGTTTTTACTATACTTGGGTCCTGTTGTTTTGAAAAATTCTATTGATGAAAAAGTATACGAACATTTCATGCTCTTACACTGCGCTGTTACCATTTGTCTCAGCCAAAATAATATGAAGTTTATCGGAATCGCAAATTCGCTGTTCATAAAATTCATACAAGGTTTTTCTAAACTATATGGAAGAGAAAACATAAGTTACAACGTTCATAATTTGTATCATATTGTAGATGATTGCAAACTCTATGGTTCTTTGGATAATATAAGTGCTTTCAAATACGAAAATCGCTTACAGTATTTGAAACGAAGAATTAGATCCGGAAATAGGCCACTTGAACAAATAGCAAACCGAATCTTTGAAGATTTTGAAAATTTACAAGGCCCTGTACAAGCAAACAGGTTTCCAATTTTGTATGATGCAGATAAAAACAGAAAAATTAAAGGCTGTAAAGGAATTTTTAAAGCTATTAAACTTAAAGAGTTTGTTCTGAAGTCTTGCGAAGCCAATTGTTTCTTTTTAACAAAATCCAATCATATTGTTCGAATGGAATTCGCAACATTTAAAAATGACATTCCCGTTATTTTTGGTAAAAGCTTAAAGGAAAAAACAAATTTCTACGAACAGCCATTCCATTCTGAATTTGTAAATGTTTTCACGTCAAAAGAAGAAATGGATGAGGCTCGGTTTTGGCCCATTGACATCATTATGTCTAAGATGTTTAAGCTTACTTTTAAGTCAGAATCCGTTTTCTATCCCTTAGTCCATGCAACAAGCGAACAAGATGTTCCAAGTCGTGGAAACGGTGGAGGGGAGTGACAAATTTGTCACAGCAGTTCCAAAGAGCTGGGTCGTCAATGGCTCCATTTTGCTGTGGCCGTTGAGGAGGAAGGACATGCTGAACGGTCGGAAAAATTGCATTGATCCTGAGGACGACTGGAATCAAATTCAATGTCGCTTGATTTTTGATGGAATTGGTAAGAATACATTTTTGTAAATTTCGTAGGTAGGACTTAAAATTTTGCCAGCTAATTTTTATATAACAATTTTTAGATATTAAATACTAAGTTTTTCAACTTATAAATACATATAAAATATTTTTTTAAGATTCATGGGAGCAAGCACTCCAAAAAGAAAAAAACGGCGGAGTTGTTGTCTTCTGACGAAAATGAATTCGAACAGTCGCCACAGTTCTGCGATTCAGTGACTATTTCCGACCTGAACACGCTGATGTCAGAAATCATTTCGGACGACAAAATCCTTGACGGCCCAGCTGGCAAAATACAAAGTTTTCCACCAGCAAGTGCAAAATCACCCCAAGATGTCGAGTCATTGACGACCCAGGCCAATATGAAGCTATTAGCGGAAAAACAGAGGCAACTGGAAGCATCGCTAGAATGTCTCCGCAGCGAAACCACGAGCATAAAACAGATGCTCGCAGATTTTGTAGCGAAAACGGAGGTTACACTCGATTTAATTGTGAACAAGATGTGCGTGGATATGGGGCGTAAGGAAAAACCTGAAGTTTTTCCGGAAAACTTACTGCCCATATCCACGCAAGAAGCCTTGGACGAATTGGAGGAAAGGATTGGGGCCGACCCTTCCTTCAAACGAATAGTCGTAAGCTTCTTTCCTTAATTATAATTTAACTGTTAAAGAAATGTAATTGTTTTGCAACATTTTCTAAAAGCTTATATATTTTGCTTTTCATTCAAACAGATTCGAAAATTGGGCACGTTCGGCGGCGTGAACGGAAACAAAACGATCCGAACCATATCCAAAGTCTTGTTCGATGACCGGCTGCTCAGTGAATTTTCATGGCTAGGAACGGCGAATAAGAAAAAATTTTGCATGTATAAAAATGTATTCGCAGCAGTTGTTTCGGCGGTGAGAGATCGGTACCCAAAATATTCCGACATCGATGCCGCTAGCTTTTTTAAGACTTATCTCAAGCAAGCTCGCTTCCGGATGAAACTTTTGTAAGTACATTTCTATAAAACTCATAAAAGTACTGTAATCTTATTATGAGGCGTTTTGTTTTTAAACAGTTTGATTTTTTTAACTACATTCTTTAACCAAATTTTTCGTTTTATTTAAATTATTTAGTTAAATGCGTACTTGCATATTTTAATAAAAACATACATTTTTCTTCTTTTCCACAGAAATAACAATAATGAGAGACCAGCAACAACAACTACAACTACAACTACAACAACAGCAACAGCAACAGCAACAGCAACAGCAACAGCAACAGCAACAGCACCAGCAACAGCAACAATAACAACAACAACAACAACAACACCACCAATAGCAACAGCAGGACCAACATCACCAACAGCACAAGTAATTTATAAATTTTAAGTTATTTAAAAACTGTTAATTTTAAGTTATTTTTTTACTTATTATTATTAGTTTTAAGTCCATTTAAAATTATAATTTTAAGTTATTTGAAAACTATTAATTTTAAGTTATTTGAAAACTATTAATTTTTAGTTATTTTTTTACTTATTTTAAGTAAATTTGAAATCATAATTTTAAGTTATTTTACAACTGTTAAGTATCAGTAATTTTTTTACCCAATAAATATTGTAACAAAAGTAATTTTGAAACCATATTTCTTTTATTTACAAGCCTATTTACTTTCAGCTGGAAAACGGTTATTTATAAACCAATTTTAGAAGCAAATACAGGGTTATTTCCAAACCCAGAAAAAACCCTACTTTCGAAGGATATTGGTTATTAAAAAGCCTAAAATATAGGTTACAATTAAACCAATATACAACGGTTATTAATAAGCGGTAAAATAACGTTCGAAAAAAACGTTTTAGAAGCGTAAATGCGTAACATATAAAAACGGTTAGTTTTTAACTCCAAAAAGTAGTTTTAAACTAACCAGTTTTAGCCAGCTTTTAAATAACCACTACAGAACCCAAGTAGTCCTGTTACTGCCCAAATACGGTTATGGGAACGTTTCTGGAACGTCTCCACTACCTGTTTCAAACCAATGTGTTACTTATACGGTAAATAACCTAGGGTTATAAGCCGGTATTTTTACCGACTTTTAACCAAAAATTGTTTATTGGGTTATTACCTACTATATCTTCTATATTTTTGTGAATAAATAGTGTGTATAATTAATTAACATGAATTTTTGAAGTGTATATAAATGGGTGTAAGTGTGGAAGATGAAGTTGCCATTTTATCTTGATTTAGTGTGATGAAAAGTCAAAATCGGATCAGGGACATCTCCTTAGAGCCAAGAGTGCGTGAGCTGTCAAGGCGTTGCTGAAAGGCGATACTGGGAGGGAAACCAGGCACTCCGAGTGAATTGTCACCATCACTCGCTTAGCTTCAGCAGGGCGAAGCACTTAGTCTGTCTGTCATCAACTCAGACTCCAAGTCTTGGCATGTTTTTTTTTCCTCTGCTTAATGCGACTTGCTGTGTGAGGACAAGAACCACCCCAACCCGGCGCACCTAGCCGCGCTTTTGCAAGCATGCCAAGCAGGGTTCTCACAACAGCTTTTCTGTCAACTCCGTCGTAGCAAATGTTATGTGTACCTATTCTTGAGAACACAACGATAAACCTTATTTATTTTCATTATTATTCTTTATTTTCATTATTATTATTTATAATATTCACTATTCTATTATTTATCGTAATTATAACATAACAAAAACGCACTCTCTTCTATTTTCTTTTTCAACACATAATTATTCCATTTGCAAAAACTGTCAAGTTTTTAGGATGTGTTAAAATCAGTGTGAAAATCTGTGTAGATTCGTCTCAAAAGACGAATTCAAAACGAATCAATTCGTCGGGAAAAAACATCAATACTTTTCCCATTGGAAAACGTTTATGAAAAAAATATTGCCGGCCTGTCGACGACACATCAATGTTTTGGTTCAATGGAAAACCACAATAGTTAAATATCCATTCAAAGATTTTCCGGATCCATTTCAATGATAGCTATAACTGGCCTCTTACAATACAATAAAAATATCACAACTCTGTAATAAAATACTTGTCTTTATTTTTAAATGAAAAAGTGCACTCTTACTGAGGCACCCTATACTTATTTGTTCCAAACGAATTAAAAAATTAATTGGGTTCTCCCATTTATTTGTAGTACATACCTACGACCTTACTTCTTACTACCTACCTACCTACACAACATTTTTGAGCTATACAAGGTGTCGCAAAAAAATTATACATATTGCACTTGCACTTGTCATATATTCTAATAAATCGCAAATCTCCCTCGCAACCACCAAAACAAAAAGATATGATAAGAAATTATGGCATATGTGCGATATGCTTTGAACCTCATTCATTTTCTTATTTTGTCATGTCCAACAACAAAAAACAAAAAGAAGCCACTTACTTACCGCATTTTTTTAATGCGCTTTCTCTATCTCCCGCTCTAACCCTTCTTCTATAATTATGTCATCTGCACATATCTATTTTCTCATCTTGCATCTTTCTTCTACTTCTATGTAAAGCAATATCGAGTTTTCTTCACACTTCTATGAATTGAAGAACAAAAAGTACATTTTCTGTTGAGGAGAAAAAACAACATGTTTTGTAAGAAAGAGAAGAGAAAGCAAAACAAATTGCAGCACCACCTAGTGGCATTCCTTTGAACCCTGCTTCTTTGTGTGTGTAATCGACCATTCTTTTTTGACAAAAAACGCAAAAAAGACGATTTTTCAAAAATTAAAATAAAAAAGACCATTAGCAAACAAATTATTTTGTTATTTGATTTAAATAAAAAAAATAACAGAAAAAAATTAAAAAAAAAAATATGAGCTAATTTTATTGCCTATATATCACTTACAATAACCTTACAAATATTGACCTTTTGAAGTTTATTTTTAAATATGTTGCAGGTTAAAAATTAAAAAAAAACACAGACGTTAAGTAATACATATATTAATCTTTCATATAAAAAATATTTAAAAAAATTCAAAAATATATTAATCAATTTCCCGGGCAAACGCGCAAAATGCTAGACAAAAAATAGGTATTTTTTGTGTTTGTGTTAACAAAAACATTTGACAAACATAAAAACAAAAATAAAAAAAATTACCTCGTTAAAATTACATATTTAAAGCTTTGAAAAAAGTTGATTTGACTTCACTACCTTTTATATTTTAGAAGTTATACTAAAAAATGCATTCATACTTTTTACGTAATTTGCTGTATTTTTCATTGTTTTTCGAATTTTGTGTGGAAAAAATTATAACGATAATCGAAAAAAAAACACCGACGTTAAGTAACATGATATATTGTCATTATAAGAAAAATATAAAATAAATAAAAATGTAATATTTAACCCATTTCCCATTAGTTAGCGCAAGCGTCTTTCAAAATTTTATAGTTTTTCCGTTTGCTTGTCGGTTTTGAGGTACATCGCATTTTTATTTATTTTTTTTTAATTGCACAAACATTTGACCCTATTTAATATCAATCGAAAACCGTTTGTTTTATTAAAATATTCGAAAAATTGCGAACGCTACACAGTTTCGCGCAAAAGCCCAACCTTTTTTTACATGGGAAACCCCCCCTTAACCCTAAAGATCTTCGACCAATTAGCCTATCATCCTTCCTTCTTAAAACTTTGGAAAGACTGATTGAAATTTACATTAGACATAGCTTAAAACCATGTCTCATTTCCACAGCTCAACATGCGTACTCTAAGGGAAAATCAGTAGAAACAGCACTTCATACGCTGGTACGTAGTATTGAATATTCCCTCAAATACAAAGAATATAATCTTGTAGCTTTCCTAGATATTGAAGGAGCTTTCAATAACGTCAGTTACCAGGCGATCACAACAGCAATGGACAAGCTGAAATTAAAGAAATCACTCAGTGATCTCATAAGTCACATGCTCAAAAGCAGGACAATAACTTCCAGCATGAGAAGTTTTACTACCACCAGATCGGTAAATCGAGGTACCCCCCAAGGTGGGGTCCTTTCACCTCTTTTATGGAATATGGTAGTAAACGACCTACTAACATCATTGGAAGCTGAGGGTTTCAGGGTGATTGCCTATGCTGACGATGTTGCAATATCTGTATCTGGAAAACATCCCCAAGTTCTCTCGGAACTCCTACAAAATGCCTTAAATAGGCTAACAAAATGGGCTAATCAATGTGGCTTGGACGTCAATCCACATAAAACAGAACTAGTACTCTTTACGAGAAGGTACAAAATTCCTCAGTTTAGCCCACCCAAGATTAAAGGAATACCATTAAGCTTTTCCGACCAAGCTAAATATTTAGGCCTCATTTTAGACAAAAAACTAAATTGGAAGGCAAATATTGATGAAAGAGTAAAAAAGGCTACCGTAGCGCTTTTTACTTGTAAAAAGGCCATAGGATCAAAATGGGGCTTCTCCCCAAAGATAACCCACTGGCTATACACTTCAGTAATCAGACCGATACTCATTTATGGAGTTGTCGTATGGTGGACCGCACTGGACAAGATGGTAAATCTAAATAAGCTCATCAAAGTTCAACGGTCAGCAGGTATGTGCATCACAGGAGCACTTCGCTCAACACCAACCGCAGCCCTGGAAGTGCTTTTAAACCTTACACCTCTCGACATCTTCTCCAAAATGGTGGCAGCCAACACATGTGTGAGGCTTAGAGCCACCTCTCAATGGAACAGTAACAATACTGGTCATACTACTATTCTAGACAATTTTAGATCTATCCCAGATCGCTTAGATTATACCACCCCAAAAATGGTGTTCGGTAAAAGCTTCCATGTCTCTATCCCTTCAAGATCCTCCTGGGAAGAAGAAAGACCCCTGGAAGACAACGCGGTACACTTCTATACAGACGGTTCAAAGACCGACTGCGGAGTTGGAAGTGGTATCTATTCAGAACAACTGAATCTCAGTCTATCATACAGACTTCCCGATCAATGTAGTGTATTCCAGGCAGAAGTAATGGCGATTAAAGAGGCACTATCCTGGCTCAAAGAAAACGTTATATCTTGCAAGGATATACGAATCTTCTCGGACAGCCAAGCCGCTCTCAAATCTCTCGCGTCTGTCTCCATAAACTCTCAAATAGTCCACGATTGTCGATCATCTCTGAATGAGATGACGGAACAGTTTAATATTCACCTCATTTGGGTGCCGGGCCACAGAGACATTCCGGGAAATTGCAAAGCCGACGAGCTCGCCAAAAACGGAACACTTCTGCCCAATGTTAGACAAAAACACAACATAGGAATACCACTCGCTACATGCAAATATCTTCTCAAACAATATGCTCTAGAATCAACCAATGCTAGATGGTCACAGGGTACCACCTGCCTAGCAACCAAGCAAATATGGCCAAGCATAGACTTAAAACGGTCAAAAGGCTTGATATCCCTGAGCAGACAAAATATAAGCTCTACAATTGGAGTAATAACAGGACACTGCCTCATAGGCAGACATGCTCTGAGGCTAGGGGTCTACACAAATGACTTCTGTAGAAGCTGCATGGACGAGGAGGAAGAGGAGACAGTCCAACACCTTCTATGTACATGTCCAGCACTTTCCATTAGAAGGAACAGCTTTCTAGGTAATCACTTCTTCGATAATACCAGTGAACTGGCAACAATCGACACAAAATGTCTCTCTAACTTCATTAGAAGCACGAATTGGTTTGTTTAAGCTCATTACTCTCCCATGAGTATTTTGTGGTATCACAACGGACCCTTGAGGTCTAAGTGAGTCAACAACATCTATACAGCCACTCAAACCTAACCTAACCAAAGGGCAAAGATGTATTCTCTTCCTAGTTTGGCGTTAAAATCTCCTAAGACGATTATTTTCATAGATGAGAGAACTTGATCGTTCACTTCGTAATAGACTTTTTTGTACTCATCTTTTGGATTCGCAAAAACATGGTTTTCTGCATCAGAATTTTCATTCAAACGCTTAGGAATTCTTTTTCGTCGTGGCAATTTAGCTTCTTTGATGTCAAATTTGTTTACATTTTCGTTTGTTTCACTCATGGGCGTAAATGATATCCATCCGATATTTAGCATTTTCATTTCGGCTTACCAGGTACCTACCATGGTGGGCCCAAATGAAAATGCTTATTGCATACTATTCTGCTCCGCCCCTCACAGTAAAAGAGCGAGATATTTCCCGTGGTGAATTCCCCATTTGGAATTTCTGCGCGTGTTGAGCAATCAACATTCACAACAGGTCTTGCGGCGCCCCTGGTAGCCCGTTTAAGGTGTTCACTGAGTTATTCAACCTAACTGGAACTGTTTACGCCACCGTTGACTCCATCCAGGGAATTCTTTCGCTGCCACCTGGAAAAAGGAGTAGTGACTCAGTGGAAAACACTCTCCCCGCCCTCTCTCGTTAGCTGTCGCCAGAGCCTTCCATAGGGGTTTTCACCCTATCTTCAGCTGAGGTACTAGACTTCCGGTAGCCACCACGTGTAGGTGAGAGTAGGAGTGGTAGACAGAGGTTGTTGAGGACGTTCGGGTCCTCATGAGTGCACTGGTATCTACTGGTATTGACGCACCATTTGAAATTTCTGGCTAGTTTTTTTTTAATAAAGTAAATCGACCTAGGGACAGGCTGTAGACGCGGTAATAGACAAGCATTATTCGACTTCGGTTGAACTTTATATTATTATTATTATTATTATCATTTATTAACATATAATTTAAAACACAAGATAATACAAATTTTGAGAGCCTAGCTGCAGAGACTATTGGCTCTTTATTTTCTTAAAATTTTAATTTTAAGGATTCAATAAATTTTGTTACATTTTCAATGTTTATAGCATTTGGTTTATTTAATATTTCATAAATTGATTGATTTCCAAAAATGTTTTCCATAATTTGTTTTGTGGCTTGGCAATTTTCGAAGAGGTGTGAAATATTTAATGTTGTATTACATGGCGTGCATATCGGTGGGTTGTTTCGGGTAAGAAGATGTTGGTGGGTTGTTGAGGTATGACCGATTTTTTTGACGAACGAAGTTTGAGATTTTGTGTTTTGATTGGCCTGTCGGATATTTCGGTTGCGATTTAGTTGAGTTTATTTTTTTGTAGTGATATGGTGGTAGAGACTCCATTCTGTTTGTTGCATTATCTTCAGGTCCTTGTTCATCCATGTCCTAAGATCTTGTTTCGTAAATGCGTTGAATTGGCACAGTGATGCATCTTTTGCCGAATTTGCAGCTTTGTCGGCCTCCTCGTTGCCACGGATATTAACGTGACCAGGGGTCTACATCAATTTGACTTTATTAGGCATGGTTGCAATTTTATATCTTGAAATGTATTAAATAAATGCAATGTATTATTGTATTTTTGAAAATTTTATTTGAGTACATCTAGTAATATAATATAATATAATTTTAATAATTCTTCTTGATTGAACACGTTTTCTCTTCGACGAAAATTCTAGAATGAATCCGTTATTTTTACAAAAGTGGTTCTTTTTTCTTTTTTACTTATTATTCTACTTTAAGTTAGATGCGGTTCTTATATTTCGTTTTAGGACCCGCTCACAATGACAACAATTCTTAAGGTCTGTAACTACATTATTTAGATTATTTCATATTCTTACAACTCGGCCTTAATGACCATTTGATCGACCCGATCAATTTATGGATCAGTGTCACTCTTTTGATCTGTAGGGCTCAGTGCTGGGGCCAACCACCGGCGTAAACGATTCGACTCAACCACTCCGTCATAAGGTATTTGGCTTACTTGAAAACTCTCAATATCCTTAAGAACATATCTGTCGTTGGGTAATTTCTTTTCTATAACATAAGGACCTTTGTACCTAGGAATAAACTTTTAATTTGTACCAACTGTGGTGTCTACATTTTTCATAACTACAAATTCTCCCTTTTCAAATGTCTTTGCTGGTAAACTGTGCTTTAAAAAATAGTTAAGGTTGTACTGCTGTGATTTCTCTATGAAACACATTGCTTCCGATCGTTCCTTTTCTAAGTCGCGACTGTGGTTTTCTGTTTTTTCCTCAATATCTTCAGTTAATTCATCTATAATCCTACCTCTTTGTTCTATACCAAATAGCAATTTACAGGGAGATGTCCTCGTTGAGGAATGAACTGTGTTATTTATAGCAAATTCTACATTAGCTAATTTTGCAACCCAATCGGAATGTTCAATTGGCTCAGTGAGCTTGGCTAACATCGACTTCAACACTCGATTAACTGTCTCCACTTGACCATTGGCCTGAGGGGAAGCTACAGCAACCTTTATATGTTTTATATTGTTCTTTTCCCATAAACTCTGTGAATTCACTAGATGTAAAACATGCTCCTCTATCACTAACTATTCGCCTTGGTCGACTAAAGTTGTCAAAATATTTTTGTAACGAGGCACACACTTCTTTAGCGCTAGTGGTCTTGACCGCATATAGTTTCACATGTTTGGTAAAACCATCTACCACTACTAACAAATGCTTCCTAACAGAACGTACCGAAGGTAATGGGCCAAAGTGATCTATATGAATCGTGTCAAAAGGAATAGGCGATTTCAGAATATTATAGAGATTATGTTCATTACATCTTGAAGCTGGTGAATAGATTATGCATTTAACACAATTCTTAATATATTCATTTACTTTTTTCCTCAGTTTTGGAAACCAATAGTTTTTCTTGATCTGATCAGTTGTTTTATCTACGCCTAAGTGACCAATGTTCTCATGAATGCTTCTTATTATATTGTTCTCCATCTCACAAGGGACATAGAGCTGAAAATGATTTGAATTCTTACCTATTTTAAAAACTAATCCATCTTTAAGTTCAAAATGCTGAATAAACTCGATTTCAAGTCTGTCTTTAAGTGCCTTAATTCTAGCATCACGACTTTGTGTGATTTGAATATTTAAATCTAACTCATCAATATCATCACTAGTAACTAAATGACATCTACTAAGTGCATCTACATGCCCCATTGAAACCCCGCTGCGGTGCTTGATCTTGTAATTATAGTTTTCAAAACTAAAAACCCACTTTGCAATACGTTGATTTACTTGTTTCTTTTTTATCGCTTGTGCCAAAGCATTACAATCTGTGACTATTGTAAACATTATTCCCTTTAGTTGCGTTTTAAATCGTTCTAAGGCATAAACTATAGCTAAGGTATTTTTAACTCCAACCCTCTTTTGTATAATCTTCCTAAAACTTCAGCTAAAATCGTAGTATGGTCTTTAAAATTTTCAGTAGCAATCACTATGTCATCCATAAATACAACAATTTTCCTCGACTTAACTAGATCTCTTAATATTTCGTTAATAAATCTTTGAAAGAATGCTGGAGCATTCTTTAACCCAAATGGCATCTTAACATACTCATACTGATCTGAAGGAGTCACAAATGATGTGTATTTAATCGAGTCATCGTGCATTTCCACTTGGTGAAATCCGTTCTTCAGGTCTAGTGCCGAAAAATAGTTTTTTCCCTCCAGATATTCTATGCACTCTTCAATTATAGGCATTGGGAAATTATCTCTAATAGTCTTCTGATTTAAAAGTCTATAGTCTATACAAAGCCTACCTTCACCGCTTTTTTTTCTAACCAAAACTATCGCCGAGGCATAAGGAGAATTACTATATCTTATTATTCCTTTACTTAACATATCGTCAATGATTGATTGTACTTCTGTTTTTTCATGGTATGAAAGTCTTCGCGGCGTGCTGTAGAAAGGGATGTCGTCAGTTAAATTTATTTTCATCTTACTTTCGTAAGACGTAAGGACGAGACTTTGAAATAATCTCGTCCTGGGTTACAGTAATTGTCATAATTTGTAGAACGCAAAATCTCTTTCTGACTGTCATCCAATTGAACATCAATGTCTACAATCACTTCTGCCTCGGATTCCACAATGGCAGAAATTTGCTCTAGCCCGAGGTAACAATCTTCAAATTCTATTCTTTTTGGATCAACCAACTCAACTGCATAAACTTGTACCCTATATTCTTTAACAGCAGGCAAAACCGAAGACCTAAGGCTAGGAACACTACTAACCACCTCTTTTGTATTTAAAACTAAACTATCGGGAGACTGCGTCGACCCACCACCGCACGCCGGAAGTGACCCCGTAAAACACCGAGCACCACTCTTATCAATTTTCCTTAAATTAAATCGATCAAACACACCATGATTCAAAAGCTCTGAATTAAAATTTTTATTATTATTACATTTTTCTTTCAAACAAAGAAGTTCATTTTTTGTATATTTCTTAATTTTAAGTTTACATAAGAATATTGAAAATTTTTTCAATAGGTCTCTACCAATAAGCATCGGAACAGATAAATCAGAAGTCGGCAAAACAGAAAATAAATGTAATATTGTTTGGTTTTCAATTGTAATTTGGCAAAAAACTTCATCAAGAATATTAAGGTTTACATTGCCGATGGCACGATACTTCGATGGCTTCAATGTTGAACTGATTTTAAATGGTACAGCAGATGCATTAAGGAAACTCTTCGGGCTACCTCAATCAAAAAGAGCCAGAACATTTTTACTACTAGTGTGTTTGCCCGATTTATTCAAAAAAGTGACACTTACCTTCTGTAAAGCGCTTATGGCTTTAACTACTCTTGACTCTTCCCTGGACATTTGAGCTTCAGCTTCAGTTGCGTCTTCGATAGCTGCAATCATGTTTTTCTTCTTTGGACATCCTTGATGAAAGTGGCCTACTTCGCCACATTTAAAGCAAGAACCCGGTACACGCTTCGGTTTTGGGCATTGGGACTGATAATGCCCGTACTGGGAACAGTTGTAGCATCGCGGGTTTTCATTAAGTGTGGCCGGAGACTTATTTGCACTGGCAGCCAATGTCACACTCTTCTGTCTCTGGGCAACAGTAACACCAGCCTGTTGCGAAGTATGTGCAGTTAATTTTGGCCGTAATTTTTTATACCGATCCAGCTGCACCCGAAGTTCATGAAGATTTGTGGCCTGGTACAACATCGTTGTCAGGGACGATTTGTCATTGAGGCCGCCAATAATGATATCAACTAAGTCAAATTCTGGTATCTCTGCTTTTCCGGCAATGTTTCTCATTTCGATAACATACCTTTGTATTGACTCGTTAGGTTTCAGTTTCCGAGCTCTGAGTTCTTCATAAACATCGATGAGTGAATGCGTTCTTCCAAACTCTTCCAACAAATTACGTTTCAGGTCGCTGTACGCATAAGCACCAACGGTTCGGACAAATAACTTGGCGGTACCATCCAATAAGCGACGCGCACATACACACTTGGTGCGGTCATTGCACTGCATCAGTTCAAAAGCATCTTCCAAGTCGCGGAACCATTTCTTAACGTCATAAGAGTCATCTCCAGAAAACCGATGGACTGATTCAATGATGGAAGGATCCATTGGCATCTCGTGTTGAACCTGGTCATGAAGAAGGCCAATCTCTTTTCGCAACATCAACAACTCCTTCTGTTTGTTGAGTAAATATATCTCCTGTTCAATGGTAACTACAGCACTGTTCATAGGCACTGAGGAAGGGACTGAAGAGGATAGTCCACTATCCGTTCGGATCGCACGTAAGTCTTCTTCAAAATTATGAGTAGCGTCTGTTTTGTTTACATCTTCGGTTACAGCAACAGCGGGGGCATAAGTTTTAGCAGCAGGGACTGAATTTTTTGGAACAGAAGTTTGGCCACCAGTATTAGTTGTACCGGTCAATACGGCTGTGATAGGAACTTCAACTGTTTCTTGACTCAGGGGCTCCGATTTTTTGTCGGACACATCATCGACGGTTCCCGTCTTTTCACTGTTGAACATAAATTTCATAGAGCACAATCCCAATTCATCGTAGAGAGGGCGAAGCTGTGCGATGGTTGCAGTTTCTGGGAACTCGATTCCCACATCCGTTAGCACATGTGCTATCTCCCCTCGTGTTATGGATCGTGTCGTTTTTTCCATTTTAATTTCTATCCCACTTCTGAGGTGAAATGTATTAAATAAATGCAATGTATTTTTGAAAATTTTATTTGAGTACATCTAGTAATATAA
The DNA here is from genome assembly GCA_943590905.1 of Sphaerophoria taeniata. Classification (NCBI taxonomy): domain Eukaryota; kingdom Metazoa; phylum Arthropoda; class Insecta; order Diptera; family Syrphidae; genus Sphaerophoria; species Sphaerophoria taeniata. Next base: position 112,108,232 of record OX016541.1, on the reverse strand, counting down.
TATAATATAATTTTAATAATTCTTCTTGATTGAACACGTTTTCTCTTCGACGAAAATTCTAGAATGAATCCGTTATTTTTACAAAAATGGTTCTTCTTTCTTTTTTACTTATTATTCTACTTTAAGTTAGATGCGGTTCTTATATTTCGTCTTAGGACCCGCTCACAATGACAACAATTCTTAAGGTCTGTAACTACATTATTTAGATTATTTCATATTCTTACAATCTTATGGCGGAAATTAGATTAGTGTTATTGTTTGGGTTGTTAATCGCTTTTAGGACAGATATACTATCGGAGCATATAACAAATTTGCCACTGTATTCAATAGATCTCTTTGGTGCTTGGAGAATTGCAAACGCTTCAGCCGAGAAGATTGATGCGAATTCCGGTAGGATTCCTATGGATAGGATGTTACCATTTTCCATTGTAACGGCAAAAGATGTATGGTTAACAAAGTTAACAAAGATTTCCAACCATTATTTTTGAGTTCAGATGAGATTTCTGAACATAAAGGAGCGGTATAAAGCGTTATTGGTATTTATTTTCTTATGTATGGCTAAAGTCATCAAAATGCAGTCGGGGTTTATATGCCATGGTGGGTAACTTGATTGGTGGCTATGAGGTTTTTTTAAAGGAAGTTGCATTCCTTGAGCTCTGTCAAGTATAGGGCTTCACGATATTCGATAAAAATATCGGTATCGTATCGTATCGTATCGAAAGTCGATACGATAATCGACACGATATCCAGTACCTGCGATACCGATATCGATACGATATACGTGTTTATAAAATTGTCGATATTATCGTATCGCCGATAAGCACTGACCGATAACTATCGAATATATCGATATCGACTGAAAGAATTCTATTTTTGACACCGCGTGCGCAAAGTTCGAATTTTCATTCAATAGCATTTACTAAAAGTAGTTTACTTGCAGTAATACACACATTTGATCGTTTTTACGGCTTTTTCGTGCTTTCGATGAGGATCGTCTTTTGTAAAAACCCGATGAACATTGATACTGAAACGAAACGCGTCATTTGTTTCCAAGACATGTTGGTAGCCGGTTGATTATTATTAATATAATAAGTGGTTGAAAGGTTGTCTTCATCTATGATAGATAATAAATGTCTATATCTATATATCTATACATAAATTCTGTACGGTGTTGGAGTATCACGCATAAAACCGCAACAACAGATAACGCGAAAAGGTACACCGTTCTATATTTTTCCCTCAGAACGGTTATAGGCATGTGGGCTTTCAACAAATGTCGATTTAAAATTGCGGGTGAGAGGAGGTTCGCAAGGTCGGCTTGTCTATAAAATTAAATAAAATTAATATTGAATAGATTGTGTTTCACTTTTTGCCTTGCTTTATAATAATGCAAATTTTTTTTTTTTTTATTTCCATATTTTATCGAGTATCGTATCGGTATCGTATCGAAATCGATAACGATAACGATACGATACATTTGTCTTAAAATTATCGCCGATATCGATACGATACGATAAAATAATTTTTTATTCGATACGATACCGATACAAATGAAAAATATCGGTATCGTATCGTATCGTGAAGCCCTAGCTCAAGTATTTTGCTGATTGAAGATGGTATCATTTTCTTGCATTTGTGTGAAAGGGATTGGTAAATGTCCTTATCAATTACGGAGTTTTTTGAAAACATCCACTCTGCAACTAGTCTTGATATTATCTCTCTGTACCGTTCTTCTATCGTTGGTAGGCCGGCTTTCGCAAGTATAGTTTTTATTGGTGAAGAAGTTAAGGCGTTGATACTCTACCTTGCTGCTTGAGTATGTTGGCTGGATAGATTTGAGGGTGGTTTTTGGGGAACTGCCGTAAATATATAGTCAATTTTACTTAAGACTAACATTTTTGTGATATATGATAACGTATTTATATGTACATGACTTTTTTTGCTTGCTAAATACTTAATTATAGCGAGTCTCGCAGCTAGGGACTTTTTTAGACTAATACAATATTCTTTCCAAGTAAATCTACTATTAATTATTGAATATTAATCCTTTACTTTTTCAATTTGTACATTATTTTTTATACTTAGAATAAGTTCAGGGCAATTAGCTTTTCTGCAACTGTGAAGAGTTTTACATTTTCGTAATGATAGTGTTACTCCTGAAGCAAAGGACCATTCTAAAATATCGTTTACAACGTAGTTGAATTGGGTCTTACAAGTGTTTAAATTAATCATTTGTTTTGCTTAATATATAAATATCATCTGCAAAAAAAACAGCTATCTAAATTTTTTTAGTTATTTAATATAGGTAATTGAAATTTCATCGAAAGCTATAATAAATAAAACCACCGATAATGGAGATCCTTATGGGATACCGTAATCTAAAGGGTAGGCATTTGAGAAAGAACTGTTGGCTCTTGTAAAGAATTTTCTATTATTTAAAAATGATCTGACATAGCCAAACATTTTCTTTCCCACATCCCAGATTTTAAGCTTGTTAAGCACTATGTGCAAACCGATCCGGTCAAAGGCTTTTTCGAAGTCCAACGAAAGCACTTACACATGATTTTTTGAGGAAATAGCCTTGGATATTAAAATAATCTAAATAAAGATGTGCATCAACACATCCTCTGTTAGCTCTAAAAGAAACTTGATTGGGGGATATTAATTTTATTGTTTCGATGAACCCATTAATCGTTTGGCGACGATTTTTTCTAAAATCTTCGATGAACAAGGCAAGAGGGAAATTGGCCGATAGCCGTCTTTGTTAGGCTTATGTATGAGAAGAAGCTTAGCAGTTTTCCAACTTTGTGGTATAACCGCGGTCTCTAGGATGGTGTTGTAGAGTGTGACAAGCCTCTGTTTCACGTCCAGTGGTAAGTTTTTGAGCATCGGGTAGCTAACTCTGTCTCTGCGGGGTGTTTTACCTTTGGTTTTCCTAAGGCATGCCTCAAACTCTATTTAAGAGATGGGTACTTCTATTCGTTGAGCAAGAGAGTTTGAGTTAGGTGTGTAAGGGGGACTGTTGATGAATTCATCCTTCTTGATTTTGAAAAGCGTGGAAAAATTTGTGTCCTTTGAATATTCAGACCAGGTTTTGGAAAATAGGTCACTTATTTGTGCTGATGGGTCTGTTATAACCGTATTATTAGAGTGGATGAACGATAAAAAAAAGTGAATTGGGGTTACCAGTGAGACTTCGGATATTTTGCCAAATTTGAGTGGTATTTGATTTAGGATTTATGCTCGATGTAAACTCAGAAAAACTTTTGGATTTACTTAGTTTGAGTTCTCGCCTGAACTTAGCATTTGCTTTTTTGTATGCAATCAAATTGGATTGAGAGGGAGAGTTTTGGAATTCTTTGAGTGTATTCAATTTGGTTTTTCGTAGGATAGAGAGAGTTTGGTTCCACCATGGGACAGCGCGAGTTACACGGCTACACCTTCAGACAACGTACCCAGCAACATGAGTCAAGTTACACAGCAACACCTTCAAGAGTGGCATAGAGAAATTATTGATGAGCGACAACATACCCAGCAACATGAGTCAATGAATTGATCCTCACTTATCACAATCGAAACCAGCGTCGTTTTGTTGCTAAGCAGTGTTTGCAATCAAGGCCAATTTCTCTTTTTAATCCAACCCAAGCCACTTTTTTGCATCATTCTTAATGTGTACTTGGTAATAAGGACACCAGACCTGGGAGGAGTATTCGAGAAGAGGTCGAACAAAGGTCATATACAAAGATTTTGTAACGTATTCGAGAAGAGGTCGAACAAAGGTCATATACAAAAACCATCGCTTGATAAAACCCAAAGTAGAATTAGCCTTGTTGAGGATTGAATCGATATGATGCGAAGTAAAATTGAGTTGAGTATCACAGAGCAGTCCTAGATCACTAATAGAATAAACTACAGTGATTGGTTGGGGGTCAAGAAAGTAAGATCTTTGGGGTAATGGAGGCCGCTTTCTGGAGAAAGTTATAGCTTGACATTTGTTAATATTAAGCTCCAACAGATTTGCTTTACACAAAACAAGAAATACTATTGAATTGATTTGGGAATTTATAACTGGCGCAGTCGGACTGGGAAAACTACATCCAGACATCCTAAATAGTGAACATCTCGAGTAGCTAAACTTGGACTGGATAAAGTTGGAGCTCACTTCAAAGGAATATTGGAGTGATGGTTTTCTAACCTTAAGCACCGTGGACTGAAGCAAAGATTAGTGAGCCGGACTGGATAAAATTGGAGCCTTAAGCACCTTGGACGGAAGCAAAGATTAGTGGGGTAAGTTCCAGTGAATAAATTCATTGCTTCCTTATCTTGCTTGCTCAGAAAAATAATATTCGAAGTACGCTTTTCACACCAAGTTGGGTTGTACAAAAAATTTGTCTCAACAAGAAAGTTATTCAATATCATATAAAATCATTAAAAGAATCCTATTCAGATAAAAAAAACATTTCCTAATTCTAATGTTACTAATGAAATCTTTAATTGCCTTCGAATTCCGGATGCAATTAAAGATGTCCCAACTTTTGATGGAAATACTAGATTGTTGTTCGAATTCATTGCTAACGTTGATGAAGTATTAAGTCTTATGCCTAGATTAAATGCAAACCCTGGTTATCAGAAAGTGATTTTAAGAGCTATACGAAATAAAATTGTTGGACCTGCCAACGAAGCTCTAATTATGTACGGAACACTTGTAGTCCAGACAAAATAAACATTCGACCCAGAAAAAATTCGCATAGAGCTGAAAATTGGTACATAGCATTAGAACATCGATTAAAGTAAAATGTCAAAAGTCCCCAAAAATCCCATTTGCGCATTTAAAGTTATTCAAGGTCAAATGTCGAAAATGTTGTTTTTCATACATATCTTTGAAACGGGGGAAGCTATCAAAAAAAAGTATATGAAAGGCTTATACGCCTTGTAATTCTCTAAAAAAAAAACATTGTGATACTTTTTTTCCTACGAGCAAGGGTTTAGAAAATATTGCGATTTTAAAATGTGTCAAATGTCGAAAATAACGGTTTTTTGCGTATTACTCTTAAACGGTGAGTCCGATTGAAAAAAATTCTATGAAAGACATGTAGGTTATGTGGTTTTCTATATAAAAACATTTTTTTTTAAGCTGTCATAAAAAAAAAATATAATTTGGTCAAAACTCAAAATTTCGAATTTTTTATAATTAGCTCCTAAGCCCTGTACAAAATTCGCATAGAGCTGATAATTGGTACAGAGCATAAGGACATCTCTTTATATAAGATGTCAAAACTCCTCAAAAATCCCACTGGTGCAAAAAAAATATTCAAGGTAAAATGTCGAATATGTTGTTTTTTCATATTTAACTCTGTAGATTTTGTTAATCCCTGCAAAAACGAAAGTAACAGTTTTCAAACTTTGATTCCTATCCAAAAGCTGTCTCTTGTCCACACTTTTTTCCACACCACCAATGGGGTACAGTCCTTGGCTTTATCCTTTTTTTCGTTTGAGCGATCATTTATATGATGTGCACTCAAAATTTCGAATTTTTTATAATTAGCTCCTAAGCCCTGTACAAAATTCGCATAGAGCTGAAAATTAATACAGAGCATAAGGACATCTCTCTTTATAAGATGTCAAAATTCCCTGAAAATCCCACTGGTGCAAAAAAAAATATTCAAGGTTAAATGTCGAATATGTTGTGTTGTTTAATTTTACTAGTAATTGGATTCGTAACATCCTAAGTCCGCGGTTTTTAAGTAGTTCTCGTTGTCTTCGTAAATCGTCCTAAAATTAATACAAATAAATTCGGTTCCCCCTTGGAGTTAAAAACACTGCAACAATTTTGGCGCCCAGACGTGTTGGTACACAAAAAAAAAAAATTATTCGTGAAGTAAACCTCTTTACTTTGTGTGGCATATTTTTGTTTGTGAAGTGTGGTGTTCTTTTTTATAAATCGTTCTTTTTTTAACTCAAGCTTGATATATTTTATTAAAGTTTTTTTTATTTCTTCCTAGGCAAGTTATTGTTTTTGGTGATTCATATTTTTGTGTGAGAGTGGCGACAACAGTAAGCAGCATAAAAACAAAAACAACAACCACCCCACAAAAGTGATAGAGTAAGATTTTTCTTTGCTTCTCTCTTGTTTGTTTTCTTTATTATTGTTTTCATTTACTTTTTACTTTTTTATGCTTTAATTATTGTTATTGGCTTAGGTTAAACTTTTTTTTATATCAAAGTGATTATTGTTTTGGTGATAATTTTGGTTTTTAGTTTCATTATAATCAGTTTTTTTTATTCCCTTTTAATATTACATTGAACCAACAGTTTTTTTTCCCAATTTGTGCTCTCTCGTTTTACATACATACGGTGCATTAGGTTTAATAGTGTTAGTGAAATTAAATTCTTTGAACAGGGTCGCCTACTTTTTTCTAATAGGTAATACTTTTAGTACTTTATTTAATACTTTTTCGGATTAGGATATTTGTTAAAATTTGGGATTTCAATTGTTTTTGTTTAAATTTCAGGGTGAAATTATTTCATTTTAAGCAAATAATTTTGGTTTGGTTATTTTGAACATTTAAACCGGTTTAGGGAAAATTATATTATATCCGATATAAGTTTTGGTCTGAGTGGTGAAAATTAATTTTTGTGGTCACACTCAGATCATTTAGAATAGCATTTA